>ONZH01010501.1:237500-1437500 GCA_900303285.1 Rhinella marina | reverse complement strand
CATACTGACCTAGCAGAAGATCTTATGGGAGGTCCAGGTTCTGAAAAAGTAATGAGCCCCTACTATTACAGGAACACAAAGGTGTAGTAGAAGACACCCCCATGTGACTTTTCACTAAGGTCTATTTTACAGTATGTGAATCAACAGCTAACCCCTCGGACCATATTGATGATATCTCCAGGTATTGATGACCTCTTTGTAAACTGTACAGGTGGAGGGTAGGCCCTCATTATTTTGTCTTCTAGTGGGCTCAAGGCTGGGCACTGCTGATGTGCAACCACTTGGGTCATACCTACATGTATATACAGTCAAATGAAAAGTGCCAGCAAGCTCACCTACAGACTGGACTTGGTCAGCATCCCAATGCTTTTTTTTTTCTCCCAACTTCTGACCTAGGGAAATATAGTGTTAGGAGGCCCCAAACACATCATATGGTCAGGAGTTTGTGTTGAAATCAGTGGGTTCCACCATCAAACCGAATGTGTATGGCATTCTTCATTCTTCATGTTCCACCATCTAAAATTTGAGAAGTACCAATATGTGTGTCACAATATATTGTATGATCAACCTCCTGTGGTGGCAAAAAGTTAGCAGGGTTATCCAGGAGTTTGATATTGGAGGCCTATCCTCTGGATAAGTCATCAATATCAGACGGCGGGTCTGACTCCTGGCACCCCTACTGATCAGCTGTTTGAAGAGGTCGCAGGACTCCTTGAACGCTTAGGCCTCTTCCTAGGCCAGTGACATCACTGTACATCGGTCACGCGGTCTAGGGTCCACACTGTCCCATTCAAGTGAATGAGCTTGAGCTGTGATTCCAAGCACAACCACTATGCAATGGATGGCGCTGTGCTTGGTAATCTATGAGTAACCTGAGTTCTGGCCTCTTCAAACGGCTGATCGGAGGGGGTCCTAGGAGTTGGACCCCGCCGATCTGATTTCGATGATATTTCCTGAGGACAGGCCATCAATGTCAAAATCCTGGACTACCCCTTTGAGGTGTTCCCTTTAAAAACCAATTATATACGTAAGGTTAGAGGATCAAAAAATATTGTCTAAGTTTTTTTAGTCATAGCCCCCTTTAATCAAAAATGACATGACCAAATAATGTAAGCTCCACATTGTACTGAGGCCTCGTAAGCATTGTATGCACCGCCGCCATTGCAGCCAATAACCTCCATTATCGCCTACATCCTGAGGCTCCTTCCCTCATTTATCTCCTGTTAACCTCTCTGCAGTCTCCGTGTCACTTTGGAGCCTGAAGCGCAGCAGGGTAAAAGGGATCATGGCAAGTTCCTCTTCAAGTGGACCCCAAACATTTGTAGGTCACCACCCTCTGTCTACGGTGGCCATTCTTCATAGTGGGAGGTCTGCGCTGTCTCCCGCTGTTCAGGGGGCAATGCATTGTCTGAATGTAAATAGCCTCACGACACAAGAGCGCCTTACAAGACATAAGTGTTGTTCAGACTTGAATAACCCTGAAGAGATTACCCTCACCGTCCATTGTGTGCGGCACAAATACATGGACACTGCAATTTATTGCAATCTGAGAAGCTGAGCCATGCGGGGAATGGCCGATACACCGAATGGGGAGATATTGTAGAAAATTAAGTTGCCTGTATACATTATTTATGTTTGTAGATTGTTCTGCCCATAGATGTATCTGTGGTAGCGACATAACCCTGTATATGGGTAGCGGTAATAACCCCATGAACGTATGTAGGTAGCACCATAAATCCTTCAATGTCTGCCGGTAGCAGCATGAACCCATGAATGTCTACAGGTAGAAGCATACTCCCATGAATTTCCACAAGTAGAAGTGTGCCCCCATGAATGTCTACAGGTAGAAGCATGCCCCCATGAATGTCTACAGGTAGAAGCATGCCCGCATGAATGTCTACAGGTAGAAGCATGTCCCCATGAATGTCTACAGGTAGAAGCATACCCCCATGAATGTCTACAGGTAGAAGCATACCCCCATGAATGTCTACAGGTAGAAGCATGCCCCCATGAATGTCCACAGGTAGAAGCATGCCCCCATGAATGTCTACAGGTAGAAGCATGCCCCCATGAATGTCTACAGGTAGAAGCATGTCCCCATGAATGTCTACAGGTAGAAGCATGCCCCCATGAATGTCCACAGGTAGAAGCATGCCCCCATGAATGTCCACAAGTAGAAGCATGTCCCCATGAATGTCCACAGGTAGAAGCATGCCCCCATGAATGTCTACAGGTAGAAGCATACCCCCATGAATGTCTACAGGTAGAAGCATACCCCCATGAATGTCTGCAGGTAGAAGCATGCCCCCATGAATGTCTGCAGGTAGAAGCATGCCTCCATGAATGTCCGCAGGTAGAAGCATGCCCCCATGAATGTCTACAGGTAGAAGCATGCCCCCATGAATGTCTACAGGTAGAAGCATGCCCCCATGAATGTCTACTGGTAGAAGCATGCTCCATGAATGTCTACAGGTAGAAGCATGACCCCATGAATGTCTACAGGTAGAAGCATGCCCCCATGAATGTCTACTGGTAGAAGCATGCTCCATGAATGTCTACAGGTAGAAGCATGACCCCATGAATGTCTACAGGCAGAAGCATGCCCCCATGAATGTCCACAGGTAGAAGCATACCCCCATGGATGTCTACAGGTAGCACCATGCCCCCATGAATGTCCACAGGTAGAAGCATGCCCCCATGGATGTCTACAGGTAGCACCAATCCCCCATGGATATCTATGGGTAGAAGCATGCACCCATGAATGTCTACAGGTAGAGGCATGCCCCCATTAATGTCTGCAGACAGTAGCGTACATAGAGAAGTAAGGGCCCCATAGCAAGGATCAAACCAGGCCCCCCACACAGGACAGAAGGGTTTCTGCCTAAACCCCTTTCAATGACCCTTGGGCCATTTTTTCCACTGCTTCGTTTGCTAAAAGTTGTTCCTTCAGAGGGTAGAGTCCTGACCAAGTTTTCACCTCCAGTAGAAGAGGAGATAATCCCAACTAAGACTGGGCCCCCTCTTGCCCTGGGCCCCATAGCTGTCTACGGGTAGCAGCATGGCACATAGAGCCAATTCCTGGTGTAGAAATTACAAATACATTCGCCATGTAATCATATCTTCATCATGTCTGACCTTTTATTATATTGCAGGGGGGTGACCAGTGTGAGGTGCATGTATGTCTGGGAGGAGATGGTGACCTTTATCGCCCGTCACCTGCAAAATTGCTTTTCCGGACTCCAGCCCATATGGTTCTATGTGAAATTATTCACTATAAGGACACGTCTTCTCGGGGACAGTTTTGATACATAAGACGTTATGGGTGAATATGGCCATTGTGCACAAAGCCTAATGTTCGAGCTCAGAGGAGAACAAAATATTGCTCATTGGGAATTTAAAGGGGTTGTAAAAAATGTCTGTTTCCAAAAACAGCATGGCACCTGTCCCAGGTTGTGTGTGTGCAACGTGCCCAGGATAGAGGAGAGGATAGGAGTGATAGTAGCAACAATAGTAGTTGTAGTTGTTACTCTCTGAGGCTATCCTGGGCCATGCAGTGATGTGTAGGGCGCACCTATCTTCGCATCAGGGTGCACCCTGGTTCTGGGGGTTTTCATGGCTGATGGTGGTTTGGGGTGCCCTTAAAGGGGTTATCCAATTTCTCGAACAGCCACCCTTTGTGCAGGGCCCCTCACAGGTAATATACTTACCGTATTTTTCGCCCTATAAGACGAACCGGCCCATAAGACGCACCTAGGTTTTAGAGGAGGACAATAAGAAAAATAATATTTTTCAATAGACATCTGGTCAGACCACCAATCAGACGCCCAATGTTAATCCGTCCTCAGCTGACAGCCCCAATAAGACCCCCAATGTTAATAAGACCCCAATAAGACCTCAGATTAGACCTCAATGTGAAAAGCCCCTAATCAGAACTCAGATAAGAGCCCCATGCCTTTTATCAGACCCCCTATATGCCTCTTATCAGCCCCAGCAGTCTTATATAAGCCCCCCCAGTGCCCCTTAGCAGCCCCCCAGTGCTTCTTAGCAGCCCCCTAGTGCCTCTTAGCAGCCCCCAGTGCCTCTTAGCAGCCCCCTAGTGCCTCTTAGCTACCCCCTAGTGCCTCTAAGCATCCCCCCCAGTGCCTCTTAGCAGCCTCCCAGTGCCTCTTAGCAGCCCCCATTGTAAATTGCCAGCCCCCAGCAGCCTCATATTGAATAAAATAAAAACGCCTCTTACCTGTCCTGGACGCCGCCGCTCCTCTCTGCCCGCGTTCTCTCTTCTTCTCCCTGCCGCTGGCTGTGACTCGGGGCGCACAGCGTGAGGTCATAGAGCGCCCTCACGCTATGCGCAGCCCAGCCGAACGGAGGACCAGGAAGCGGTAAGTACAAAGTCTTCACCGCTTCCTTGTCCTCCGGTGCTAATGAGTGCTTCCACTTTTGGGGGAAAAAAGTGCGTCTTATGGGGCGAAAAATACGGTACCCCACTCCCGGTGCTGCTCCTGGTCCCCACACCACCGCTGCTGCTTCTCCCTGTACACAGATGAAAACATCCGGTGTCAGGGGCAGCCAATGACAATTGGGGATAGCGAGGTCCAGATTTTCTTCACATTGCACTTTTCTGCTGATTTTAGCATGTGCATCCAGAAATAGGGGTGCAACACTTCTCTTTCACTATGCAACCACAGGGCGGCCCCCAACAGCAAACTAAGTTCTGCACCCTTTGCACAGGTTTCCATGCCGGGATGTAGTATACAGTAGTGGGCACATCTGGATTCTGCCTTTGTTGACTCTTGTGAATAGGATTCTTGTGGAGCCTATAAGCTTCTTACTAAGCAGTTTATCTCCACAGAGCTTCTGCACGCACCTCCTCTCAACACTGGAATGCTTTTCAAATATATCTAGCTGGCTAGTTTTCTGCTGCCTCAGCACACTTCATTGTCTAGACCAGGGATTAACAACCTTCAGCACTCCAGAGGTTGAGGAACTACAACTCCCAGCATGCTCAGTTACTCGGCTGTTTTTGTAACTCCCATAAAAGTGAAAGGAGGATTCTGGGAGTTGTAGTTTCAGAACTGCTGGAAGTTGCTGATCCCTGGTCTAGACAGCCACTGAATGTTCTGCCTTAAGTGCTCCTCCCTATGGTCCCACCTAACAACTCTTTGCCAGGACCTGTTAACAAAAATGTATAAATACACAGTAAATCACATTTTTGGCCCTTTAACAGCATACGTATAAGAAATAAGCATAGGACCCCTTTTGCAGTGGGACACCCCATTCACTTTAGTGAAAATAGGCTGCAATACCAGACACAATACCATGGACATATGTGGCGGCACTTTTTTTAAAACCTATACAACCACTTTAATTTTATCAAACATTATAATACCGCCATAATGCACCCGTCACATAGAGAAGGTCTATGTGGATTGTGGCCTCGGGAGATGATGACCTGTGGGCGAACTAGATGATTTAGATGGTGTTTTTATGTCCGATCTCCACATTTAACATTGAACTCTTAACACCGTCCAACCCCTATGGCCCATACAGACGTAAGTACGTGCTTACAAAATAATTACAATCTCTGCCGCACTCCGTGGTCCTGGCAATGACATTTGCCTCGGGTCATGGACGTTAATATTATTCCTGATATGCAATGACCAGCCAACCCTGAATGCTTCAATAAGGGGGAAGGGGGGGAGCAATAAAACCGGTTTTCGGCACAATTGATAAATCACATCTGGATGACTGTGTATTCAGAGGCATTGACAGGCTACGATTGACGACGTTCGGGGCAGTGTAGTGTCAGGCCTGTCTAATGAGAACCATCCCATCTAACGCTGTGTGTTTCCAGCTGCCGCCAGACGTAATCTAGTGGCATATGGAAAAGACCATGCTAATCTCTACAAGGTCATTAACGAGCGGGGCAACATTACATGCAGCCAGCAGATGTGATACCCCCCCAATAATACCGCTATAATAAAACTGAGCACAGATACTAAACTCTCCGCTCATTGATTCTGGTCCGAGAATCACAATAATGGATCATTTCATTATACTGCAAGAACTTTATCCATCAGCCAAATGCCAATGCTTGTTACGTCTGAGTATTGAACTGGTTAATTTATACCGTTTTTATGCAATGTCTCGTTTAAAGGGCTTATCCCCAGAAAATATTCTACATTTTGTAAAACCAACACCTGGATCTGAATACTTTTGTAATTGTAATTTGTCATTAAAAATTTAGTATAGCCACTGAGCTATTCAATAAAATCTCTGTATTGCACCACTGTTGTTAGCTTCCTTATTTCTCTGTCCACCTCGCTGAGGTCATCGCACATAGTAACATAGTAACATAGTTTATAAGGCCGAAAAAAGACATCTGTCCATCCAGTTCGACCTGTTTTCCTACAAGTTGATCCAGAGGAAGGCAAAAAAACCCTGTGCGGTAGAAGCCAATTTTCCTCACTTTAGGGGAAAAAATTCCTTCCCGACTCCAATCAGGCATCAGAATTACTCCCTGGATCAACAACAACCCATATCTAGTAACTATAACCTGTAATATTATTAACCTCCAGAAATACATCCAGGCCCCTCTTGAACTCTTTTAGTGAACTTACCATCACCACCTCCTCAGGCAGAGAGTTCCATAGTCTCACTGCTCTTACCGTAAAGAATCCTCTTCTATTTTTGTGAACAAACCTTCTTTCCTCCAGACACAGAGGATGTCCCCTCGTCATGGTTACTGTCCTTGGGATAAAGAGATCATGGGAGAGATCTCTGTACTGACCCCTGATATATTTATACATAGTTATTAGATCTCCCCTCAGTCGTCTTTTTTCTAAAGTGAATAACCCTAATTTTGATAATCTTTCTGGGTCCTGTAGTCCACCCATTCCAGCTATGACTTTAGTTGCCCTCCTCTGAACCCTCTCCAGCTCTGCTCTGTCTGCCTTGTTCACAGGAGCCCAGAACTGTACACAGTACTCCATGTGTGGTCTGACTAGTGATTTGTAAAGTGGCAGGACTATGTTCTCATCACGGGCATCTATGCCCCTTTTGATGCAACCCATTATCTTATTGGCCTTGGCAGCAGCTGTCTGACACTGGTTTCTGCAGCTTAGTTTGCTGTTCACTAAAATTCCTAGGTCCTTTTCCATGTCAGAGTTACCCAATGTTTTACCATTTAGTATGTACTGGTGACTTGCATTATTCCTTCCCATATGCATAACCTTACATTTGTCAGTGTTAAACCTCATCTGCCACTTCTCTGCCCAAGCCTCCAGTCTATCCAGATCCATCTGTAGCAGTGTACTGTCCTCTTCTGTGTTAATTACTGTACACAGTTTAGTGTCATCTGCAAAAATTGATATTTTACTGTGCAAGCCTTCTACAAGATCATTAATAAATATATTGAAGAGAATAGGGCCCAATACTGACCCCTGTGGTACCCCACTAGTTACAGTGACCCAATCTGAGTATGTACCATTAATAACCACCCTCTGTTTTCTATCACTGAGCCATTTACTTACCCACATACAGACATTTTCTCCAAGACCAAGCATTCTCATCTTATATACTAACCTTTTATGTGGTACCGTGTTAAATGCTTTGGAGAAGTCCAAATATACGATATCCATTGATTCCCCGCGGTCAAGTCTAGAACTTACCTCCTCATAGAAACTGATTAAATTGGTTTGACACGACCGATCCCTCATGAAGCCATGCTGATATGGAGTTATTTACTTATTTTCATTGAGGTACTCCAAGGTAGCATCTCTTAGAAAACCTTCAAACAGTTTACCCACTACAGATGGTAAACTTACCGGCCTATAGTTCCCGGGCTCTGTTTTTGGACCCTTTTTGAATATTGGCACCACATTTGCTATGCGCCAATCCTGTGGAACACTCCCTGTCAGTATAGAGTCCTTAAATATCAAGTATAAGGGTCTGGCAATGACATTACTTAATTCTCTTAGGATACGTGGGTGTATGCCATCCGGTCCTGGCGATTTGTCTATTTTAATCTTTTTAAGACGCCCCAGTACTTCTTCCTGGGTCAGACAGGACACTTTTAAAGGGGAATTCACTTTTATATTCTGCATTTCATCTGACAGTTTATTTTCCTCAGTGAATACAGTGGAGAAAAAAATATTTAAGAGTTTTGCTTTCTCCTCATCGCTCTCTGCTACTCCCCCCTCACTACTCTGTAAGGGGCCGACACCTTCAGATTTATACTTTTTAGTATTTATATAATTGAAGAACATTTTAGGGTTAGTTTTACTCTCTTTAGCAATTAGTCTTTCAGTCTCTAGTTTAGCTGCTTTTATTTGTCTTTTACAAATTCTATTTTTTTCCTTATAGTTTTTCAATGCTTCCTTGCTCCCCTCCTGTTTTAGTGATTTAAATGCTTTCTTTTTGTCATTTATTGCTTTTTTTTACAGTTCTATTTATCCACATTGGTTTTTTCTTGTTTCTTATCATTTTATTCCTATACGGTATGTACCTCTCACAATAGATATTAGGATGCTGCCACCAGCCATATGTACTGTTAGAAGCTTTCTTATTCCTCGGTCCACCTCGCTGAGGTGGTCGCACATGCTCAGTTTCATCATCCAATTGCCACCAGCCATATGTACTGTTAGAAGCTTCCTTATTTCTCTGTCCACCTCACTGAGGTGGTCGCACATGCTCAGTTTCCTCATCCAACTGCCACCAGCCATATCTACTGTTAGAAGCTTCCTTATTTCTCTGTCCACCTCTCTGAGGTGGTCGCACATGCTAGTTTTAATAAATTCAATTGCAACCAGCCATATCTACTGTTAGAAGCTTCCTTATTTCTCTGTCCACCTCGCTGAGGAGGTCGCACATGCTAGTTTTAATAAATCCAATTGCAACCAGCCATATCTACTGTTAGAAGCTTCTTTATTTCTCTGTCCACCTCGCTGAAGTAGTCGCACAGGCTCAGTTTCATCATCCAACTTCCTCCAGCCATCTACTGTTAGAAGCTGTGACTGGTACAGGGAGAGATCTGCAGCAGAAAGGATACAGCCCAATGAGCTGTGCTAGGGAGAGAGCTGCAGAAGAAAAGGCACGCCCCCTGAGCTGCGATGGGGAGAGGGCTGCAGCACAAAGGACATCCCCCAAAGAAAGTACACATCCCTTGAGCTACCAGGTTGAAATAAATCTAGCAGAGCAATTGGAGCAATGGTCTAATTTAAAGGAGGGAGAGAGTTTAGACCTCCCAAAAATTTTGGTAAATGCTGGCAGTGTTATTACAAAAGAAGCCTTTCTCACCTCTCTGATCTCCTGCCGTTCCAGCACCTCTACTCTGATGCTCCCCCTAGTGTTTTTTTCTGGTACTGCAGCCAGTCACTGGGCTCATGGGGTAGTCGGGCACATCATCAATGCGGCTCCAGAACCTAAGACCAGAGGGAAACACTGGAGTTTAGGCGCTGGAACTGTAGGTGATCAAACAAGTGAGGGAGACTACAGACTTACATTTTAAGAGACACAGACCTATAAAAGAGGACTTGGTAGCCAGATCAACCCTAATAAATCAAACATACTACCTGCTAGGGTTGATCCTGCTGATTAAAACGATACCTGGATGTCAGAAATCTGTTTTTGCCGTGAAATCATAATTTCCTTTTATATGTAAATTAGTGCTGGAGTGCACAAAGGGGGCGAGCCTTAGTCTGTAGGTGCACCGCAGCTCCTTTGTCTTCTACGCCTCTTAACTGGCAGTGCCAGGCATCAGCATCCTCTTGCCAGGACCTGTAGTAGCGTGCCAGTACCATATGCCACAATTGCACCGCAAGTTTTAGATGTAATGCGCATGTGCTATTATAGGGCCAGGAAAGAGAAACACTGAGATCTGGCTCTGTCAAAGGGAGGGCAATGCATAGAAAATGAAGGAACTGGGGTGCACCAAGTGGCTAGGCTCGGTGCACTCAAGCCCTCATTTACATATAGAAGAAAATGTCTTTAATGGTATGGCAAAATTGATTATCTCCATCCAGGTGTCATGTTAATCCGCAGTATCAACCCTACCAGGCAGTATGTCTGGTCAAATAGGGTTGATCCCGCTGATGGGTCCGCTTTAATAAATGTAAGAAAATAATTGAAAAAGTGAAAAAAGAAAATGCCGCTTGAGCAAAAAAAAATTGTCCCTCCCTGGCTAGTCTTTGTATAGTCCTATAACCCATGATTCCTTTTACTTAAGACAAGCGAGAAAAACCTGCAAGCGCATCGGCTGTGGCGACCAATCTCTGTCAGCCATAATTGTTAAAAATTACTGTGTTCAGAGCAAAAAAACATTCATTTTTGGAGCCGTTAAGGGAAAAAAACTAAGGCTCTTAGATCGCGGCGGGAGATAAATGAGGCTCACCAACAATACGACCTTTTACTGCGCCATACTGACATTGAATAATTTTTAAATTATTTACATTTTAATTCCAATCTCGAAAGAGATGCTGGCGGTGTTTTCATCCCGCTTGATGGATTCCCTGGAACACATATGGAGAATGAGTTGGTTCGGCCTGTTCACCCCGCCGGTCCAGTTCCCTCTTTGTTCTCTCCCCTTCACATAAATAAGCAGCATTAGAATTAATGCGGTACTGGTGACTTCATAAAGAAAATGTCCATTAGTTTTGGGGTGGACGTGGCCCCCCTCATCCCCCTGGAAGGGATCTAATGTAATGAACCGTTATTTGTTATCATAAACATATTGTACCGTGACTAATCGGCGTCTGGGCTTTTGCATTTATTGCCGGTGGTAACCTTAATGTTGTCTCAGCCCGACACCCCTTAAAACGTCCAAAAAAATCTGTATTAATCGATCTAATAAGTCACCGTCCCGGACCATAAAACAATTCGTTATTGGCCCATCAGCATCCATTTTCTGCAGCACTGCTCCCACCATCTTTAAGTCATAGATATAGCTATATACTGTACCCGTCCGCCGTGCATCACGCTTGTAGTATCCTCTAGACGACCCTAAGAGGGAATTTTTCATGTGGATCCGTCTTGCGTTGTGTGACTGTTAGGATGGATTTTGATGTCTACATAAAGGGGTTGTCCAGGTTATTATAAATAAAGTTAATTGAAACTAACATTTTAATAGTTTGGAAGGAAAGTCCGTTGAGGGGACTTTCTTTTAACTTTATAAAAAAAAAAATTATTGAAATATATATATGTTATGCAAAATATTTTAGGCAACAATTTAGGACCTTAGCAGAGGCCTACAGAGAGGCCCCCATTATAGTGCCCAGTTTTACCTCCTAGATTGATCGGGCTTGGTGTATTCTTCCTGATAGATGTCATTTCCATGACCTTCAGTGGTCAGATTTGGGGTGGCCCAATGCTATGCTGAGTCCCCCGGACACCATTGACTTGTCAGCATGTGTTGTTACTCTCCGCCCTGAGCTGGCTTCTCCAGTCTCCTCCATGGCAGAAGAAGGTTTGGTGCTGAGGAAACACCTGAGCTAGGTGTCCCTCTCTCTCTAAGATGGCTGGTACCCTAGTCAAAGGCTGGTGATCCAAGGACGGTGGCAGAGTATCTCTGTTTCACCATCATCTTCTGGTCACTCATGCAGTCTGGCAGAGTTTTTTTCTTCTAAGCACCGATCCCTAACTGCTCTCACTGCTCTCCTTCTAGTGGGATGGGTGGACTGGAGAAGCACAGCCCAAACAGATACAATGTTACAATTTTCTTCTGCTCTAGACTTGCATTAGAGCTTCAGTAATAGTCAATGAGAATGACGAAGCAGTTTTTCCAAACAAAAACAAGTCTTCAGACATAATAACATAGCTAAACCAGACATCTAAAAGGCCATTCTGCCTGGTTTTGGTGGTAAACAAGTCTGTTTTTTCCCCTTCAAAACACACTCTTCTTTAACCCTTCATTAACCCTTTCCACAGTACTGTGCAAATGAACAGGATATATATTATGACAAACATAAAATGTAGTTACACAGCATTAAACAGTATAGGGGATAAATGTATGATTGGCAGAGGTCCCAAACACCCATTCTTTGGGTGCAGTGGTCACACGTTCCCTGCTGCTTCATTCAAAGTATATTGTACTAACAGAAAGAGTCTTTGGGGCTGTCTCTCTCAATCCCATAGAAATGCAATGGAGTATCCATGCATGACCATCTTTCTATTCAGATTCCATCCAAAATAGGGGCTCAAGACGGCAAGACGCCCATTCTAGTGGTCCCAGTGGTTGGAGCCCTGTTCACTGTAGGAGTTGAGAGCTCCAAACTAGAAAGTGTGCATTCTCCAAACTTCTTGGTAAGGCAAACTTTGGGGGTTGAAGGAGAATGCGTGGATGATATTTGCTTCTGGGAGAAATATAACCAATGCCCGTAACATAAAACTTAATTACAATCACCCATGGCCAAATTGTACAACATAGTAAAAAGTGTTGGCTTTCCATTGAATGGTGAGATCCAAGATGGGGGTTTGTCTCCAAAGTAGAAAGTGTGGCTTCCCCAAGCTTTTTGATGAGGCCAGTTTCAGGGTTGTAGGAGAATGTGTGGATGATATTTGCTTCTGTGAGAAATAAAACCAACACCCGTAACATAAAACTCAATTACAGTCACTCATGGGCGAATTGTACAACATAGTAAAACGTGTTGACTTTCCACTGAATGCTGAGATCCAAGATAAGGTTTAGGTCCAAACCAGAAACTGCTCCTTCTCCAAACTTCCTGGTAAAACTAGTTTTGGGGGCTGATGCGTGGATGATATTTGCGTCCATGAGAACTATAACATCGTAGCATAAAACTCAATCACACTCACTCATGGGACAAATTGTACAACATAGTAAAAAGTGTTGGATTTCCACTGAATGCTGAGATCCAAGATAGGGTTTAGGTCCAAACCAGAAAAGTTGGCCTTCCAGAAACTAATCCAAACTTCTCAGTGAGCATGGCATTGGGGGCTGAAGGAGATTTTTTTGGGTGCTCCCATGAGAAAAATAACCAATACCCTTAACCAGGGGCGTTGCTATAGGGGGTGCAGAGGTAGCAGTCGCTACCGGACCCAGGAGCCTGAGGGGGCCCAAAGACCCTTGTGTCTCATAAGAAGACACACAGAACACTAAGGGAAGGGGGGCCCAAGATGAACTCTTGCACCAGGGCCCATGAGCCTTTAGCTACGCCACTGCCCTTAACATAAACCTCAATAACAAACACTCAAATTATACAACTTAGTAAAATGTATTGGCTTTCTATTGAATGCTGAGATCTAAGATAGGGTTCAGCTCCAAACTTCCTGATAAGGCTAGTTTTGGAGGCTGAAGGAGAATTTGTGGATGATATATGCTTCCATGAGAACTATATCACCGTAGCATAAAACTCAATAACACTCACTCATGGAACAAATTGTACAAACATAGTAAAAAGTGTTGACTTTCCATTGAATGCTGAGATCCAAGATGGGGGTTGATCTCCAAAATAAGCCAAAACCTCTCAATAAGCCCAGTTTTGGGAGCTGAAGGAGAATGCATGAGAAAAATAACCAACAACCATGACATGAAACTCAATAGCAAGCACTCAAATTATAAGATCCAAGATAGGGCTTACTGGACCAACCAGGTCAAGAGTCGAAAACGTTTGTCCATAATAGACCTATAAATAATACGTAACCAAATTATTCTAGTCAACATAGTGAACACAAAACAGGGATTTCCTCCTCCAGCTGGTGGGTAACTCAATGCATTGTGGATGGTGGACAACACAACAGAAGGAAATGAATGAGCCATGTGTCAAAAATGTAGATAATCCCTCCGGGCTCACACAATCAATCTCTAGCTCCAGGTAATTCTGAGGACACAACACAGGACAAAAAACCACACAAGGTGTCCACATCTAGAGGGTTAAGGCTTTTCTATAGCCAGTCCTAACAAACAACAGAAGACACAAATCCCCTCTTCTGTAGACCCACCAAGGATGTCAACCTTCTGGATTCGGCTCTTCGTATACAAATATCCCTCATTGTCTCCGCTGAAACCCAACCAGCTCCTCAACTTTTTCCTCGCTGCGTCCTGGCTGTAGATAACTTGATTAGTCCTGAAGAAAATTAGATAAAATAATTTTGAGTTGAACAACGAAAATGAAGAATTCTTTAAGCTTCGAGTCATCAAGTTACCGTTTTCATCAGGAAAAGTAGTTGAGTTATAGACAATACCTCCTGTCACTCTACCCATAAAGGAATAGAGTTTCCGAACACCCTACTCTCTAGTGCTTGAAATGGCAGCCATCTTTCTCTGCAAAATATAAGGGGTAGACATGGTGAACAAAGGTAAGTGATGCCCACCATTAACACCAAGAGTCTGGACCCTGAGGTAGACAAAGTAGGCAGCTGGCTAGGGAGTCAAAAAGGAGGGGGCACAGTGTTCAGATTTAAAATGAGCCATTGCTCTGCCAACTGTAGATGTATCATTAGCCTTGCCGATGGGTAAGGTAGTTGGCAAAGGAAAATAGGAGCGTTAAAAGAGCAGGCCACAAAGGGTTAAAGAGTAAGCCATATTGTTCCTCACCGAGCCCCTCTGCTGTTCAGACACTGGTCCTGTCCTCTTTACTTCACTCTGATGGCTCACCAGAAACGCCATGAAAGGCTCACTCACTGGTTATACTGGTGACCCACCTCTGCCATGTGAGTCAGGACCAGAGAGTGATAAGCAGCAGGGTCCGGACCAGTGTCAGAACAGTAGCGGTGGAGGATCGGTGAGGGCGAGTATGGTTTATTTTTCAAATTTTAATCCTTTTTAGCCTCTTTTTTTTATTGTTTCCCTAGAAATTCCCTTTAAAGGGGCTATTCTGTCATTAATGTAAAACATGATAATCAGACATCATATGGGACATGACAGTCTCTTACTAACACAGCTAGAACCAGCCCTGTACCTCACATGGGTCCAGAGATCTCCTCATTTATTGCTGCAGTTGCTCTGCTACATTTATTTTTGACTGACATCTCAGGGGGCGTGTCTTTTTTTATTTTAGGCTGCAGTTCAGGGAGCATGTCCTTTCTTAGGGGGTGTGCCCTTTCTGCTGCAGCTCTTCCTGTCTCAGCTCATTGGGCATGCCACTTACACTGCAGCTCTCTCCATATGACAGCTGAGAGGGCATGTTCTTCCTATTGCAGCTCTCTCCCTATCACAGCTCAGGAAGGGGTGTCCTTTCTAAGGGAGCAATGTCTTTCTTGCTGCAGGTCTCTCCCTGTCACAGCTCTAGGGGCATATCCTTTCTGCTGCAGCTCTCTCCTTGTCACAGCTCAGGGAGCATGCTCCTTCGGCTGCAGCTCTCTCCATATGACAGCTGTGAGGGCATGTTTCTCCTATTGCAGCTCTCTCCCTGTCACAGCTCTAGGGGCATATCCTTTCCGCTGCAGATCTCTCCCTGTCACAACTTAGGAGGGTTTGTCATTTCTGCTGCAGCTCTCTCCTTGTCACAGCTCAGGGGGCATGTCCTTTCTGCTGTAACTCTCTCCCTGTCACAGTTCAGGAGGTATGTCCTTTCTGCTGCAGCTCATTCCGTGTATCTTCTAACAGTAGATACAGCTGATGTGAGCTGAACAATGAATCTGGGCATGTGCGTCCGCACCAGCAAGTGGACAGAGAAATAAGAAAAAGAACAAACAGCAGGTGGCGCTATAAAGATGGATTTTATTGTATAACTCACTACGGTGACAATTCTATATTTTTAACTACATGCATTTACAAAAGTATTCACATCCAGGTGCCTGTTTGAAATGTAGAATATTTATCATGGGACAATTTCTTTTAAGAAGTGAATACTGGGGGTGGCAGGAGGGAATTGAATGAATGAATGATAAAAAAAAAGTTTTTTCATTAATTTAAAGAGCATATGTCAGCGGTTTTGTACCTATGGCACTGGCTGACCTGTTACATGTGCACTTGGCAGCTGAAGGCATCTGTATTGGTCCCATGTTCATATGTGCCCGCATTGCTGAGAAAAATGATGTTTTAATATATGCAAATGAGCCTCTAGGAGCAACAGGGGCGTTACCATTACACCTAGAGGCTCTGCTCTCTCTGTAACTGCCGTGCCCTCTGCACTTTGATTGACAAGTCCAGACCTGATCGCTTTTACACTGTCTGGTCCTGTCAATGAAAGTGCAGAGGATGCAGTAGTTGCAGAGAGAGCAGAGCCTCTAGATGTAATGGTAACGCCCCCGTTGCTCCTAGAGGCTCATTCGCATATCGTAAAACTTCATTTTTCTCAGCAATGCGGGCACATATGAACATGGGACCAACACAGATGCCTTCAGCTGCCAACAGGTCAGCCAGTTTCATAGGTACAAAACTGCTGACAGATGCCCTTTAAATTATTGAAAAAACTTATTTTTTTAAAAAAAATTTCCAAACATTCTGATCCCCTCTATGTATAACGGGGACATTTGTAGGATTATTCTGCGGCCGTATTCTGTGCTAGAGGGAGCCACTAGTGACAATGACCAATGCTCCTCTGCTGCCATTGTCCTGCAGGAGACCGGCCGCCCGTCTGTACTGCTGGGACTCCAATTCACTTTTACCGGGAGGCTCGTCAGTGCCCGAGTCAGCTGGAATGGACTAAATTACATGTGACAGCTACATCTCCGAAGAGCAGTTAGGATTAATGCAACCATTTAGTACTTAATGAAGCGACAACGTGTAGGACCCCCAGGAGGGAGGCAGTGATGCCAGTGATGCCCCCGGGGGGGAACTTTGTAGAGTTAACATCAGCTGGTGTGCTGAATAATTACTATTTGGATACAGAATGTCCCATTAGCTGTACATAAACATCCCCGCCCATTATAATGACTCATTCAGCGTCTTCTGTACGGCCTGATGAAGCACACCGACATCAGCCCTACACCGCCACACCGGGGAACTGTTATTTATTTAGTATTTATTTATGTTTATTTGTTTGTTTTTGTTTTATTCTATTTTTTATTCTATTTTTTATTTATCTTTTTTTTAGAACATTGTAACAAAAATCCTAATGGTCAATGATAATTCTACAAAAAATCTGCAGGAACCGTTGCTTGAATAAATTTTTGTACAAATTTTCAAAAAAAACTATTTGCTCTGTGTATGACAGACAAGTCAGCGTCCCCATGATTCCTATGTGGGCGCACTGCACTTGGTCAGTGATGATCACGCAGTGAATTTTTTAAAATATTTATAGAATTTATAGGACCCGCCCTCATGAGTATGGATGGATGTAAACGTAGCTTGGTTTGGCGCCCATAGAATTATCATGGGGTCCTACTGTGACTAAGAAAGACTCCGATTTCACACGGAGGCACACCAATGTTTTTGTGAAACCACGAGACAACCACATGTCACCATACAGGCTCCACACACTCAGCTCTGCTGCATATATGAGACCTTAAAGGGGTTATTCCATGATTAAAGGGATTGTTCCATCTTGCACATAGGAGGCATATCTCTAGGAAAGGGGTCAGCAACCTCCAGCACTCCGGCTGTTTTGAAACTACAACTCCCAGCATGCTCCTTTCAATTTTTGGGAGTTCTGAGAAAAGCCAAGCAAGTGTGCATGCTGGGAGTCGTAGTTTCACCACAGCTGGAGTGCCGAAGGTTGCTGATCCTAGGATATGCCCCCAATGTCTGATAGGTGCGAGTCCCACCTCTGAGACCCGCACCTATACTTAGAATGGAGCCCACAAAGTGACGGAGGGCACATGCGCAGTCAAAGCCCGCATATAAATGAATGGAGCGGTGGCTATGCCTGCGCAGTGCACTTCCTATTCATTTCAATGAGACTTCCGAAAATAGGCGAGCGTGCCACGCGGCTATTTTTGGCACTCCCGCGCATGCGTGGTGCACCTTCCGTCAGTTTGTAGGCTTTGTTATAAGGATAGATATGGTTCCCAGAGGTGGGACATTGGGGGTGTATCCTAGCCATATGCCCCCAATGTCCAAGATGGGACAACCCATTTAATGTAAAAAGTGAAAATCCACTATCATATAGTACATGACAGTCTCTTTCTAACATACTTGGAACCAGCCCTGTACCTGACATGGATCCAGAGATCTCCCCATTCATTGTTCTGCTAGATTAATTTCAAGCTGGCAGTTTAGGGGGTGTGCACTTTCTCTGGGGGCGTGTCCTTTCTAAGGGAGTAAATCCATTCTACTGCAGTCGGTGGTAGTTGACGGATGGAACTAGGCATGTGCTTCCATCTCAGTGAGCAGGACAAATAAATTAGGGGGGGAAAAAGTACAAACAGCAGGTGGCACTATACATGTAGATTTCATTGAACAATTCAGGGCAGAGGCATAGTTACCATGGAAGCAGAGGAAGCCACAGCTATGGGGCCTGAACTCCGGAAGGGGCCCGGGAGGAGGACAAATGGATTTATTTTCAGGGCTTAGGGAGTGGTGAGTATAGTGCTCCTAGTCCTAGCACTGGTATTACTCACCGCTCCCCGGTCTTCTTCTCAAGGCGCCTGCGCTGTAATAAATCCTGGCAGTGCACATAGTGGACGTAGGATGCATAGGAGAGCTCTATGGTCCGATGCTGTGCGGCGTCAGGTCACAGTGTAATGCGTGCCTGGATGCAGTGCTGTGCGAAGGGTGGAGAACTCTTTTGGGACACCCACCCCCACCACAAACACACACTGATAACACACACCTTTATTACTAAACCTCTATACCTCCCATTATTCCTATTAGAAGAAGGTGTTACCAGTTGGGTTTGTGCCCATGCACAGTCTTTGTTTAATCAATGTTGACAGTGTCACACTTTTTCCCTAAACTTCTAGTAGGAATAATGGAAGTTTAAGAATAAAGGTACCACTGTGTGTTATCAATGGGGGCGGGGTCTCCCTGCATAGTCTGATACTATCCAATCAGTGCTGCTAGTGGCAGACTGTGCAGGGACACACCCCCAACTGGTAACACTCAAAGTTTGTGTCCCTGCACAATCTAACACTGGCAACACTAACTGGACAATGTCAGATACCCAATTGTATCTTTGTTTATGAACCTCTAGTATTCCTGCTAGAAGTTTAGAAATAAAAGTCCAAATGGGTATCTCATTGTGCAGAGACAGCCCCCACTTGGTAACACCCAGTGGAAGCTTGATTCCTAAATTTCTAGCAGGAATAATAGAGGAATAGCACATGGCTTCTTTCTTCTGGAAGCTGAAACCTGTCTAATAGCTTGTATCAGGTACGCCATGATACCGCACACAACTGTGTCCAGGCGCGCTGCAGTTTTTAGAAGAAAGCAGCCATGTTTTTTTCCCCAGGACAACCCCTTTAAGGAAAAATATAACTTTTTCAATTGCACAAAAAAAATTGATAATTTTTATATTCATACCTTCATCACCAGGGTGAGTAGGAATAAGATTTTCTTGATCGCCTCGGTTGATGAGTTTGATATTCCAGCAGAGATATGATGATAAGTGAAGGGCATATGGCCCCTACTCTACCAAAGTCCCCCGGGGGCCCCGCAGCGGAGCGTGCCTCCATAAGAGCTTTCATGCTCGGACAGGATTATAAAGTGTTAAGAGTCCCTCGAGGGCCCTAAGGATGTGGAGATAAGATCAAGCGTTCCTTCTTGCCAGGTGGCTTTTGAACGACCAGAATATCTCAATTAATTTGGCGATCCGTCTTGTGTGCGCGGCTACGGAGACTAACCTATCCAGAGAATATCGCTAATGAGTCGTTTTATAATACAAGCTATTAAATGGCGCTAAAGTGGTGTCCAGGGGTTTAATCTATGATTCTGGATGGATTTAAATTAATATCCGGAGGTGGAAGGGCAATTTATTACAAGTTGTAGGCAGCTATGTACAAATTATTATTTTTTAAATACATTTTTTTTAATTTTTGAAAAAGAAAATATATATTTTAAATGCATTTTTAATATTTTTTTTATTTTTTAATATTTTATTATCGTATTAGATTCTATTCCTTCATAGTCATGGTTGTTGCAGATGGAAGGGTTGTTAAAAAAAAAAAGAAAAAAATTTTTGGAAAAAAAATGTATTTTAGATATATTTTTTTATTTTTTATTTTCTAATACTTTATGTTTATATTAGATTCTGTTTCTTCCTAGTCATGGCCGTGATACGAACATTGACTCTTCTCTGCTCCTTTCTTCCCTTCATGGGGTCGTCTTGTGTTTGTGACTTATATCACAGTGACTTCTGTACCCGCCGGTAGGAGGGCAGCGATGCAAACTTTTCTTTTTTGGGTTCACATCAGCGGAAATATCTAAACAATAGGATGCTGAATTGTTCTTTAGCCCTCGTCATCCTGTAAGATGGGTGATGTCATCTGACTACCTTCGTAGGCTTAAGATATGGCAACGTCCTGTGGACGGATATAATAAAGTTGGCCATACGCATTAGATATGTCAGCTGAACCTCACAGTTTTGATAGATCTGAGGTGGCTTCCTGACAGTCCCCCGATATCATGCCGAAAAGGATCAGGCATGTTAGATTGATTCTACCTTCCCATATGACATAGACATAGAGGTTAGGGGACACCAGTATGGAGCAGTGAGGGATCAAGTAATAACATAGTCAGGGAAAGGCCAAGGTCAGAGCAGGCAGAGTACGAGCAAGCCGGTAACCAGTCCAAGGTCAGGGCAGAAGTTGGCACATAAAAAAGGCAAATGAACACACAGTAAACTATTGCAGAAAACTGGGGAACTAGAAGCTACTGTTCAGGCACCTTCTCACAATTGAAGGTACCTTAAATACCCTATGGAGGCCAGACATAGGTTGAGGAGCAAGAGGGTGCACCAGAAGGGGTCACATGCCCTATGGGCAGTGAGAGGCAATGCTGCCAAGATGCATGCCTAAGTCTGCGGATGAAAGTGCAGCATTAGTCCAGGAACTGGGATGGCCAGCCAGGGAGAGGAAGATGCTGGAGGGACCAGCCGCCGGACCACTAAGACACCGGAGCGGGAGTTCAAGACGTCTAATGTTGCCACTAGCAGGAGTGAATCGACAGTGAGCACAGACTGCCGCCATAACACTTGAAAGGTGTTCTCCACTTTGCTTGTTAGAAGAGTCCCTTAACAATAAGCAGATCATAAAGTGTTCTCAGAAAAAAACCTAGCAGTAGGTGTTCAATTTCCCTGCAGCGCCACCACTGGGGAAATGAAGCATTACACAGCCTCTATTCACATCAATGGGTTGTCTGTGTAATGCAGGGCAGGACGGGTCCTCCAGAGCAAGAGACGCTCTTTGTAACCATTCTCCACTATAGCCAGGAGCTGAAAATCCTGAATTGGAGACTACCTCCCACACTAATTAACTACCTCCCACACTGATTTATTTATTTTTTTTCAATTTTTTTAAGAAAAGCATAAAAAACACGTTTGGTTGTATGTGATGTCACGATACCTGTGGCCACCTTTCAGGCTCCGGTTTACGTGAGCTGATCACCTCCATAGTGATGGTCTGACAAGATAAAATTTTGAACCCTTCATAATCAGAATATCCAGAATTTGTCAAATTGGAAATTTAAAAAAAAAAAAAATGTACGCAGGGGAATTTTTAGGCCACTTAAAAATAAAGTAATAATTATAATAATTAATTAATTATGATTTGCCCTAGCTTCCTGAACACAGCAAGTCCATTCCCCCTTGGGATGCAAGAAAAAAAAAACTTTTTTTTTTTTTTTTTAAATCCTACATTTTTTACATTTCTTACATATTCATTTTTTACATATTCAAAAATCAAAAAATATATTGATAATTAATTGGATATTTTAAGAGGCCATAAACTGCATTTTCTCCACAAGAGGTAAAATAATTTCTACTCAGTAAATTTCATCCAGACGGAATTAGCATTTTTGCTGACAAATTTATTCAATGTCTTGAAATGTTTCATCATTAAGGAGCAAATAAATAATACACATTGACAGACACATATTCCACAGCATTCAGCGGACGAGGAACAATTTACATACTGATTTTTTTTCTTTTTTTCTTTTTTTTTTTACCAATAAACCAAAATTGCTTTTATTTTCTGTATATAAAGATTAGGACATAAAACCAGACAACGGAACCAGTAACATAAAACTGAAAGTATAAAGTCAATAATCATAAAAAAAAAAAAAAATCACCGGATGTTAATCTTGGGGGAGGTAATGATTTAGAATGAAACTTTTTGAGGAATATTTTTTATTTGGCAACAGATTTTAAGTGCAATTTTATAACGTTCCTATAGGTCATATCTTACAATGTACAGGTGATACCTGCATGGACAGTCCTACCTTAAGAGAAATTTGAAGGTGATTCCACTCCATGTTTGCACATTTCACCACTGATCATTTTCACAGGAAATTTTTTAGGTTTTATTTTAGGCTATGTAGTGTTTTTTAGCATGCTCCAGTGAACAACATGTTCTATGAGAGTATTCACTTGTCCAATGGGCGCCCAAAGGTGAGAACCTTTTGTTTGGGTTAGTTTCTAGCAGAGGTTTTACTTTAAAGGGGCTTTCTTCCAAAAACAGCGCCACACCTGTACACAGGTTGTGTACAGTACTGCAGTTTAGCTCCATTAACTTCAATGGAGCTGAGCTGCAATATCAGGCCAACCAAAGACAGGCGTGATGCTATGAGAAGAAAGCAGCCATAATCCTATAATCCTGGACTTCTTCCTCTAAAGCTTTTCGCCACAATACAATATGTGTAACGGGGTAGAGGGTACCTTGGACACACGGCACTAGGGATGCTAGCTGGAGACGTTCTATGGCTAGGCTCCTGGCCTTGAGGAACATTGCCAACAAGGCCGAGAATGCCACTGGTGGGGTATCCTGAAGATATGGCATAGAGTAGTTACTTCTGTTGGTGTTGTTACCAAGACTAGCCTTTTGTTGACCACAGACGTTAGAGCTTTAGAGGTGGAGCCTGATCTTTTTGGCGGGATTCGCATGCAATCTAATTTTTGCTGGATTTGCCGTCCGTTTCCAACCTCTGATGTCAGAATTACAGCCGGCCATATTCAGGAGATGAACGTCGGCCAACCATCATTAGCAAGAGCTTCTGCCTGCTGAAAATGTGATTGGCCAGGATGAAAAATTTTGCCCGTGGTTGGCCGAAAGTACAGTCCACGTGTATGGAATCATTTGCCATTTTCTTCAAAGACCAGGTGCCTGACACCTCCCATCCTATCCCCCAAATTCATCTTTGTTTCTTTTAATGGGAGAATTGGCCAATTCTTCTTCCAGTTCTTGGACAATTAATTATTAGATGGGCCAGCTGTTATCGAATGTCTATGGCCAGCATGGCCTAGCCAATAAAAATGAAAAAATGCATCAGTTGGGTGAAGAAAATCAAGAACAACTCAAAGATCGACGGCAAGTTCTTAAAGTCATGCCAAATAAAGACTGCGTAGATACCTCCTTCCATGGTTCGTGTTTAGGCTCTAGAAATACATATAAATAAGACCAAAGAGGGTATCCCGATAGAGTGCAGAAGATGGTGGAGAAGGTGATTGGTACCATACAGCACAAGGATAAAGGTGCAGAAGAAAGTCACTGAGATTTGTATACATACGGAGAAGTCTCTCTTAGTCCAATTTGTATAAGTTTTTAGGACGACACAAATCAGACACTGAAGTCTTCGATCAATATGTCTGGCGTTCTCCAAAGTCCCTGCAGTCAAATTATTCGGCTTCCTTGCCAGGCTTTACGATTGCTTTATGCTCCACTTTTCATCCCATTCCAGAGTAAAAGTCTTAACTCCCCCCCCCCCACCCCCAAAACTTAACTCACAAATGGGAGTTTGGTCCATATCTCACGTCAAAACTGAGCATGGTCAACTTCATCTAACCAAGAAGCGGGACTGGCAGGAAAATCTGGATATCCACCACTACTGCCAGTGGAGAGATCAGAACTTGGTCCATTTGCACCTAATACTCTCATGGAAGGTGGAATTCCTTGTCCACCTTGAGCCATTATACCCAATCCGGCATCTGGGAATGCCAAGCTTGAAATCAACGGCTGGTGGCCTGGCATTGGCTGTAAGGATGCTGGAGACTGAGGTATTCCATAGGGGCTGTTGGATCTTAGGTCATGATACTGGTCTGAAGTTGGGATGCCACCATGATCCAAGGAGAAGGCACCGTTGCTTCCAGCCGGTCTACCCAAAACTGGAGACGCCTCATTTAAACTGTTATAAATCCCATTGGAATGGTTCATTTCTGAGATGGTGGGCTCATCTGAAATTAAGACAGTAGGATATCAGGGCATGCTTCATATTTTAGTTCAACAAAAGTATTATTGATGATCTTCAGGATATATGTACATTGAGGAGAGTTTATAATAGTATGGGTGATACGGTTCGTAAGAGTATAAACTGGGCCTCAACGTTTGAGGATGACTCAAAGCAGTTATACCTGGGCCTAGGTGCCTGGAGGGGCCAAAGGCACCAGTATTATGAATGGCACATGGGTGAGAAACCAGCCACCACTTAATGGGGCAAGATCTGCTTTCCTTGTATATTTAGCCATGGTTATCACAGCTGGAGGACTATAAAGATGATTACCTATCAAGAGTCCAACAAGTACCTACCTGTAAAAGAAACTTCTGCGTCGCTGTCTGGACCTTCCTCCTGGATACTATCCTTATCAGACTTAGAATTTCCCCGTGACCTTTTCATGTTCCTGAAATACTGTCCCCATCGTTGTCTCCCAGCATCTTTTTTTAATCTTTTCTCCTTCGCTCTTCTGTTCTGGAACCAGACCTTCCAATAGAGTGACAGAAGTTATTGTTTGAGACTATAGATTTGCAACTGTAATACAACAAAATAGAAAGGTCTTCGATTCAAATCGTGTAAAATATAAAAATAGTGAAATAAATGTAAAAAAAATACAAAAATACATTCTTTTTATGCATATTTAGTAAATTATATTTCATATTCTATTTTATATTTACTAAATTTTAAGTCTTATAATTTTTTTTTAGATTTATTAAATATATTTACATTATATTTATTTTATTATATTTACTAATTCTGAAATCTTTATATTAAGATTTATTAAATGTATTATATTTTATGTTGTATATTATGGTTTAGGTTATATTTTATTATAGTTACTGAATATGACATCTTTATATGTATTACATTTATTATATTTATGTTGTATATTATGGTATGTTATATTTTATTATAGTTACTAAATATGAAATCTTTATTTAGATTTATTAAATGTTTATATTTATGTTGTATATTATGGTTTGTTATATTTTATTATATTTACTTAATATGAAATCTTTATTTAGATAATGTATTATGTTAATGTTGTATATTTTATATTTTATTTATTATTATTGTTTTATTAAGTAATTAACAATATATCTTTATTTAGATTTAGTACATTTATTATATTATATATTAGATTTATATTATATATTATATTTTACTATATATTAAATCTTTATATTTATTATAAATATTTAAATAAAAGTTCTAATTGAAAAAAATATAAAGTATGAAGTATTCATTATTGCATAAAATAGTTAAATAAAAAAAACTATGTATTACTTATTGCAAACTGTTACATTTTTTTCTTTTTTTTTCATTTATGGCTTTTGGCATTTAGTCTGAATTATATAGATGATATCAGTTGTGTCAGGCAATTTCATAGAACTTGTGACTAAAGGATAATAAATGTATAAAGATAAAAGATGTCCGTCAAATAGCATTTTACTGTCCCATCAAATCTATGAAATAATTAAATGATTATGAGTCTAATGTAAAACTTCTCTATATACACAGGTTAGATTTTACAAGCTATTTGCATCATGACAATGATACTAATAATATATATATATATATATATATTAATGTAAATCACTAAAATAAAAAAAAGTATTATAAATTTTTGTTGTCACGTAGATAAACTTTTTTTTTTTTTTTTATTCCTGTTCATAATGTAAGTATTCGCCCCCTGCGCTGTTTGCAGTGATACATGAGCGGAGTTTTTTCTTTCCCCTCCTCTATAATTAATATACATTTTCCTATTAACATGCAGATCATCCTTACCTGCACCACTCTCATATCCAGGCCTGTCTCCGATGACAGCTGCTCTCTGACATGTCTGGCAGGTTTCGGCGAGTTGTTGTAGGCATTTTTCAGTGTCTCCAGCTGCTTTGCGGTAATGGTCGTCCTTGGCCTTTTGGCTGTGGATTCTGCTTCTGTAATATATTGAGAGTGGGGGGGGGGGGATGATTAGACACCAATATTCAGTCTGTGTTTATTAATCTTCACCAGAAATATGTTTTATTGTGAGAAGTCTAAGTTCAGTTTCCCACCATTTCCTTAAAATAAAATTCTGGAACGTTTTATTTAAAAATGCAAAAACATTAATTTTACATCAGTTTGCTAAATTGTTGGATATGGACATGGTTTGTTTTGACCACATAGAATTTAATATTTCATTTTGTTTTTTATATTCATTGATATTTATGAATGATCATATCAAATGGTATAAAATGTTGGTCCTATCAATTTAATTTTAAGCAGCAAAATTAATTTTACATTTTTTAAATGTCATGCAGTTTAATCACATGGTGTACCTTTATTTTCATTACAAATTTGTGAATTAGACATAAATATATTGCATTATTATTTTATATTAAAAGTCATTGCCTCATGCCTCATTTAGAGAGTATTAATAGTAGTATGATGGTAATGGCTTGTTATAGTACTCCAAGTAGATAATGCATGTTGTATTTTATATAATTTTTTATTCATATTATATTTACTAAATGTTAAATCTTTAAATTTTTTATATTTTTTTTTTTAGAAACTGGAAGTATCGAAAGTGTTAGCAATAGACAAACAGATATGCCCCCCCCCCCTTAGGGCTCATTCATGAATGTTCATATCCATTTAGTGTCTCAGTTTAGAATTGACGACCCCCGGACTGAACACTGGTCCATTAGTCAATGGGCATGTCCCATTAAAGGGGTTGTGCCACAAAAAATCTTTTACAGTTTTTGAACCAGCACCTGGATCTGAATACTTTTCTAATTACATGTAATTAAAAATTTAGCATAGCCACTGAGCTATTCAATAAAATGTGTCTGTATAGTGCCACCTGCTGTTTATTTTTCTTATTTCTTTGTCCTGCTTACTGAGATGACCACACATGCTCAGTTTCATCCTTCAACTGCCTCCTGAGCTGTGATAGGGAGAGCATGGACACGCCCCCTGAGCTGTGATAGGGAGAGCTGAGACAAGCCTCCTGAGCTGTGATAGGGAGAGCTGAGACACGCCTCCTGAGCTGCAGCAGAAATGACACTCCCCTTGAGCTGTCAGCTGGATATAAATCTTACAGAGCAATGAGTGTGGAGATCTCTGGATCCATGTGAAGTACAGGGCTGGTTCTAGCTTTGTTAAAGACTGTCATGTACTATGTGATATGTGTTTTTAATTTTTTACATTAGTCAAGGGAAAACCCCTTTAAGGTCCAACTTTTCCCATTATGGCCAATAGTAGTAATAGTTATGGATACCGATGCTTGTGGGTGGCACAGTCACCTACCTCTCTGCTTTGCCGTCTCATAGTCAGCCTTGCAGACCAGCCTGCTGTCCTCCATCAGGTAGAACTCATCGCCGGTAGCTAGCTGCCTCTTGCACACAATACAGGAGAAGCAGTGCAGGTGGTATACGAACTCCTGGGCACGCCGTACCACTTGGGTAGGGGGGATTCCTTGTTGGCAGGCCGCACATTTTGTCCCAAACCTCCTAAAGGAAAAACGGCAAAATTCGAAGAAATCTATGACATTTCATCATATGTTCCACATAGAGGAGCAGGAAACAAATAGTAATTGGGACCCCTTTTGGGTCTGATCTATGCCGACTGATTCCTCCAGTCTCAAGACCATGAGGTCCTCCCGTTCTATCACCTAAGAGAGTGAAGGGCTTTTGAGCCTTCAGTCAAGTTTTTCCATCTCTTGTCAATTGTGATGACCTCCATACTCAATGGAGGTGGGGGGCACTGTGATGGCTGTCTCCTCCATTAGTGGAAGGGGATAGGAGCCACCTGAGCTGAGGCCGCTGGTCTACTACATGCACCCACATCAGTGGCAGAGGCTAAGAGAAGGCTAAGAGTAGTCTGGGCCCCTGGGTCTCTTACTGACCACCATAGTTGATATTTCATGCAACTCCCTTGGGCTGAGGACTCTTGGGCAAATGTCATGTACCCCTATTTGGGATCATGAACTAAGATCAATTGAGGATCTCCTTAAATATTGATGAGCTATTAGGATAGGACATCCATATTAAGTCAGTGGAGGTTGGACTAGTAGCACTACCACCCCCAAGATCAGCTGTTCCAAGGTGCCAAGCTGCTTAGGGGGGGCGTTTTGGCCTCGTCAATGTATACCAGGCACGGCGCAATATATATTGTGTAATGGCTGAGCTTGGTACTGCAGCTCAATCCAGTTGAAAAGAACTGGAAGGTCATGTGACTGATGGAAGGCAAAAAGAAACGGCTGCAGCACTCATCTGAGCGCTGCGGCCTCTTCAAACAGTTGATTGACGGGGTCCCGGAAAGTATAGGTCATCAGTATTTAAAAGGGTATTCTCATCTGAGACAATGCGGGTATATCGCTAGGATATATCGCTATATCAAGAAAGGAGCAGGCAAAGTGGTGGCTGGAGTCTCCAGTTCGGCCACCACCAGTTCGGCTCCCCATAGAAGTGAATGGGAGTGCACTGCGCATGACTGACCACCGACCACCGGATATGCCCCCATTGTCTAAGATTAGAAAAGCCCTTTAAAGGTGTTGTGGTACACAAAATTGGGGCCGCTGTAAAGAGCACCAATACTTGGTATGGTCAGGGAGGTATCATAGCTGCTAGCGAATGAAAATGAGGGATTAGCCCCATAAACTCCCCCCCATCATGGAACTAAATATTATTAAATATTATATATATATAATTTAGTTTTTTTGTTTGTTGTTTTTTGTTTTTTTAGTAAGGCTCACGTCCTTCCCTGTGTATTAATACATAACGACAGTAGCAGTGACACTTACTTAAAGAAGTCATCTTTGCAGTAGACGCTGTCCCCTCGGCTGAAGCACTTCTCGGCCAGCTGGATCTGACAGTCATTGCACTTGAGACATTTACTGTGCCAGTGTCTGTCCAGCACCTTGAGGATAAATCTGTCCATGATGTGTTGATTGCAGCCGGCGCACAATGGGATTTCTGCAACAAGAAAGCAAAGACGTCTATTTTCCACATGAGCTATAGGGGGTGCAGAAGTAGCAGTTGTACCTTGGGGTAAGAGGGGGTCCAGAGGCCCCTTTGACACTATTATTTTACATGCCACGTGGTCGGGGGCTAATAAATATTGATTCACCTCTGCTAATAGAATAGGACTTTACCATTAGCCTCCGTGTAGAATTATATACTTAAAGGGGTCCTCTCACTTCTGTAAGTTGCATTTATCATGTAGAGAAAGTTAATACAAGGCACTTACTAATATTATGTTATTATCCATATTGCTTCCTTTGCTGGCAGGATTTATTTTTCCATCACATTATACACTGCTCGTTTCCATGGTTACAGACCACCCTGCAATCAGTGGTGGTCGTGCTTGCACACTATAGGAAAAAGCGTCAGCCTCTCTGGTGGCCGGGACCATGGGAGCGCACATAGGCTAGTGCTTTTTCCTATAGTGTACAAGCACGGCCACCACTGATGGATTGCAGAGTGGTCGTAACCATGGAAACGAGCGGTGTATAATGTGACGGAAAAATGAATCCAGCCAGCAAAGGAGGCAAAATGGACAATCACAATACATTAGTAAGTGCCTGGTATTAACTTCTTCTACATTATAAATGTCACTTACTGAAGTGAGACAACCCCTTTAAATGCACATCTTACAAATCCTTACAGTGAATGTCCACACCATATAGTTTTTTTTAGGTCTCCTGAATTATTTTTTTGTATATATTTATAGTGATCAGATCTCTGGGGTTTTTTTTCCTATACAGAGCTCCAAATATCTAATAATAGATGATCATTTTCTGGCTGACTGCAGCCTCCACTAGGGGGAGCTTAAGAGTTTAATGCCTACAGTATTGAGGTTCATGTATGAACAGTATGCAGTAAGCTCCCCCTAGTGGTGGCTGCAGCCAGCCAGAAAATTATCATTTAAGGTTGGGTGTATATAGATCAGTTGTGTCTGGCCACTGTTTACAGAGCCGGACAAAACAGATGTAGGTGCATTCTCACTTTAGTACACAGGTCCAGCATCAATAGACTGAAATAAAATACAGCATTTGACACTAGGTATCACATGCCGGATAAATATGAAGGAACCCATGGAGAACTATTCAATCTGTTGTAGCTTCAGTTTCTGCGAATAGCCATGGTAGTCATGTCTGGACTGTGTGTGGCTCCTTAGAGGGTGCAGGTAGACACACACCTCTCACCTCGCCATGAGTGTTGCTAAATACAGATAATAGCAGTGTCTATTGTCTGGACACCTCAGGTGTCCCCCTGCGGCCACTGAGGACATTATCCGTATCCTGCCTAATGAGAACTCAATGAAAGGTAGTCATTACAAATATTTCCAATAGTCATACCTCATGATGCCTACAGGACCACACAAGAGCAAGGCTGCACCCAACCTACAGGAGCCTCACCTGTCACTAACAATCACCTATTATTTCTAAATGTAAACATTTCAGAAGTCTATAATAAAATACACATGAAGATAAAAGGTGGTGGAGATAGATAGATAGATAGATAGATAGATAGATAGATAGATAGATAGATAGATAGATATTAGATAGATAGATATTAGATAGATATGATTTAGATAGATAGATAGATAGATAGATAGATATTAGATAGATAGATATGATTTAGATAGATATGATTTAGATAGATATGATTTAGATAGATAGATATTAGATAGATAGATAGATAGATATTAGATAGATATGATTTAGATAGATAGATAGATAGATAGATAGATAGATAGATAGATAGATAGATAGATAATAGAAATGAGATGGGTAGATAGATATTAATATATCATATAAATAGATACATATGTAAAAGATATTATAGATTAGGTAGATATTAATATACCATATGCACAGATATGATATATATATATATATATATATATATATATATATATATATATATATATATATATGTAGATGACATATGTATAGATATTAGATAAATAGATAATGGATATTAATATACCAGATAGGTTTTAGATACATTTTAGATACATAATATATAAAGATTACATATGTATAGATATTGATAGATATTCATATACCATGGGATAGATATTAGATAACATATATAGAATAGGTATGTATAGATAGTGAATATACCATATAGAAAGTTATGAGTTGTGTATAGATATTAGATAACCTATAAAGGTTACATATGTATAGATATTAGATAGATATTAAATAGAAATTGATAGATATTATTATACCATAGAGATAGATATTAACATGTACAGTATAGAATACATATGTATAGATATTAGAGTAGATAGATAGATATTAATATACAATGGAGAGAGATATTAGATAACATATAGATTACATATGTATAGATATTACAGATAGATTTAGATAGATATGAAATGGATAGATATTAGAAGAGTTATATTGGATCAGTATTACAGATTCTATAGATAAGTATTAGAGAAGATAAATAGAATAGATAGAAATATGGCAGCTATTAGATCCATTCATATACTAGATACACATATGTATCTTTGACAGATTGATATAAATCAGATTGATAGGTGGATATGTCTGTATAATATGTAACTACTATTATTAATATTGTGGATGATAACTGCACGTGTTAGTAAATATTCCTAAATAAATAAATAGAGACAGATTCTCTTTTATACATCAAAGACAGACCAGGAAGGGATTGTGATAAGGAAACCTGTGTTCTTACAGATTAGGCCTCATACACATGACCTTTGTTTTGGTCCGCATCAGTTCTGCATTTTTTAGGGCTTGTTCACATATCAGTTATTTGATCAGTTATTTCCATCAGTTATTGTGAGCCAAAACCAGGTGCAGGTCAAAAACACAGAACATGTGCAGATCTTTTCATTATACCTGATCTCTGTGGAGGCTCCAATCCTGGTTTTTGCTCACAATAACTGATGGAAATAACTGATCAAATGACTGATGTGTGAACAAGCCCTTACCCATTCACTTAAAAAAAACAGAACATGTTATATTCTTGTCCATTTTGTAGACAAGGATAGGACAGCTCTATAGAGGGCAGAATGCAGAACGCATCAGGCTGGTATCAGTGTTTTACGTATCCATGAGACTGATCTCTTCCCAGATTTCACCGCCATAGAGGAAAGAGAGAAACTCTCCATACTGCTGGGGAAGAGGAGAACAGAGCAGCCATAGCAGCACAATATGTCAGTGCCTGCCACAGATTGAGAGGAGCCTGATATACCATGGACCTCTGTCCCCCCACCCTGGATGTGCCCCTATCCCCACTCCCTAACCCACACACTTGCGTTGGCAATGCTAATATGTTTTTAGTCCTGCCAATAAAGGGGATTTGAATTTGATTAGAATGACAGTAGATACAAGACAAATACAGAGATGCAGCATAGACAGACGTGATAGATATTTCGAAAGATGGATAGTTATTGGGTAGTTATAAATGAGAGAATTACTAGAGACACGAGTATCGGACAGATATCCAGTCTCCAGGAATTCCAGGTGAACCTGTAAATGTGCTGTATCTGATATTAATGTCCTGTCCAGATTATAACTGTGGCACATTGTCATTCTGCTATAATATACAGCACAACCTGAATATAATGCATGTCATATTCTGTTAATGGTGTGTCTAGTAACTGTGTATATAATATCACGAATTAATATAATAAATAGAAAGATTATGGGATAAATAATGAACACATTAGGTAGATAGATATCCGATTATATCTTACATAAATAGATGAGAGATAGATAGATAGATAGATAGATAGATAGATAGATAGATAGATAGATATGAGATAGATGGATAGGGGATGGATGGATGGATGGATGGATAGATAGATAGATAGATAGATAGATAGATAGATAGATAGATATGAGATAGATATGAGATAGATATGAGATAGATATTAGATAGATATTAGATAGATAGATAGATATGAGAGATAGATATGAGATAGATAGATAGATAGATAGATAGATAGATAGATAGATATGAGATAGATAGATAGATAGATAGATAGATAGATATGAGAGAGAGAGATAGATAGATAGATAGATATGAGAGATAGATAGATAGATAGATAGATATGAGATAGATAAAAGATCAGGTAATTAGATATATTTAGTTATATTAGACACATGTATATAAATCCTATCTGTACCATAGATTATCTATCTGATATCTGTCTGTCATAGATATAATGTGATATCCATCTCTGCTCTCCAGGTATCCCCCTCTCCTCTCTGCCATTAATTATGGATCTGCCTTTCTTCTCTCACATGGAGGCAGTGACTCTTATCTTTTGTCTGGGAGATGTCTGATGAAATTTTAATGTTCTCTTTATGTCCCTATAGAGTTTTATACCTTTTTCTGTTTGTATTTGTTTTTGATATTTTTTATTTGCTGTCTACCTATTACATTTACTTTTCCCTTTAAAATCTCTCCAGTTTTGTTCTACAAACACTTGTTGGATCAGACCCGACATTATATTCACTATATCACCTGACCTTTCCCATCTACAGCTACTTATTTTTTCCCAGAATTCAGAGACTCGGGTAAAGTGAGTAAGTAACATGTGCAGTAATATCTGCAGGTTACTACATGCCTTCTCACTATTAATTATCACGACAGATTTCTTCATATAAATATCTAATGTTTGTATAATATATAAATGTATTTTATTTTATTTACATTATGATATAATAAAAAAACAAAATCAGACACTACATGGATTGCATCACGTTTTTAAAATGTTCTCATATAAATGCACAGATACATCGATCTTATAATGAATGAGATTTTTATGATATTTATTTTTAGTAACATTTTATTTCATTTTTAAATAATTTTAATTTGTTTTATTTATTTAATTTTTTTTACATTTTTGAGGAAAGAAAAAAAAACGCTAAACGAAGCAACATAAACCCCTGCAAAACCTAATATATTACTATAGTAATAATGTTATACTTCACTTCTAATATATAAACATAAAGTCAAAAAACTTGTGATAGAAATTCATCAAAATGCAGGAACTGGGCATCCTACTAGTAAAGATACAATGATAAAAATGTAGTCCTTTATCTTACGCCATAGTCATAATAAAAAGGACTCATTATAGGTGGGTGAGATGTAGGGATTCGGATTATAGGGGAAATATAAAAAATATTTCTGTAGCCTTTCTAAACTACAGCAAAAGAATAGGAGATATAATAAGGTTATAGTAAAGAATAGGATAGTTGAATAATAATGGGGAGTCTAATAACTGTATAGAACATACATCACTATACAATATTTTTTATATCATAATTTAGAATATACAAATATGACAGAACATGATATGTAAAAAACTAATAGTAACATAAAGTATACCAGAATGCAGTAGTATTATAAATTATACTTAAAAATAATAGAGTACAATAATTGCATAAAATATTTTTATAAAGTGAAAAATATAATAGTCCAAAATATGCAAATATGAAAGAACATGATATGTCAAAAACGAATCAAGTATAAATATCTGTATAGTGGAATACAGTGGTATCAGACTATACTGAAATAATAGGAACACAATTTTTATATAATACAGAATATAATTAAGAGCATGGAAATATGAGAGAATATATATATATTCTTACAAAGTATAAATATTTTTATAGATAGAATACAATAGTATTATGGAGTGTAGTATAAAAAATAGAGTACAATAGCTGCCTAATAAAATTTGATGGAATATAATAACTAAATATAATGCCTTATGCAAAATATAATAACTATAAAAGAATATCAGCATGTTTAAATATGTGTAGAAAAACGTAAGTATTTAATAAGGAGTTGTAAGGAGTATAAGCATGATAAAATTCCACACATAAGGAGAATATAATGATCTGATAGAACACAATATGTTCATGTAAAAATTAAGGAAAGTAGAAGCATTGTTTAGATTTTTTTATGCTATTCATAGAATCGTATTCATTCAATTAATAATAATAATAATAATAATAATAATAATATAGTAATATACGTGGATATTATTTAAGAAAATGAATATATTCTACTAGATGATAACTAAAGGGCACATTAATTATAGTAAAAATGATGGAGAAATATTACAAATGTCCAGGATTCTATATAATTATAGGGGTGATATGGGCGAATATCATACACCTATATACATATATAATCACCACTACAGTCATTAAAAATAATTGTAACCACTTTGGCAGTTCTATAATGGTTGATATCATACAATTCTAATGCACAGAGCCATCATTTCCTCAGCTATCTCCCGGTCTTCTGCTTTTCTCAGGCTGATTATTCTATAGGTGTATTATCAGTGATGATTGGAGAAGGTATGGGAGACTTGGGTAGAGCTGAGTGGGATTGATATAAGTGGAGGGGGTCACTTATATTACAGCACAGGTATGTTATAATAGATTAGAAGCTCTCCATGGTGCTGACGAGGACCAGAACAGGTGGTAGATGGAGTCCTCAGCCATTGCCTTAGGTTCTACCATAAAGTTGTGTGTCTGATGATAATACAATCACATGGGATGAAGAAATCCTCCATCTGGAGGGTCACCTACCTTTCCTCAGGTCTTCATTCTGAGCCAGGAGAGCAAACAACATGTCAGCACTAGCAGACTCCTTGCTGGCTGTTATCTCCTTTAAAGCATGATCCATCTCTCATCCCTTCCCCAAAAATTGGGCTTTACCCTCCCCCCTTCCAACCCCCACTCTCAATCCGTAAAGGAACCCTCCACCCCAATCTCCAACACCATTCCTGGGGTGCAACAGGGTCCAGCAGTGTCAATCAGTGTGGCGCCTGGAGCCTGCCTGGCTGCTCTGAGCTCCTGCAGAAAAGACCAGTGAGCTGTGCTAGAGGCTGCTGTGCGCTCATCAGACGCCAGGGGGAGCCTGTGAGCTGAATACACCTGCTGGCTGCAACACCCAATATGCAAGGCAAGAATGCAATGTGATAGTCAGCCCAGGACCCCTCTCCTTACCACCTCTGCTATCTGTCATTTTTTTATGTGGACAGAAAATACATGAATAATGCAGATTGTCTCAGGCAGAAGCAGGCCTCTAATGATTTTACCTGATGTCTCCAAGAAAGCAAAACACATTTATTTGTCTTTTTATTTGATATTTCCATCCAATCGTAAGACTTTTAATAGAGAATAGAAATTGTCTTACCCTATCAGTCACTTTTAACTATTACAAATATTGCAATATTGTATAGAATAATATATAGATGTAGCAGAGCTGAATTTGTCATTCGGAATAGCTCATCACAGGGTGGTGGATAGGTCCAGGTCATTGCCCTTGCAAAAAGCAAGGCCAAGGTAGGAGTGGGTTGTTGGCACCGCCTGGTATCCTCACTAGACCCAGTGGGACCAGCATACATTTATTTATAGGTGGCTTTCCATAGGACGCCTGGTAAATCTAGTGTTGCATAAACCAACTCAGCTCTGCTACATCTCAAACCGAACAGGTCAATTAGTATGATTGCACAGGGTAGGCGTCAACACCAGGCTTGGGGGGGGGGGGTGCCATGATCAGGTCTGATGCTGGTCCAGCTTAGTGGGGGCCCATTGTCACCCAAGGGCCACATATACCTGCATTTACATATAGCTCTATGGATGAAGTAATGTTATTTATGCAGTATCTGAGCCCAAGAGCTTACACTCCTATTTTCTTTTTATCCCAGGGGATCATATATTAAAACACTGGTATATTTTCAGTGGGATAATAAAATCAATGACATTAATAAATTAATTTGTAGTGAATATTTTTTTTAAAGTTTTTTTTTATATAGTATCACTATAGCAATATAATATAATAACCTAAAAATGCCATCATTTATTCTAAAAATCACACCTCTTATGGGATCATTTACCCCAGGAGGTCACTGTGTGGCGGGGCCGCAGAGCTGACAATCTACTGATATATTTCTGGTTAGGATACAGCCCGATAGAAATAACTGAGCGTCCCGTAAAGACGATGATTGAGTGTGAACGATCGCTGACGCTCCGCACCCGTTACACTAATGTCCCTCACAGTGAATTATCGTTCAGAATCCAATTGGTTAGAGCTGACAGTTTTTATACCATAGACCCCCCCCCCCCCATCTCTGATTATTATGGATGCTCCTCATTGGCCGTCCCTTAGAAAACTACCATATAGTGTACAGATAATAATACCATATTGAGCCCAAATAGTACTTACATACAATATCCATATAGTACTACCATATGCTGCCTACATAATAGGGCCATATCAAGCCCAATTCCCTATAGAAACCAAATAATATCGCAATGACACACTCAGAGAATATGATACCCTGTCCACAGAACATAAAATGCTATATACTGGATAAATTATACCACCATACAGTAACAGTGCTGAAATAATATTGCTACACTGTACCCTAATCAAAGTCTGTGGAAGACCCTAATTAAAACATGGTGTAGACCCCGTGCCCTTGTGTTACATACAAAGACATAAAATTGCAAAGCTACAAAGTTTTGCAAAAATACCGCAATCACTGCCCCTTCAAATACTGCCCTGCAGTGAACTGATAATACCATGTTGAGGCCAAAAAATACTTCCATACAGTATTCAAATAGTACTATCTTACAGTGCTCATATAATAGGGCCATACAGTGTCAAAATAACAGTCCATATAGAACCCAAATAATACTGTCACATATAATCCAAATAATACTGCCATGCATGATCCAAATAATACTACGATCCATTATTCAAATACTACCGTATGGCGCCACATAATGGTGCCATACAGTGTTCACATAAACGTTCCATATAGAACCCAAATAATGCTACCATACATGATCTAAATAATACTGCCACATGGAGCCACATAATAGTGTCATATAGTCTAAACATAAAAGTTCCATACAGAACCCAAATAATACTACCATACATGATCCAAATAATACTACCATACATAAGCAAAATAATACTACCATATATGTCCCAATAATACTACCATACATGATCCAAATAATACTACCATACATAAGCAAAATAATACTTCCATATATGTCCCAATAATGCTACCAGACATGATCCAAATAATACTACCATACATAAGGAAAAATAATACTACCATGTATGTCCCAATAACACTACCATACATGATCCAAATAATACTACCATACATAACCAAAATAATACTACCATATATGTCCCAATAATACTACCATACATGCCCAAGTAATACTACCATACAGGATCCAAATAATGCTACCGTATATAATCAAAATAATACTACCATATATAACCAAAATAATACTACCATAAGTGATTCCAATATATTGGCCACATAATGCTGTCATATAGTGTACAGATACTGTAAATGTTTTATACAGAGCCCAAATAATACCGCCATACTGTACTCATAATATGGCACTGGTTCTACAGAACATACAACGCTCTATACCGGATAGATTACACCACCATTCAGTGGTAGACAAATATTTCTATCTAGTGCCACATCCCGGGCCCTGAGCAGGAATTGTACTGATGAGGCGGCATCCTCTTATATTGCATCCCTGGCCTCAGGTGTGAACAGTGTCTGAAGACCTGGGACTGGGCCGGGCAGGCAGGGGAGGGTTAATCCTCTGGAATAACAGTTTACCCTGGAAGCGGTGGGCAGCTCGATAAAAGCTCGGTTAGTCAGAACCCTGATAAATTTTATTGACACTGATCTTTGGAGTAAAAAGGCGTCTGGGGAAATCAAGTCTAGTGCTGAGGTGTGTGCCGAGGATGGATTCAAAATCAATGTCCCATTTGCCTACATTTTGTGAGTATATGAAACACATTTTGGTGAAAGGTGGGAGATGTTTCACCGTTATATCCAACTTTTAGTCTTTAATAATAATTTTACGCCTTATTGATCTGGCACTTTTGAAGGAGTCGGACGACACTAATACCATAAAATGAGGATGAGGGTGATTAATGAGGGAGGAGGGGGGCACTGGCTGGTGGACAACCCGCCATCTCCTCCTTGTATTACCACTGCTTTATTACAGGGGGAAAGGGTTAATCACCGGCGCCAGCACCTCACAGGTCCAGTAAAGGTTAATGGCATCCGGTCCGGTTACCTATCAGTGTGTACAAGGGCATAGACTGTACAACACCCCACATACATTATATACATCATCTGTCAGAGAGATAGATAGATAGATAGATAGATATGAGATAGATAGATAGATATGAGATAGATAGATATGAGATAGATAGATATGGGAAAGATAGATAGATAGATAGATAGATATGAGATAGATAGATAGATAGATAGATAGATAGATAGATAGATATAAGATAGATAATAGATAAATAGACAGATTATCTATCATCTAATATCTATCAATCTTTCGTCTAACTTTTATCCATCACCTCTCTGTCTATCTCTACCTTTCTATTGTCTATTTATTTATCTATCTTTATCTAATATACTTATCATCTATCAAGTGTCTATTATCTATCAATCTTTATCTATCTTTCTATTTTATCTATCATCTATAAATCTCATATCTATCTCATATCTATCTATCTAATATCTATCTATCTCATATCTATCTATCTATCTATCTATCTATCTATCTATCTATCTATCTATTTTTCTGTCTATTTACCATCTATCTATCTCATATCTATCTATCTATCTATCTCCTATCTATTTATCTCATATCTATCTATCTATCTATCTATCTATCTATCCATGCCATTCCCTAACAGTCTGTGGGATAAACTCTTCTGTAATGTATTGGCCCCATTGTCTGTGTCGCACACACTCACAGCAGGCAGAGGCCGCAGCAGGTTGATCGCAGTGTGAACAGGGTGTGATGGATTTGGTGGCTCTGTTAGATGTTTCTGACTTGGATTACTTTAGAACATTATTTCCCCCCAGAAATCTTGTGCTCCACAGTCAGAAACTTTGTGCAAATTATGACTGTGCTAAAACAACAACCCCCAATTTTGCACAGAAAAAAATGGGAATTTATCATTAAATTTGCGTCAGAAAGTGCGTTTATGTCACTTTTGATAAGTAGGTATAGAAGGCGGTGAGGTCATGGATGTTAATGACGTCAACAACAGATTTATCACCTGCAGCTTTTTCAAAAAGTTGCAAAGAAGGCACAGTGTTACTCCGGTAGGGGGCGGTGTACAGAAACTGGGGTAACAATTCTACACACAAGTACTATGGATAAAGATGTGCCAAATATATTACATCCTGGTGGAGGGTTGCTGAATCTCGCATCGCACAACATTCCCCTCGTGATAGATTTCCCTCTTTTATTTTTTTGCCAACTGCATAAAAAATGTTCCTGTCCCAAATATTGGTGCAAAGAATGTCAGAAAACTGTGACCTTAGTGATGGTGGATGGTGTGTGCCCAGTCCTGTCACATGTGGCCAGCCTCAGGATCAGTACAGAGGGATGGATGACACCTGTACAGAGAGAAAATCTCCACCTCCCAGGTAGAGAGGAGAAACTTCTGTCTCATATCTATCTATCTATCTATCTATCTATCTATCTATCTATCTATCTATCTATCATCTATCTATTGTATCTATCTATCTATCTATCTCATATCTATCTATTGTATCTATCTATCTGTCTATCTCATATCTATCTATAGTATCTATCAATCTTCTATCTTTCTACTATCTATCTATCTATCTATCTATCTATCTATCTATCTATCTATTATCTCATATCTATTTATCTATCTCCTATCGTCTCATATGCATCAAATTCCCATCTTTCTCTCATCTATATATCTATCTATCTCTTATCTCTATCTCAACCTATATCTATCTCATATCTACCTATCTATCCCACTGTCTATATAGCATCCATATATGTCTATCTAATATTTATCTTTCTATCTTTCATATCTATCTGTCTATGGGGTTGTTCACATATCAGTTATTTCCATCAGTTATTTCCATCAGTTATTGTCAGCCAAAACCAGGAGTGGACACTAAACAGAGATCAGGTGTAATGAAAAGACCTGCACCTGTTTGGTGTTTTTGACCCACAACTGGCTTTGGCTCACAATAAGGCCTCGTCCACATTTCCGTTTTTCACTGACGTGTACTGTCCGAATTTTTCACGGACAGCACACGTACCCATTGATTTAAATGTATCTGTTCACATTTCAGCATTTTTCTACTGAGCGTGGGTCAGTAAAAAAATCACGGGGACTTGCACTACTTTGATCCATGATGCGGATCAAGCACGCCCATTGAAGTCTATGGGTCCGTGAAAATCACTGACACACATCCGTGTTGTGTCCATGATGCATCCGTTTTTCACTGATGACTAATAGGAGATTCTTTGGAAATCAATTTTCAGCTGAGCAACGTCAGTGAAATACGGATGCCACATGGATGGGAAAAACGGACACATGGACCAACCACGGATCCTTCACGGACAGCTTCACGGATGAAACATGTACGCTTTTTTTCACGGATGGGTCACTGACATGGAAATGTGGAGGAGGCCTAAGGCCTAGTTCACATTTCAGTGTTTGGTCAGTGATTTCCATCAGTGAAAACCAGGTGCGGTTCAAAAACACAGAACAAATGTAGATCTTTCCATTGTACCTTATCTATGGAGGCTCCATTCCAGGTTTTGGTTTAAAAATCACTGATGTAAATCACTGAAGTGTGAACTAGGCCTAACTGATGGAAAAAAACTGATCAAATAACTGATATGTGAACAACCTCTATATTATTTATCTATTTAATTTTTTATCTAATATCCTTATACCTAATCTATCTCTGCACTCAAACTATATTAACCTTGATCCAGTACTCTCTGTGTAACATAACATAGGCATAATAAGCAAATAAACCAAATCAAGATTGTAAAAGAGAATCCAAACGTAATAAGTAGATATGCATAATATTTTACATAATCTAAGTATATCGATAAATATATAGAGAGATAAATAGAGATAGGTTTATATATTGATAGATATAATAGGTAGATAGATATTAGAGATACACCTGCATGCAGGGCACCAGTCATTTATTATTAGTGGATGTGTTTTCTCCGGATCCTGTGTGCGGTGTCCTGTAATGTGCGGGTGTTGTGCGGGGCTGGGGACAGATGTACAGCGCGTCTGACCATTCTTCCCAGTATCACAATGTAGACCCCCCCCCCCCCCAGTGTGCTGTCACAATTACCAGTCCTACTGGTGTTAACTGACAACGGCCCCTGCACCAGCTGTCATCACGGCATCAAGGGGGTTAACAACAACAATAATCATAATAATAACCCGGATAGAAATATTGATATTAATGAATAATCCTGACATATGCCGTCATTACCAACAATAAAAACATAACAATAGAATCAAAATATAATGATAATAATCTAATAAGGGAGTTTCTGCTGGAGCGGTATCTGCAGCCCCTGCTATATACCAGATAACGGTATTATTTCTCTATAAAACTTAGATATAAAGATATTTCGCCTGGAGCACAGTCTGAATTCTCTGCCAAATATACAACATACAATATCACAAAACATACACTAAAATATATAATAGATTAAAAAAAAACACAGTGAATAATACGTTAAATATGAAAACAACTAAATAAATAATCCTGATGCAATAAAATTCTTGAACATTCAGTATTTTTCGGTATTTTTCATGTATGAAACGAATTAAAGGGTGGCAGTCTTGTTTTTTTACGTTTTTGGTGGAGGGCACACGAAATGCAAAATTATAACAAGAATAATTGCAAAAAAAAAAACAAAACAAAAAAAAAAACCAAAACATTGCACTGTTTCTCCTGGGGCTTTAACATAAGGAGCAATTTCACGCCTGGCTCCTCAGCATTGACAGGACCAGATCTTCTTACCTGCGGTGCTGGGGAAGCCGCACATGTCTGCAGACTTCTGGCCGCCGGACCTCACCCTCTCCAGCAGCATTGTGCCCACTGTGCCAGGGATGCCCAACAGTTGTCTCACACGCCGGTTACAGCAGCAAAAAGTGCAGGGTGCTCCTCTAATGGCGGCCAAGGAGCCTCATCCCCCTGGAGTCAGGAGAGCAGCTGTCTTGTAGTCTGAAGAGCTTCCTCAAGTGTCACTGAGATCCTGGGCTGCCACAGCCGGGGGGGAGTCCTGGTGGAGGGAGCAGTGAGGTAGAGGGGTCAGTGTCAGGTGGAGCAGTGAGGTAGAGGGGTCAGTGTCAGGTGGAGCAGTGAGGTAAAGGGGTCAGTGACAAGTGGAGCAGTGAGGTAGAGGGGTCAGTGTCAGGTGGAGCAGTGAGGTAGAGGGGTCAGTGTCAGGTGGAGTAGTGAAGTAGAGGAGTCAGTGTCAGGTGGAACAGTGAGGTAGAGGGGTCACAGTCTGGTGAAGCAGTGGGGTAGAATTGTTAATGACAGGTGGAGCAGTGGGGTAGAGGGATCAGTGTCAGATGGAGCAGTGAGGTAGAGGGGTCAGTGTCAGGTGGATCAGTTGGGTAGAGGGGTCAGTGTCGGGTGGAGCAGTTGGGTAGAGGGGTCAGTGTCAGGTGGAGTAGTAATGTAGAGGAGTCAGTGCCAGGTGGATCAGTGAGGTAGAGGGGTCAGTGTCAGGTGGAGCAGTGAGGTAGAGGGGTCAGTGTCTGGTGGAGCAATGAGGTAGAGGGGTCACTGACAGGTGGAGCAGGTGACGTAGAGGAGTCAATGACAGGTGGAGTAGTGAGGTAGAGGAGTCAATGACAGGTGGAGCAGTGAGGTAGAGCTGTCAGGGACAGGTGGAGTAATGGTACCATGTAGATCAGTTGCCTTGCAGTAATGTTGGTACCTTGTTGGTCAGTAGCCTGGTGTAGCAGTGAGGTAAAGGGGTCAGTAACAGCTGGAGCAGTGATACAGTGTCCCCACTGAAGAAGTGATGTTAAGGTACTGGAGACATCAGGAGCACTGATGGGTAAAAAGTAGTCACTTGCCTGATGGGATTGGGAGCTATAGGGAATGGCGCAACCATGAAGGAATCTCAGATGCCTGGGATGACAATGATGGAGAAGTAGTCACTTAGTCTCCAGGCTGCTGTGTTGTCGGAAGCTGCTCCCCTGCTGTCCCAGTGTAGAGTGATGCTGCAGGAGTGAGGATGGATGGTGGGTGAGCAGAGGGGGGCTGGAGGGTGGGTGAGCAGAGGGGCTGGAGGGTGGGTGAGCAGGGAGGGGGGCTGGAGGGGGTGAGCAGGGGGCTGGCATCAGGTGACCTCTCTTTGCCTCCAGTAAGCTCTTTAGCATCATAAAGCAGTGGTGGTCTCCTCCAGAATGAGGACATACCCATACACGTGTCTGCACACAATGGCCTCACAGGGACCCAGCGTCCGCTCATTGTCCTCATGCAAATGTCACCCTGTCGTTGGGATTCTGTCCTTTTGTCCAAGGCAGAGAAGTAACAGAGGTCGGTATTGTCCCCAACTACTCAACCCCCAGCCCCAGGAACTGTGCTGCCACTGATGAGTGATCCCCCTCTGCTGCTTCTCCTGCACTACATTCATGGAGGCAAAGACACAATGAATGGAGACCTGTTGCTGTCATGGACCCCAGCCTGCTGTCCACAAGAGCAGCGCCCCCACCTTGTGTCTGGGGGCAAGGGATTATTATTCTGTTGTTATTCTTATTATTTTTATACGACTTTTATTATTATTTTTGATTCCGGTTATTTCTGTATTATTATTTGATTAGTGTTATTTTTTGTATTAATACGTAAATATATATATATATATATATATATATATATATATATATATATATATATATATATATATAATCTTCCATTTTTCTGTATTATTCTATTAGTGCTATTTTTTTGTATTATTCCGTTTTTTTTAATAGATTTTTATTATAGATTTTTTTTGCATTATTTTATTTTTATAATTTTTCTGTATTATTATTTTATCACTTTTGTCTGTTTATTACCATGAGTGATATAAAACTTCAATCATCAGCTAAAAACTCCTAAATTACATTAATATGTTATAGATTATAATGTTTCAGGAATTATTACATTTTGTGTGTATATATCTATATATATCTATAGTACACGCACACGCAGATGTAGAAAGTGATATGGAAATTAAGACATTAGACAAACCCTTCTGTGCTACTTCAAAATCCTTATTTATCATGGATAGGCGTTAAATTTTTATTACACGATATCGTTTTATAAATAGTGCATTATATTATATATTATTCTTTTATTATATCGTTTATTTAAAAATTTTTTATATTTGTTATATTATTAGCATTTTTGACATCTATCTATCTATCTATCTATCTACATACTACACACACAGTATATATTACACTGGTTTATATATTATTAGACCTTTATACAGAATGTTTGCCTGACAGAGCAGCATTTAGTAGACCTGTTCCTCCAGGGCAGCAGGTGGGATGGGTGCTCATGTATTATTTGTGAGGTGTCACCCTATAGACAATGGGTGCAGTACACTGACAATACGGCTCTGCTCCCTCTTCTCTACTGAAGACTATCATAAATCCAGCATTGTGCAGACTGGGAGATGACGGGCGTCTTTCCCTGTAACCCCGTGTATGCCGGGTAATATAAGGTCTGTAGCTGTTGGGAGCTGAAGGGGTTAAGAGTACTTTAATCTGCCGCCATATGATACAAAATGACATCTATTATATATATATATATATATATATATATATATATATATATATATATGTATATATATATATATATTTTATACTTCAGATCGGTGATCAGCGACCTGTAGCCCCATATACTGGGAGTTGTAGTTCTCCAGGAGCTGGGGGCTCATCACTGTCTTACAAACTGATAGATGCGGTTCAGTGATAATACAGAGTAATGATATGGCATCAATGTAGTGGAAGCTATAATATAGCCTAGTCCTAGAAGATAGTTATAGAGGTTCAGATATCCTATAACTATAGTGTAGTATTATTACTATAGTATAATATTCAGATGCAGCAGGGATGATTACTATAGTATAATATTCAGATGTAGCACGGATAAGTACTATAGTATAATATTCAGATGTAGCAGGGATGAGTATTATAGTACAATATTCAGATGTAGCACGGATGAGTACTATAGTATAATATACAGATGCAGCAGAGCTGAGTACTATAGTATAATATTCAGATGTAGCACGGATGAGTACTATACTATAATATAAAGATGTAGCACGGATGAGTACTATAATATTCAGATGCGACAGGGATGAGTACTATAGTATAATATTCAGATGCAGCAGGGATGATTACTATAGTATAATATTCAGATGTAGCACGGATGAGTACTATAGTATAATATTCAGATGTAGCAGGGATGTGTATTATAGTATAATATTCAGATGTAGCACGGATAAGTACTATAGTATAATATTTAGATGTAGCAGGGATGAGTACTATAGTATAATATTCTGATGCAGCAGGGATGATTACTATAGTATAATATTCAGATGTAGCACGGGTGAGTACTATAGTATAATATTTATATGTAGCACGGATAAGTACTATAGTATAATATTCAGATGTAGCAGGGATGAGTATTATAGTATAATATTCAGATGTAGCACGGATAAGTACTATAGTATAATATTTAGATGTAGCAGGGATGAGTACTATAGTATAATATTCTGATGCAGCAGGGATCAGTACTATAGTATAATATTCAGATGTAGCAGGGATGAGTACTATAGTATAATATACAGATGTAGCACGGATGAGTACTATAATATTCAGATGCGGCAGGGATGAGTACTATAGTATAATATTCAGATGTAGCAGGGATGAGTACTATAGTATAATATTCAGATGTAGCACGGATCAGTATTATAGTATACTATTCAGATGCAGCAGAGCTGAGTACTATAGTATAATATTCAGATGTAGCACAGATGAGTACTATAGTATAATATTCAGATGTAGCACAGATGAGTACTATAGTATAATATTCAGATGTAGCACAGATGAGTACTATAGTATAATCAGATGCAGCTGGGCTGAGTACTATAGTACAATATTCAGATGTAGCACGGATGAGTACTATAGTACGATATTCAGATGTAGCAGGGATAAGTACTATAGTATAATATTCCGATGCAGCAGGGCTGAGCACTCTAGTATAATATTCAGATGTGGTAGGGATGAGTACTATAGTATAATAGTCAGATGTAGCAGAGCTGAGTTTGTCAGACTCTGCAGAATGTGTTTTGCCCCTGATATGTCTATACTTTTGTTGTTATAGAGGTATAATATAGCATAACAGAATAGAATGAATTACTGGTACTATTATACAAAGGTTAGTAAAATTATGGTAATATTAGAAGTTATGTAGAATAAGATATAGTAAGTACATTGTCCTACTCCAGCAGGCTGATAGTAAAATGTCTATATTGTAGCTACAGAGCACCTAGAATCTGACAGTATAGTAGGAGGTGTAATAACATATAATATAGTAATACCTGTGGTATCATTATAACTTTTGTAGTTGTGGTTATTGAGTGTTTATTCCACTTGCCCCTTAAGTTACTTGAAAGTACCTCTAAATCTATGCTCATACAGTGTCTGTACCCTGTAGGGTACCAGAGGTTGAGATTTGTAGAGGATAGCTGTAGTGTAATACTATATAATAGTAATAATAGATATTATAATGTCAGTGCTATGCTGTAGAAGGAGGGTGGAGGGGCTTTTGCTGTATTATATACTGTCTGTATACTGTAGTTACTCCCCCCTTCTCTATATACCAATGCTAGTAATATTATTACATGATGAGTAGGAGTACTACAGCTCCTATTATTCCCAGTATTGATGGGTGTTGTGCACACTTTTGGTGCTATCCACGTCTCTCCATGGCTGGATCATATAATTGATCTGTGTTAATAATCTGCGGGATTATCATTCTGTGAGAGGATTACACATGATTGATACCAGATTAGAGGGCAGAGACATCTAGGAGCCCCTGTGCCTGCAGGGGGCGTCCTCCATGGTCAGGTCAGAAGGACCAGGGTGCTGCAGCTGTAGGTGGATGCCAAAGTTCAGCCACATGACAGCCCATAGAAACCGCCATATTGGCCCATTTACGTAGATTAATCAGCCTCACTGTATGTTAATAATTTCTGCTAAGCTCTTCAACAGCTCTGCTTGCTGTCAGTGATTAGAGACACTCTAGGGCCGATACCAACAGAGCAGAGAATCCAACATCCTAAACCTGCGGCACTCCAGCTGCTGTGAAACTACAACTCCCAGCATGCATACTTGCTCCACTCTTCTCAGAACTTTCATAGGAATAAATGGAGCATGCTGGGAATTGTAGTTTCACAACAACTGGAGAGCCGCAGGTTGACCAGAGGATTGTCCAGCCTGAATGTAGTTGTTCCTACCTCTAAATAGGACTAAACTGAATGGAGACAAGGAAGTTTCCATCTGCTGACAGTAAGCAGAGATCTTAAACATGATGAAGAATTAAAACCACTAAGTATATTAGCGTGTTGCAGGATTGATCCTCTAAATTGCATTTTGCAGTAATCCCAGAGCATACCTAATAACCAAACCTGCCCAGTGTGAACCTGACCCAATAGAGCAGGGCAGGGAAACCAGCGTTCCTATGGTTGCTCCTCCTGGAAGCCCAATGCACAAGGAAGCTATCCGTTTTTCGCAGACTGAAAACCTGATATGGCCGTGCGCAGGAATGAGGCCGTCGTTTCCGTTAAAGGGGGAGTCCCATTAAGACAAATTATTCCCCATGCACAGGATAGGAGATAAGTGCCTGATCTTTGGGGGCCCGTCTTCCCTTGTTTGTATGGATCAGCGGTCAACCCATTTAAAGGGGTTGTCCAGGATTAGATAGATCAGGCATCAGCAACCTTCGGCACTTCAGATGTTTTGAAACTACAACTCCCAGAATCCTCCTTTCACTTCTATGGGACTGAAAAGAACAGATGAGTAAGAGTACATGCTGGGAGTTGTAGTTTCACAGCGGTTGGCGTGCAGAAGGTTGCTGATCCTTGAGATAGATAATCATGGCTGCTTTCTTTCCACAGGTTGTGTGCGGTATTGCAGTTCGGTGCCACTAACTCCAATGGATCTGAGCTGCAGTACCAGACACAACCCATACACAGGGGTGGCGCTGTTTTTCACAAAAAATGTTTTTCTAATCCTGGACAGCCCCTTTAAGATTCCTCTAATTTCCCTGTAATGTTTACAGAACTGCCACTGCTGACAAAATGTCCCTATGAAAACACTGAATGGGCGGAGCTAAGAACAGGAAGTGTTGTCATGGGAACGGTAAGAAGTAGAAACATAAGATGATGGTATTTAGAAAACGTTTATTAACAACATTGATACATTTTATCCATTTTGGTGTGGAAAGAAAGTTCACCTTTAGTTATGATGGTGGCGGAGAGGTTCTACACAGCAGACACCATGGACTTTGAAGGTCCCTTCCCCCCACCAGATATCACCCAATGTATGAACCAGGGACACTTTGCTTTGGGAGAGGAAGGTGTCCTCCTGCCTCGCACAAATCAATCCCTGGGATCTGTGTGAATAGGATGTTTAAAAAGATGTTCCGCTCGGAGCACCATTTTACGCATAAAATCTGTATCTGCACAATCCTGCATGGTTGTTACTGGAAACCGTCAGCAAGCTGGTTGTCAGACACTCCCACCTAACAGCAGAGCTGCTTTCTATAAAGTAGGGAGATAGTAACTCCTCATTGCATGGATGAAACTACCCACAATGCAAATCACTGTTAGGGCTCATGCACAGAAACGTATTTTCTTTCCATGTCCATACGTTTTTTTTCAGACCGTATGCGGAACCGTTCATTTAAAAAAAAAACAAACAAACAGGAGTTACTCCGTGTGCATTCAGTTTCCGTCCGTTCTGAAAAAAAATATTTACGCATTACGGAGAAGGACAGGACTGTTGTGTTAGGGGCCAGCAAAATATGGAATGCACACAGACGTCATCCGTATTTTTTGCAGACCGCAAAATACATACGGTCGTGTGCATGAGCCCTTAGAGTGGCCCACACTTATGGGTGTATGCACCTAGATTTTGGCAAACGCTGTACTAAAATTTGGAAGAACTAGGTTATGAGACGTTATTGGCGCGAAATCAGATAAGGGGTGCAACTTAACAGAAAATGGGTGTAGCTTTGCGGAAACGAGGCCTGGCTTCGTGAAAGTTGCGCCGCAATTTTGGCAAAAAAATTCAGTCTCCAAGCCATAGTGATAAATTTGCTGCCCGTCTACGTTTACGCCATGTACAGGATTAGTAAATCTGTTTCATTCTGTGTAGATGTCGACTGCTGAGGGATTTCAGCTCTGAAGCTTGCTGAATACTGAATGCAGCTCTGGAGTGGAGTAGTATAAGCAATGTTACTCAGTTTTGTATGTAAAATGGTGTTCAGAGGTGGACACCCCCCCCCCAATCCTGGAACCAACATGAGATAATAGGTGGAGTAGTGTGTGATGTTCTGCTTAGAAGAAAATCACAATGTAACACTGTAATCCGGCAAATACCTGCCCTGAGGGTCCCCGGGTCTCCTCCGCACACACAGTGTGTTGTTACAAGGCCGAGCGCGTGCAAACCTTTAATCCAGTGTTTTATCATTGACAATATGAGAATTACACAGTACGACTTCCTCTCTTTAAGCCGGGGATTTACCTAAAGGAGCGAACACTGAGGTCAAAAACACATTCACAGGGGGAGCCGAGCCCCGGGATGGCCCGTTTACACAAGAAGGTCGCCACTAGGAGTCCATCAGCCTCTGAGATCCCCACCAATACTTACCCTGCCCCTCTACTCTGTATGTATCCCAAGCCGCATTATCAGCCTATGGGCAACCACGCAACCTCAAAAAAATAGGCAAAAGGGCGTCACTTAAGGGATAGCTGCCCCCTTAATGCGTACGATGATCCATATGTATGTCCGTACTGAAGGATATTTTACATATTAAAAGAGCACTCCGGGCAAAACTGCTATAAACTCCAACAAAGGCCTCAATCCTATAGTGCTGGGGGCGGAGCATGGCACCAAAGACAGCACCCGTGTCCTGCTCCACCCCCCCCCCCCCCCCCCCCCCCTCAGGTTCTGCTCCGTGCATCGCAGCTGCCCGGAGCGCTCCTTCAATGCGGTTTTCCTATTAGTAAAGGTGGGAAATGTATCACGGCCGACGTTTCATGAAGCCCCGACAATCCTAGGACCACCTAATCTATCGAAAAACATCTTAAAAGGGGTTTCTGAACTGACGACCTATCCTCTGTATAGTCAGGACCTGATGGACCCCCACCGATCAGGTACTGATGACCTATCCAGAGGAAAAATCCCAGAAAACCTCTTTAATGGGCCCATTTTTAATGTAACAATCTTACATTTTTTAAATTTTTCTTCTCCCCCCCCGTGAACCACAGACTACCACATTGAACTGTGCATGGCACCACTCTCCGTAATTTCCTTGCCATTGCCCTCCATATGGTGGTGCTGCTGCCACGTCACGCCCACAGTAGATGTAGATTTGCAGTAGCAGTCCAGGCCTGCGCATGCGCGACCACCAATAGTAATAGCTGTGGGTGGATGGTACCCACAACAGCGCCGACTCGGGATCGATTTAGCCTAATCCAGAGATTAGGCAAGATGGGGGATTGTTAAAGGGCAAATCCACCGAAAATCAGATAAGGACAACTTTACTGGGACAACAGAACCACAATTTTTTGTCATAACGGTGCCATTGATTTCAATGGTACGTTACAATTTGGCACTAAAATTTTTATAAAAATACATCTGGGCCTCTGTCTATAGCACCGTGACCTCTCTGCGCTCCCACAGGTGACACCTTCTGATGTATCAGCAGATAATTTTAGGTGGAGTGTCCCTTTAACAAGGCCCATGTTGGTCGTGGATTCTGTGTTATCAGTCAAGTACGCGGAGATTGGCTCATGGTGAAGAAGAATTATCGAGAAGATGCCCGTAAAGGGTTAATAAAACAGGCACGGAGGAGAAGCCACTTAACAGGCCCCTGTCCATCCGGTAGTGACCATCGCCACATCCGCTGCCGGCTGCAGCACACCTCCGTCAGTCCCATAGAAGTGAAGTGAGCAGTGGTCGCACATGCTCACTACCACTCCATTCGCACAGAAGACTAAAGAACCTCGATGATTAGTGTGGAAGGGGGGGGGGGGGGGGGGGGGGGTTTTTCCCCACAAGGGCTGTGGAACGGGATAAGGTGTTAGTAGTCCAACCCCCTTTAAGTGGTTGTCCAAGATTGAAGAAAACACGTTTTTTCAGCGCCATCTTTATCCATGGGTCGTATCTGATATTGAATTCATATAAATGAGCTGCAATACCAGACTCGGCCCACGGACAAGAGGGGCGCTGTCTCTGGAAAACAAACAAACAAAAAAGACCCCCTTTAACAGTGTGCCCCATAAACAGAACGAATGTAACAATGAATGCATTCTTAAAGGGGCATTCCGATCTTAGATGTTTATGACATATACACTTCTGGGACCTACATCTCCTGAAGAGGCATCCAGGCGATGAATGAATGGAGAGGCGGCCACAGTTCTGGAGATATGTGCAGACCCCCACGTATCAGATTCGTATGGCATATCCTGTATCATAAATAGCATAGGCTACCCCTTATTAAAGTCATATTAAAGGGTGGGCTCATCCCAAAAATTTGTTAGACCAAAAGGAACATAAAGGAACAGAAGGCTTAGGGCTCATGCACACGAGTGTAAGGTCTCCCAAATAGCGGTCCGCAATGAACAGGCCCCGTCCGTCTGCACTGCATTTGCGGACCCACTGACTTGATTGGGTCCGCGATCTGCAAGTTACGGCCAAAGACAGAACATGTTCTATCTGTCTGCGGTGCGGAGGCGCGGACCTGAACGTCCACACAAGCGCTTCCGTTCTGTGCCTCCACTCCGCAAGTCCTATGGAGTCCTATCTTCTGTTGTGTCTTGCGGACTGCAGACCCATTCAAGTCAATGGAGCCGCATCTGCACCACAGAGTGCACTCGGCCAGGGCCCATCTATTGCAGACCGGCCGTTTATGGTCCGCAATACGTACACGGAACCCTTACGTTCATGTGCCTGAGCCCTTAAAGGGGGGTTTCAAGGTATTTAAAGGGGTATTCTCATCTTAGACAATGGGAGCATATTGCTTGGATATGCCTCCCATTGTCTTATAGGTGCGGGTCCCAGCGGTGATATATTGAGATCAGAGGGGGGGCAGCGCTGCGCCTGGAGGACCCCAGGTTTCCCGGGGTCCGGCCACCATCAGGCGCAGCAGCTCCCATAGAAATGAATGGGACCGCACCGCGCATGCGCAGCCACCGCTCCCATTCATTTCTATGTAGCCAGCGCTCGGCTATTTTCGCTGGCCCCATAGAAATGAATGGAGAGCAGCTGCGCATGCGCAGCGTGCCTTCCTTCAGTTTGGGGGCTCCATTCTCGATATAAGTGTGGGACCCGCACCTATAAGACGATGGGGGCATATCCTAGTCTAAGATGAGAATACCCCTTTAATATTGATAGGTCATCAATACCTGATCGGTGTGAGTAGGACTCCTAGCACCCCTGCGGATCAGATTTGTGAGTAGGCTGTGCCTCTTTCTAGGACAGTGACGTCACATTCCTTGGTCACGTGGCCTAAGCGCAGCTCGGTCCCAATCTAGTGGATAGGACTGAGCTGCAATACCAAGCACGGCCATGCTATGCTTGGTGAGCTGCGAGGAAGGCAGATCGGCCAGGGTGCTGGACAAGGACCCTCACCGATCAGGTATTGATGACCCATCAATATTAGACATCCAAAGAATGTACATTAAGGGGGTGGCACGAGATTAGACAGAGGGTGTACTTAACCCCAAAAGCGTGTCTCTGAAGTCCACGGAGCTGTATGCAGTATTGCAGTAAAAGTGACTGGGGCTGAGCTGCAATACCAGACTTCGCCTATGGGTCAGGAGTGGCGCTGTTTCTGGAAAAATAAAGCTGACCCCATTTCTAATCTCGTACAAACACATCGGTCCCTGATCATGAAACAGACATATATTAAAGCAATTAGTACAAAAACTCTGGGGAGTCAAAAATGGTCAACTGGGAGTGTAAAATTAAATAAAAACAAAATAATAAAATTATACATATGGCCGGTTATACCTGATTTTCCATCTTTTGGACCGAACTCTGAAAAAGAAATACATGATCATTAAAAACAATGAGGAGGTGATGTAGAGAACCACGCACAGGCTCATGTCTATGTTGGAGAAGCCGAGGCCCAGGAAGCTGACTGACATCTTGTTGTCCTCCTGGTGCTCGGAGCTTTTCTCCTTTTCAATGGGTTTCGGAACCAGCTTGTTCATGAAGTCCGGTCTGACAATCGGCTGGTCCTGTGGCTTCTTCGGTCCGGAGTCGGCTCCTCCTCCAGGTTCCTTGGCGTGAAGGTTGTCGTTCTTCGCATCCTCGTTAGGATCGGCGTACTGTAGGGAGATCTCTTTGGCGCCGTAGTGTCGCTTGAGGAAGGCGAGGACTTCCTTTTCATTCCAGCTGTGAAGCCCGTTTACCTCCTCGTGACAGGCAGGGCACAGGTCCGGCGTTGGCCACTCTACCTTGGGGCTTTTTGGATCCTCACTTGGAGCTCCTATGTGGAAATATGAACGGGAGGTAATAGGGATCATGTAAAGCCAAGAAACTGGAAAATCCCTTAGAAAATAAGGTGAGACCATCAACAATCAGCTGTAATGTACAGGAGATCTTGTCACTAAGTGCTTACTTTCCCTACAGCACCACCACAGGAGAAACGGGGCATTGCATGCACTGCTTATTTTGGGTCCTCCAGAGAGGGACACTTCATCATAGTTGCTTTCAGGCAAGGAATCAAGGTGTAACATGCAAAACCAGTTCACCTTAGTGACTAGGGGATCATTCCTGGTAGATTTTAGTAAGTAGGTGCTTTGAACTTGGAACAGGTCACTGACGGGATTCAGAAGAAGTGACCATCGACTGCTCCTGACAGCCGTCAGCGAATGCTCACCTGCCATGTTCTCCTACCCTGCATAGGACATCTGCAGGAACAGGTATCTGAACGCAGCAGAGCATGTAGCACCTGACTACCAGCAGAGGGCGCAGCGCTGCCTCTAGTGGAATCAGGTAATATATAACTGGAGCTGGGGGGACAGACAGGTAATGGTGTGGAATATGGGGCAGTGGAGGAACCTTGGTTTGTGTTTTACATGGCGTAAGAAGATGGGACCGTCTGATTGAGCAGTATGTATGTCCTACACTGTCTGCCACCAAAAGCCAATAATCCTCATCGGTCTCCATGGGGCATCTAGCCAGTTCTCGCGCCATGGACGCGTTCACACAAGCCGATTTGTGTGCTAACCCAAACTATTTTATGGGGATTACGGGTATGTACTAAAACAAATTGGGAGTCCTCTGTTATTCCTCCTGGAAATGCTTGCCTAAATTCACAACAGGTTATTACCATTCCTCTTGAGAAATGGACAGTGTCAGGTCTCATGCACATGACCGTAGTTCGATGAGGGTTGCAAAAAATACAGAAAGCACACTGTCTGCTGTCCACATCCTTCTGTCCGTTGTGCCACCCCGCAAAAAATATAGAACACGTCCTATTTTTGTCGGCTTTGCAGACAAGAATAGGCATTTTGTAACATAGGGATGTGTATTGCCAATACGGTGGTGTGCAAGGGGCCGTATAGACACAGCCTATAGATTGAGAATGGTGACAACAAACTGTCAATTTCCTCCACCATTTCCATGAGGAATTACAGAGGAACAGCACATAGCTCTAAAAATAGGTGCTTCTGAATTATGTCTTCTTTAGTAATTATTTGTATTCTTATAAAATGAGTTATACGTGATTTTATAATGAAGCAGGCAGTTCCGGTGTCTGGACAGCAGGGGGAGCTCTAATGCACCGAGCCTCCAAAGGACTTGTCTATTCTAGGCAGTGACAGTCTCCACTCACCGGCCAGCCTCTTGTTGACCACGTTGTGTTTTCTCCACAGCCACAGCGCCGCCTCCTCCGCCGTTTTCACGCTGTCCACCGATTCCTTGGCCATGGCTTCAAAGTGCTGGGCGCATTCCCGGCATCCGAAAAACTCCCTGATGTATCGTCTCATGGTTTTCAGCACTGCCTGAGCGTCGCCTTCAAACTCTGCAGAGAAGAGGAGTCAGTGATGCAATTTGACCCGTGAAACACTGGTTTACTTCGCATAAAAGATTTGCTAATGTAAATGCACCAAAAATCTTAAAAAGTGGTGCGATTTGGCACAGCTAAGGCTTTTAGACAGATTTTTGGCTCAGACATGTTAGTAAATCTGAGCCATGGTCTGCAAACTTTGCAGAAAACGCGTGCAGGTGTTGCCATGGTTACAGACTACAAACAAACCCTGTAGTCAGCTGTTACACTTCTATAGATGCACTGGAGCATTAACCGGGCCTGGCTTTTAAAGGGGTTTTCCAGTAAAAATTATTTTTAACAAGTGCCTGCAGCATGGCCCTGAAACAAAAGATTCATACTTACCTGCTCCCCGCCGCTCCGGTCCTCCACGCTGCCTCCGTGCTCTGTCTTCCAGTCCCAGCATGGGCATGGTCACATACTCCACTCCAGCCAATGACTGGCTTCGCAGGTGATGTGGCCACAAGCAGCATGCTACTGCTGAAGGCAGTCATTGGTTGGAGCGGAGCATGTGACCATGCCCATGCCCATGTTGGGGCTGGAAGATAAAGCTTGCAGAGTGAGCGAGGACCATGGGTGCAGCATGCAGCAGGTAACTATGAAAATACTTTTGTAATTACATGTAATTAAAAATTTTGTATAGCCACTGAGTTATTCAATGAAATGTATCTGTATAGCGCCATCTGCTGTTTGTTTTATTCTTATTTCTTTGACCTGCTCACTGAGATGGTCGCACATGCTCACTTTCATTTTTCGACTGCCTCCTGAGCTGTGATATGGAGATGGAGACACGCCTCTTGAGCTGTGATATGGAGAGGGAGACACACCTCCTAAGCTGTGATAGGGAGAGGGAGACACGCCCCCCCCCGAGCTGTGATAGGGAGAGCTGAGACACGCCCCCCAGCTGTGATAGGGAGAGCTGAGACACGCCCCCCCAGCTGTGATAGGGAGAGCTGAGACACGCCCCCCCGAGCTGTGATAGGGAGCGCTGAGACACGCCCCCCCGAGCTGTGATAGGGAGAGCTGAGACACGCCCCCCCAGCTGTGATAGGGAGAGCTGAGACACGCCCCCCCCAGCTGTGATAGGGAGAGCTGAGACACGCCCCCCCGAGCTGTGATAGGGAGAGCTGAGACATGCCTCACCGAGCTGTGATAGGGAGAGCTGAGACACGCCCCCCTCCAGCTGTGATAGGGAGAGGTGAGACACGCCCCCCGAGCTGTGATAGGGAGAGCTGAGACATGCCCCCCCCCCCGAGCTGTGATAGGGAGAGCTGAGACATGCCCCCCCCCCCGAGCTGTGATAGGGAGAGCTGAGACACGCCCCCCCCCGAGCTGCAGCAGAAAGGACACTCCCCTTGAGCTGTCAACTTGATATAAATCTAGCAGAGCAATGAGTGGGGAGATCTCTGAATCCATGTGAGGTACAGGGCTGGTTCTAGGTTGTCATGTACTATATGAGGTCTTATTTTAATTTTTTACATTACTCATGGGATAACCCCTTGAAGGGGTTAACTCCATTAGAGCCCGCCCCCCCTGAAGACCCACACAGAATACATCTGCATACATTGTATATTTAATTAATGTAGACAGAATGCGTAACTTTGCAAAGACTTTCTTGTATTAGTTCCGATTGGTGTGTTCTCTTCTCCATTCACAGCCAAAGCTGCATTCAAAATTGCAGGTTTCTTGTGCTGTGCATTATGGGAGAGCATGACAGTAGGTGAGGTAAAATGAATGCCTGTAGTAACAAGTAGCAACTAGCAACATTTTTTACTTTGGGTGTGAACGGAGCAGAAAATGATGTTAGTAAATATTGGTACAATATAAGTAAATAAATAAATGACTGCAAGGAGCTGTGCGTCCTCTGACGTGGGGCGTGTCAGTGAGGCAATGTGGAACAGCATACACCTGTACCGTGACAGCCAGCACTGGCACATGTGGTGGGCGGCTTGTCTTCCGCCTAATGGCTTGGCGCGGTGCCGCTGCCCACTTTACTCAGATGAATATTTAACACTGTTGCAGCAGTAATGTTTTGCTGAGTCTTATCAGGAACGGACGGTGGAAAGCCGAGCCGGGCAGGGAGGATCAGGATTCGAGAACGGAGGTGTGCGTTTCAGCAGAGACAATATAGGCTTGATGGCAGAGATAGGGAGATGGCCAGCTGGAGGCATGAATGAGGCGGGCACAATGCCCTATAGCACCTGCTGGATCTCGGCCCACAGACATACAATGCCCGGGAGCTTGGCGTCACACATGGAAAAACACCATATGCCACACTGCGGGACAGCAAGGATGTTCTTAAAGGAACACTCCAGGCAAAAACGGACCATTCAGGGGCGGAGCATGACACATGGAAAAACACCAACCCTCAGCCACTGCACTCGGCATATGTCTGGAGTGTTCCTTTAAATATCTGACCATAGACTTAGATTTTGATGGGATTTTGCTCCAGGCAAAACGGACACTGTGTGTAATGCCTAGTGCAGGGGGGGCGGAGCATGACACATGGACAAACACCAATGACAGAAGATCTGTGTCATGCTCCGCCCCCTGCACTAGGCATATGCCTGGAGTGTTCCTTTAAATATCTGTCTGCAGACGGCAGTGTTTAGGGACCATTACATAGATTTTGATGGGATTCTGATTTTTACAGTCCAGACGCTATCGTTTTTGGTGATTTCAATGGAAAGTGGAAGAATGACGGATACGACAGAAGATGCCAGAGGCAGACAACTTCAGCGTCAGCACCCTTATACGGACTGTTTCGGTGAACACACTAATTGTATTTGCAGGTCAGAACAGTATATGTTGGTATAGATTTGTCCAGAAACAGCGCCACCCATGTCTACAGGTTGTGTGCGGTATTGCAGCTCAGCTTCATTCACTTCAGTGGAGCCGAGCTGCAATACCAGATGCAACTCACAGACAGATGAGGCGCTACGTCTTTCTGATCCTGCACAACCTCTGTAAGTCGTTTTCCGGTTATCCCTTTGTTTCTGGGAAAGCTGAGTGATGAATGAATATGGCTGTGATCACGGATGCCGCAGCGGTACGGGAGCTGGGAAGGCAAGGAATGGATTTATCATTCTGGAGCCAGTCTCATCCATCGGCACACATCTATATTGTTTAATATCAGCCCCCCCTCCCCGGCCGCGGACCCATCACATCACACATTATAAGACACCGGCTCATAAGATTACCGCAGATTAGACGCCGGTATTAAGAAATGCTTCAAAACAATTTTTAGAAGCAGAAGGCAATCACCCGATCACTCAGCGTCTGGAGCGGAAAAGTCTCCGGGTAAAACAGGGAAAAAAAAAAAAAAAAATTTATGAAGATGGCCGCAATAGGATGAAAATGGGAAAATATTAACAGTACACGGCGAATTGAGCAGGGAGGGGCCACGATGTGGGCTGCCATGTGTGTCTAACGCCCCTATTAAAAGGGGACCCATTTTTAGTTTACCCGGTAGTTTCCCATAAACTAAGGATCGACAACCTCAGGACGCCAACTATTCTGAAACTACAACTCCCAGCATGCTCCATTTACTTCTATGTGTGTTGCAAAAACAGCTGAGCAAGCGTGCATACTGGGAGTTGTACTTTCACAGCAGCTAGAGTGTTGAAGGTTCCTGACCCCTGCCGTACACGTTAGATAAAATGACGTGGCCACAAGCGACACGTCACAGCTGATGCCACAGATTGGCTGCAGTGGAGCATGGTCCGGTACATGGACACATCAGAGGATCAGAGCAGCAGAGAGCAGGTAAGCATGAATCCTCAGCTTAGTAGGGAAGGCCGCCGGCAATGGCTAAAATGTCATTATTCCCAGAGAACCCCTTTAAGGCCCAATGTAGCTTCTAGCTATAGATAGAAATGACCACTAGAGGGAGCAACTACTGCAAAAGACGGGGTGCAGTAAGCCAAAGCAACCAGGGCTGTGGAGTCTGTAAGCCAAAGCCGCGACTCCAACTCCTCAATTTCCCCTAACTCCGACTCCCTCATACATGGCGCATGTTTAAGTGATAACTTTAAACACACTTTGCATAAATGAATAATACAGATATGTCATGGCAAAAATAGTTTGTAATATATGTTTTACTAGATATCTTTACTCTGAACTTTCAGTATCAGGCTTTTCTCTGGGTTCAGCTCACTAAGGGCCTGATGTATGAAAACTGTCTAGGTCTAAGGCTTTCTTTGTTGCCCATAGCAACCAATCAGAGCTCCCCTTTCATTTCTCCAGAGCACTATATGAAATGAAAGGGGAGCTCTGATTGGTTTCTATGGGCAACAAAGAAACTTCTACACCTAGACAGTTTTCATACATAAGGCCCTAGGTGTTTTTACATCAGAGGAAAGGCAAACTAAAACATAAAGCAGAGAGGACATGCACTGGACAATTGATTTATGCACAGTTTATTGAAAGTTTAGACATACTAAGAAGTACTTGCCTTAAAGGGGTTTTCTCAGCACATTGATTCACTGGCTGACAGGCAGTTTGCACTCACTATGTCTCCTCAGACCGTGGGTGGGTCTCCAGCAATTAATAGCATATATTAACTTACTCTCACAGAGCAGGAGATTGTGATCTCTCACACAATTACAGGTAAAGCCATGCTTCTCAGTCCTCAACACATTTAACTTACTGAGGTCACTCCTGCTCTCAGCCAATCAGATAACAGTCTTTCTGGTCTGCAGGTTACCATAGAAACCTGTGTACAGTGAGAGACCTTCTGAACAGTCTATAGTTCATGACTAAAGTAAAATCTACTGACCACTGTATTTAGAAAATGTCTTCTTTTAACTGTCCCTTTATGTTAAAAGCTAATCTTTGTAACTAGTGAGAAAACCCTTTTAATCCTGTTTTCTCCAGCAGATCTGAGATTAGTACAGCCATTCCTTCCCAGTGCCTTTTCCTCTGATCTGTAGCAGAGGAGTTTCACTTCTGAGCATCTACATGAAGGGCAGCACACAGTCATCTCAACTGAAAGCCTAGATCCTTAGATCAGGAATAGAACAGACATTTATAGGACATTTCATCATGTTCCCAAATTCTTATGAAAATATATTCAGCACATTGAACTAAATGCACCAATTTATTATATATTTTAGGAGTCGGAGTCCATTTTATACCGACTCCAACTCTGACTCCACCAAAATGGTCACCGACTCCACAGCCCTGATAGCAACCCATTAAAGTGGTGCTTTCCTTTTTCACAATTGCTGGATTCTGACTGGTTGCTGTGGACAATCACTCCCCTTCTCCCTTATATTAGTGGGGACAAATCAAAAGGAAATAGCTTCAAGATGGTCGGCACTGCTGGTCACTATTGCTTTGTTACTAGGAATAGACACTTATACCATGGCGGTGCTCAACAGAGGAAATAGTCCGTGCATCCAAGAAATAAAAAAAGAATAAACCGTGGCATGTAACTACTTTTAAAAACGGAAGACATAAAAGAACGATTTAAAGGGGTTCTCCGAGTTATATATATTGATGACCTATCCTCAGGATAGGTAATCAATATCAGATCGGCGGGGGTCCGACACCTGGCACCCCCGCCAGGCACTCTCCTCCATTTTTGGTCACGGGTGTGTGACAGTGAGGTGGTCCTACCCAACTATTTCATAATTAGTTTAGTAAAAAAAAAAAACCAATAACAATCACCCCCCTTAGGCTTCATGCACATGAACGTTGCTTGGGTCCACATCCGAGCCATAACAAGTTTGGCTCGGATGTGGACCTATTGACTTCAATGGGGTCACAAAAGATGTGGACAGCCCTCTGCATGCTGCCCGCATCCGCACCTCTGTTCCGGAGATGCAAAAAAAAAAAAAAAAAAAAGGATAGGATTAGTCTATTGAGGCAGACCTTCTGTTAATGCAGAATGCATGAGTCCTTAAAGGGGTTGTCTCATGATGGACAATGGGGGCATATCGCTAGGATATACCCCCATTGTCTGATGGGTGCGGGTCCCAGCGGCATATTCAGAACGGAGCCCCGCAGTACGCTCCCATTCATTTCTATAGGGAGCCGGCTTAGTGGTTGCCGGATCGGAGCCTTCCAGCTAACACCTTGCAGGGCTCCGTTCTGGATATAGGTGCAGGTCCCAGAGGTGGGAACCGGACTTATAAGACAATGGGGGAGTATGCTAGCAATATGCCCCCATTGTCCATGATGAGACAACCCCTTTAAGCAGAAAGAGGTTGGTCGCTGCTCAAAAGACCCCTCCCCCACCTTCCCCTGATTGACAGAGCCAGACACCTTGACCAGCATTGTCAGTTTTACGCCTGCACCACTGCCCCAAGTAGCCGTGCAATCGTTATGGCTGTGCTGCAGTGGTGCGGATGGCGACTGTAAAGTCAATGACAGAATACAGGCTGACCTAGAAGAAGCTTGTATTCTGCAGATGGCGGGAACGTGTACAATAGAGATGAGCGAGCATGCTCGAGTGCCATTTTTGCGTACGCAAATGCGTACGAATTGCGTACGAATAGCGTACAAATTCAATTCGTACGCATTTGCGTATAGATTAAAATATGCGCATGAATAGCGTAGGAATTTTAAAATGCGTACGCAAATATGCAAAAATGGCACTTGAGCATGCTCGCTCATCTCTAGTGTACAACAATCATCAAGCAGGAGCATTACTAGGTTTATGCTGGGGAACTGCTGGCATGCAATCACTTAGTACATGGGGTCACCATACTTTGGTTTTGGGGCTTCAATTAGACGGTTAATCTATAACACATAACCTCGCCGATAATATCCAAGTGGTAGCGACGCCTGGCGTTTATCCGTAAGCCTGGCCTCCATTAGCCGCCAGGTCAGCCACAATCCGCAGCACCAGCCATTGTCTGAAGGTTAAGGAGTTAAGAGACAAAATGGCTCATTTTTTTTATTTTTTTTCTTGGCTAAGTCCCCGTCTGGATCTTGTGCTGACATCTGCCACGTATCATCGTGTAATCCTCCTTTTCTCCTTCCTCACAAACTACCGCAATTCTGCTTTACCCTAATCTCTAAAGTGGACAATAACCATTAAAACCGTACCTGGTGGCGGGGGGATTAGAGGCAGGCTGCAGGCTTTTTACTCCATGGGATTTAAAGCAAGATATAAGGAGAGGGGGGAAAAAAAAACCTTCCCAAGACATAATCCACAGACTAAAAGTGACCCAATTCTTTCATCGGAAGGAGCGCTCGGCAGATCTCCGCCGTTCTGGGGATGGGGGCCAACGACAAGTGCGGGGACCACTTACAGGATAGGACGGCGCCGAGGGTCACACAGCGGCAGCCAATAGAAGAGGGTCTGGTTATAGGGAAGAGATGTAACCCCTTCCAGGCTTGTTGCTAAGCAATAAAGTAGAAAACCATTAAATATGATAGGACATCTAGACAGACGCCCAAGAGGAGAGGACACGCCCTAATATACAAAGTCAGTGTCACCTGAAGTGGAGAAAATGTCATATCCCCGTCATAGGAGGGCTCCATATTATAGACTGGGCTGTAAAGGATTAGAATAAGGGCTTGTGTACGCAGCCATCGCAGTTTTTGCGGTGCGCAAAACACGGATACCAGCTGCGTGCACCCTGCATTTTGCAGAACGGGAAGTCCTGCCTTCTATAGAACTGTCCTATCCTTGTCTGTAAAACGGACAAGAAAAGGACATGTTCTATTTTTGGTGCTGTCCGCATCTTTTGCAGCCCCATTCAAGTGAATGGCTCCACATCCAACCCGCAAAAAATGCGGACAAAAACAACAGTCGTGCGCATGAGCCCTAAGGTTGTGACCACGTGGAGTGGTGGTGTGGCCATGCTGCGATCAAGAACCATGTCCTAATTATCAAATTATCAGACCACGTTGTTTAAGTTGGTGTGCATTGTTAATGGTTGTGTGGTTCTTGAGTGCAGCATGGCCGCGTCCCCAACGCCACGCCATGTGGTCGTACTCCAATATGGCTGCTTTCTTCTGCAAACAGGGCCATACCTGCCCATGGGTCGGCTCTGGTATTGCAGATCCACACTATTAAAGTGAATGGGGCTGCAATACCACACGCATCCTGTGGACAAGAGGTGGCGCTGTTTCTGTAAGAAAGCAGCCATGTTTTTATGTAATGCTGTGTAAGTCCTTTAAGACCAGCTCTTTCAGGCAGGTAGTCTGTTCAATATCCTGGAAATGCTAGGTAACGTCCCTTGTGGGGTGTATACGGTAGCCAAAGGGCTCGTCATCCAGTGTTGTCAGGGGGAGGACGAGACCTCGTACAGGACTGTAGATGGAGAAAAATACAGTCTTCAGGAGGACCGGATCTTACAGGCTCTAGCAGGAGGGGGGGTGTCTTTGCTCTTCTGACCCCCTCCTACAACAGCCAATATCAATTCAATTATCGACATTCTATTTTTTAGAGGTCGCACCTTTAAGGGCGTTCCCATAACTCAGGGAGCCGGCGTGCCGTCGATAAGGCCTCGGCCTGTTGCTCCTAATGGCTTTCAGTGTGATCAATGAGTAACAGTATTTCTAAAAATCAAATAATGAGGGGAAGCGGCCGGCGCTCGCTGACAGCCGTATATTGGCAGAGGAAGCGGTCTCTCAGCGCCGGTGATTCATGACACCTGGGGGGTTGTAGGGTGAACGGGTGACAGATAGCTGAAAACTATAGGGGCTCCGCTCACCTCCCTGCAGTCACTTCATCGCCTGGTATTAGGGTACACCTAAACCTACACCGGCGGAGGTGTATATTGGCCAAACCAGTCACTATGTGTGGTTTTAGGGTGACCTCTCCCACATGCACGCTCAGCCAAGCATGCATGTGCTCTCAATAGGGGAAGGAGAGGTTGGCTGCTCTCGGACACCCTCTGACAGTGGCTTCCTCCCATTGATATCACACAGCCTAATCTATCTTTCCTCTGACACCTGCCACCAGGTGAGAGTTAGGAGCCCCCGCCCATACACATTAGATGATTGGCAGGCCAGACGAAATATGCAGGGTTCAACTGACATTGAAAGGATTTTCCGAGATTCCGATACTTATGACCTATCCTTAGTATAGTATAGGGGTCCAACACCCAGGGCCCCCGCTGATCAGCCATTTGAGGAGGTCACAGCGTATGATGGTGGCTGGGCTTGGTATTGCAGCCGTGCAATTGGTATTGTGCCGTGGTCTCTTCAAACAGCTGATCGGCGGGGTGCCGGCAGTTGGACACCCGCAAGATCAGAGATTTCATCAGTTTTCATGATTTCGACTTCGGTCATTAAATGCAAATCCTACAATACACAGCTTCATGGCGCTTTCTTGTGTGTCCAGGTTGTGTCTAGAATTGTGCTGAGCTGCAATACCAGACACAGCCATTTCACAAAAGTGGCGCTGTTTCTTGAAGACCTGTTACATGTGCACTTGGCAGCTGAAGACATCTGTGTTGGTCCCATGTTCATATGTGCCCGCATTGCTGAGAAAAATGATGTTTTACTATATGCAAATGAGCATTTAGGAGCAACGGGGGCGTTACCATTACACCTAGAGGCTCTGTTCTCTCTCTGCACTTTGATTGATAGGAACAGGCAGTGAAAACATCATCAGACCTGGTCCTGCGATTCCCATCGTATAACCAGATTTAGTCACTCCGGCTGTATTAGCCTGGGTGTGCACTTTATCAGTGCGCTCCAACCTGCGGCTCTCGAGCTGCTGCAAAACTACAACTCCCATCCTAACCTGATAGACACAGGCTGTCAGTGCATGATAAGGTTGTAGTTTTGCAACAGGTTGGAGAAAACCCTGCACTATATAATGCATGTAGTCCCCAAGGTAAGGCTCTCCAGCTGTTGGTGACTACAACTCCCAGCATGCCCCGACAACCTGTGACCTTACATTGAAATGATATGACTTCTATATTTGGCTATTCCATCTCACCTGTGTTGGTCAGGGCATCAGGTTGCACAGCGGCCTGCACTGTGAGACTGTGAAATAGCTTCCAGAGGGAGCAGGGGTATCCTCTCAGCTGTGCTCGGCTCCCCTGGCAGCTGACCCACTCCACGTGGTTTGTGAGGTAGATTCCAGAGATCTAAAAAAAACATTGTGACATTATGTGTAAGAACCCGACAACCAGCCTGCCTCAGATCCCCTACTGGATCTGTATGGGTGCAATAAAAATCCCTTTTAAATCCGGCATCCCTGTGATCTATTGAAGGAGTCCTCTCACTGCAGCAAATGGCAGTTATCATGTACAGAAAGTGAATACAAGGCTCTTACTAATGTATTGTGATTGGCTATATTGCCTCCTTTGTTGGCTGGATTCATTTTTCCAAAGCAACCAATCAGATCGATCCTTTCATTTTCCAAAGGCACGTTGAAAAATGAAAGGTGGAATCTGATTGGTTGCTATGGGCAACTAAGCCAATTTTGCTTAGCACCAGTTTTGATAAATCTGCCCCTTAGTCTTATGCACATGAGGGCTTCAGTGCATTGAGGAGCGGGGCCTCATCTTTCCAGTGCTGGTCATGCCCCCCAGTGCGCTGAAGCCCTCAAATGGATAAAGACTAAGGGGGAGATTTATCACAACCAGTGCTACAGAAAACTGGCTTAGTTGCCCATAGCAACCAATCAGATTCCACCTTTAGTGCCTTTAGGAAATGAAAGGATCAATCTGATTGGTTACTATGGGCAACTAAACTAGTTTTCTTTTATACCACTTTTGATAAATCTCCCCCTATATCTTTTTTTCTTGTGAAAGCCGCATTTTCACAAGACAGGTATCTTTTTAAATCAGCAGGATCGACCCTACCAGGCAGCATGCCTGCTTTACCAGGGCTGATCCAGCTGACTGTTGCGCTTGAAAGAGCGTCCCACCTTCATAGTTTATGGAATGACCCGTTATCAGTAAGTCTTCACGTAAACACACCCGCATTTTGTTGTTGACCAGGTCCAAGATGGCGTCATAAGGGATCTTGTCCAGCGGCATACTGACGAGCCACTCCTGCAGCGTTTCCAGAAGTTTTACCACATGGGGGCGTCCTGGGAACAACTGGAAGGAACAGAGACAAATCAAGAAAACAGAACGTCACAGTAAAGAAGCAACAAAAGTTTCTGGTTATTAAAGGGCGTGCACATTTTATGTCATAGTCTTCTTGTACACCCCCAGTGGATTTTTTGGGCTGGGAACTCCCCCTGCTCCCAAATAATACAAGGTCTCGGGGGGAACCTAAGTTGTACATTCATTTTCCTGAATGGAAAGCTGGGGTGACAACTCTATGCTGTGGAATTGTTAATTAAAGGATATGGACACCTTGGGGCAATTTTTTTTATTGCACTTTTCTCATTTTAGGCTAAAAATATATTTTTTAATGGTCCTTTATTAAAAACGTTCAGCTGTTTTTGAGATACAGGGGTTAAAAAAAAAAAAAAAATCAGTCTGTTTCAGTACGGTCAGCTGAAGGCTACTTTCACACCAGCGTTTTTGCTGGATCTGTCATGATAATACAACCGTCTGCATCTGTTATGAACGGATCCGTTTGTATTATCTTTTAAATAGCCAAGAACTCCATTGAAAGTCAATGGGGGACGGATCAGTTTTCTATTGTGTCTGAGAAAACGGATCCGTACCCATTGACTTACATTGTGAGTCATGATGGATCCGTTTGGATCAGTTTCTTCATGCGGGCACCAAAACGCAGCAAGCAGCGTTTTAAGGCTCATTCAGATGGCCGTATTTTGTCCTCAAAAATGCGGATCCGTTTTTTTGCGGGTAACATACCCTTTTTTCCATTCCATGGCTCCGCAAAACAAATGAAACTTGTCCTATACTTGTCAGTGAAAATCAAGACATAGCCCTATTGAAGTCTATGGGTAAGCAAAAAAAAAAAAAATTGAATGCTTTCCGTTTTTTTGCGGACATGTTGAACTGTCTGCAAAAAAAACGGATTCGTATTTTTACGGACATCATACGGCTGTCTGAATGAGCCCTTAGTGTCAGTCTCCAAAACGGAATGCTGACTGAACTGAAGCAAAACTGATGCATTCTGAACGGATCCCTTTCCATTCAGAATGCATGAGGACAAAACTGATCAGTTTAGGACCGTTTGTAAGAGCCTGGGACGGATCTGACAAACGGATCCTGCAAACGCAAGTGTGAAAGTAGCCTTACCCGTGATCTCCTGACTTCAAACATTCTTTATAGCTAAAATCTAAAAATATGGCTTAAAAGAATGTTTATGAGGTCAGGAGATCACAGATAAGACTTCACTTGAGCCTTCAGCTGATAGGATTGAGAAGTGATAGATTGATTTTTAAAGGGCCGAGAATGCGCCAGATAATCACTAAGGAGCGTTCATAGGAATGCGCGTTAGCGATTATTTGGCGGTGTAAAGGTGCCGCCAATTTTTTCACTTGCTCAGTGGATAATAGACACAAAAATCATTGTTTGCTGGTGGCGGATCGTGCTGTCTAATCACGCTCTGCTGCCGGCAAACAACGAGTCAGTATGGGGACGAGCGATGGCATTAGGGATTGCGCCTCTCCATACCATGTAAATGCAGGGCTCTCCTCCTCTGACGAGCAGCCGAATGCCGGGAAGGAACCTTGTAAATGGTGTGTAAAGGGACCTTAACCCTTGTATCTCAGAAACAGCTGAACATTTTTAATAAAGATTAATTGAAAACGTTATTTTTTAGCATAAAATGAGTAAAATGTAATCATAAAAAAAGAAATTGTCCCAAAGGTATCCGTAGCCTTTAAGCAACCAACTAAAGGGGAAAAAAAATTTAAAAAAAATCTAAAAACTAGCTTTCTTCCAGAAACAGCCGATCTGTTCTCTATGTGCTATGCTGTCGAATTATTCAGCTGCAATACCCGACACAGCCTCTGGATATGGGTGGCGCTACTAGAAGACAGCAGCCGTGTTTTTTTTTTTTTCCCGCATCCACAACACCTTTAACCTGAAGCTCGGCACTCGGCTTGCCGTATACATGGCCGGTGAAAAATTTTGATAGACTAAATGAGGACACAGTCTTATCTGCTAAAAGCATTAGCGGGTGATGGCATCGCAGGAGCGCAGATAATGTGACAGGCAGATTAACAACACACTTTCTTCAAGGAATCAGGACAGGCACAGATTTAAGACCTAGCCGCCCCATTGGGCGAGTTACCAGCAGGAGGGGCACGCTCAGCCAGGCATGCAGCCACCGCTCTACCCTCATGTAACCGGAGCCTATCCGCAGGGCACCGCCGCCTGACACACACAATGATTTGTGTTACACAAGCATGAATACATAAGGCAATCGCTTTAATGGCAATTACTTAATGTACTATTGCAGATGTTAACAAAAACTAGCGCCACCCTTGTTTTTGGGCCACGTCTGGTACTGCAGCTCAGAAATTACTAATCATCTTCCCATACAGCAAATCATTAAAAGGAAAAAAAAAGGGCCAACTTTTAGTATAAATTAGAATATATACATTCACAGGTTAGGGGGTTTACCAAAAGACACCCTCCACCCCCGGATAATCTCACCTAGCTTTATTTATAAAGTACAAAATCTCATGTGGCAGCTGAAATGGATGATGACAATTTTCTTAATGGACGACACCAGTGGATCCCTGCGCCGGCCGTGTTACGTTTCATGGCTGTTTGATCTGACTCTAAAGCTCGCATCCGTATTACTTAGACGATATAATTCCCGCGCAGATAACGCGCTCACAACGGGGTATGTAACGCGATACCGCGACACATAAATGTTATTACGGGAGTAATCCAACCTGGGCCTTTCAAATATACTGGGGAAGAAGGGGGATTTCATCAACTTCACCAGTAAAGCTAAGATACTGGGGCTTATGTGTAAAAAGGAAAGTAATTACATGCGGCAGCCAATCAGAATGCAATAGTAAATGTAACATCTAAAGGATTATATAAGATATGATAATGATACACATGGCTGCTTTCTTCCAATAACGGCGCCACCACCGGCCACAGGTTGTGCACGGCATTGCACCTCAGTCCCTGTCATTTCAGTAGAACTAGGCTGCTGTGGACAGGTGTGGCGCTGTTTGGGGAAGAAAGCAGCCATCTCCTGTACTAGCTCTTTAAAGGGGTTATCCAGGATTGACTTTTTTTTTTAAAGTCCACCCCCACCCAGCTTGCCGACACGTCACTGCTGAGGCCAGTCATTGCACGTTACTCCATCCGTGCTGGAAGTCTACATGCAGGGAAGACAGCCCGGGATTCACAGGTTAGGTGGAGAGGGGGTGGTATTTAAAAGGTCACTGAAATTTCCACAGTCACACATTAAAACGTTTGTTTGGGGGGTGTCGAGCTGCTGAGGCCCCCAATGATCGCTAGAAAGAGGAGAGAAAAGTGCTCACATGGCATGCGCTCTCTCTCCTCGCTGCAGGAGACGAAATCGAGACAGGCCCATGGACTTCCTATGGAGCCTGTCTCCTGCAGCGAGGAGAGCACGATATGTGAGCACTTCTCTCTCCTCATTCCAGCGGCCGGTGGAGATTTCAGGGCTCAGGCCCTTACCGAGAAGAACCTTTGACATGTCGCAACGATATATCAAAAGTTTTCAGAAACATGAGTGACACTTTAAAAGTCAAAGTGTGTCAGACATTTTTTTCATCACTAAAAAAAAACAAAACAAAAAAAAAAACAACATGGCTTTTCTTTTGTGTGGATGATTTTTTTTGTCAGAGAAGCAGATGGAAAAACATCTGAACAAAACATCACGCTTTAACAAACTGCATTTTTTTTTAAAAAACAGCACGAGAAAAATCGCCCATAGAGAAAAAAAAAAAAGCTTGCCTGCCCCAATTTTCAAAAAACAAAACCCAAAAACGCAACTAAAAGCACAAAAGCAAAAAAAAAAAACACAAAACACAAAAAACCTGCATGAATTCACCCGTTTTTTTTTATGCTATTTTACACACGTTTTATGCCTCTAAAAATCATACCATTCATTTCAGAGGCAGAACTTGCTTTCTTTTTTCCATGTTTTTTTTTTCAGCAGAATGCTGCATCTTGGAGCGGAATCCACGCTACCATGGCAGTGTCTGGACAGACGCCGCTAGAAGCCACATCGGGCATCCGTTTGCAATTCAGCTCCACTTAATGGAGCTAAACTGTGAGCGGGTCGGTGGATTTCGAAGTGAAATAATGCCCTAAAAAATTGCATTTCACTAGTTGCAGGCTGCACGGGCATAGCGATGCCAACCGACCTTATACAGCAGGGTGACAAAATCCTTGAAGGTTTTCAGCTTCTCTCCTTCCAGCGTCTGGTGAGTAGCAAGCTCCACACGGAGCAGGTAATGTAAGGCGGACTCCAGGTCAGCAGCATACAACTTGGACCTTTTCAAAAACAAAAATATACAGAAGCAGATTACACTAGGAGATAATAAGTTTGTTAAAAAGCTTTTTTTTTTTTTTTTTTTAGACAGCGCCACTCTTCGCCAAAAGCCTTTGCCTGGTACTGCAGCTCAAGCGAACGGGGCTAATCTGCAATACCAGACGCAAGCAACTGGCCGAAGGTTTATTAGGGTCATGGTGGACGAAAGCCAGGGCTAGTCTGGTGACACGGATTGGCCTTACTTATCGTAGTCCTTCCAGGCCACGTTGTCCTCTTTGTCCTCACTGGGGAGCTTCTCGGGTAGCGCTGAATGAGCCCCGGCTTTCTTCCTTACACCCGGCAAGGACTTCAAATGAGAGGAGACCACAGAGCGCAGGGGCTTCACACTGCAGAGGAGGGAAAAAAAAACAAACAAAAAAAAACACCATGAAGCGGACATGGCCAGATAATGAGTTATAGGGCCCAAGAATTCAGATGCACATACCGTTTTTCCATATTTAAAGGTTTTAGGTGCTTTCTGCTCTTCACGTGAGTAAGTGGGTGTGGCTTAGCAGAAATAGGTGTGTTTTCACAAAAGGGGTGTGGCTTAAGAGTGACAATGTGCGAAAAACAAGGCCACAAAGTAAACCAACCAAAAGGTGGTATAAGGCGTCTAAATATGCACCAGATTCTGACTGTTTAGGAGATTTATCAAAACTGGTGTAAAGGAAAACAGGCTTAGTTGCCCATAGCAACCAATCAGATTCCACCTTTCATTTTCCAAAGGGGCTCCAAATGTAAGGTGGAATTTGATTGGTTGCTATGGGCAACTAAGCCAGTTTTCCTTTACACCAGTCTTGATAAATCTCCCCATAGGTTTCCACAGGTGACATATAAGAAAGGATTAGTAAGTCTGCCTCATTGGGGCTGATTTATCAGGTAGAATAGCAGGCGTCGTTAACCACAGCAACCAATCAAAGCTTAGCTTTCATTTCTCAAGCTGCTGTTGGAAAATGAAAGCTGCGCTGTGATTGGTTGCTATGGGTAACGAGGCCTGTTCTTTTTATTAGATAGTTTTGATCAATGAGGCCTCATGTCCCAGACTAAATTCAGATTAAAGAACTTTAATAGTGACCCCCATTGATATCTCATCAAGAAGAGGGCCCGGACAAGTGTATGGGGACCCTAACTTTACCTCACATGCCTTACGTACTGAGGCATATGGAAATTTTTTTTTTTGCAGCCATTGTGGTCTGCTCCCTTTGGCCATCAGGTATTCTCCCATAGAAGCTCTGTAATACGATGTGTGATGGAATACGCTCATGGTTGCCAATACGATGTGTGATGGAATACGTTCATGGTTGCCAACACAATTCATGACATTTAAGCCCCGCCCTTAAATTTGAACAAACCCCACCGCCCCGCCCTTAAATTTGAACAAACCCCACCGCCCCGCCCTTAAATTTGAACAAACCCCACCGCCCCGCCCTTAAATTTGAACAAACTCCACCGCCCCGCCCTGAAATTTGAACAAACCCCACCGACTGTTAGCAACCATGCAGAATCGGACAGAAAAGCCTTCTGCGTAAAATAAGAGGTAGATCCGAATCCTCCAGGTGTATGAGCTGCAGAGACTGTACACAGCCTCCATAGCATGATGTGAATGCACTCACTTTATACACGCGATTTTTTTTTTTAAACAAAGTATTATAATACAAAAAAGAAAAACAAAAGAAACTGTTATAATAGCACAAACAAAAAGAAAAGTATAATAATACAAAAACAATTACAAAAAAAAAAAAAAATTCTTTGGATTTCACTGGACTTGGCCTGGAGCTGTCGATGCGAGATCTGCTCTCAGCCCTGTATAAATATTCAGTGATTTCCTCAGTGAGTAAACAAGCCGCCTACACAGGACACAAAGGGTAAAATATGTATATCGTCCATCAAAATGATGAATGGTTCAGGGTCACCAGAGAGCACCCTGGTCACAGGGTGAGTCTCGGTCCCAGACACGATTTACAAATATCTATTTATCACGCCATGGATGGCACGTCTGGTCAGTGGCTGCACCCAAAGGAGAAACCTCCAGCGGAGTGCGCCTTCTGTCACTGTCCAGTATTTGTCTAAGACTGTGTTCAGATTGCGTTTTTGACCTCAGTTTCACGGAGGAGAAGCTCCCAATCTATGCATTAGGGCTCGTTCACACAACCGTATTTTTCTCTCCGTGTCTGTTCCGTTTTTTTGCGGACCGTATGCGGAACCATTCATTTCAATGGGTCCGCAAAAAAAAAAACGGAAGGTCTTCCGTGTGCATTCCGTTTCCGTATTTCTGTTCCGCAAGATTAGGAGTCTTGTCCTATTATTGTCCGCATCACGGAGAAGTATAATACTGTTCTATTAGGGGCCAGCTGTTCCGTTCCGCAAAATACAGAATGCACACGGATGTCATCCGTATTTTTTGCGGATCCGTTTTTTGCGGACCGCAAAATACATACGGTCGTGTGAATGAGCCCTTAAACAGAGGCTGTGGCAGATGTCCAACATAGGCATCCCTCACCCAAAGGCATCCACGTCTAATGGTGGCATACATGGCACAGGTCACCCATAGGCTACCATGTTAAAGGGGATTCTCCAAGTTACCTAAAAAGGGGTCAGTAAATACCTTAAAATACCTATAATTTCCCCTGTGCTGCCATACCAGTTCTCCTCTCACTGTTCAAATACAAGGCTGCAGCGGCTGGTTTATGGCATATGACTGCTGCAGCCAATCACTGTCCTCAGCAGTAAATGGCGCAAGAACACTGAGGAAGGCGATTGGCTGCAGCAGTCACGTGCCAAATATCAGCGTGTCACCGCTACAGCTGTGTATACAAACGGTGGTAGGAGAGTGAGAAAGACAGGGGTATAGCATGTTTATTTTAGGCAATTCAGAAAACCTAAAAAAAAAACAACAAAAAAAATAAACACGCAATGTAAACGCAGCCTTAACCCATTAAACTCATAAAGGTTCAGGAAGCTGAAATGTGGAAACCTTTTGATGGTTTGAGTTTTCTTACACGGAGGAAACACTGTAATCACAGGACAATGTAAGGAAGCCATCAAACAGAACCTCATGCCTCAGCTGCAGTGTTTTCTGTGCTTCTATGTAGTCGTCATCATGCTAAGCATGGTGGTGATGGACATGGAGACATGACAGTGCGGGGAGAAGAGTCTGTGTATGCAGAAAGTGACTGGGTGACTAACAGGCTCCGCTCCATCATAGTTGCCTATGGTTGTCACTCCTTAAAAGGGTATTTTGAGACTTCTATACTGATGACCTATCCTCTGGATATTAGTCATCAGTATCTGATCAGTGGTGGTCCAACACCTGGGACCCCCACCAATCAGTTGTATTGAAAAGGTGCTGGCGCTCCTGAAAGCGCTGCTGCCTTCTCGCAGCTTATCAAGCACAGAGCAGTACATATAGTGGTTGTGCTTGGTATTGTGCTCAGCCCCATTCACTGAGCTGCTCCTAGGTCACGTGTTTGATGAACGTGTTGTCACTAGCCTAGGGAAAGCAAGAAGAAGGATGTGGCGGTCACAGGAGTGGCGGTGCCTTCTCAAACAGCCGATCGGCGGGGGTCCCGGGTGTCTGATCCCCTCTGAACAGATACTCATAACCTATCCTGAGGGTAGGTCATCAGTAAAAAAAAAAATTCTCGGAAAATCTCTTTAAAGGGGTTGTCCCACGAAAAATATTCTACAGTATTCAAACCAGCACCTGGATCTGAATACTTTTGTAATTGCATGTAATTTAAAATTTTGTATAGCCACTGAGTTATTAGGTAAAATGTACCTTTATAGTGTCACTTAATTTCTTATTTCTTTGACCTAGTCACTGAGAAGGCCACACATGCTCAGTTTCACCTTTCAACTGCCTCCTGAGCTGTGATAGGGAGAGCTGAGACACGCCTCCTGAGCTGTGATAGGGAGAGCTGAGACACTCCTTCTGAGCTGTGATAGGGAGAGCTGAGACACGCCTCCTGAGCTGTGATAGGGAGAGCTGAGACACGCCTCCTGAGATGTGATAGGCAGAGCATGGACACACCTCCTTAGCTGCAGAGGAAAAGACACGCCCCTTGAGCTGTCAGCTTGATATAAATCTAGCAGAGCAATGAATGAGGAGATCTCTGGATCCATGTGAGGTACAAGGCTGGTTCTAGCTTTGTTAGAACGAGATTGTCATAGACTATATGATCTCTGATTTTCATTTTTTACGTTATTTATGGGATAACCTCTAAGTCTTGGAAAACCCCTTCAAGCTTCGTTACCAAACTGCATCTTGTATTTGTCCAACCTGTTAACTATTAGAGGGGTTTTCCATAGTAGAATATTGTTGACCTACCCTCAGGACATCAATATCACATTGGTGGGGCTCCGACACCGCTATCCAGCTGTTTGAAGAGGCTGCGGAGCTCCAGTGAGTGCTGCGGCCTTCTCTTTGCTCACCAAGCACAGCACCGTATATTGTATAGTGGTCATGCTTGGTATTGCAGCAAAGGTCCCTTCACTTGAATAGGAATTAGCTGCACCTAGGCCATGTGACCGATAAACGTGGCGTCACTGGAGCACTGTGGTCCCTTTAAACAGCTGATCTGTGTGGGTGCGGGGAGTCGGACCCCCCCACTGATCGCATACTGATGACCTATCCTGAGGATATTTCATCAATATTCTACTCCCGGAAAACCCCTATAACCCCTTTATCGAGGGGGTCACTAGCCAGAGCTATACAGACCGTGAGAAAAACCCGTACAATGAAGAGAATGAATAAAGGAGCCATTTTGGATGGGGCCTGATCAATGAGCACAACGTCACCGTCACGTAACTCTACACTGGACTGGGAGAAGACGCGCGGGGGCCTCCATTTAAAGGGAGAAAACCTCCTTGTATCTCTTACAGACACTTAGATACTTACATGTTAATTAATCCATGTGAAGCGTTCGGGTAGATCAGGTAACAGGACGGAACTGAAACAACACCGAGCTTCTCCAACATGGCCTTGTCTGAATTCAGCGCCCTCCGCACCGCGATGTTCTCAAACTGCATCAAGTCCAGGATCACCTACGGCAGGAGAGCGCGGAGTTAAGTGATGATCATCGCTGTGCCGTATGGCTTTTGTTGGCTATATTTAAAATAACTATTTCATATTAGGGTTTACTGCGCCTTTAAGCCACGGGACCTCTAAGAGGGAATTCATACGTGGCACAAATTTCCGCGACTGTGAATAGGGCTCAGGAAAAGTCATCAATATTAGATCAGCGTGGGTCTGACAATCAGCACTCCCCCGCCGATCAGTTGTTTACGGAGGCTGCAGCTCTCTGGCGAGTGTTGCGGCCTCCTCGCAGCTTACCAAGCACAGTGCCACACATTGTATAGTGGCCGTGCTCGGTATTGCATCTCAGGCACCTTCACTTGAATGTGATGAACGTGACCTCACCAGCGTCTTCAAACAGCGGATCAGCAGGGGAGCCGGAAGTCAGACCCCACTGTTCATATACTGATGACCTATCCTGAAGATAGGTCATCTACATTAAATACCTGGACAGCCCCTTTAAAGGCACAAAACCCACCCAATATGAAACCGTATTTTAAACATATCCAAAAAAATAACTATAGTTAAAGGGGTTTTCTGTGATTTTACTACTGATGACCTATCCTCAGGAGTATCTGATCGGTGGGGGTCCGACACCTGGCACCCCCACCTATCAGCTGTTTGAGAAGGCACCGGGGCTCCCTTGAGCACAGAGGCCTTCTCTCAGCTTTTCCTAGGCCAGTGACGTCACGTTCATCAGTCACGTGGCCTAGGAGCGTCTCAGCCCTATTCAAGTGAGCGCGATACCAAGCACGGCCACTATACAACGTACGGCGCTGTGCTTGGTAAGCTGCGAGAAGGTAGAGGCACTCACAGGAGCACCAGCACCTTCTCAAACAGCTGATCGACGGGGGTCACGGATGTGGGACCCCCCCCCCCAATGATCAGATACTGATGACCTATCCTCAGGATAAGATAGTAGTAAAATCCTGGAAAACCCCTTTAATCAGCCCAAATCAGTGAAATCCAAGAAAGCTGCACATAACTGGCCTGCATAGCATCTAAACTAGAATTTCAAGCAACTTTGTAAATAATCTTGATTAAAAACTCCTCATCATTCTATGTATACAGCTCTCATACAACCCTATGTGTCTCTATGGTTACAGACTACAAACAAACCCTGTGTAGTCTGACCCTGCAGTCATACTCAATGTCACCTGTCTGCTATTTCTTGCTAACCTACAGACGGCAGAAGACGGGGGTGTGACTGCAGGGTCAGCCTTCAAGACATAGGTTAGGTAAGAGATTTTAATTCAAGGTTATTTTTTGAGATGGACTGAAGCAAAAAAAAAAAACACAAAAAAAAGACTGCAAAAAACAAACAAACAAAAAAACAACACCAAGGAAAATTATCTTTACGCTACTCTGCAGGGGCCTGAACTGGAGAACCAACAAAATGCTGCAACCGAGCGACTATAACCACCATCATAGTAGAGGATGCTGATCTACGGCCAAGCAGGGAGCTAGAACTTTTGCAACTTTGGGAGAGGGCGACCCATAGTTGTGTGTCAGCCTGGCCTGTGGAGTGCCCACCTCACGTCCAACGTAAGAGGTCTCGCTCTCGAAGATGATGGCGGTGTAATGGGACTCCTTCTGGGTAAGAAGAGAAGTGATGTCACTGGAGCTGAGGAAAAAAAACAAAAAACAAAAAGCAGAGGATTAAAGGAGCCCAGACATGTTAGATGAGCCTCATCAGTCACACATTGGGGTATTAAAGGGGTTCTCCAGTCCTTTACAGGTGATCACTATCTGATCGGCAATGGTCCGACACCTCAGGCCCCCACCGAGCAGCTGTTCTGTTGTGTCCGTGCTAGTGTCCGATCAGCCATACCCCTGCCGATCAGATAGTGATCACTTGTAAAGTGAACGACCTCTAAAGGGTCACAGAAAGAGATGCTCCAAAAACATGGCTGCTTTCTTCCAGAAGCAGCACCACCACCACACTGTCCACGGGTTGTGTCCACCCCATTGAAATTAGTGAGCTGCAATACCTAACATAACCAGCAGACAGGTGTGGCGCTGTTTCTGGAAGACAAGCCCTATTGTCATACTACCCCTTTAATAGACATACAGTATAGAGGCGATGGGGATGGCAGGACCTTCTTCATCACTGGGATTAGTGGTCACCTCCAACAAAGCATTGTAAAGAGTCTAACAAATCGGCTCACCTGATTGGCTGGAGGGACGGGCACGCCGGGGGTCTGTGCTCGGCAGGGAGGCTCTCCAGGTAATCAATGATGACGTGTCGGACGGTCGGCACCTCTCTGTCGGCTTCCGCTAAAACACAAAGAACATACAACCTGAGTGCAGAAAAACTAGTTGGGGGTCCGACCTCCAGGTGGGGGATCCCTACCAATCCTGAAAACAAAGGCACTAGTGAGAATGGAGCAGTGCTGCAGTGAGCGCTGCTCTGAAGGCAAAAAAGTGAAGAGAACACAAAGCTGAACCAGAGAGGCAGATTTAATGGGGATCCAGAGGTTGAACCTCCACAGTCCATAACGTATTATGAGATGGGAAGACCCCTTTAACCACCTAACTGTTTCGCTCAAGTCCAGCTCGGGAAGTGTGAAAAGTAGCTAACTGGAGGGGGCAGGGATGTTTTAGAAGGTGATATCTCAATTGTAGCAGCTAGAAACATGCAACTGGTCTTGTATGAAAGCTGACAGTCCAGGCTTTCATAGAAGCCAGCTAAAGTCCAAGCAACAGAGGAGAAATCACTGTTAGAAATCAAGTCGGGAATAATCGTGAGTAAAACCTGTTTTTACTTTCATTTTCAGCTGCATTCACAGCATCCCGATTTCTATCAGTGATATCTTCCTCTGTCCTGAACATATTGCTGTCCTTCTTGTATTGTCTGAAAGCTTGGAATGTCTGCTTTCAAACAAGATCAGTTGCATGTTTCTAGCTGCTACTATTCAGGAGGTAGCAGCATATAAATATCAGACCTGCGGGGTCCGACTCCTGGAACCCCCGCAGGCACAGCGCCGTCCATTGTATAGTGGCTGTGCTCGGTATTGCAGCTCAGGCCCATTTACTGAATAGACTGTGGTGCAACTAGGGCACGTGACCAATGCACGTGACGCCACTGGCCTGGGAAGTGGCTGCAGAGCTGACCGGAGCATCACATCCTCTTCCAACAGGTGCCTGGCAGGGTTTCGGACCCCTGCCGATCTGATACTCATGACCTACCCTGAGGATAAGCCTGCAATACCAAAATCCCAGATTCTGGGAAAGCTGGGTGACTACATGGACTTTTGAATGGCGTCACCGCCCGCTGTATATGTTGTAGGAAATTACCTTTGTAGTTTTCTCCTTGAGTGAAGTCTTTTGTAAACGCCCCAAAGAACTAAAAGAGAAAAATATCACAACTGTGAGAAGGGTTTCTACTCCTCCAGGAGGATTTATTCAAACAAAATGGAAAATGTCCAAAAATATTCACGCCCCAGGCCAGTGCAGGGGTGCACAAGCTGAGGTCAGGGGACCACATGCAGCCCATGGTGCCATTGTGTGCAGCCCCGGCCACCTGGTGGTATACACATATACCCATGTCAGTGAGGGCAAGTACTAACGCGGACTGGGTGGCCATCACTGGGACCCCCATATACTGGCAGAATGGGGGTCTCCTGACCCCTGTGTGGTGCTCCAGGAAGCAGATCTTCATTGTAACTTACAGAGGTAGAAAGACACTTAGCAACTAACATAATGGAGGAGCTGCAGGCACAGGCTCTTCCTTTCTGGGGTGCAAAAAATACCCCAATTCTCCCAATCACACATTTATGGCACTTACCTTCTAATATGCAACCTCTGGCAGTTCAGCTGTTGTGAGACTACAACTCCCAGCTGGATAGGTCATCAATTATAAAATCTTGGAAAACCCTTATACGAGAGAGGAGGCCCTGGCGTCTCTGTATTACACGGTGCACTGATTTCAATAAGAATGGTGTAATGCCTTGCATTACCTGTGGGGGAGCTGTAGGGAATCTGAACACTTATTAGCGCCTCCCTGTTGTTCTTTAGTGCTCCGGCACCAGCCGCATCACAGGAAGAAGGAACACAGAGCATTGCACACAGTCCCTGCAAAGCATTGCATCCCAGCTCTGGGGTGCAATGCTCTGCATTCACTGTAGGCATACATGGGTGCAATGCTTTGCAGGGACTTGGGACTCAGGCTGCAATAGAAAGCACTAAAGGATGCACTTGTGTCCAACACTCTGCAATGTGGACTTGGGGTGCAAAACTCTGCACTGTAGACTGCAATGCATGTGGACTATGGGGGCACTAGGGTGAAATGCTCTGCAATGCGCACTGGGGTGCAGAGCTCTGCATGGGGACTACGGGTGCACTGGGGTGCAGCGCTCTGCATGGGGACTACGGGTGCACTGGGGTGCAGCGCTCTGCATGGGGACTACGGGTGCACTGGGGGTGCAGAGCTCTGCATGGGGACTACGGGTGCAGTGCTGATGGTGTGTACTGGGATGCAAAGTTCTGCATTGACATTGAGCTGGGGTGCAATGCTCTGCATGGATCAAATAAACATTTTACAGTCAAACAATGGAAGGATTTTATACTTTTGTGTTTTTTTACAAAGTTCTGTTTCCAGTGGACATGAGTGGCGCTGTATCTGTAACTACTTCCCTATGTAGCCTATATTTGGAAGGTCGTTACCATGGTACTGGGCTGAGAACCTACCCGAAACGTTGGATAGAACTGGACGCCATAATCTTTGCAGATGGCGGTATTCTCCTCGTCGGCGCAGTTTAACACTCCGATCCGCATCGCAGGATTCCAGTCTGAGGGAGGAAACATCAGCGGCATTAGACATCACATTACCAGTGATCACGCCCAGAGCCCCTCCCATCTGTCACACTACATGGCGGTATTATATGAGCACCGCATGAACTCTTATTAAAGTGACACTCCAGACCAGTGGATAAGCCATAAATACATAGGGGCACTCTTATCAGATGACATGTGGTTAGGATAAGCTGATAAGTGTGAGCCCTGCACCTGTATTTTTTCCAACCTACGCTTGCTGTCAGTGAATGGAAACCTTCAAAGTAGATACAAAGTCTCAGAACATTACACAAGGGGCGTCTTGGGTCATGTACAGATTTTCTCCCCAGGCTTTGACAGATCAGACGTCTTTGGGACTACCAAAAAATGTGAAGACAACAACTCCCCCCGTCCATGCCAAGGGGAAGCGCGAGACAACAGCTGAGCGGAGATGTCAGTTGACGGTCTGACAGATGAGGAAACTGGAGGTATCCGAGGACAGATGGAAGCCATTGAGCCCCGGAACAAAAGATCTAACGACTCTTCTACAGGGCACAAAGTGACGCTTCACTGGAGGAACAAAAAGTTTGGCTTGAGGGTGGGGAAGGTGGAGCCCTTTCACTTCTCGCCCTGAACGCCCCCTCCTCTCCCAACCGCAGCCCAGGTCCTAAAATGTTAATGCCGCCCGTCTCTGGCTGCACGTCTGGGTCAAAGTGCGGCAGATGGGACGTGGGTTCCTCTGGCCGTGAAGGAGAACCCCGCAGAAGTAATTACACCCGGGGTCTGCCAGGGTGGAGGACACTGAAAACTCCACCTGTTACAAGGCGATGTTGCCCGCATGGAGACACAATGTCGGTCACAGTGAGGACCACGCTTTGCAAACATTCTCCATGCTCGTCGATAAAGGAGGGCATCACCGCCCTACCTATACCCAAAAATTTTCTGAGAAGCAATGTCCCAAAATGACCCCCACTTTCTGATGTTACTCATATTCCCAGCTTTAAACCCGTACTACAGCGCAGATTTTTACATTTCGATTGCCGCTCCGCCTTCCTTTAGGGGCCCCAGGCCATCAACTGAAAATCCTGCAAACCCCTTTAAATAATAAAATACTGCCTACCTGCAGCTGCCACTAGAGGGAGCTCACCCCATAGATATTTACAGCTCCTATAGAGCTCATCAGTGTGCAGTGAGCTCCTCCTAGTGGTGACTGCAGGTTTTACACTTAACTCTATATTAACTCCTGAGCTATGCAGAGTGGGATTCCTAAAGGTTAGGGGTTCCCCTTTAAGTCTTCGCTCAGGAAATGGCGACTTCCGAGCGCCGTGACATGAGTGCAGCACAATCTTCATAATATATCTGCTTGGAAGGGCGTAACAGAGGGTGTGAGCGCGCGGCGTATCATAAGCCACTAAATCCCTAATGATAGGTTGCGTTAATGAGGGATTTAAAATAAAAAAAAGCACAAACTGCACAATGGAAACTGTGAGAAGTTTGAGACTGAAAAACAGGTGATATCGGCATCGCGGGTGATAGAGGCGGTGTACACACCTGCGCCTGCAGATAACACGCCCGCAGGGTGCCAGCTGACACCAGGGACACCATGATCCGTCATAGAGGGTGACAGCGGTGAAGTCTGTGGTGTTACTGCCGATTTTCAGGACCAAAGGGCTGACTACAGAACTCATACCCCTTTGGCACGGCACAGAGACTTCTGTAACTGGTGATAGACAGAGGGGCTGGATGTTGGACCCCCAATCATTGCAGGACTACCGCACGCCGAGTCTATCACAGTTCAAGTCCCACTGTCCATTCAAATCAATGGCAATACAATGTAAGACTCCAGCAGTAGAAGTCTCCGTGCTGTACCAAAGGGTAGAAATCAGTGGTGGTCCGCAAACACAGACCATCTACGACAAAATATACATCATCCCTTTAGGAATCAGTTGTGAGGCCATCACAACCAAAACCAGCCCCAGTCCACGCCTGACAACAACACTGCCACCTTGTGGAAGCCTTAGTGTTACTACCTCTGACCACTGACAGTGTAAACCACCTGTGAGACTCTCATAGACACTATAATGGTGCCCGGACTGCGGAGCCAGATTCATGAAGCAGCAACAACAGCCGCCATAATACTGACTACATAACACCGCAAGTCTTCAAGAGGACCCTTCATGACAGCCCCCTCCTCCTCCACCAGTGGACGCTACATCCCCCTCCTCCTCCACCAGTGGACGCTACATCCCCCTCCACCAGTGGACGCTACATCCCCCTCCACCAGTGGACGCTACATCCCCCTCCACCAGTGGACGCTACATCCCCCTCCACCAGTGGACGCTACATCCCCCTCCACCAGTGGACGCTACATCCCTCTCCACCAGTGGACGCTACATCCCTCTCCACCAGTGGACGCTACATCCCCTCCACCAGTGGACGCTACATCCCCCTCCACCAGTGGACGCTACATCCCCCTCCACCAGTGGACGCTACATCCCCCTCCACCAGTGGACGCTACATCCCCCTCCACCAGTGGACGCTACACCCCCCTCCTCCACCACCAGTGGACGCTACACCCCCTCCTCCACCACCAGTGGACGCTACATCCCTCTCCACCAGTGGACGCTACATCCTCTCCACCAGTGGACGCTACATCTCCTCTCCACCAGTGGACGCTACATCCCTCCTCCACCAGTGGACGCTACATCCCCCTCCACCAGTGGACGCTACATCCCCCTCCACCAGTGGACGCTACATCCCCTCCACCAGTGGACGCTACATCCCCTCCACCAGTGGACGCTACATCCCCCTCCTCCACCAGTGGACGCTACATCCCCCTTCCACCAGTGGACGCTACATCCCCCTCTCACCAGTGGACGCTACATCCCCCATCCACCATGTGGACGCTACATCCCCCTCCACCCTCCACCTGTGGACGCTACATCCCCCTCCACCTGTGGACGCTACATCCCCCTCCCACCTGTGGACGCTACATCCCCCTCCACCTGTGGACTGCTACATTCCCCTCCACTGTGGACGCTACATCCCTCCACCTGTGGACGCTTACATCCCCTCCACCTGTGGACGCTACATCCCCCTCCACCTGTGGACGCTACATCCCCCTCCACCTGTGGACGCTACATCCCCCTCCACCAGTGGACGCTACATCCCCCTCCTCCAGTGGACCCTACATCCCCCTCCTCCAGTGGACCCTACATCCCCTCCTCCAGTGGACCCTACATCCCCCTCCTCCAGTGGACCCTACATCCCCCCTCCTCCAGTGGACCCTACATCCCCCTCCTCCAGTGGACCCTACATCCCCCTCCCCCAGTGGACCCTACATCCCCCTCCCCCCCCAGTGGACCCTACATCCCCCCCCCTCCTCCAGTGGACCCTACATCCCCCTCCTCCAGTGGACCCTACATCCCCCTCCTCCAGTGGACCCTACATCCCCCTCCTCCAGTGGACCCTACATCCCCTCCTCCAGTGGACCCTACATCCCCCTCCTCCAGTGGACCCTACATCCCCCTCCTCCAGTGGACCCTACATCCCCCTCCTCCAGTGGACCCTACATCCCCCCACCTCCTCCAGTGGACCCTACATCCCCCTCCACCTCCTCCAGTGGACCCTACATCCCCTCCACCTCCTCCAGTGGACCCTACATCCCCCTCCTCCACTGGACCCTACATCCCCCTCCTCCTCCTCCAGTGGACCCTACATCCTCCTCCTCCAGTGGACCCTATATCCCCCTCCTCCTCCTCCTCCAGTGGACCCTATATCCCCCTCCTCCTCCTCCTCCAGTGGACCCTACATCCCCCTCCTCCTCCAGTGGACCCTACATCCCCCTCCTCCTCCTCCTCCAGTGGACCCTACATCCCCCTCCTCCAGTGGACCCTACATCCCCCTCCTCCTCCAGTGGACCCTACATCCCCCTCCTCCTCCTCCTCCAGTGGACCCTACATCCCCCTCCTCCTCCTCCTCCAGTGGACCCTACATCCCCCTCCTCCTCCTCTGGACCCTACATCCCCCTCCTCCTCCTCCTCTGGACCCTACATCCCCCTCCTCCTCCTCCTCTGGACCCTACATCCCCCTCCTCCTCCTCCTCTGGACCCTACATCCCCCTCCTCCTCCTCCGGACCCTACATCCCCCTCCTCCTCCTCTGGACCCTACATCCCCCTCCTCCTCCTCTGGACCCTACATCCCCCTCCTCCTCCTCTGGACCCTACATCCCCCTCCTCCTCCTCTGGACCCTACATCCCCCTCCTCCTCCAGTGGACCCTACATCCCCCTCCTCCTCCAGTGGACCCTACATCCCCCTCCTCCTCCAGTGGACCCTACATCCCCCTCCTCCTCCAGTGGACCCTACATCCCCCTCCTCCTCCAGTGGACCCTACATCCCCCTCCTCCTCCAGTGGACCCTACATCCCCCTCCTCCTCCAGTGGACCCTACATCCCCCTCCTCCTCCAGTGGACCCTACATCCCCCTCCTCCTCCAGTGGACGCTACATCCCCCTCCTCCTCCTCCAGTGGACCCTACATCCCCCTCCTCCTCCAGTGGACGCTACATCTCCCCTCCCCTTTACCATATGTGACAGCCCCCCGCCCTCCGGAGCTCTTACCCAGCACATCGGAGGCCAGGGCCCGCCAGGTGGGCGCGTAGTTGATGCAGTGTCCGCACCAGGAGGAATAGAACTCCAGCAGCCAGGCGGAGGATGAGTTATACAGGGCGCCGGTCACCAATCTCCGCTCCAGTATGGAGATGCCGGCGTCCTGCGGTCCGTACAGCGTCTTCTCCGCGGCCACCAGGCACACGGCCAAGGCCAGGAGCACCTGCAGCGCCGCTCGTAGCCCCGGTACCCTGGAACAGCCGGCCATAGCTACTGTGCAGCTGACCTCTCACCCCGTGACGTCATCCAGTAGGGAACCATGGAAGGGGGCGGGGATGAGAGCCATGAGGTGGAGCGAACTGGTACCAGACCACGCCCCGTCACAGCTTCCTCTGAAATATGGGCGGAGGCGCGTCCGTCTGCAGGCCACGCCCTGTTCATCCCAGTCGGCCGTGACTGGTGCTACATTCCCAGAGCTCGTGTAAAGTGATGTGGGAACCAAAGCTGCTGATAGACGCAGCGCTTAACCCCTGATGGACCAGGGCTTCTGAACGGCCACGTATTCATCATGGGAGAGGCCACCCTTAAAGACCTTGTGTATGCAGAGCTCTAGAAACATCAGTAATGCTAAACTAGCGTCCAATTTTCAGACCTCCTGGATTATCAGATGCTGGATTAAAGGACTGTTGCTGTAAATGAATCTTCCCTCTAAATCGGTGCTAGAGCCAAACTATTTTAAGGTACAGCGAATCACACTACGTGTATAAGCGGCCAAAAAAAATCCCTGGTAAAATCTGCAATGAGGGATAGTCAGGGGATAGCTATTGCATCGGTGAAGATAGCACTCAACTGTTTCCTCCAGCAATGAACGGAGGGGCAATGTGCATGCTCGACCCCCCAGTCTCTTCTTTTCGAGGATCTCTGCGGATGGAGCCCGTTTTTCAGGCTTAAGAATCTGCCATAAAGCGTAGCTCACTCGGCTAGTTACAGCAGTCCCATAGTGGTGAATAGAGGGTGGCTGCGCTTGCGCAGTTCACTCTTTTTCACTTCAGCGGTAGGGGGGCCCATTCTGTAGATAGGAGACAGTCCCATAGGTGGGACCTGCACCTATCTGACACCTTGCGCTATACCATTAATGCCCCATATGGGACAAACATGACTGATGACATTATGTACATTGGGGGAGTTCATTTGCAGAGATACATGGATGTACATGGTGTCATCTCTCACAGGAACACAGAGGGGTTATATATCTCCTGAGCTGAGCATGCATGTGTTCTGAATGGGGAGAAGGTAGTAAGCAGCTGCCAAACATCGCTACCCACTGCTTATCTCTCCAAAAAAACAAAGGTTTAGGTATGTTAAATCCAGTCTGTAATTATTCAGAGGGATCGTTTGGGGTCTGAAATAATGTAGGGGTTTAACTTAGTCAAAGAGTCTGGTCTGGGGTCTGAATTAGTCAAAGAGTCTGGTCTAGGGTCTGAAATAATTATGGTTCTGGTCTGAATTAATTTGGGGTCTGGTCTTGGGTCTGAATTAATTAGGGGTCTAATAAAGTAGGGGTTTGGTCTGGTGTCTAAATTAATTATGGGTGTAAATTTATGGGTTTGGTCTGGGGTTGGAAATAATGTAGGGGTTTGGTCACATGTCTGAATTGTTTAGGAGTCTGAATTGTTATATGGGTCTACTAATCTGGTGGTCTGTCCTGGGATATGAATTAATTATGATTCTTGCCTGGGGTCTGAATTACTTATGTGTCTTGTTTGAGGTCTGAATTACATATGGGTCTGGTCTGGGGTCTGAATTAAATAAGGGTCTAGTCTGGGTCCTGATTCTCCAGTCTGATTAGGGGTTTGAATTTATTTTGGTGTCTGGTCTGAGGTCTTTTTTGCCCCCATCCTGAATTTACTCACATGACCATGGGGTGGGATACCTGCTGTGTAATTGAGCAAAACAACATGAATTCTAGACACTGATCCATTCCCAGCCAGGATCATCCATAGGAAGTGTGGGGCTGACAAGATGGCCGCCCCTCCAAGGGCATCAGGAGAAATCAATTTTCTAAGAGTCAAAGCAAAGCCAAGGAAAAGGATTAGACCTTGAAGTAATCTTGATAGTGAAGTCCTGTAGGGACCGGTGGGGGTGCAGGCCTCAGATCTCTCTACTTAGTAGCTGCCTTTTGATGGGATTACATGGGAGAGAGTGCTGGTCATCCCTTTTATGCCTTCAGCCCATTTGGGATGGTGGGTGGAAATTTGGTGACAGATGAAAGGGTTGTCACAGCTGAGACACTAAGCACAATCCTAAATCTGAGCCGCAGGGAGCAGGGTGATAACGACGGTAAATGAGTTCATACAGAGGATCCAACATGGAGAATTAAAGGGATATTTTCTGCATCATTAATACATATTGACCGTCAACTGGAAGTTCTCCCGTGTGGTTCAGTGTCCCAGATCCCGGAGTCCATTAGTACCCAGAGGTTTAGTGCATGGTCCAAATCACCACTGATCCTCAGAAGCCCAGTAGTTTGTTTCCTGAGTCCCTTCAGTGGGTTTTTGTTCCAGTCTCTGCATTTCACGGGTTTAGTCACCCAGTCCCAGGAGTCCAATATTTAAATGCCCCAGTCCCTTGAGTCTAATGTTTTAGAACCTGTTCCTGAAGTCCAATACTTTGGTCCCTGGAGACCAACGTTTTGATGCCCTGGTTCCTGGAGTCCAAGGTTTTGGGATACCTGGTCCCTGGTTTCCAATGTTTAGGTGCCCTGTACTCCAATGTTTAGGTGCCCCAGCCCCTGGAGTTTAATATTTTGGTTCCCTGGAATCTAATGTATTGGTGGCCCATTCTCTGGAGTCCAGTGTTTTGGCACTCTAGTTCCTGGAGTCCATTGTTATGTGGCCCAAAACCTTGAGTCCAGTATTTTGATGCCACGGTCCCTGAAGTCCAATGTTTTGAGGCCCCAGACCCTGGAATCCAATGTTTTTGTTCCGTGTTCCCTGGAGACCAATATTTTGGTGCCCTGAACTCCAATGGTTAGGTATTCCAGTCTAGGATCTCATGTTTTGATACCATGGTCCCTGGAGTCCAAAGTTTAGGTATCCCGGTCCCTGAAGTCCAACATTTTGATGCCCTGGTCCCTGGAGTCCAATATTTGAGTGCCCTGGTCCCCAGTCCATGGAGTCCAATGTTTTGATGCCCTGGTCCCTGAAGTCCAATGTGCAAGTACACTGATCCCTGGTGTCTGATATTTTGATGCTCCAGGCCCTGGACCCCACTGTTTAGGTACCCACGTCCTTGGTGTCTGATATTTTGATGCCCCGGTCCCTGTAAGTCTAGCATTTTGATGCCCCCATTGTCCAATGTTTTACTACCCTCGTTCTTGGAGTTTAAAACCTTCCATCAGATGGTAACTTCCACGCACGTTCCTGGCCGGAGACGTTCCACACGTGTCAGTCCAAACCTCAAGAACAGATGTATTGGGTGACATCACAAACAGAGAAGTGGTGTCCACACCAGGACACTGTAATGTGTTTAGGAAAAACATTTTCCTTCCCACTGATGAGGTCACACGATGCAGCTGCCCTTCAGACCAACGCCGATGACATCAACAAGGGCAGCCCGACAAAAAAAAATCTTTATAAAAATTGTTTATTTAATAAAATACAAAATTTACAAAACACGAGATATAAGCAAAGTCACACAATCCAGTGCGCCGGATACAGATTTCCCTGATGACAATCTCTGAGTCAGGCTGAACATTCGGGATCTGAGTTGGGGCTCAGGCTTTAGGGTCCATTTACATGAGAATTTTTATATTTTTTTTTTCTAAACACCACATTCAGAATCGCAGCAACCAAAACTGCATCAAAAGGCTAAATTCAGTTTCCATTGTAGGTTTTGATGAGGTTTTGACTACACAGCCACAAAAAAAAAAAGTCTCATGTGAAATGTGAATACACCCCAATACGACTTATTGGCAGGAGCCCAAAAAATGGCTCAAACATGTTCCCTAAAGCATGCCCTTCACCAACATAGCCTGTGATCTCCCTGTGTAAGCACTAACCATTGTGGAGGGCAAGAAAAAAGTTGCTTTTTAAAAAAAGAATTCAATTTTCATGGTGATTTTTACATATATAAATAAAAAAACCTTCAGTGTTAAAAAAGTTCATCTGTCTAAAAAAATATATGCTGCGCCTGCCCATAGGTTGTGCCAGGTATGGTAGATGAGCACCAGTGAAGTGAATGGAGCTGAGCTGCAGTACCGCCCACGGCCTGCAGACTGGTGTGGCGCCGTTGTTTTGTAAGAAAGAAGCCATGATTTTCTCATCCTGAGTATAAATAATGATCACATTAATTACAGTGCAAATGAGGACAGAAATCACCCAACACACATCAGAAGTAATAATCATCCCCCGGACCGGTCACGTAGAGCATCAGGATGTCTCTGCCGTCTGGTGCACTTCTTAAGGGATGTCCGCCCTCGGGAGTTCCTTCACCTGTAAGAATCAGAATATTCTTTAGCCACATTTTATTTTATTTTTTTTTGCTGAATTGACAAAACAAGCTAACTTAAAGGGGAAGTCCAGGATTAAAAAAGAAGGCCTATTATATTTTCTTCCAAAAGAGCTCTACCCTTGGCTGTGTTTGGTATTGCAGCTCATCCCATTCAACTGACTGTAATGCCAGACACTGGACAAGGGTGGCGCTGTTTCTGGTTAAGAGAAAAAAAAAAAAAAGAAAGACCCTCTTTTCTGATCCTGGACAATCCCTTGAAACCCAGTGGTCTATGGTGGGTTATGGTCTCATTACAATGTAACCCCTGAGGTTTCCTATGAGTGAGAAGACCCCGCATCTGGCGACTATCACGTGTTTTCTCATAGGGGACCACTGAGGTTGTGTGATGGTCACAGCGCCGCTCTGCTGGCTGAGTCTGGTATTATATTCACTTGGATGGGGATGAGCTATAATATCAGACACCGTCATGTGCGGGAGCTGCTGCTTGTAAGCAGAAACCTTTAAAAGAAAAGGACGACTCGAAATCCTTGGTGACACCAAGAAATAGCGGATTGCCATAACTCACTCACCTGGCGGGCACAGCGTCTCCTCCTGGTGGTGGCCGCTGATCAGCTCTGCTGACATTTATATTCACAATCACCTGAAGGGAATCCTTCACCAGATCCTCTAAGATCCCATCAGTAAAGTGCGATATCGCTGGCGTCATGTCCTCCCCTGATACCTGGAGGAAACCATGTTTAGAAGATCAGAAATGATCTATCTCATATCCATCTATCTATCTATCTATCTATCTATCTATCTATCTATCTATCTATCTATCTACCTCCCCTGATACCTGGAAGAAACCATGTTTAGAAGATCAGAAATTATCTATCTATCTATCTATCTATCTATCTATCTATCTATCTATCTATCTATCTACCTCCCCTGATACCTGGAAGAAACCATGTTTAGAAGATCAGAAATTATCTATCTATCTATCTATCTATCTATCTATCTATCTATCTATCTATCAATCTATCTATCTATCTATCTACCTCCCCTGATACCTGGAAGAAACCATGTTTAGAAGATCAGAAATTATCTATCTATCTATCTATCTATCTATCTATCTATCTATCTATCTATCTATCTATCTATCTATCTACCTCCCCTGATACTGGAAGAAACCATGTTAGAAGATCAGAAATTATCTATCTATCTATCTATCTATCTATCTATCTATCTATCTATCTATCTATCAATCTATCTATCTATCTATCTACCTCCCCTGATACCTGGAAGAAACCATGTTTAGAAGATCAGAAATTATCTATCTATCTATCTATCTATCTATCTATCTATCTATCTATCTATCTATCTATCTATCTATCTATCTACCTCCCCTGATACCTGGAAGAAACCATGTTTAGAAGATCAGAAATTATCTATCTATCTAGTCATAGTCTGATCCTGCAGATATACTTAAAGGGAACCTGTCACCTCCGAAACACCCCCTGAACTAGAGTAAGCGTTGTATAGTGTAAGTGATGCTGAATCCGAATATGTAAGTTTTATCTTCATACTCACTTCCATTCTGATGTTGTGCTCCCACAAACCTGCAGTAAAATGCACTCAGTGGACTCCGGTGCTCACTCACATAATGGAGAGGACTCAAAGAAGAGTCCAGTGAGTGCATGTTACTGCAGGTTTGTGGGAGCACAACATCAGAATGGAAGTGAGTATGAAGATAAAACTTACATATTCGGATTCAGCATCACTTACACTATACATCTCTTACTCTAGTTCAGGGGGTGTTTCGGAGCTGACAGGTTCCCTTTAAGTTACAGTACATTTGTAAGGCTTGTTTCACATCTGTGTTAAGCAGATCTAGCAGGTTGTTCTGGTAGTGCACAGTTGCGCTCGGCAAGTGACGGATCCGGCAGGCTGTTCTGGCAACGCACGGATGCACCCGGAAGGCTATTCTGGCAGTGCGCGATTTCGCTCGGCAGTAACAGATCCGGCAGGCTGTCCTGGCAGTGCACGGTTGCGCCCAGCAGTGATGGATCCGGAAGGCTGTTCTGGCAGCGCACGGTTGTGCCCAGCAGTGGTGGATCTGGCAGGCTGTTCTAGAAGCCCACGGTTGCGCCTGGCAGTGACGGATCGGGCAGGCCGTTCTGGCAGTGCACGGTTGCACCCAGCAATGATGGATCCGACAGGCTGTTCTAGCAGCGCACGGTTGCGCTCGGCAGGGACGGATTTGGCAGGCTGTTCCCGGCCAGAACAGCCCGTCAGATCTGCTTAAACGCTGATGTGAAACAGTTTTTAAAAAAGTAAAGGACAGAAGGACAGACGTACAATCACAGTAACAGCCTATGCAGAGTTGTTACCATTGAAACATATAGACCTGCAAAGGAGCTGTATACGTAACACAATACATTTACACTAGCAGAAGGACCTGGCTTCGTCTGGGTACATTTCATCTACGATATCGAGCGTGACCTCCACAGCCCCCACCCCTTAACAATGAACCCCCCACAGTGACCTGTCTCCTTAAAATGGGACCTCCACAGCAGCCCACCCCCTTAACTTTGACCTTCACAGCAGCCTGCCCCTTTAACAGTGAGTTCCACAGCACCTCACACCCTTGACAGTGACCTCCACAGGGGCCGCCCCCTTTACAGTGACCTCCACAGGGGCCACCCCTTAACACTGACCAAAGGTTACAGTCCCCTTAACTAACCTCCACCATTTCTGGCCCCCTTGACAGAGACCTCCACAGCGGCTGCCCCTTTAACAGTGACTGTCATAGTACCCTGCTCCCTTAACAGTGACCTCACAGTACCCCGCTGCCCCTTTAATAGTGGTCTCCACAGTCCCCTCCTCCTTTAACAGTGACCTCCACAGCAGCCTGCCCCTAGGGTGGCCAGAGGTCTGGTTTTAGGCCGTACAGTCCGGCTTTTAACCAGACTCCGTCCTCTGTCCGGAGAGGAGACTGGACAGGGAGGTCACTGGTGATAGATTGCCCTTAAATACGACTGTTGCCAAAGCTGCTTCTGTCTTCACTTTGGATGCCCTGGCACTATAGTGCGGTGTGTCTGCTATCACCATAGGCTTCAGTTATAGGCAGCTCAAAGTTAATACTTCTTGAGATTTCACAATTAATTCCTAGACAAATGAACTGGTTCGTCAACCATAACTAAAACCTGGGCAGGAAGCGCTTAATTCTGGGTTCTTCCTTAACACCGAGCCAATGTACACACCCCGGGTACAATATCCATAGCAAATAACCCTGGAGCACTGATGGATGAAACCAGAGAAGCGGGAGCGCCCGGTTATTACGTGTCTACTGCATGTACTAAGGGAAGGGGTGGAGTATGTGAAATATCACCATATGGAAGGCCCCGGAGCCGCTGATCCTTCCTATAAGTAATGGTCAGGTGGTAATGCTCTGCATGCCTCCGATCCCTCATCACAACTGCACTTCTTATATGGTGCCTGCGGTGCATCATGAGCGAATAGGTCACTGCCTGCTGTGCAATTCTGAAATACTCTGTGCTGCAGAGCATCCTGATCCTTCTCCACTAAATGCTTCCTTCCGTCCCATTTCTTCATCTGAGTGGATGGGTCACTGCCTCCTGTAATATCAGCACACTCATCTCCTGCTGCTGGAGACAACATCATTACAGGGCTGTTTGAAAGGGATGTCTCATAACAACAACCCCTATCCGTATGTTGTATTAGGACATATGGATGTCATGGGTCCTCTGCTTAGGATCCCCCCCTCTATGAGCCAGAATGCAGACCTGAACGGTAGGAGGGGTAATGCTTCATTTTCTTTTGCAGCAACCACTTAAAGGGCATCTGTCAGCAGTTTTGTACCTATGACACTGGCTGACCTGTTACAAGTGCACTTGGCAGCTGAAGATATCTGTTGGTCCCATCTTCATATGTGTCCACATTGCTGAGAAAAATGATGTTTTAATATATGCAAATTAGCCTCAAGGAGCAACGGGGGCGTTACCATTACACCTAGAGGCTCTGCTCTCTCTGCAACTGCTGTGCCCTCTGACCTTTGATTGACAGGACCAGGCAGTGAAAACATCATCATGTCTGGCCCTGTCAAAGTGCATAGGGGGTGAGGTAGATACAGAGAGAGCAGAGCCTCTAGGTGTAATGGTAACGCCCCTGTTGCTCCTAGAGGCTCATTTGCATATAGTAAAACATCATTTTTCTCAGCAATGAGGGCACATATGAACATGGGACCAACGCAGATGTCATCAGCTGCCAAGTGCACATGTAACAGGTCAGCCAGTGTCATACTTACAAAACTGCTGACAGATGCCCTTTAAATGGACAGATGTGGTCTCCTAGCGGTAACAGCTCATCACCACGGGTGACACGGCTTGACTTTGACCAAGGATTGCCTTAGACAGACTCTCTCAGAGTGGAAAACAACTAAAAGGAGCATCAATCGCTCTGGAGGACCTGACACATCTGTACATTATGCTGGTAGCCTATTGATTTCAACTGTGTAATGCCTCACTTCCCCTGTGGAGGCGCTGCAGGGAAATTAAATACTTGCCATCTGGTTACCCAGCAGATTAGAACTTATTGATTGGGGTTCCAGCAAAATGGACAAACCCTATAAGTATTTTTACATACATACATACCAGAAAGGGGCTAGTGAGGCTCTTGGAAGACCAGAGTACATGTTCTCGTCCTTTCTTCCTTCTTTTTTTCTTATATTTTTGAATGCAGTCGTTTATAACATCAGTCACTAATGTGTCCACATATCCAGCTGCCTCCCGCATGGTCACTGATGGGAGCTGATTGTAGAATCTTTCTCCAGCCACTATACATTTGTCATCCTCGTCCCCGCTCCTATTCATCACTGACTCCTTCCGGGGGGCAGATATTTTAGAATATGTCTCGATGGCATCACCTAAGACTCTGCTGATCAGCTCGTCTGTAACCTTTAGAAGCAATCTGTGTTTGTCATCCTGCGCAGGGTTTGGCACTATTAATTTGTTAGTGTCACCTCTACAAAACTGCTTCATTCCCAAGGTCTGACCAGGATTTTCATTTTCACCAACATGTTCTTCAGGGTTTGCATGTAAACGTCTTGAGGAAATGTCAGCATCTTGAGGATCAATGTTTTCTGACGTTTCCAGACTGCATGACCTTGACTGGTTCCGGTCAGTGTCCTTCTCTGAAGACTGTTTTTCTTCATCCCTTTCTCTAAATTGTCTTCTGCTTGTATCTCCACCACCCTCATCATGGGGTTGGTCACCTCCTGGAGAAGGTCCATCGCCAAATGAATGATCATCGTCCTCATCCTTCTGTGGACCAGATCCATCCATGTCATCGAACAACAGGTGCGAGATCTGTCGAGGTCTGACAAACACTCCGCAATTCGTAGGACATTCGAAATATCTGATGCCTTCGTACGTTCCATCGTTGTCTCCTTCGGGTCTATCAAGGGCAACTCCCGCCCAATACCCCACTTTGAAGGACGTCAACCCCTTAAACAATAAGGTGCCCGGCTTCGAAAGCTTGACCAATACCCTGTCTCCAATCTCAAAGGTAGAGAGGGGATCATGGACACCATCTTCAGGTTTGGATAATGTCAGGAACGGTCTACATGGTTTTACCACCTCAGCCGACCTTCTCGAATTCTCAGTCTCAAGAGGAGAATTTTCAGTATTTATAATTTCATCTGGTGGAAGGAGAGTGTCCTCTGTAAGTAGGCTATCATATAATAAATGGATCTCATCGATAAGGCTGGCTTCCCTACTGCTTTGGAAACTTTCCGATCGGGAGAAAGCTATTTCTTCTGGTGGGGTGGGGAAGTCTTCTGTGTCACTGTCCCCGCTTTTAATCGAGCCCTGGTCTCTTGGGAGAGACGGGAGCTCTTCGCTTTGATCCTGTGGTGGGGAATACAAGTCTGCGCTTTCGTAGGAAAGCTTTTCATCAACTGGAGACAAGATTTCTGACAAGGTGTCTTCGATAGGTTGGAGAACTTCCTCCGTGATGAATATGATGTCTCCCTCACTCCGATGTGGAAAGCTTTTAATCTGAAATAAATCTTTTGAAGTTGTAGCATGAAGTGGCATCATCTCAATTTTCCGGAAGATTGCACTTTCCGTAACGGATTGTTTTTCATTAGTTTCTGTCACTCTTTGCTGGTCTTTAGTGTCAGGTGAACCCATTCTGGCCACATTACCGTCCTCTTCCGGAGTCGTTGACGTCGACTTGTGTATGTCGGTAATTCTGACTACGCTACCTTCTCGATTTTCAGCTAAATGGTTTATACCGTAGGTTTTTGTGTCGGATTCTGTCAGGTCCTCAGAGGTTGGGAAGGATTCGCATGCCAATGGAGCCCTTTCAGTCTTACTCCGTGTCTCTCTCGTGACCAAAATGACTGGTTTTCTAGAGTCTGCTGGAGAAGACGTCTTGTCATTATCAGACGTGACATCAACTTTTACATTTTCATCCTCATTTTTTATATTTCCGACCAATTCCATGGGAGCTGGTCCTCCAGGCGGGAACTCTGAAGATTCCATGTCGAACACCTCCGAATCTCCACTCTCCGTGTCTTCACCTGCTTGCCCTCGCTCAGATGCAGAGACGGAGCTTTCAGAGATGTTAATGAGTATAGCAGAAACTTTTTGAAATTCTGCAAGGGAGGGAGAAAGCTTCCCAACGTCCGGTGCCTGGGAGATGCTTTCTGATTTGGAAGGAGCCAGAATACTCCAAGAACTGTCATCATCAAGGGATTTGGGCGCCAAGTGGTCGCTGCCTTCCTCTTCTTGGGTTTCTGGTGTTATATTGGAATCTAAAGATGTAATAAAAATATAAATTATCTGGTTACCTTCTCACAATATAACATTCATTAAACGCGAGTCTAGGGAAAATGGACCATATCGAAACCTACCAGGGCCAGCCTGATATAATGTGTAGACCAATGAACAGTAGAATGAAATAAAATGGGTTCAGTCACAAGTAGAGGTAGGACGGTGCTAAGCGTGAGAGAGTCATCTCTCCTGACCCTCCATATACATGCATGATCAGCTCGGCTAAGCATGCATGTGTATTGAAGGAAGAGAGGTAGTAAGCCAGTGCCAGACTCCTCAAAAAGGATCCAACATGTTCAAATTTAACAGCCCTAATCTCCCTTGTTGGAGAAGATTTAGCAGGCTCTCCCACACCTGCCGATAATGTACATAGTCAGCTTAAAGGATATGTACACCTTTTATTATTGGATTGTACTTATTTTGAGCTAAAAATCATTTTTTCAACTGGTCTTTATTAAAAAATGTTGAACCACTATCTTTGTACAGCCTTGAGTTTATCTAGTAACAGGCTCTGAATTTTCACTCTGTACCGTCAGGCAGCTAAGCTGATGGCTCCTTATCTCTGACCTTATAAACACTCATTATAGCTCAATGCTTATCGTACTGATAAGAATGTGGCTTAAATAAGTGTTTAGGACCTTTTAGTAATTTAGAGAGAAGGGTTATTAAATGACTTAAAAAGTACAATTCACACAGCTCGAAAAGCAGTTAACCTCCTGTGACCGAACGGCTCAATATTTTTTAACAAAGACCAACTGAAGAAATGATTTTTAGCCCAAAATGAGTAAAATGCAACCATAAAAAAAATCGGTCCCAAAGCTGTATATAGCCTTTAAGTTCCCCGACTGTGCACCCACCTGCAACTTTAGCACCATTCTTATTTTCAGCAACTTTCACAAACTTTCCCAGTTGTCAAGGGAGAGGTCAAGCTTTCACCCCCACCAATATGTATTGAGATTGGCAACTACCGGAGTACACATGGTAGTAGGACTGGGGCTACACGGCGATCTTGCCTTCAACACAGAAGGATCGCTGTGCAGCAGTGCAGCCACTGAACTGAATGGATTTGCAGCACGACTAGCAAGTTGCCACTACCTCAGAAGCACAAAAATTCAGTGGTGGACTTTTTTTTGCGATTTTAGGGTCGTGGCAACTGAGTCACCCTGGGACCCCATTCAGTTCAGTGGTGTACATGGCGATCCTTGCTCGCTTGACTTATTGTAGCCTAGAAGTCCAAACATATCTCACCTGGTCCGAGTTCTTCCAAGCTCTGGACTTCTGCAGGTTCTCGCTTTTTATCCTCGTCCTTCAAGCTGAGATCATCACTGGAGTATAAAGAAGAATATTAGATGGGTTACTTTGAAGATTTGTTCGGATCTGAGGAGGCCACAGACACTGGATAACAGCTGGCTGAAGCGTGCACCATTGACTCACATACAAGCTACAACGGGGAAGATAAGCGTCGCCAGACAACTTGATGCCGTTCATCTCCAGAGGTAGACAAAGACAAGAATAGAAAGAATACAACCAAGCACCATCGTGGTCTCGTCAGTGTTCACCTTCTTACCTGGGTTCTCCTGCAGGTTCCTCCTCTGTCTTGCTTGCAGAGGCGATCTCATCCTAATAAAATAAAACATACATACAATGTCATTATATCACAGCAGGTATCACCAGATCGGTGGGGGTCCAAATGCTAGAATTAGGGGAGGTCCCAGGACAGGTGCATACATGAGCTCCGTCCTCCTGGCTCAGGTCTTCTCGGGTCGGACACGGATGACTTAGATTCTTCTGGAGAGATCCCGTCACTTGCGCTCCATCTCCTGAGGAAGAACTGCCCGCGGCTGCTCCATCTGCAATGCACACAGACACGTTAGAAGGCTCCTCTTCCTCCTCACACCTTCGCGTGGTGATAAAGTCCTTGCAGACGCACATTAATCTGGATAAATGCAGGCAGAATGCTGATTTATGTCGTCACGAGGTCAGCCATTAGCATGAATACGCTGGAATTTCAGGGGTCGCCATCAGCGTTCTCCCAGTAAAGGAGCCCAGGATTAAAAATCTGACACAGGGAAAGTGGGGGGCAACCAATATGGCCGCCGCCATGATGTAAGCTGCAGGATGTATTAGTGACAACCCTTATGGGAGCTGTAATGGTGACCATATTGACTGTCAACCAACTTTCCCATGAACATAGCTGGATACAAACACTGATAATATATTAACTTAGATATAGAAAAGAAACTTGGGGTACGGGCGCCCGGTGCAGCCGGAACTGTGATCCATACCAGCCGCGGCGGTATTCAAGTAAAGAGGTTGTGCCGCCATTAAAAATTCAGCATGAAGAAATAGCTACTAGTTTCTGTTAGAAAAATGCTCTTTGCTTTATTATAATGGTGCCCTCTGGTGTTTGAGCTGCATAGTAATGTGCACGTCCACCTACTGAGATGGACGCACATGCTCAGTTCCATCCTTCGCCTGCCACCAGCTGTATATACTGATAGAAGCTGTGACAACTGTAAGGAAAAAGCTGCTGCAGAAAGGATATGCCCCAGAGCTGTGAGAGAGCTGGAGCAGAAAGGACAGGCCCCCCAAACTTCCAGCCTGAAGAGAATCTAGCAGAGCAACTGGAGCAATGAATGGGGACATACGAGCAACTAGCACAACAGACTGGACAATTAAAATTTCACTTTTAGTCAAATGCAAGTTGAAGGGGTTTTCCAACCCCTATTATGACCCCCCAATGCTCGGGCACCTCATATAGGTTATACTTACCCCACTCCCTGGGATCTGCTGTTACCCCGCTCTTTTGATCCGCACGATGGAGAGATGCAGCGACGGCCATGCGGGAATCAGGAGCGATGTGGGTGCTGGGGACAGGGTTAGAATAATCTATATGAGGGGCCCAGGGGGGTCATTATAGGGGTTGGATAGTCCCTTCAAAACAATATAAAAAGCAAAAAAGAAAAACCATAATGGTGGATGCTGATTGGATCAACTTCAACTTTCTACCTCGGAGTTCCCTAACGAGCCAGCTCAGCAGGGTTGGTGCTGCCTGCTTAGGGTCATATCTAGGGTATTCTAGCCAGGTTATAGGGACGGTCCAGAGGGGTCGCTCCTCTTTGGGTGGGTGCTCTTCTTACCTGGTCGTAATTGTTAGGCCAGGCCAAGCAGGGACAAACAAGGGGAAAGAAAATCCAACCCTCTCCCTGACCAGTCTTGGAGCTACGCCAGCCTTTCCCTTGCAGTAAGACGGTTCCTTTTATATATGTGCAGATTAAAGGGGTTCTCCCATGATTAATGTAAAAAATGAAGATCAGACATCATATAGTACATGACAGTCTCTTTCTAATAAAGCTAGAACCAGCCCTGTACCTCACATGGATCCAGAGATCTCCCCATTCATTGTTCTGCTAGATTTATATCAAGCTGAAAGCTTAGGGGGTGTGTCCTTTCTCAAGGGGGAGGCTGTTTCTCCTGCAGCTGGTGGCAGCTGATGGATGGAACTGAGCATGTGCGTCCACCTCAGTGAGCAAACAGCAGGAGGCGCTATACAGATAGATTTCAGTGACTAACTCAGTGACTATACTAAATGTTTAATTACATGCAATTACAAAATTATTCAGATCCAGACTATTTTTCATGGGACAACCCCTTTAAGTGCATCATAGGACAGGGCCTATTTACCCAACTTGGGCCGCCCTCCCTCCCTCCATTTTCCCCTTCCACCTTGGCTTTTTCTTACCATAGAAATTAATGGCTGGCGCATCTCTCGTTGGCTTCTCTGAGGCACCGGAGTCCGGAGGTGATGATGATGGTGGAATAATGAGATCTGTAGAATAAAAGGGACATAGTACTTAAACTGCAGAATTTAAATAATAAAAAGTAATCAAAAACCATACAGACCCCACAACGGTACTAATATACTCACCCCGCAAAAAACAAGCCAGTCCTCACACAGCTCCGTATACGTAAAAGTAAAAAAGTTATGGGGGTCAGAATATGGCGAGGCAAGCTTCAGGTCTTCAGCTGTGGTCCGATTACATGATAAACCGTACACTGCCGAGACTGACTGTGTGTTTTATATGGGGTTGGCGATGGGCCCCATAGGGATGTCGGGCCCGGGGCTCTTGCCCCAAATGCCCTCTATTATGATCTGCCACTGTGCTCTGGTTATTTCCTTTTCACTTTTGGACCTTCTACCTTGTTCTATGGGGACCTAGGTACCCTTCACAAAATTTAGTACAGTCACTGAGCTATTCAATAAAATGTATCTGTATAGCGCCACCTGCTGTTTGTTCTTTTCCTTATTTCTTGTCCACCTCACTGGTGGTCGCACATGCTCAGTTTAAATCTTCCAACTGAGCCCTAAAAAAGGACACATCCCTTGAGCTGTCAGCTTGATATAAATCCAGCACAGCAAAGAATGGGGAGATCTCTGGATCCATGTGAGGTACAGGGCTGGTTCTACATTTTTTAGAAAGAGACTGTCATGTACTATAGGATGTCTGATTTTCATTTTTTACATCAGTCATGGGATAACCCCTTTAAGGGCCCTGTTCTATTAGGGTTCCCTTATTATAACAGCTTGGGCCCACTGGAGGATCCTCTGGTACTCCAGTGGGCCAGTCCGACCCTGCGGTGCAGTTAATGGTGACTATAGAAGGTGTAAAACTGAACAAAGCCCAATGCAGTACCCCTTTAGCAGTTGCTTCATTATTCCTGTACTATAATATAGTGTGTTCATTATACCAGAGTGAGATATCACTATAGGTTTTTTCCTTGCTGTGAGGTCATAGATACATAGTGATCTTTTTCTGTTGCATTATCTCTATGCTGCATTAGGTTGTGTGCTCTTCTTGTATGCTTCTATAATTCCTGTGCTGTAACATCACTGAGCAGATTACCACCATAACATCACTACGTGTATTATCCCTGTACTGTGACATCACTGTGTTTGTTATCACTGTACTGTGACATCACTGTGTTTGTTATCCCTGTACTGTGACATCACTGTGTTTGTTATCTCTGTACTGTGACATCACGTGTTTGTTATCTCTTGAATCACTGGTTGTGTTTATTATCCCTGTACTGTGACATCACTGTGTTTATTATCCCTGTACTGTGACATCACTGTGTTTATTATCCCTGTACTGTGACATCACTGTGTTTATTATCCTGTACTGTGACATCACTGTGTTTATTATCTCTGTACTGTGACATCACTGTGTTTATTATCCCTGTACTGTGACATCACTGTGTTTATTATCCCTGTACTGTGACATCACTGTGTTTATTATCTCTGTACTGTGACATCACTGTGTTTATTATCCCTGTACTGTGACATCACTGTGTTTATTATCTCTGTACTGTGACATCACTGTGTTATTATCTCTGTACTGTGACATCACTGTGTTTATTATCCCTGTACTGTGACATCACTGTGTTTATTATCCTGTACTGTGACATCACTGTGTTTATTATCCTGTACTGTGACATCACTGTGTTTATTATCTCTGTACTGTGACATCACTGTGTTATTATCTCTGTACTGTGACATCACTGTGTTTATTATCCCTGTACTGACATCACTGTGTTTATTATCCCTGTACTGTGACATCACTGTGTTTATTATCCCTGTACTGTGACATCACTGTGTTTATTATCCCTGTACTGTGACATCACTGTGTTTATTAATCCCTGTACTGTGACATCACTGTGTTTATTATCCCTGTACTGTGACATCACTGTGTTTATTATCCCTGTACTGTGACATCACTGTGTTTATTATCCCTGTACTGTGACATCACTGTGTTTATTATCCCTGTACTGTGACATCACTGTGTTTATTATCCCCTGTACTGTGACATCACTGTGTTTATTATCCTGTACTGTGACATCACTGTGTTTATTATCCCTGTACGTGACATCACTGTGTTTATTATCCCTGTACTGTGACATCGACTGTGTTTATTATCCCTGTACTGTGACATCACTGTGTTTATTAATCCCCTGTGCTGTGACATCACTGTGTTTATTATCCCTGTACTGTGACATCACTGTGTTTATTATCCTGTACTGTGACATCACTGTGTTTATTATCCTGTACTGTGACATCACTGTGTTTATTATCTTCTGTACTGTGACATCACTGTGTTTATTATCTCTGTACTGTGACAAGTCACTGTGTTTATTATCCCTGTAGTGTGGACATCAATGTGTTTTTTATCCCTGTACTGTGACATCACTGTGTTTATTATCTCTGTTACTGTGACATCACTGTGTTTAATTATCCTGTACTGTGACATCACTGTGTTTATTATCTCTGTACTGTGACATCACTGTGTTTATTATCCTGTACTGTGACATCACTGTGTTTATTATCCCTGTACTGTGACATCACTGTGTTTGTTATCCCTCTACTGTGACATCACTGTGTTTATTATCTCTGTACTGTGACATCACTGTGTTTATTATCCCTCTACTGTGACATCACTGTGTTTTTATCCTGTACTGTGACATTACTGTGTTTATTAATCCCTGTACTGTGACATCAACTGTGTTTATTATCCCTGTACTGTGACATCACTGTGTTTATTATCCCTGTACTGTGACATCACTGTGTTTATTATCCTGTACTGTGACATCACTGTGTATTATACTGTACTGTGACATCACTGTGTTTATTATCCCTGTACTGTGACATCACTGTGTTTATTATCCTGTACTGTACATCACTGGTTATTATCCTGTACTGTGACATCACTGTGTTCATTATACTGTACTGTGACATCACTGTGTTTATTATCCCTGTACTGTGACATCACTGTGATTTATTATCTCTGTACTGTGACATCACTGTGTTTTATTATCCTGTACTGTGACATCACTCACTGTGTTTATTATCTCTGTACTGTGACATCACTGTGTTTATTATCCACTGTACTGTGATGACATCACTGTGTTTATTATCCTGTACTGTGACATCACTGTGTTTATTATCTCTGTACTGTGTGACATCACTGTGTTTATTATCCCTGTACTGTGATATCACTGTGTTTATTATCCTGTACTGTGACATCACTGTGTTTATTATCCCTGTACTGTGACATCACTGTGTTTATTATCCTGTACTGTGACATCACTGTGTTTATTATCCCTGTACTGTGATATCACTGTGTTTATTATCCTGTACTGTGACATCACTGTGTTTATTATCTCTGTACTGTGACATCACTGTGTTTATTATCCCTGTACTGTGATATCACTGTGTTTATTATCCCTGTACTGTGACATCACTGTGTTTATTATCCCTGTACTGTGACATCACTGTGTTTATTATCCCTCTACTGTAACATCGCTATGTGCATTATCCCTGTACTGTGATATCACTGTGAGAATTATCCATTTATTGTTACATCACTGTGAGTACTATGTCACTATTGTGACATCAACGTGCACATTTTTACACTTGTGACATCACTCTGAGTATTATTCCCACACTGTGGCATCACTGTGAGTGTTATCCCTGTACTGTGATATCACTATGAGAGTTATCCATTTATTGTGACATCACTGTGTACATTATCCCTGTACTGTGACATCACTGTGAGAATTATCCATGAATTGTTACATCACTGTGAGCACTATGTCACTATTGTGACATCACCATGCACATATTACGCTTGTGACATCACTCTGACTATTATTCCCACACTGTGGCATCACTGTGAGTGTTATCCCTGTACTGTGACATCACTGTATTATCCCTGTTCTGTGATATCACTGTGAGAGTTATCCATTTATTGTGACATCACAATGTGCATTATCTCTGTGCATTAGGGAGACCACAACGATCATTAAACTTTCCATATACCAAACTTGCTGCTAAAGGTAGTCATGGTGGAGTGGTGCCCCATAGTTACTTGTCACGTCCCTTGGGAGATCTCTGGATCCATGTGAGGTACAGGGCTGGTTCTAGCTTTGTTAGAAAAAGGTTGTCATGTACTATATGATGTCTGATTTTAATTTTTAAAATTAATTTGGCATAACCCCTCTAAGGACTTCAATATATATATATTTTGGGGGGGTAGAGATCACTATGGAGAGTGAATTCTTAAAGTGAACCTCAATGCTGGTATCAGTTGTCCATAACACTACCTGGAGTATAATCCGCCATCTTTTCTGCTGCATTTCCGGCCTGGGGGTCACTTCCTCTAAGAGGTGATTGGTCACAGACCTCTGGAACGGGACACGTACTCGCATCTTCTGTCCTCTGTGCCCTGTTGAAAAAACACGAAACTGATACAATGTGCACAAACACTAAAAATCTCCCACCGTTACATGTGTCTCCATGGTAACAGACTACAAACAGACCCTGTGTAGTCTGATCCTGTAGTCATGTCCACTAATTCTTTCTGGCGTACATGTGGCAAGAAGTGAGGGACTCCACAAAGTTTGCTTGTAGTTGTAACCATGGAAATACAAGGAGATGAGATAAGATTTTTAGTTGAGATTATTTGCATTATTTGTATTTTGGAAGCAATGCAACAAAACGTGGATCTTTCCTTGAAATATGATGTGTGATCCATGCTTTATTCTCTTTTTTTTTTTTTTTGGAACTTTCCATGAAATATTTGATTTCAAGGTAATAACACAAGCTGGAGGCGGTCCTTACACTACGTACGGATATGGTTCTGTGGTTTGGGTCTTGTCTGTGATGTCATCGTCCTCAGAGAGGTCAGAAATGGCCGACTGCGTATCCTGGTTCAGATGCTCAGAAGCCAACGTGCACTCATTGAGGGTCCTGTATCCCGACAGTTGTCCGGAAGCATCAAGGTCAATCAGTTCTGAAACCTGCGGAGAAAAAAATATGTCTTAAGACGTCTGGAAAAACAAGGTGGAAAGTTGTCTTGCACACAGGAAGACCACCTAAGATGGACGTCTGTCCAGACCAATGATAACACAATGGAGGAGACTTACCAAACGAGTGCAAGGTACAGCGTGCCTCTATTCTTAGGACTATATAATGTGCCATTCCTTTATTATTCCTGCTAGAAGTTATGAATGAATTACTATCAGTTTGAAATGAAGATCCAGAGAGGTGTTACCATTTGGGAAGGGGGGGGGGGGGTTGCCTGCATAGTCTGACACTATCCAATTAGTGTTGCCAGTGTTAGACTGTGCAGGCACACCCCCAACTGGTAACACCCATCTGGACCTTCAGTGCAAACTGGAAGTAATTCGTTCCTAACTTCTGGTACCACCCTTCTGCTAGTAAACCATTAATAACTTCTAGTAACTCCCATCTGGACCATCATTGAAAACTGCTAGTAATCCATTAATAACTTCTGGTAACACCCATCTGGATCTTCAGTGCAAACTGCTAGTAATTTATTCATAACTTCTGGTAACACTCATCAGGACCTTCAATGCAAACTGCTAGTAATCCATTAATAACTTCTGGTAACTCCCATCTGGACCATCATTGAAAACTGCTAGTAATCCATTAATAACTTCTGGTAACTCCCATCTGGACCATCATTGAAAACTGCAAGTAATTCATGCACAACTTTTGGTAACACCCATCTGGATCTTCAGTGCAAACTGCTAGTAATTTATTCATAACTTCTGGTAACACTCATCTGGACCTTCATTGCAAACTGCAAGTAATTCATTCATAACTTCTGGTAACTCCCATCTGGATCTTCAGTGCAAACTGCAAGTAAGCCATTAATAACTTCTGGTAACACCCATCTGGATCTTCAGTGCAAACTGCTAGTAATTTATTCATAACTTCTGGTAACACTCATCTGGACCTTCATTGCAAACTGCTAGTAATTCATTCATAACTTCTTACAGGAATAATAAAGGAATGGCACATCAGAGAGTCATAAGAATAGATTCTCCTGAATTGTTATTACATGGGAGATGCAAGTACTAAAACAGACATGTCAGGACAGGAGATAAGTTCTTTTTTCAGCATCAGAAAAAATCCAAAATCCTCCAAAAACTGCGCCACACCTGTCCACAGGTCGTGCATGGTAATACAGCTCAGACGCATTCATTTCAATGGAGTTGAACTGCAATATTCAATGCTGTTTCTGAACAACCTCTAATTTTAGAACATACCCTGCTTCCATTCACTGCTTTCAAGCACAGATCTTGCAAAAGTGGAATTAAAACGCTTATGATTTTTGAAAATTTCTTCTGCTCACACAGCTGCTGTAGGTAAGCGCGCTGAGCCGGGAGTCAGGGACAGGACTGAGCTTTGTCCTGCTGACATGTTCAGGTTGGATGGAGTGTGGCGCCCCCTGCAGCAGCTGTGTGAGCACGACTAGGTCAGGACAGGTGTTCACATGCAATATCATGTAGACAGGAAAAACACTCAACTTGCTTTGTGCATACCTGAAGTGTCACCCCAGAGCTGTGCAATTTCTGCTGGATTTGGACCGCAGACCGCTGTATCCTCAGGATCTCCTTCTGCTGCCTGAGCAACAGCTTCCTCTCCTGGTGGGCCGCCTTGTAGATGTTGTGCAAGTGCCTAATTTCTGCCTGGGGAGAAGGATTGGCACTGATTCAGAGCAACACTAAAGTGCGTCCTCTAATTAGCCATTGTTTTATTGTCCATGGTCATGTGACCGCAGAAGCTGCCACGCCATCCGTAGTGATGTCACTGCTGCAGTTAGAGACCGGCTGCTGAGGTCACATAGCTGTGGGTGAAACATCGCCCTGAAATGCTAAATCTGACGAGTATTTTTAGGGCTTGAAAATCCCTTTAAAGGGCTTGTCCCATCATAGACAATGGGGGCATATCGCTAGGATATGCCACCATTGTCTGATAGGTGCGGGTCCCACCTCGCAACGAGAACGGAGCGTGGAAACAAATGGAGGACGCACTGCGCATGCGCAGCCACTCTCCATTCATTTTAATGGGGCCACCGAAAATAGCCGAGCGCTGGCTCGGCTATTTCCGCCTGCCCCATAGAAATGAATGGGAGCAGGTGCCTCCCATGCGCGGTGTGCTCCCATTCACTTCTATGGGAGCAGAGCTTGGTGGTGGCCGGACTCCGGGAAACCCGGGGTCCTCCAACTACAGCTTTCATCGCTCCGTTCTCCTTGTAGGTGCGGGTCCCAGAGGTGGGACCCACACCTATCAGACAATGGGGGCATATCCTAGCGACATGTCCCATTGTCTATGATGGGAATACCCCTTTAAGTACCAGGCCCACTTTTGGATTTGCATTTTCATTTTTTCCTCCCCACGTTCCAATTGCCATAACTTTTTTAATTTTCCATTCACATAGCCATATGAGGGCTTATTTTTTGCAGTATAAGTTGCATTTTTTTAAGGGACACTATTTAATTTACCATGTCTGTTACTGGAAAACGGGGAAAAAATTCTTTGTGGGGTTAAATTGAAAAAAAACAAAAAACAAAACTATTCGGCCAAGGTTTTTGACATCACTGTGCGCTAAAAATGACATGATGTTCATATTCTGCGGCTCAATACGAATACAGCGATATCAAACTTGTATAGGTTTTTTTTTACTACTTTTAAAAAAATAAAATCTTTGCATCGCCATTTTCTAAAAGCCATAACTTTTTTATATTTCCATCCACAGAGCTGTATGAGTGATACCTGATATGTTTATTTTTTTGTTAATATATTTTTATATATAAAATAGGGAAATTGGGGTGATTTAAACTTTTAATATTTTAATTTTTTACTTTTTTAAAACTTTTTATTTAACCCCTCTAGGGGGCTAGAACCTGGGATCTTTGATCCCTTGTCCTACTCACCCTAAAAGAGATCTATTAGGCCCCTTTCACACGAGCGTGAGACTCGGACGCCCCCCGCATCGTGTGCCGAGTACTGAACTCCCGGCACTGAACGGGGGTTACATAGCATTATCCAACACATTCCAGAACTGTAAGGGTTACATAGCATCATAAATCAGTATAATACTATGTAACCCCCGTTCAGTGCCGGCAGTTCAGTACATGGCACACGATACGGGATACGTCCGAGTCTCACGCTTGTGTGAAAAGGGGCCTTAGGATGAATAGGATTTTCACATGCTCCCTGCTGAGCTGTTATTTGTGCACAGCACAGCAGGGAGGTTACCATGGAAGGCTTCAGAAGTGTCCAGGCTGCCGTGGTAACCAGTCGGAGCCCCGTAATTTCACTGCGGGGACTCCGATCAGAAGGCAAAGGAGCCGCATCCCTCTGCCTAACTCCACATATGCTGCAATCAGTGTTGATTGCGGCACCTAAGGGGTTAAATGACAGGGTTCAGCAGGATCACCGTTCCCCGTTGTTGCGGCCGGGTGCCTGCTGTATGATACTGCCGGCACCCATTGCGCATAGAGTGGGCTCAGAGCAGCAGCAGCCTGCTCCATACATTCCCTCAACGTACCGGTGTGGTTGAAGGGGTTACAGGGGTTGTCTAGGATCAATATCAATAGTGAAATACTGGACAATCCCTTTAACGCCCTAACTGTGCACTCCAGGCAGTGTGAAAAGTAGCTAACTGGGGGGGAGGACTGCTTTAGATGGTGCAAGACGCAACTGGTCTTGTCTGAAAGCTGACAGTCCAGGTTTTTATACAAGACAGCTAAAATGACAGCTAAAGTCCAAGGAACAGAGGAGAAATCACTGTTAAAAATCAAGTCGGGAATAATCACAAGTAAAACCTGTTTTACTTTCATTTTCAGCTGCATTCACAGCATCCCGATTTCTATCAGTGACATCTTTCTCTGTCCTGAATATATTGCTGGTATTCTCTGAAAGCTTGGAATGTCTGCTTTCAAACAAGATCAGTTGCATGTTTCTAGGCTGCTACCATTGAGGAGATATCACCATCTAAAGCAGCCCTCCCCCCTCCAGTTAGCTACTTTTCACACTGACAGAGCTCCACTCTGGCAAAACAGTTAGGGGGTTAAAGGGGTGACGTGCATCATGTCATTGAGTCATGTGATACGTCACTGCAGTGGATGAGGTAATTTTTTTAACCCCTACAAGGCTATTTTCCACTAGTTTGCCCCTTTTTAATGGCCCTTAGACAGGTGCACTAAAGGGTCCCATTGACTTCAATGGGGTCGGTCTGGCCGTCAAAACGGCCAAAAATAGGGCATATCCTATTTTTTGATGGCCGCTATTTACTGGATGTTACGTGAATAGTCCCACAGACTGTCATGTGAATGTCGCCTAAGTATGGTTCCCACCGTGGGTCCAGCCACACTGGAGATGGGGGGGAGGTGTCTGCAGAAAGGGTCCTCAAGGGTAAACAACCCCTTTAAGTCCCTGTATCCTGATTTCAGGGAGGAGGGCTGCATTTTCTCTACATGTGTTGATCCTATGGACGGAGCTGTGCGACAAATGGCCGCATTCCCAGCTCCTCACAAGGACACATCGATAAGATTAGAGTGGAAACTCTGCTCTAAAAGTCCAGGTCAGACATTTGTAGTCAAAGCATCATTTTGGTCTCCAGATGCTGCAAAATTACAGCTCTCAGCGTGCCCTGGCATGCTGAGAGTTGTAGTCTTGCAACAGCTAGATAGCCACAGGCTGGAGACCTCCATATTGGTGGGTTTCCTGGTACCTGCTCTTGCTTCAGGCTCCTCTGGATTTCACGCTCCTGTCTCTGGATTTCTTCCAATTTACTCAGCTCGTTCTTAGTTTCCCAGTACCTGAAGCAAACAAGAAATTTAGGAAGACGCCATGTGTGCGGGTGCCACGTGTATCGGGGAAATGGGTGTCAGCTAAGCTCAGGTGCTGTGGCTGCAAGCAGAAGAGAGACTGCCACGCCCCTACAGACACAGGCTTCTCCTTCCACTTGTGGCCACCGTGACCTGGGGACTTTGTGGGGGTCTGACACTTTGAATAAAACACCTAGTGTAACATAGAACTAAATGAGACACCAAAGAGTAACCTCAAAATGAATTTGGAAGGGGAGGGGGGGGGTACTATCTCTCGTTGGGGAGAGAGCGCCTTTATCGGCGTGAGGAGACTTATAGGCCATACATGCTCCTCTGGAATTCTGGGAAGAAATGTAAGGCAGCTATCCTATGGGTCAATGTTTGACCCTTTAAACAGGCCTTGAGACATGATCGCATATTAAATAAACCAGCATCTCATCTGCAGACAGCTGTTCCGGGGTGATTGCCCCTCATCAGTGCATCCCTTTCTTCTGACAATTCCAGAGGAGCATGTATAGCCTATAATTCTCCTCATGCCGATTAAGGCGCTCTTTCCCCAAGGAGAGCTAGTACACCCCAAATCCTGACTTAGGCCTCTCACCTAGTTAAGCCTGTACTCTCTGCTCTGCACTGATGAGGGGCAATCACCCCGAAACAGCTGTCTGCAGATGAGATGCTGGCTTACTTAATATTCGAGTCATGTCTCAAGGCCTACTTAACAGGTAGAACTTATAGGATAGCTGCCTTACATCTGGTGGCATTAGAGGCAGAGTTTGTTAAAGGGGTTCTGTAGTTCTTTAAAACTGATGATCTATCCTCTGAATAGATCATCAGCATCTGATCGGCGGCGGTCCGACACCCAGGACCCCCGCCGATCAGCTGTCTGAGAAGGCAGCGGCGCTGCAGGAGTGCCGCGGCCTTCTTTGTGTGTACCGCAGGCCCAGTGACGTCACGACTAGTATCACTGGCCTGGGCAGGGCTAAGCTCCATTCAAGTGAACAGAGTTTAGCCCCGCCCAGGCCAGTGAAACTAGTCGTTAGATCATCAGTTATACCAGGGGATAGATCATCAGTTTTACAGAACTGCAGAGCCCCTTTAAGATCTCATTAGCATCCCTTTCTTCTCATACTGAATAAGACACCAAGAGTAACCAAAAATTGAATAAGACACCTAGAGTAACCTAGAATTGAAAAAGACACATGGAATAACCTAGAACTGAATGAGACAACTAGAGTAATATAGAACTGTATGAAATATTTAAAGTAACCTAGAACTGAATAAGACACAGAGAGTAACCTAGAACTGGATAAGACACCTGGAGTAACCTAGAGAAACCTAGAATTGAAAAGACAACTAGAGTAACCTAGAACTGGGTGATACACCTAGAGAAACCTAGAATCAATTCAGACACCTTGAATAATACAGAATTGAAAAGACACCTAGTGTAACCTAGAACTGGATGAGACACCTACTGTAACCTAGAACTGGATGAGACACCTACTGTAACCTAGAACTGAATAAGACACAGAGAGTAACCCAGAACTGGATAAGACACCTGGAGTAACCTAGAATTGAAAAGACAACTAGAGTAACCTAGAACTGGGTGATACACCTAGAAAAACCTAGAATCGATTCAGACACCTTGAATAATACAGAATTGAAAAGACCTAGTGTAACCTACAACTAGATGAGACACCTACTGTAACCTAGACCTGAATAAGACACCTAGAGTAACCTAGAACTGGATAAGACACATGGAGTAACCTAGAGAAACCTAGAATTGAAAAGACAACTAGAGTAACCTAGAACTGGGTGATACACCTAGAATCAATTGAGACACCTTGAATAATACAGAATTGAAAGGACACCTAGTGTAACCTAGAACTGGATGAGACACCTAGAGTAACCTAGAATTTAATAAGACATCTAGAGTAATATAGAACTGAATGAGACACCTAGAGTAACCTAGAACATAGTCCACTTATCCTACGTGTGGCTCAATAACCTGCAATACAATGAAAGCTTTCTCACATCTTCTGGTGATTTAGCAGGGCCAATTCTGCTTTGGTCTTTTCTTTAAGAGCTTCTTCCCGTAGCCGGAGAAGAGCGGTCTGGTGTCTAGCACGTAGCTCCTCTTCTCGGAGATACTGCTGTGACATCTCCAGGGTGAAACGTGTGAACATGTTCGGGGAACCGTAAAACTCGCCAACCTCACTCCACTGTAAATGAGATGAAACCTGTAACTGCTGAGAATTGTAGGTCATGAAAGAGCCAAAATGTCATATACACCTCAGACGTTACCTTGTTCTAAAGTGCATGGAAGAAATGTCTGTGCCCCCCTTACTCTCCCAGAACAGACGCACCAGAGAGCACAGCTCAGTATGTGCACGCAGAGGTCGCTGTTCCCTATAGAAACCTTTCTAAAAGCCGCTGCTTCAATAATAAAACAGCAAAATGATACCAACAATAGGCAAAACATTCAACATCGGATCCAGCATGAGAGAAGCTCCATCTGCTGGACGCCAGTGGAAATAGCAAGTGGAAGAACTTTTTTTTTTTTTTCTGCGCATAAGAATAACAGGACAGGAGCAAATCATCATTAAAGGGGTTTTCCGTGATTTCACTATTGATGACCTATCCTCAGGATAGGTCATCAGTATATGATCGATGGGGATTCAACACCCGGGACCCCCGCAGATCAGCTGTTTGAGAAGGTACCGGCGCTCCCGTGAGCGCCGCGGCCTTCTCTTAGCTTTTCCTAGGCCAGTGATGTCACGTTCATCGGTCACGTGGCCTAGGAGCGGCTCATCCCCATTCAAGTGAGCGCGATACCAAGCACGGCCACTATACAATGTACGGCGCTCTGCTTGGTGAGCTGTGAAAAGGTAGCGGCCGTATGTATTTTGCGGTCCACAAAAAAATTCGGTTGACGTCAGTGTGCATTCTGTATTTTGCAGAATGGAACAGCTGGCCCCTAATAGAACAGGACTTTATTTGTCCGTGATGCAGACAATAATAGGACATGTTCTATCTTTTGCGGAATGGACATACGAATATACGGAAATGGAATGCACACAGAGTAACGTCCGTTACATACGGTCCGCAAAAAAAAACAAAAAACGGAATGGACACGGAAAGGGGCAGTCTGTGACGAGATCATTACCTTGCTGGTGGAGTCTGTGGCTGGTTCTGTGTGATCCCAGGAATGCTCCAGGCTTATGGTTTCAGTAGGTGCCGCGCTCGCTACATAAAGGAAGAATTTAATCTTAATATTGGAAGAATGGACAGATTAGGACCCCAGGGAGGCCTATCAGACCCCTGCCCAGACATGCGCTCGTCTAATTCCCTATTCTCATCTCAAACGATCTGAAATCTCTGCTCCATATATTATAAATATACACTTGAATGCATGGTCTGTATCCGTATAGTCAACATACTGGTACTATATGCTGTGATTGGACTGACATTGCCCGCGCCGCGCTCGTCTAATCCCATAGACCGCGAAACACACTTCGGGGTAATAAGTGGTTGACTGCTGTCCTTTTTCCCTTATGGGTCTGTATATTATTGCTTTTTTGATTTAGGCACTTTGGGACATGATTCTTTATACTGATATCTATGAGGGGTCAGTTAGTAGATGCCCTCATGCACTGTATACTTATGTATTCTTATTTGTACCATATACACCATTGCATTGCCTATTGTTACATTCCCTGAGAGTCTTGCACTTGTTCCATGGTTCAGCAGCAGTATCACCAACTCCTTTGGTTGGTTTTAATGGGTTTTATATTGATTGTGATGGCCATTTTGTATATTATTTATAATACGTACTAATAAAGATTGTTTTTGTGAAATATTTTTTGTACTTTATCTTTGACATGATATTACTTTATTACTATATGTCATTTGTAGGTATTATGGATTTGTTTGGCTATATGGTTCAGGTTTTTTTTGTGATATGGAGGTACAATTTTGGTTGGTGTTAATCCAAAATCTCTGCTCTGTATACTATATGTATATACTTGAATGCATGGTCCGTATCTGTATAATCAACATACCGGTACCATGCTCTGTATCTGGACTAACTTTGCCCGCGCTGCGCTCGTCTAAATCCCTGCTCTGTAAAATATTATATATATATATTATACACGGTCTGTATCCATTCAATAAACATTCTGGTACCATGCTCTGTAATTGAACTAACATTGCCCGCGCCGCGCTTGTTTGATTCCCTACGTGCAGACAATTTTTCTCATCTTAAACGATCTGAAATCCCTGCTCTGTATACTTACTATACATATATACAAGGTCTGTATCCATATAGTCAACATACTGGTACTGTACGCTGTGATTGGACTAACATTGCCCGCGCCGCGCTCGTCTAATTCCATACGTACAGCCATTTTTTTCCTAATCTCAAACAATCTGTACTCTCTGCTCTGTATTCTATATGTACTGTATATGCTTGAATGCATCGTCTGTATCCATATAATCAACATACTGGCTCTGTGTGCTGCAACTGGACTAGCCTTGCCCGCGCCGCGCTTGTCTGATTCCATATGTGCAGACATTTTTTCTCATCTCAAATCCTTATATATATATATATATATATATATATATATATACATACATACATACACACACACTGTATGCATACCCATGGTTTGCATCCGTATAAACAACATACTGGTACCATGCGGCGTAACTGGACTGACAGTGCCCGCGTCACGCTCGTATAATTCCATACATGCAGCCGTTTTTTCTCATCTCTGAAATCCCTGTTCCATATACACACATATATATATATATATATATATATATATATATATATATCTAGTATGCATACCCATGGTCTGCATATGTATAATCAACATACTGGTACCGTGCAGCGTGACCGTACTGACATTGCCCGCGCCGCGCTCGCCTAATTCCATAAGTGCAGCCATTTTTCCGCCTCTCAAATGATCTGAACTCTCTGCTCCATATACTATACGTATACACATATATGCATGGCCTGTATCCATATCATCAACATACTGGTACCGTGCGCCGTGACCGGACTGACATTGCCCGCGCCGCGCTCGTCTAATTCCATAAGTGCAGCTATTTTTCCGCATCTCAAATGATCTGAACTTTCTGCTCCATATACTATACGTATACACATATATTCATGGCCTGTATCCATGTCATCAACATACTGGTACCGTGCGCCGTGACCAGACTGACATTGCCCGCGCCGCGCTCGTCTAATTCCATACGTGCGCCCAATCCAGCTCCCAACCTGCAATAAAGCATAACAGGACATCAGGCTCTTGTGTTTTTAGCAGAAGGTCAGCCAGTCGCAAGGCGACTACTACAACCCCAGAGTGCTAGAAGAAAATGAGAGTAGTGAGTGATGCGGAGCAATCAGATTGGTAATGTCAAGCGCTTGATTTATACCCGGCCGTTAAAGCTGGCAGTCTCCCTGTCTGGCTCCGAGTATTGATAAATCCTCCCCTCCGACTCCTTCCAATAGGAATAATACGAGTAATGCATTCCTGGTAAGACAGCATTAAGTCATGTTGTAATGTCATTGCTCTTGTTGATCCCCTTTCCTGAAGTGAATTTGGAAGCCGGGGCGGCGGGGCCGGGGGGAGGCTGGATCCTCTCCAGGTAATTACTGGTAAAAGGTTGAACGCTTCTCTGCCCTGTTATCCAAATGGCATGTGTGTAATCAGCGAAAGCCCCCGCCAGCTTTGAACTTGTTCTTTAAAGATTATATAGGCCTGATTAGATTGTTTAGTGGGCTTTATTTCGGCACAATCTGATTACTTACACCCTCTGCGGCATTTTTAGAACCTTTTTTTCATTTCTTAATTGGACCTAAAGACTTGTAAGGAGGGCCTGCCAAGCCTTCTGGCCTAATTCTCATGCAGTTTACTTATTTCCATGGTTAATGTTCCTCTATTTAGCAGGCGAACAGCTGGTTTGCATGGTATGGCGGTGTAGGGATTAATGTTTATGTATATGTTTGGCCCAGGCCGTCCCCCTCTCCGCCCTTTGTTTGCTTACATTGTGCTGCCTGCGCAGAGAGCATAGGGTTCGGAAGAGTCAGGGTGCACTTGGGTCCCTTATGAGTACGGGGGGCTCCTGTGCAAAATCGACATACAGTGCCCAAATAACATTGTCCTACAGTGCCCAAACAATGTTGTCATACAGTGCCCAAACAACAGTGTCCTACATCGCCATAAAGTGCCCAAAACATTGCCATAGTGTTCAAATAACATCGCCATATAGTGCCCAAATAACACTGTCACTCAGTGCCCAAACAACAGTGTCCTACATCGCCATACAGTGCCCAAAACATTGCCAGTGTCCAAATAACATTGCCATACAGTACCCAAATAACATCGCCATACAGTACCTAAATAACACTGCCATACAGTGCCCATATAATATTGCCATAAAGTGCTGAAATAACATTGCCATACAGTGCCCAAATAACATCGCCATACAGTTCCCATATAACATCGCCATACAGTACCTAAATAACACTGCCATACAGTGTCCAAATAACATCGCCATACAGTTCCCATATAACATCGCCATACAGTGCCCATATAATATTGCCATACAGTGCCCAAATAACAATTCATACAGTGCCAAAATAACACTGCCATATAGGGCCCAAATAACATCGCCATACAGTTCCCATATAACATCGCCATACAGTGCCTAAATAACACTGCCATAGAGTTCCCAAATAACATTGCCATACAGTGTCCAAATAACATCACCATACAGTGCCCATATAATATTGCCATACAGTGTCCAAATAACATCACCATACAGTGCCCATATAATATTGCCATACAGTTCCCATATAACATCGCCATACAGTGCCTAAATAACACTACCATAGAATTCCCAAATAACATCGCCATACAGTGCCCAAATAACATCGCCATACAGTTCCCATATAACATCGTCATACAGTGCCTAAATAACACTACCATAGAATTCCCAAATAACATTGCCATACAGTGCCCAAATAACAATCCATACAGTGCCCAAATAACATCGCCATACGGTTCCCATATAACATCGCCATACGGTTCCCATATAACATCGCCATACAGTTCCCATATAACATCGCCATACAGTGCCTAAATAACACTGCCATAGAGTTCCCAAATAACATTGCCATACAATGTCCAAATAACATCACCATACAGTGCCCATATAATATTGCCATACAGTGTCCAAATAACATCACCATACAGTGCCCATATAATATTGCCATACAGTTCCCATATAACATCGCCATACAGTGCCTAAATAACACTACCATAGAATTCCCAAATAACATCGCCATACAGTGCCCAAATAACATCGCCATACAGTTCCCATATAACATCGTCATACAGTGCCTAAATAACACTACCATAGAATTCCCAAATAACATTGCCATACAGTGCCCAAATAACAATCCATACAGTGCCCAAATAACATCGCCATACGGTTCCCATATAACATCGCCATACGGTTCCCATATAACATCGCCATACAGTTCCCATATAACATCGCCATACAGTACCTAAATAACACTGCCATACAGTGTCCAAATAACATCGCCATACTTTTTCAATATAACATCAGCATACAGTGCTCGTATAATATTGCCATACAATGCCCAAATAACATTGCCATACAGTACCCATATAACATCGCCATACTTTTTCCATATAACATCGTCATACAGTGCCCATGTAGTAATGCCACACAATACCCAAATAACATTGCCATACAGTGCCCAAATAACATCGCCATACTTTTTCCATATAACATCGTCATACAGTGCCCATGTAATAATGCCATACAATGCCCAAATAACAAGCCATACAGTTCCCATATAACATTGCCATACAGTTACCATATAACATAGCCATACAATGCCCGAATAACATTGCCATACAGTGTCCACAGAGTGTCCACAGTTGCCAGAAGGCACAACTGCGTGTCAGGAAATGGCTCATAATGCAATTCTTTCTCTACCATAGAAGCAGACTATGCGACTTCTATGAGGACCTGGGGGAAGGGGGGGCCCGGAGCTAAACAGTTTCTCCGTCCCCCACCCCCTGACATGAAAACACTGCATTTTCCATAAGCTGCCACCAGGGGGAGCTCAAAGAGTTTTTTTACAGCTTTCATAAAAATCAATGGTAACTGTATACATTCCTATGCAGTGAGCTCCCCCTAGTGGTGGCTGCAGGCAGACAGTTTCATGATACACTGTGGGAAGGGAAGCAGAATCAGCGCCCTATTCGCAAAGCACCTGTTCCCCTTTTGTGGTTTAGAAGTTGGATAAAGTGGGAGAGGCGGAGGGTGATTTTTTTTTCATTATTACAATTTTTTATTAGACATTTCTTCCACGTACTAAAAAACATGTCAATTCTTTGCATTCTGAGTTTTCCGGGGGTGTTTTAAACTGGCAAAGTGGATTAGGCAGGGGGGGTGTCCACATTAAAGTTTGCTATTGGGCCCTATGAGATCTGTGTACGCCCTGATCCAAGGACACAGGAGGGCCCCGGCGGGCGGGTATGGCGCATGCAGAGCGGCTTAATGACGGGAGCCGGCCTAGTACAATTACACCCTGACTCGCGGGACGATTTTTCTCCCTCTAATGGAGACAAGTAGTCACTTAAGGGCTGCACAATCTGCCACTTCTCGAGCCGCGCCGTATCCCTAAAGTGCTCGCTCAGCAATATCTGACAATCAGGGGGCCAGGCGCTGCTTTCTGATGCAATTGTATACCATTAACTAGTTCACTGCCGGCCAGGACTGCCCCCACGCTGATGTGGATGGCAGCGAAAACATGGACGTAACATGTCTTCACATCTCAGCCCAATGATGAGCCCTGGTAATGGCATCAAAATCAGATATGCTCCACTTAAAGGGGTCGTCCGGGTGTATAATATTGATGTCCTCAGGATAGGTCATCAATGTCAGATTGGTGGTGGTGGTGGTGGGGCGATCTAACGCCTGGCACTCCCTGAGGTTCAGCTGTTTGGAGAGGGTGCAGCGCTCATGTCCTACTAGGTGCAGCTCAGTGCAATACCAAGCACAGCCACTATACAAAGGAGGGCGCTGTACGTGGTAAGCTGTGAGGAAGCTGCAGAATTCCAGATAATCGAGTCAGACCCCCCACCGATCAGATATCCTGAGGATAGGTGATCAATATTAAAGGGGTTAACTACTGAAGACCTATCCTCAGGATAGGTCATCAGTATCTGATCGGTGGGGGTCCGACACCCGGGACCCCGCCAATCAGCTGTTTGAGAAGGTACCGACGCTACTGTGAGCACCGAGGCCTTCTCCCTGCTCACCAAGCACATCGCCGTACATCGTATAGTGGCTGTGCTTGATATCGCACGCAACACCATTAAAGAAGAACTCCCGCAAAAATTTTTTTTCCATGTCCTGCTAGAAATTTACATGATGTAATCTGTAGTGAATGTCATTTTCTTACCAGTGTCTGTATTTTTGACTTATATCATCCTGAGGTTTCTTATCTGTGTCATGTGACCAACAATCAGACTCACCAACTCACACAGAGACTTATGTGTGGACAGGAAGTCTAATTCTCTATACATTCCTATGGGAGCCTCACTTTCAGTCTCATAGGAATGAATAGAGCAGTGACTGGCTTCCTGTCCTGGGTCAGTTGGAGGTCAGGGAGTTGGTCACATGACCCAGCTACAATAAAAAGAGAGGGGATAACTCACAAATACAGTCACTGATAAGAAGATTACAATCACTACAGATTATATCATGCACCTTTCTAACAGGTCAGAGAATAAACATTTTTTGCGGGAGTTCTTCTTTAACTTGAATGGGGCTGAGCTGCTCCTAGGCCATGTGACCATTGAACGTGATGTCACTGGCCTAGAAAAAGCTAAAAGAAGGCCGGGGCTCTAACAGGAGCGCTGGTACCTTCTCAAACAGCTGATCGGCGGGGGTCCCGGGTGTCGGACCCCCACCGATCAGACTATCCTGAGGATAGGTCATCAGTAGTAAAATCACGAAAACCCCTTTAAACACCTAGAAAACCCATTTAATTTTTTTCTACTTAAAGGAACATTCCCAGTATGGACAGATATGTCATAAATGTTTGATAGACGCAGGTCCTACCTCTGGTGGGGTGGTCTCTGGGACCTGCATCTATCATACATACATGTCAGAAGACACCATTGTCAGGATTTGGACCCCCCAGAACAATGAGGCCACAGTGCTTGAAGCCCCTTGGACACTGCACAGAGATTCCTACATTTGAGCCTCGAACCTGCTGATTCCTGCAGGATTTGTCCGACTGTCTTATGTCTACGACGTCTCCAAGACCCCTCCAAGACAGATGGAGAAGACGAGGTGAATCAGGAACGTCACCCTGCAGACGATTATTTCATCATTCCTCTATGAGAAGACCTACCCATCATTTCCACTTTCATGACCATGGTTGTGGTGACGGTGTCCGCGCGTTTCGGCAGAACTGGTTTCGAGCCCTGGTCCCTGCAAGAAATCTATTCAGATTACAAGCCCTGAATAACAACCAGTAATGGTGGCAAATTCAGAGCAGACAGGGATAAAGCCTGGTGCCAAGAGTTAGGTGGTGACATGCCACGGCCAGTATCCCGTGACATCTCCCTGAAAATATATAAAAAGTTCTACCTGCCGGCGGCGACGTCTCATCATTTCCTCCAGGCACCTCTGAGCCTCCGCTGCCTCCATCTCTGCTTTCAGCCTCAGTGCAGCCAGGTCCTTTTCTTGTTGCTGAAGCTGAGCCTATGGGGTCAGAAATAGATCTAAAAAGTTTGTAGGCATCTGTTGAGGTGCTAGCTTAGGTTTCTTCATCAGGCACTGTGGTATACCTACAGGGGGCCGCTACGTGCCCAGCACAGAATTTGCTTTTGTTGCTGGCAGCTAACAATGTCATAGAAGTTCCCACTGCGGCCACCAGAGGGAGCTCACTACATACAAATGTATAAATTCAATACTACCTGTATAAATCAGTTTGCAGTTAGCTCCACCTGGTGGTGACTGCTCGTAGCCAGTATTACATCATTTGTAGAGATACACGAGGAAACTAATCGGGACCTAAAAGTGGACTGGCGTAATGGAGGGTGCCAAGGTTTTCTTAAAGGGCATTTGTCAGCAGTTTTGTACCTATGACGCTGGCTGACCTGTTACATGTGCACTTGGCAGCTGAAGACATCTGTGTTGGTCCCATGTTGATATGTGCCCGCATTGCTGAGAAAAATGATGTTTTTATAAATGCAAATGAGCCTCTAGGAGCAACAGGGGCGTTGCCATTACACCTAGAGGCTCTGCCCTCTCTGCAACTGCCGCGCCCTCTATTTTGATAGACAGTGCCAAGCATGCTGACGTTTTCACTACCTGGGGCGTGGCTGCTGCAGAGAGGGCAGAGCCTCTAAGTGTAACGGCAACGCCCCCGTTGCTCCTAGAGGCTCATTTTCATATAATAAAACATCATATTTCTCAGCAAGGCGGGCACATATGAACATAGGACCAACACAGATGTCTTCAGCTGCCAAGTGCACATATAACAGGTCAACCGGTGTCATAGGTACAAAACTACTGACAGATTCCCTTTAAAGGGGTTCTCTGAGATTTAAAGGGATTGTTCTTATCCCCGTTCTCACCCAGACAGCCTCTGATATGAGCATTGCAGCATTTCATGGACAAGGCTTCCTCCTAGCAGTGTTCCCGGTGACGTCACCGCCACTAATGGGCGGGCTTTAGCATTGCCTTAGCTGTTTTACAGGCTAGGGCAGCGCTAAAGCCCACCCATTAGTGGCGGTGACATCACCGGGAACACTGCTAGGAGGAAGCCTTGTACGGTGATGTCACCAGGAACACTGCTAGGTGGGAGCCCCCCTTAGCTTACCCATGGAGAGCCTAGTACGTCATGAAATGCTCCGATACTCATATCAGAGGACCTGCCTGGGTTAAAACGGGGATATGTCTGGGTTCAGCTCTGAAACCGGACAACCCCTTTAAGTATTGAAGATCAATCCTGATCAGATTGGTGGGGCTACAACTTTCGGCATCCCTGCTGACCAGTTCTTCACATACTTGTATTCGGGGCGCTATCTCCATCCGTCTGCCTGGAGAGGAGGATCCTTCATGATGTCCTGGTCCTCGCTTCCCCTTCTTTTCTGCAGAGAGACCACATCATATGTCAGGTTCATGTCATGTGCTGCTATATCCACACATCCGTACTCCTTTAAGGTGGCTGTAAACGTTAGGGTATGTTCACACGGTTAAAGTCGCAACTGCGCCAAGAAGGGACATGCTCATTCTTGGAGTAGTGTCCAGACAGAGACCACTGGCGTCTCCTTTTAGCTCCATCCAGTGGGGTGTAGCTGGTCCACAGCATTCAAAGTAAAAAAACCGCAAAATGCGCTGTGTGAACGGGCCCTTAGACAGCTGCCGGACAAACGCTCATTTAGCCAACAGCTACTACCGCCTGTCCCCCCCCATACACATGCATGCTCGGCTTGCCTGTGTTTTCAGTGGGGAGAAGGGAATAAGCCGCTGCTAGACACCACCTTAAAGGGAACCTGTCATCACCTTTATGCTACCCATACTAATGGTAGGATAAAGTAGAGACAGGCGAGTTGATTTCAGCGGTCTGTCATTTATGAGTTAAAAGTAAGTGGTTGCCGAGAACCAACATCACAAACATTGCAGATTAGGCCTGGAAAAGAGTCACGGCCACCTGAGAAGAGTCCTGGCTATTCATGAATTCCTGCTCTCCCTGCCCACCTGCTGATGACTGACAGGCTTCTACCCAGTTTTCTCCCTTTCTCTCTAGGAGAGAACTGCCAATCATCAGCAGATGGGCGGGGAGAGCAGGAGATTATGAATAACCATGACTCTTCTCAGGTAGATTTGACTCTTTTCAAGGTCTGGGCTGCAATGATTATGATGCTGGTTCTCAGCAACCACTTACTTTTAGCTCATTAGTGACACACCGCTGAAATCAGCATTTCTGTCACTACTTTAAACTGCCCTCAGTACAGTCAGCATAAAGTTGATGACAGGTTCCCTTTAAGGAGAAAAGGAGTGGACATGTTGAAATCCAACATGTCTGACCCTTCTTTCCCATAACACCGATCATAAGAAGAAAATCAGGACAACCCCATATTAGAAGGAGGGTCGGAAATCCTCTAATGTGTATGACCCCTCCAGCTAAGAGGCAAGAGACCCACGTCTATGATATACCCTAACAGCATAGCAAGGGGTTGTCCTGAATTTTGATAGTAGGCACCTGGATTGGTGTAAAATTCAGGGATTGGCAACAGTGGTGAAACTACAACTCCCAGCATGCGCACCTGCTTGGCTGCTCTCAAAGAAGTGAACGGAGCATGCTGGGAGTTGTAGTTTCACCACAGCTGGAGTTTTCTGACCCCTGGGTTTCGCTTCTATTGGATTTTCAGCTCTAATTGCACGGGGTGGAGCTCGTTCCTCCCGCCTAGGACACATTTTACACCCCTGCCCGGCAGACGCCTCGATTATTAACAATTTGCGGAATTTATTTACTCTAATTCCAGTTGAATAAATGGAAGATTAGAGCTTAATTTTTTTTTTTTAGCCCGCGGTAAGGCCAAAAGTCAGTAATCAGCTTACGTCCGCCCGGCGGCTCCTGCTTGGTAAATCAGCATAAATCATATTGTTACCCAGATGCGGGAGAAGCTGGAGATTACTCCAAAAACAAAGGGGGGCGCAGGGCGACCTTACCTCTAATGCAGGATGGCGGGGGGCGGGAAACAGCTTGTGAACTGCTTGTAGTTAATAAAGGGGATGAACGCAGCGAAGCAATTAGCGGCTTTGTAGAAATAAATGCCCCTAATGCAGGAGACAGTATTTAATGGAGGACCTTTTCACGCTTTTGGTGCTGGCGGCGGACACGTCTTGTAACCCTTAGGGACTAATCAGCTTTCAGGGGGTATTAATCAGCACTGTAGGGCCACTATACCCAAAAAATGTCTCCCTCCCACCTAATGCCCCTTATAATGCTGCCCTGACCCCCATGATATTTGACTGCAGCTTTTGGCTGCCATATTGCCTGCACAAACCGCACAGTAGTCCCACGGCCATGTCGGCCTAACCCATCGGACCGGGCCAGGGCGGGGTCTCCCGATGTGAGATGTCAAGGAGAAGTAGGATCGGGCATGTTGGGTCTCAGCACACCCAATTCCTTTTGTTCTCATTGGAGATAAGCCATCGCCAGAGGAGCCCTTTTTCTCTTCTCCTCATTTAGAATACATGCATGCTCAGCCGAGCCAAGAGAGCACGGGTGAAAGGGGGTCTGGTGGGATGGCGGTCAGCTGACAGCGTCTGGGTGGCCTTGGCGCAGCTTTAAAAGGAGTGGTATGAAGAATAGCTGCCTTCTTCTAGCAAACAGCGCCACTCTGGTCCACATAGGCCGTGTCTGGTATTGCAGTTCAGTACTGTTCAAGTAAATGTTGCAATACCGCACACAGCCCATAAACCAGAGTGGCGCTGTTTCTGAAGACCTGTTGCTTCTATAACCCTTTTAAAGTAAACCTATCACTTCTCCTGACCTGTCTGTTTTAGTAACTACTTGCATCCCCCCATGTAATAACAATTCTTCACCATCTATTCTTATGATGTGCCGTTCCGTTATTATTCCTTCTGGAAGTTATGAATTAATTGCTAGCAGTCTGCAATGAAGGTGCTACCAGTTGAGGGCGTGTCCCTGCAAAGTCTGACACCGGCAGCACTGATTGGATGGGATCAGACTGTGCAGGGGCACGCCCTCAGCTGGTAGCACCCATCTAGACCTTCATTGCAAATCGACAGCAATTCATTCATACCTTCTAGTAGGAATAATGGAGGAATAGCACAACATAGAGTCATAAGAACAGATGCACAAGAATTGTAATTACATTGAGAATGCAAGTAGTTACTAAATAAATGCTGCAATACCACACAGCCCATAAAAACTGAGTGGCGCTGTTTCTAAAGACCTGTTGCGTCTATAACCCATTTAAAGTAAACCTATCACTTCTCCTGACATGTCTTCAGCATCTATTCTTATGATGTGCCGTTCCTTTATTATTCCTTCTGGAAGTTATGAATGAATTGCTAGCAGTCTGCAATAAAGGTGCTACCAGTTGAGGGCGTGTCCCTGCGAAGTCTGACACCGGCAGCACTGATTGGATGGGATCTGACTGTGCAGGGGCACGCCCTCAGCTGGTAACACCCATCTAGACCTTCATTGCAAACTGTCAGCAATTCATTCATACCTTCTAGTAGGAATAATGGAGGAATAGCACAACATAGAGTCATAAGAACAGATGCATCAGAATTGCTATTACATTGAGGATACAAGTAGTTACTAAAACAGACACATCAGGAGAGGGGACGGGTCTTCTTTAAAGGGCCATAAATGGATGACCTATCCCCGGCACTTGGAGGATATTGCGCTATCATCGTCTCCTCCTCGGCAATGGCCCGGGCAAATTCCGGCAGCTATTTTATTATGCAGAAAGTCAGAAGTAACAGCGCTGGCTTCAATCTGCTGTTCCCTGTTATCAGCCACATCATGTGGGGTATAGACTGCCTGTAGGGGTCTTTAAAGGGGTATTCACATCGTATACAGAGGAGCCCTATTTCTAGGACAAGTCACCACTTTACGATTGGTCGTTGTCCGACCTGGGAGAATGAAGGGAATGAAGTGCTGTGTCCCCTTCTCCTGGTCACCCGGCTGTGCCGGGAACTGCAGCATGGCGCCATTCACATGCACAGGCATGACTGCCAAACCCTGCACAGCGGGTGGCTGGGGGCGCTGTTTTGGGTTCTATGGTAAACTGTAGATGGGCCTTGCACCCCCAAGTCCTCAGTCTTCATATCCTGCCAGTTCTAAACCAGCCCTGGCACAGTATTGCACCACGGCGCCAAAAAGAAAAAAAAAAATCTTACCGCTGTGTGGAGGAGACGCTGTTTTCCGCCTTGGCGGTGACCGTGATGTTTCCCTCTGCAATTTCGGGCTGCTTCCATCTGATCCTCTGTGCGGGCTGTCAATACAATCACATATACGTCACTAAAATACAGGGGCTTACCATAATAACAAAGGATTGGGCATACTGAAATCCAACAGGCCTGATCTATCATTCTTCCACCATGTTGGCCGGTCACTCTGGCAGACCATAATCTAATGTTCTTGGGCGCTACCATAGAGGCAGCTTATGTGGGCCCCTGGAGAGCAGGGGGACCCGATCCTGGCTTTATAGGACTTCTTAGAGGGACTGCATTGCTAGCAAGCAAGAAAGTGGAAAATTAGTGTAGTGGATGAGGGAGACACAGCTATGGCGCCCCCTCTCTTCTGTGTACACCACTGCAGGCCATGTACATGGTGGGCGATGGGCACTGCAGGCGCGCGGGGAGGCACAAGCCACACAATATACGTAATTGCGGCCAGCGAGCGTAGGTGGCCGGCCAGAGGCCATTACTTTGTAATAAATCTTCCTGACAGATCCTGGTGCAATCATATTTCTACAAAGATCGAGGCAAGGCAAAACAATTACTTTATATTAATCTTCACCATGGCGCAGGTTAAATCGCTCTAATCCTCGCGAGGAAAGGAGATCAGAGGAGATTTGACTATGTACTTATATTATTCAAATAATCAATTTACGCTGCCCGTCCCTGCAACCATATGTCTGGGGCGGGCGGGGGCAGGACGTGACGGACAGGGCCCTGCGTAAGGAAAAATATATGTATATTATAAATTATTTCTACCCGGTAATTAATGGGAAAAATCGGCAAAAATATCCACTACAGAAAGCAAAATGCGCATCGCAGAGGTGGACGAGACTGGGTAAAATCCCATTGACTTGCATTGTATTGTAAAACTTTGCAGTGTGAACTGAGCCTAGCGGTTCGGAGACATCCGTTTTTAGATGCTACCCGCTAATTCTAACAGATCCCGCTGATTTATAATGGAATCAACGGCAAGGATGCGATGCAAACTGGACTATTCTTGCCGTCGTAAAAAAAAAAACAAAAAAACCCTGACAGAAAGCAATAGGTGCTAAACAGCCTAAATCAGGAGGAGCTGCGCTATATATTATATCTATATAATGTAAAGAGACGCAATTAATAGAGTAATAATACTTGGAGAAAGGAGGCGCAGGTAAGTACAGAGCAGCTTTGTAGCTGGAGACATGGAGAGAGGTAGGTTTAGAAAGAACTGAATGCAAAAAGACAAAAAATAATGATAGTATACTGGAATACAAGAGACGTGACTCTGAGAGGTTGGACAACAGCGCCCTCTAGTGGGGAAATAGTGAATCACATATAATGTCTAAGCATGTATTTTTGCCATTCATTTAATGCAGGGATGCCCAACCTGTGGCCCTCCAGCTGTTGCAAAACTACAACTCCCAGCATGCACGGACAGCCTACAACAGGGCATGATGGGAGTTGTAGTTTGTGGCTGGAGGACCACAGGTTGAGCATCCCTGATTTAAAGGGTTATTCCCATCTTGGACAATGGGGGCATATCGCTAGGATATGCCCCCATTGTCTTATGGGTGGGGGTCCCAACGATGGGACCTGCACCTATATCGAGAACGGAGCCCCCAAAGTGAAGGAGGGCGCACTGCGCATGCGGAGCCGCCCTCCATTCATTTCTATGGGGCCGCCGAAAATAGCCGAGCGCTGGCTCGTCTATTTCTGTCAGCTCCATAGAAATTAATGGGAGCGGTGGCTGCGCATGCGCGGTGCGCTCCCATTCATTTCTATGAGCGCAGCGGGGGAGCTGCGCCTGGTGGTGGCCGGAAGTCCTCCAGGAGAAGCACTCCCCGCTCCGTTCTCGATATAGGTGCGGGTCCCAGTGGTGGGACCTGCACCTATCAGACAATGGGGGCATATCCTGTCTATATGCCCCCATTGTCTAAGATAGGAATACCCCTTTAACGTATACGTCGGGAAAAAAGGGATACAAAAGGGTACCTCTATCCTGCCGAGACCGGTAAAAAAATATACTTTTGTTTTTGTAATAGAAATCTATGGTGACGGATGCCGCTGTATGGCAACCGTCTGAGTCATCCCATTATACGTTTTTTGTATATGTTAAACAGATGGGAAAAAACCCAGCCAGAGAAACTGAATACAATAAAAGTGAAAAAAACACATCCAGAGATAGATTAGATAGATAGATAGATAGATAGAGTAATCTATGAGAAGGGAGTATGGGGCAGTCTTGAAGGAGGAGGTATGGGGGCAGTCTGTGAGAAGGAGTATGGGGAGCTGTGAGAAGGAGGAGGTACAGGGGGCAGTCTATGAGAAGGAGGAGGTACAGGGGGCAGTCTATGAGAAGGAGGAGGTATGGGGGGCAGTCTATGAGAAGGAGGAGGTATGGGGGCAGTCTATGAGAAGGAGGAGGTACAGGGGGCAGTGTATGAGAAGGAGGAGGTATAGGGGGCAGTCTATGAGAAGGAGGAGGTACAGGGGGCAGTCTATGAGAAGGAGGAGGTACAGGGGGCAGTGTATGAGAAGGATGAGGTACAGGGGGCAGTCTATGAGAAGGAGGAGGTACAGGGGGCAGTCTGTGAGAAGGAGGAGGTATGGGGGCAGTCTGTGAGAAGGAGGAGGTATGGGGGCAGTCTGTGAGAAGGAGGAGGTACAGGGGGCAGTCTATGAGAAGGAGGAGGTATGGGGGGCAGTCTATGAGAAGGATGAGGAATGGGGGCAGTATATGAGAAGGAGGAGGTATGGGGGCAGTCTATGAGAAGGAGGTATAGGGGGCAGTGTATGAGAAGGAGGAGGTATGGGGGGCAGTCTATGAGAAGGAGGAGGTATAGGGGGCAGTCTGTGAGAAGGAGGAGGTATGGGGGGCAGTCTATGAGAAGGAGGAGGTATGGGGGGCAGTCTATGAGAAGGAGGAGGTATGGGGGCAGTCTATGAGAAGGATGAGGAATGGGGGCAGTATATGAGAAGGAGGAGGTATGGGGGCAGTCTATGAGAAGGAGGTATAGGGGGCAGTGTATGAGAAGGAGGAGGTATGGGGGGCAGTCTATGAGAAGGAGGAGGTATAGGGGGCAGTCTGTGAGAAGGAGGAGGTATGGGGGGCAGTCTATGAGAAGGAGGAGGTATGGGGGGCAGTCTTTGAGAAGGATGAGGTATGGGGGGCAGTCTATGAGAAGGAGGAGGTATGGGGGGCAGTCTTTGAGAAGGATGAGGTACAGGGGGCAGTCTGTGAGAAGGAGGAGGTACAGCCGTACAGGGGGCAGTCTATGAGAAGGAGGAGGTACAGGGGGCAGTCTATGAGAAGGAGGAGGTATGGGGGGCAGTCTGTGAGAAGGAGGAGGTATGGGGGCAGTCTGTGAGAAGAAGGAGGTACAGGGGCAGTCTATGAGAAGGAGGAGGTATAGGGGGCAGTGTATGAGAAGGAGGAGGTACAGGGGGCAGTCTATGAGAAGGAGGAGGTATAGGGGGCAGTGTATGAGAAGGAGGAGGTATGGGGGCAGTCTGTGAGAAGGAGGAGGTATGGGGGCAGTCTGTGAGAAGGAGGAGGTATGGGGGCAGTCTGTGAGAAGGAGGAGGTATGGGGGCAGTCTGTGAGAAGGAGGAGGTACAGGGGCAGTCTGTGAGAAGGAGGAGGTACAGGGGGCAGTGTATGAGAAGGAGGAGGTATAGGGGCAGTCTATGAGAAGGAGGAGGTATGGGGGCAGTCTATGAGAAGGAGGAGGTATGGGGGGCAGTCTATGAGAAGGAGGAGGTACAGCCGTACAGGGGGCAGTCTATGAGAAGGAGGAGGTATGGGGGCAGTCTGTGAGATGAAGGAGGTATAGGGGCAGTCTATGAGAAGGAGGAGGTACAGGGGGCAGTCTATGAGAAGGAGGAGGTACAGGGGGCAGTGTATGAGAAGGAGGAGGTATGGGGGCAGTCTGTGAGAAGGAGGAGGTATGGGGGCAGTCTGTGAGAAGGAGGAGGTACAGGGGGCAGTCTATGAGAAGGAGGAGGTATGGGGAGCAGTCTATGAGAAGGAGGAGGTATGGGGGGCAGTCTGTGAGATGAAGGAGGTATAGGGGCAGTCTATGAGAAGGAGGAGGTACAGGGGGCAGTCTATGAGAAGGAGGAGGTATGGGGGCAGTCTGTGAGATGAAGGAGGTATAGGGGCAGTCTATGAGAAGGAGGAGGTACAGGGGGCAGTCTATGAGAAGGAGGAGGTATGGGGGGCAGTCTGTGAGAAGGAGGAGGTACAGGGGGCAGTCTATGAGAAGGAGGAGGTATGGGGGGCAGTCTATGAGAAGGAGGAGGTATAGGGGCAGTCTATGAGAAGGAGGAGGTACAGGGGGCAGTCTATGAGAAGGAGGAGGTACAGGGGGCAGTCTATGAGAAGGAGGAGGTACGGGGGGCAGTCTGTGAGAAGGAGGAGGTATGGGGGGCAGTCTGTGATGTAATGGAGGCACATGGTAGGTGGGGGGCACTGTAATAATCAAGTGTACATAAGCACAAGACTGATCATGGATGAAAATGTGAGCTACAACATCCATAGGTCTACGAGCCTCCAAAATAACCAGGGCCTCACCTTGTGCTGGCAGATCCACGGATGAAACCACTTTTCTGTGGTTTTTTGCCGTGAACTTGTGAATGGAATCTTTTGGCTTGAGATGTGTTTTCTTCTGTGTATTCTGGGAAAAACAGAATAGGATTATTTATACAGTTATTATGCCAATGAGAAAAAAAGAGAATAAAATGGGGAAAAAACAGCCTTGTTGGGTAACCCGGCAGGAATTGGCACATGAGGGGCCACAGGACCCCCTATATATATGTACAGTCATGTTCAAAGGTGAACACAGGCTTTAATCTTACCTCGTCTGCAATTTTCCAGCAGGTAAAAGCATGAAAATCAAAAATGAACTAGCCTGCCATACACTAAGAGACAAATACCTTTGTTCCTCCCGTGTCTGTGAGTCTCAGAAGGTCCAGTAGAAACCTTTGTACCATCTTTGGTCCAGCACATAGCAGTGTCTACAGACGTAGGCAAGATGAATTCCTTATCTTCTAGGGTCTTTCCTGCCTTTACGTGGAGACGTTTCTCAGTTTGACCAGCAACGGGATATTTACCGGATGGTGACGTCAATTTTGGAGGTGAAGAAGGAGAAGGTGAGGACACACGTGAGTGGTGGTCAAGGGTTGGAGATCCAAGTTTGTTACACTCCAGCTCAACCCTCCTACCCAGGTCCTTAGCTGTGGTCAGTATCGCATGTAGACGCTCCTGGTGGGATCTACACTGCGGGGAGAAGTCAGAAGCTCTGTGAGAAGATAAGCCGTCATCGCTCAGATCTCTCGAGGAGCTAACATCCTTGACCTGGATGTCTTGGCTTATGGTGGGAACGGGAGCCAAGTCTTGTAGTCGGAGTGGGCTGGAGCGCTCATCCTTTGACGGGATGTCCGTCTTCTGTTTTTTAGTTTTTCCATTGCTGTAATTATACAAAATAATAAAAAAAGAGAACAAATTTCACATGAATTTCAACATGCCTGAGCCTTTGTTCTCTGGGGACAATAGCCACCACCAGAAGTGTCTGTCAGGCCTTCTTCCCATCAGAGAGCTCATGTGTATAGGTAATTCAGGAGGAACAACCGTCGGCCGAATGATTGCTGGGCCAACAGCTACTGAAGGGGTACGGCCACCTGTATAGATAACACCTACATATAATAACAGGATCCACTGTCTCCACCTATCCCAATAGAGAAAATATGGAAGCTCGGCCCAACAGAGAGTGCATGTGTATAGAAGAGCCTGGAGGAACAGCTGTCGGCTGATCAAGCTACTATAGGGGTATGACCACCTTCATGGAGAACACCTATATATAAATAAGACAGGATCCACAGTCTTCCTCTCTCACCAGTGAGAAAATATGTAAGCTTGGCCCAACCGAGAGTGCATGTGTATAGCGGATCTGGGAGGAACAGCTGTCGGCTGATCAAGCTACTATAGGGGTACGGCCACCTTCATGGAGAACACCTATATATAAATAAGACAGGATCCACAGTCTTCCCCTCTCACCAGTGAGAAAATTTGGAAGCTTGACGCCACCAAGTGTGCATGTGTATAGAGGAGCCAGGAGGAACAGCCGTCGGCTGAATGATTGCTGGGCCGACAGCTACTGAAGGGGTACGGCCACCTGTATACATCAAACCTATATATAAATAACAGGATCCACTGTCTCCACCTATCCCCACTGAGCAAACATGGAAGCTTGGCCCAACCGAGAGTGCATGTGTATAGGAGAGCCAGGAGGAACAGCTGTTGACTAAACAAGCTACTTAAAGAGTATGGTCACCTTTATATATAACACTTATATATATATATATATATATAAGACAGGATCCACAGTTTTCCCTCTGACCAGTGAGAAAATATGGAAGCTTGGCCCAACCGAGTGTGCATGTGTATAGAGGAGCCAGGAGGAACAGCTGTCGGCTGAAAGAGCTACTGAAGGGGTATGACCACCTTCATAGATAACACCCATATATAAATAACACAGGATCCAATGTTTTCCCCTCTCTCCACTGAGAAAATATGGAAGCTTGGCCCAACCGAGTGTGCATGTGTATACAAGAGCCAGGAGGAACAGCTGTCGACTGAATGGATATAGCCACCTACAGAATGGTCACCTTCATAGATAGCCCCTAGATATAAATAACACATAATTCAACGGCTTCCCCTCTCTCCACTGAGAAAATATGCAAGCTTGGTCCAGCCGAGAAGAGCCAGGAGGAACAGCTGTCGGCTGAAAGAGCTACTGAAGTATGGCCACCATAAAGAGGACCTTTCATGTGTTTCTATGTTAGAAATTGGTATGCTTACCAGATAGGACGGCCCTCTATAGATGCTGTGTCCCCCACTGTTTTTGGCGCCTGATATGTGTATTTACAGTATCGGTAGAGGGAGGAGGAGACGGGCGGGTTTCTCAATGGGAATCTCCTTCTCCCAGGCTGTAGCGCGGTCCAATCTAGCGGAGAGCGTTACAGCTGTCCGCTGCGCTACAGTCAGAGAGGAGACGCCCATTGAGAAACCCGGCCGTCTCGTCCTCCCTGTACTGATACTCTAAATTAACATATTGGGAGTGAAAAACAGTGGAGGGCACAGCACCGGAACGGAGGGGTATTTTAGGAAAAAAAAAAAGTGCGGTCATCTGTAGAGGCCGCCTTATCTGGTAAGAATACCAGTTTGTAACCCATAATCCCATGAAAGGTCCTCTTTAAGAATGCCCACCTTTATAGATAACACCTATATATAAATAACTCAGGATCCACAGTCTTCCCCTGCCAGTGAGAAAATATGCAAGATTTGCCCAACCGAGTGTGCATGTGTACAGCGGATCCGGGAGGAACAGCTGTCGGCCGAAAAAGCTACTGAAGAGATATGGCCACCTATAGAATGGTCACCTTTATAGATAACACCTAGATATAAATAAGACAGGATCCGCCATTCACAATAGGTGATAGACACAGCTCTCCCTCCTCCCTGCACAATGACCTCTGCACAGGTCACAGAGCACGCCCACCATACTCTCCTATAGAAAACATCTCCAGTCTATTGTGTCTACTCACGCAAGATGGCCGTCTCCATAATCAGGGAAGTAGAATTTTAAAAAATCTACAACCAAAAAATTAAACTAGGTTCAAAAATATTAAAATTCCCTGGTAATAGCAGAGGCGTTGGGATTATAATCCGAATCACTATACCTTGATCTGTCGTCTTCTCTCAGTAAGTCACTGGAGGTTACATGAAGCCACTCCGAGAGGTTTTTTCTGACTTTTTCCACCTCCTTTAAGTTAAAGTCATAGTTGAGGGGCTAAAATAAGGATAAAGACTTATAAAAATAACACATCATCACCCCTTACCCTGTCAATCAAAGTGCAGAGGGAGCAGCAGTTGCATAGAGAGCAGAGCCTCTAGGTGTAATGGTAACGCCCCCGTTGCTCCTAGAGGCTCATTTGCATATATTAAACCATCATTTTTCTCAGCAATGCGGGCACATATGAACATGGGACCAACACAGATGTCTTCAGCTGCCAAGTGCACATGTAACAGGTCAGCCAGTGTCATAGGTACAAAACTGCTGACAGATGCCCTTTAAAGGGGTTTTCAGAGGACTACAATATTGATGGCCTTTCCTCAAAAAAGAGAAAGGTCATCAATATCTGATCATAGGGGTCCGACTCCAATCAGCTCTGGTGATCTCTGCGGCCTCTTCACAGCGCCGTTCATTGTATAGTGGTTGTGCTCGGTATTGCATCTCAGGCCCATTCATTTGAATAGGACTGAGCTGCACATAGACCATGTGACCAATAAAAGTGACATCACTGGCATAGAGAGAGGCCGCAGCTCTCATCTGAGCGCTGCAGCCTCTTTCAACAGCCGATTGGTGCCAGGAGTCGGACCCCCACCGATCACATACTAATGACCTACCCTGGGGATAGGTCACCAATATTCTGCTCCTGGAAGAACCCTTTAAAAGGTTTGCCTGCCTTAAACAACCCCAAGTCCTGTCAGAGCATGCTGGGAGTTGTAGTACTGCAACATCTGGAGAGCCACAGGTTGCAGACCACGGTACTGCCCGGGGTTGTTCCTAAATGTCAGGGATTGCCAACCTACCAACTGTTGTAAAACTACAACTCCGACCATGCCCTGCTGAAGGCTGATAGCTGTAGGCAGTGTGGGCATGGTGGGAGTTGTAGTTTTGCAACAGCTGGAGAGCCTCAGGTTGGCCATCGTTGCTATATGTGGCTGTCTGGTGGCCGGAGTCTTTGGTGGATACGTACACCAGGTTGTCTCTGGGCGTTCTTCCGGGCCACAGTCGGGCTGACGCCTCCTCTCCTTGGTGGAAAAGCCTCTTTCTGCTTCTTAAGCACATTATCCAGTTGTTCCTTCCTCGTCTGCAGAGCTTTCTTCATCTTCGTCTGGTTCTCCCGCTCCATCTTCTGTCTTTCCACCGCCTTCTTCTTCATGAAGTCCCGGATTTGCTCCACACTATAATTTCGTCTTTTGCCACCACTGGGTTGAACCTTATGGTCGTCCCCGACGTTCTCCTTTCCAAGGGGCCTCTTCTCCATGTTGTTGGTGGTGGCATGGGGTCTTATTGGAGAAAAACTCTTTGATCTGTTACCATCTCCTGGTTTTCCAGACATTTTACATCCAGGTCTTGACTGATGTCCTTCACCTCTGACTCGGCCACTATCTAGTCTTCCTTTCACAAACTTATCGCTGTTGGGCTGCTGCTTGGGTGATCCCGTCTTCTGGCATCTTCTGCAGCTTACTGGAAACAGAGAATCATAGATAGATAGATAAATAGATAGATAGATATGAGATAGATAGATAGATAGATAGATATGAGATAGATAGATAGATATGAGATAGATAGATATGAGATAGATAGATACATTTTAGATACGAGAAAGAAAGAAAGAATTTTAGATAGAAGGAAGAATGGATGGATAGATAGATAGAAGGGTGGTGGACCTGAGGCCAATAAAAGGGGATCCTTCACCTGACTTGGAGTACTGGAGAAAGAAAGAAAGAAAGAAAGAGAGAAGAGAGAGAGAGAGAGAGAGAGAGAAAAGAGAGAGAGAAAAAGAAAGAAAGAAAGAAAGGAAGAAAGAAAGAAAGAAAGAAAGAAAAAATTTTAGATAGAAGGAAGAAGGTTAGATAGATAGATACGAGATAGATAGAATTAGATAGATAGATATTAGATAGATAGATAGATAGATATAAGGTAGATAGATACATTTTAGATACGAGAAAGAAAGAAAGGAAGAATTTTAGATAGAAGGAAGAATGGATGGATAGATAGATAGATAGATAGATAGATGGAAGGGTGGTGGACCTGAGGCCAAAAAAAGCGGATCCTTCACCTGACTTGGAGTACTGAAGAAAGAAAGAAGGAAAGAAAGAATTTTAGAAGAAAGAAAGAAAGAAAGAAAGAAAGAAAGAAAGAAAGAAAGAAAGAAAGAAAGAAAAAGAAATAAAGAAAGAAATAATTTTAGATAGAAGGAAGAATGGATGGAAGAAGGTTAGATAGATAGATAGTTAGATAGAAAGAAAGAATAGATAGATATAGATAGATAGATAGATAGATGGATAGATATGAGATAGATAGATAGATAGATAGATAGATAATACTCTACCCGTCTGTGTAGATATTAGGTTATCTGCTTTAGGTGACTGATGTTTCACCAATGTGACTGGTGACGGCCCTAATATCTGCTGGACGAGTCTCTGTCCTTCTCTCCATGCTGAAGCTCCATACAGACCTGAACATGCAGAGAAAGTCGATGCACAAGTCATATTGAGTGCAGCGCCCCTACAGGCAAAACCAAGCATTACATCATTCTGATTGTGCAATGTACGTGCATGCTGGACAAACAGATGATTTTGGCTGAGGACCCTGAAGCTGGACAGACCCCATACTGAAGAGGTCCCCTGTGATGAGACAACATGGAGGGGTGGTTCATGAAGGGGAGTCCTGAGCCAGGGAGCCCCCACTTTGACATCCATAGGTCCCCCCAGGGCGTATGGACAGGGTTTGCCTTCATGAGACAACCCCCATAAGAGACCACCATTGCTGTGGCGGGAGAAGCTGCTGCTGATGGGGGGTGAATGCTTTTATGATTATAGTTTTGACTCCTGCAGGGGCACGCCCCCGCTGCGGTTCCTGCGTCACCTCTCGCCTTCTTATGTCTAGTGTTACTTTCTCGCCAAAGTGCAAATTAATTTTTCGTTAACGCCAGCAAATTTCTCGACTCCCAATTCATCACGTTGGACGCCGACCTTTGAACTCCCATTTATCTTAGCCGCGGCTCTGTCCCGCCGTCACCGCTGACAGAAACTAATGACCAAAAAGGAGTCCTTGACACTCGCAGCTGCGATGACAAATGCTGTATCAGACCGCGATCTTAGGGGCCAGTCCCGGCGGGGCACAGGACCATTTTTCAAATCCATTAAATTCCTAAATTTCATATTTTATGCATTTTTAAACACCGGCGCGCTCCCTCTTTTTGTTAATTCAGCAATGGCCGTGCATTCTGGGGACCATTAAAAGGCTGTGCCCAAAGGAGATTACTATACTGGGGAACTACAAATCTTCTAAGATTGCCTCCTCATTATAACCTGTCAGGTGATGACAGGGGGTCTCAGGGTTAAGTAGCCACAACCTAAGCCCTAATCCTGACCTGGATGTGATTGACAGGAGGAGCAGTAGAGGGTCATAATTATAAGGGGTGCAGATTACAGAAAGCCTCAAGTTACCCCTCTGACTGGCTCCCATGTCTCATGTGCTGCCCAGATGCTACAGGCTGCAGAGAGACTTGTTGGCAACCCCCTCGGCATATACTCCATCATCCACCCCCTCCCCCCAGCCATGCCCCTGGGATTACAGCAGCAGAATGTATATATATATATATATATATATATATACACACACACACACACTAGCAGAAGGACCCAGCTTCGCACGGGTATATTTAATCTATTTTCATAGCAGCTGCCCCTTTAACAGTGGCTCCTACCCCCTTAACAGCGACCTCCATAGTGCCTGCCTCTTTAACAGTGACCTCCACAGCGGCCTGCCCCCTTAACAGTAACATCCACAGTGACCTGCATAGTGGACCATCTCCTTATCTGTGATCTCCACTGTTTCCCGCCCCCTTAACAGAGACCTCCACAGCACCCATCCCTTTAACAGTGACTGCCACAGTACCCTGTTCCTTTAACAGTGACCTCCACAGTATCCCGTTCCCTTAATAATGATCTCACAGTACCCTGCTGCCTTAACAGTGACCTCCATAGCAGCTGCCCCTTTAATAGAGGCCCCTACCCCATTAACAGTGACCTCCATAGTGCCTGCCCCTTTAATAGTGACCTGCACAACAGCCTTCCCCCTTAACAGTAACATCCACAGTGAACGCCCCTTTACCAGTGACCTCCACAGTGCCAGCCCCTTTAACAGTGACCTCCACAGCAGCTGCTACTTTAATAAGGGAGTAGGGGTCACTAACAGTGACCTCCACAGCAGCTGCCCCTTTAATAGTGGCCTCTTCCCCCTTAACAGTGACCTCTACAGTGCCTGCCTTTTTAACAGTGAACTCCACAGCAGTTGCCCCTTTAATATTTGCCCCAGCACCCTTAACAGTGACCTCCACAGCAGCTGCCCCTTTAATAGTGGTCCTTGCCCCCTTAACAGTAAAACTCCACAGCGCCCTGCCCCTTTAAGGCTACGGATACACAACGGCATGTGTCCTGCAACATTTTTTCGCACCAATGTTGCGCAACTAGTTCTAAAATGATAGGCTATGGTGTCGCACTGCCACTTATTACGACATGCTGCGACTGTGACGCAGCAGTCACAAAAAATCAATCCAAGATGGATTTTTCTGCGACAGTCGTGTAGCAGTTGCAGCATGTCGCAGTGCAACACCATAGACTATCATTATAAAAATTGTCGCGCGACATTGGTTTGACATGTAGCAGTGTAGTTGTGCCCTATGTGTCGTGCAACTTATTGTCGTCGTGTAGCCCTTGCCTAAAGTTGACCTACAGCAGTGAAGAAAAATGGCTGGGTTGTTATGGAAACCTGCAGTAAAACTGTGTGTATGTGGAGACTAAAGGCCTATGAGCTTCTATTGGCTGATAAGGGTCATGTGACAGTGTGTATGGCAGTTGGCAGTTGGAATATGAAGAGAAAGACTTCCAGGCTAATATTGGCTAATGCAGGTCATTTTTTGGGAATATCTCAGGAATGGTAAGCTTTTCTAAAACCTTCTTGGAGACTTGATGTACCTGTGTGGCAAATTTGGTGAAGAGCGGTCAATTAGTTTGGTCGCGTATAGAGAACAGACAGATAGACAGAAACTCATTTTTATAATATAAGAAGATATATATTGCTCAGCAACCTCCAGCACCCCGGCTGTTGTGAAACTACAACTCCCAGCATGCACACTTTCTCTGCTTTTCCCACAGAAGGGAATGGAGCCTGGTAGGAGTTGTAGTTTCACAATAGCTGGAATCTCGGAGGTTGCTGACCCGTTGGATGTACACGTAGGCGCCTGACACAAGAAATCCATTTTCAAGGAGGAGGTCACAGCTATTACTGTATGCTAAGTGGTGCAGCTAGGCAACCTACAAAGTGCACATGCATCCCCGGCTATGCATCCTTGGCACTACACTTGATGATTGCAGCTCTGCCAGTTTTCTGCTGGAACCTGTGCACCCATTGCAATGCCAAACCGTCACATGGTCGGACTTTTTGTAAACTCACCGGAATGCTTTTCTTTCCTCTCTGGAGAAGCCGATTTAAAGGAGAGTTTTCTGGCAACTGGACTCTTGCTTTTAAGCTTCCCTCTGGAACATCTGAAGGCTGGCGGAAAAAATAACCATGTTACGGACTCCTCATCTCAGACATTGATGGCATATTGCTGGAATAGGCCATCAATGTCAGATAGGTGCAGGCCCCACCGCAGATTTGTAATATGGACCTGTGCACGAGGCCTTAGAGTTACCATCTGCAGTGATCCACTTAACCACGTCTCCTTCATTCTTGGGGAACTTCTTCAAATTTTCTTTGTCTCTTTTGACAGCATCTTCACTATTGATGGGGACTGATTCTTCATCTCCAGCGCTAAACCCTAAGAGAAAGTCCTAAACGTTACCTGCTAGAATTTCTTCTGAAGTAATCAGATAGGTCATGATGATCATTTGGACCTCAGGTGAGGACAACTCCATACAATGGTGTATTGTAGAGGCCTGAAGAAGCTCCTGTTCTTTAGTGATTAAAGGGGTGGTCCCATTACAGTAATCCCCCCCTATCCTGTGATCGGCAGAGGTCCGACCGCTGGGCCCCTGCTGATCACAAGAACGGGGGGCTGTGTTCCCCATTTGAATGGAGATCTATTTAACCCCCTAACTGTTTTGCCAGAGTGGAGCTCCAACAGTGGGAAAAGTAGCTAACTGGAGGGGGGGGGGCTGCTTTAGATGCTGCTACCTCCTGAATGGTAGCAGGTGAAACATGCAACTGATTTTGTTTGAAAGCAGACATTCCAAGCTTTCAGGCAATACCAAAATGACAGCAATATGTTCAGGACAGAGAAAGATATCATTGATATAAATCGGGATGCTGTGAATGCAGCTGAAAATCAAAATAAAAACAGCTTGGACTTTAGCTGTCATGTTGGTCTTGTATGAAAGCCTGGACTGTCAGCTTTCATACAAGACCAGTTGCATGTTTCTAGCTGCTACCATTGAGGAGATATCACCATCTAAAGCAGCCCTCCCCCCCTCCAGTTAGCTACTTTTCACACTGCCCGAGCTGGACTCGGGCAAAACAGTTAGGTGGTTAAAGGGGTTTTCCGAGATCACCTCTATCCGTCAGTATCTGATCGATAGGGGTCCGACACCCGGGAACCCAGCTGGCACCAGGGCTCCCGGCCTTCACACAGCTTTCTCTAGGCCATGTGACATCACGTTCATCGACCATGTGGCCCAGGAGCAGCTGATCTGCGATACCAGGTACAGCCACTATACAATGGACGGCGCTGTGTTGGTGAGCTGAGAGAAGGTCACAGCGCTACAGTGATCACTGGTGCCTTCTTGCCCAAGTGTCTGACCTCCACTAATCAGATACTGATGATCTTATCCTCTATCCTGTGCGCCCCTTTAATAAGCTGTCAGCAGCAGGGGTGGGACAAGCTCTCTTGGTGCCCAAGGCAGGGGTTTCTGGATGCCATCCCTCCATATTTCACCGCCAATCCCTAGTACTCGTATTTCTAGCACATACTCCCCATTTTCAACCCACCCATATCAAGCATGATCAGCTTTGGCCCTGAAGGGGTTAAAATAAAAATGTCTAAAGTGATTTCTTGGGATATAAAATAAATACAGACACAATACTCATTCCTTCACTTCGCCAGTTCATCTAGAGCCGGCGTGCCGTGACAAATGGACTTTTTGTCTAATGCACCTCCCAAGAAAATAAGACTATGAAATATAGGCCCTTCAACATATTTCTACATCTCGGCCGCGCTCCGGATCATAGATCTGCAGTTCTTGACAATTAAAGAGGATGAAGCGGTTCCAAAAGAAAATGAAATTGCCGGACTCAAGTGTGAAGTAACTCGAGGACGTTCTTACCTTTGTGACGGGGGGCTGGAGGACCAAAGGTCACTTTGCAAACTTTCCTTTTCATGGGAGGTTTGCCTCGGGGTTCTGGTTTCTGGTGAGGTTTTGTCGGATTCCTCTTGGAGAGATCTTGGCGTCTTTTTTGCTCCTGGATCTTTTCTTTGAGTTTTTCAAGTTTGCTTTTGGGCGATTTACTCTTTAGGTGTTCAAGCTTCTCCACGTAGAGGTCAACCTTCGAAGAAGGTGAGGAGGTGATGTTCTCTGGGGACAAACTTGGTCTGATATACGTTCCAGAAGGGGGAAAGGTCTCAGCTGGATAGGGGTTGACTACTTCTTCCATCTCGTCTTCTGCAATGTATGTTTGGAGTCCCAGGTTGGAAGCCTTCAGGACCTGGTCTACATGCTCTTCTGAGGAACCTCTTAGAGCCATCACTTGGCCGTTCCTAAATGTTTGGAGTCCCAGGTTGGAAGCCTTCAGGACCTGGTCTACATGCTCTTCTGAGGAACCTCTTAGAGCCATCACTTGGCCGTTCCTAAATGTTTGGAGTCCCAGGTTGGAAGCCTTCAGGACCTGGTCTACATGCTCTTCTGAGGAACCTCTTAGAGCCATCACTTGGCCGTTCCTAAATGTTTGGAGTCCCAGTTTGGAAGCCTTCAGGACCTGGTCTACATGCTCTTCTGAGGAACCTCTTAGAGCCATCACTTGGCCGTTCCTAAATGTTTGGAGTCCCAGTTTGGAAGCCTTCAGGACCTGGTCTACATGCTCTTCTGAGGAACCTCTTAGAGCCATCACTTGGCCGTTCCTAAATGTTTGGAGTCCCAGGTTGGAAGCCTTCAGGACCTGGTCTACATGCATTTCTGAGGAACCTCTTAGAGCCATCACTAGGCCGTTCCTGAAGTTTTCCTGGCTTGACTTCGCCAATACATCTTCACCCACATGGTATCGATGAAAACTATCTACAGATGGATTATCTTCTTGCAGAAGTGGTGTAGGCCTTGTTCTGCTTGAGAGATCCCAAGGTATATCCATCTTGGCTTCACTATATAGAACAAGTAGAAGCAAATAAATAAGACATAAAAATCAAGAATCAAGAACAGGGTCAGGTTTAGCTGGAGACCGCAGATGGATTGCAGATTCGTATTAGCCCATATTTCCTAATAATAGAAGGTTTTTCTTCTCCCCCATGAAGTGTTGTTGAATCTGGTGGCCACACACCTTAGATACTGTCAACCGCTCTTTTAGCCGACAGCTGTTCCTCCTTTCCCAGACACATGAACGCTGATGATGCTAGACACCTCTGACAAGACTTAGCTCTTATCTCTCCCTGAAGGTCGACCGCTTCCACCAAAATCAGGGTTTGGTTGACCTTTGTGGCCACCTCTAGTCCCAATATTACACTAGAGGCCACTTTGCCGTTCTCACCTGGGCAGCGTGAAGGTCTCGTCAGGTTTCCTCTGATAGATATCCACTCTCTCTGGATGGGAAGAATCATCGACGGTTGAAGGACAGGAATCCGGACCTAGACAATGAACACGTCTGAGAGTGAGCCATGTCTGACAGCTGCGTTTCGTCTTGTGCCCATATCTCGGAGCAGGCCTCGGCTTGCCCGCTTTCACAATGTGGCAGCAAATCTATTTCTAAGTTATCTAGGACTAAACAATTCTTGGCCCGCCGCCTCAGTAAATAACATTCCCTTTACACTCGGATAACTCAGCGGCTGTGGTACCCGTAATTCCCAATACCTGCAACCCCAAGAGTTATCAGATTTAAATAGTATTAAATAGCATTTATTATGTAGAGGAAGATAATACAAGGCACTTACTAATGTATTGAGATTGTCCATATTGCCTCCTTTGCTGCTCCTTTTCCATTACATTATACACTGCTTCACTGTTTCCATGGTTACCACCAACCTGCTGTCCACCAGTAGTGGTCGTGCTTGCACACTATAGGAAAAAGTGCCGGCCTCTCTGGAGGCCGGGATCGTGGGAGCTCACATAGGCCGGTGCTTTTTCCTATAGTGTCCAAGAACGGCCACCACTGATGGATTGCAGGGCGGTCGTAACCATGGGAACGAGCCGTGTATAATGGGATGGGAAAAATGAATCCAGCCAGTAAAGGAAGCAATATGGACAATCACAATACATTAGGAAATGCTTTGTATTAACCTTCTCTACATAATAAATGCTACTTACTGAAGTGAGACAACCCCTTTAAGGGGTTACGCTTCCCTTGTAGATTTGCATTTACATGTCTACAACGGGAAACCCCTTGTGATGCTGGTGGTCCATACCCACTGGTGACTCCTCCGGTGGCCATGGCCACCCGAGTACTCACCCTCTCCGCAGCTCCATGCTGCAGATAGCTCATTCCTTTAGACCAGGGAGGCCCAACCTGCAACCTTCCAGCTGTTGCAAAACTACAACTCCCAGCATGCCCAGACAGCCCACAGCTATCAGCCTACAGCAGAGCATGGTGGGAGTTGTAGTTTTACAACAGCTGGAGGGCCGCAGGTTGAGCATCCCTGCTTTACAGCGTTCTCTTTACGACTCTTAAAGGGCCAGCGTATGGGCTAGTATGTCCCCAGCCAATGGCAGCAGTCCCTAGGGGTATATAGGGCGCATTTCTCATTGGGTTGCACAAAGGTTGCCATTTTGTCCCGTCTTGTTCTTTCTTCCCCGGCCTGTCTTGACCTCGGCTAGCCTTCTAGACCACACTTTTGCCTGTCGCATTGCTGCCAGGTCTCTTGATCTGCCCGGCTCAGCAGCCTCCAAAAGGAGACTACTCCTAGAGGTAGCGGCCTGATGGCCCATGCAATGGTCCAGATCCTCATATGGGAGTGGAAGGGTGAAAACCAGGTCCCTCGGGCCGCGTTACACCCCTTTAAGATTCTGCAGCCAGTGACTTACCAGAAAATGAATTCCTTTCAAGCTGTAACCTCCGCCGTGCCTTCTGAGCCTTCTGTCTACGACGCTGATTCTGCACGTCAACCTTATTCTCTATTCTCTGTAACTAAAAAAATGCATCCATAATTATGGTGTTCAGGCAGGGAGAATTTTAAGGGATCAGTATCTGATCGGTGGGGGTCCAACACCCGGGACCCCCGCCGATCAGCTGTTTGAGAAGGCACTGGTGCTCCCGTGAGCGCCACGGCCTTCTCTTAGCTTTTCCTAGGCCAGTGACGTCACGTTCATCGGTCACGTGACCTAGGAGCGGCTCAGCCCCATTCAAGTGAGCGCGATACCAAGCACGGCCACTACACAATGTACTGCGGTGTGCTTGGTAAGCTGCGAGAAGGTAGCGGCGCTCACAGGAGTGCCGGTACCTTCTCAAACAGCTGATCGGCGGGGGTCCGGGTGTCAGACCCCCACCGATCAGATACTGATCACCTATCCTGAGGATAGGTCATCAGCATTAAAATCCCAGAAAACCCCTTTAATAAGGCCTCCATTATGGCCCTAAAGGATACCTCCAGTGATGATCGCTGCCACGTCCCCTGCCGAAAGTTTAAGGGGTACGTCCAGACACAGCTGGAAACCATATACTGGTTCATCTTCTGCAAGCATTGGACTACTTTTGGGCACGTCTTCCGCCATTACTGTTCGGAGCCCCCACAGAAGTGGTCACTTGCAACCAAGCACTTGTCAGCTGAGGACCACTGGCTTTCATTAAAATCAAGGGGCGTTGGAATGAAAATGAGCATTTACACACAGATTATCTCCTCACCCCAGTCAGGGTTGATTGGAGACCCAATTTTTAAAAGAGTTTGTCCAATTTTAAAAAGCCATGCACGCTATAGGGGAATATGAGTCTGCACGGGGCAGGGGTCCCTGTTCAGGATCCTCATCTCTTGACCATAGAGGAGAGCTTTCACAAAGAGTGTCTCTAGCTCTAGAGAACCTTCCTTGCCTCTACTGTCACATTGGGTAGGGAACAGTGCAGCCCTGTACTCCCTACCTACTTGCACGCTCCACCCTAAATGGCGGCTCACAACTTGGCGACGGTCCCTAACTTGTGCAGGGGCCTACTAAACCTAAAAAGCTAAGTCAAAATCAAGCCAGGGTTCAAACCAGAGAGATACCTCAGAAGAGTCAAAAACCAGATGGAGTCAGTGGATAATGTCAGAGGAATAAACAACAGTCAGGAGCAAAGTCAGGGACAAACCAAAAGTCAGCCTGGTGTCCCTGCTCCCTGACAGGCTGAGTGAAGCCAGCAGCGTAGCCACAGTGAGGCAGGTAAGTACATGATACCTACAGTACACAGACAACCCATTGATTTGAATAAGCACTGTGTAATGCTTCATTTCTCCTGTGGTGGCGCTGCAGGGAAAATGAACACTTAATTAAATATTAGAACTGATCACTGGGGGTCCAAACGGAGAAACTCTTTATATTAAATAAAAATTACCGAACCTTACGTGAATTTCACTTACCACATTTTTAGCTTCTAAAAGGCTGTCCCAGGCATGGGATACATCTAAAACAATAAAAAAAATAATCATTTTGCAATATAATATTCAGAAAAAGTGCAACAATATACAAGAAAAATCACAAATTGTACAAAGTTTGGCCTATGAACCACAAAACACAGCCGGATCAGTACACTTGAATGGATCTGTGCTGTAGTTCCCTGACAGTGGCCATGGCAGTGGAACAGCAGCCGGATCAGTACACCTGAATAAAGCGGTGCTGCGGTTCCCTGACGGTGGCAGTGGAACTGCAGCCGGATCAGTACACTTAAAGGGATCTGTGCTGCAGAAACCCGACGGTGGCCGTGGCACAGAAGCCGGATCAGTACACATGAATGGAGCTGTGCTGCAGTTTCCTGACAGTGGCTGAGGCAGTGGAACAGCAGCCGGATCAGTACTCTTGAATAGAGCTGTGCTGCAGTTCCCTGACAATGACCGTGGAACAGCAGCGGGATCAGTACACTCGAATGGAGATGTGCTGTGGTTCCCTGACTATGGCCGTGGAGCAGCAGCGGGATCAGTACACTTGAATAGAGCTGTGCTGCAGCTCCCGATGGTGGCCGTGGAACAGCAGCTGGATCAGTACACTTGAATGGAGCTGTGCTGCAGTTCCCTGACAATGACTGTGGAACAGCAGTGGGATCAGTACACTCAAATGGAGATGTGCTGTGGTTCCCTTATGGTGGCCGTAGAACAGCAACTGGATCAGTACACTTGAATGGAGCTGTGCTGCAGTTCCCTGATGGTGACCGTGGAACAGCAGCGGGATCAGTACACTCAAATGGAGATGTGCTGTGGTTCCCTGACTGTGGCCATGGAGCAGCAGCGGGATCAGTACACTTGAATGGAGCTGTGCTGCAGTTCCCTGATGGTGGCCGTAGAACAGCAACTGGATCAGTACACTTGAATGGAGCTGTGCTGCAGTTCCCTGATGGTGGCCGTGGAACAGCAGCTGGATCAGTACACTTGAATGGAGCTGTGCTGCAGTTCCCTAACAGTGGCCGTGGAGCAGCAGCGGGATCAGTACACTTGAATGGAGCTGTGCTGCAGTTCCCTAACAGTGGCCGTGGAGCAGCAGCTGGATCAGTACACTTGAATGGAGCTGTGCTGCAGTTCCCTAACAGTGGCCGTGGAGCAGCAGCCGGATCAGTACACTTGAATGGAGCTGTGCTGCAGTTCCCTGAAGGTGGCCATGGAACAGCAGCTGGATAGGTACACTTGAATGGAGCTGTGCTGCAGTTCCCTGAAGGTGGCCATGGAACAGCAGCTGGATAGGTACACTTGAATGGAGCTGTGCTGCAGTTCCCTGATGGTGGCCGTGGAACAGCAACTGGATCAGTACACTTGAATGGAGCTGTGCTGCAGTTCCCTGATGGTGGCTGTGGAACAGCAGCTGGATCAGTACACTTGAATGGAGCTGTGCTGCAGTTCCCTGATGGTGGCCGTAGAACAGCAACTGGATCAGTACACTTGAATGGAGCTGTGCTGCAGTTCCCTGATGGTGGCCGTGGAACAGCAGCTGGATCAGTACACTTGAATGGAGCTGTGCTGCAGTTCCCTAACAGTGGCCGTGGAGCAGCAGCGGGATCAGTACACTTGAATGGAGCTGTGCTGCAGTTCCCTAACAGTGGCCGTGGAGCAGCAGCTGGATCAGTACACTTGAATGGAGCTGTGCTGCAGTTCCCTGATGGTGGCCATGGAACAGCAGATGGATCAGTACACTTGAATGGTGCTGTGCTGCAGTTCCCTGAAGGTGGCCATGGAACAGCAGCTGGATAGGTACACTTGAAAGGAGCTGTGCTGCAGTTCCCTGATGGTGGCCGTGGAACAGCAACTGGATCAGTACACTTGAATGGAGCTGTGCTGCAGTTCCCTAACAGTGGCCGTGGAGCAGCAGCCGGATCAGTACACTTGAATGGAGCTGTGCTGCAGTTCCCTAACAGTGGCCGTGGAGCAGCAGCCGGATCAGTACACTTGAATGGAGCTGTGCTGCAGTTCCCTGAAGGTGGCCATGGAACAGCAGCTGGATAGGTACACTTGAATGGAGCTGTGCTGCAGTTCCCTGATGGTGGCCGTGGAACAGCAACTGGATCAGTACACTTGAATGGAGCTGTGCTGCAGTTCCCTGATGGTGGCCGTGGAACAGCAGCTGGATCAGTACACTTGAATGGAGCTGTGCTGCAGTTCCCTGATGGTGGCTGTGGAACAGCAGCTGGATCAGTACACTTGAATGGAGCTGTGCTGCAGTTCCCTAACAGTGGCCGTGGAGCAGCAGCGGGATCAGTACACTTGAATGGAGCTGTGCTGCAGTTCCCTAACAGTGGCCGTGGAGCAGCAGCTGGATCAGTACACTTGAATGGAGCTGTGCTGCAGTTCCCTGATGGTGGCCATGGAACAGCAGATGGATCAGTACACTTGAATGGTGCTGTGCTGCAGTTCCCTGAAGGTGGCCATGGAACAGCAGCTGGATAGGTACACTTGAAAGGAGCTGTGCTGCAGTTCCCTGATGGTGGCCGTGGAACAGCAACTGGATCAGTACACTTGAATGGAGCTGTGCTGCAGTTCCCTAACAGTGGCCGTGGAGCAGCAGCCGGATCAGTACACTTGAATGGAGCTGTGCTGCAGTTCCCTAACAGTGGCCGTGGAGCAGCAGCCGGATCAGTACACTTGAATGGAGCTGTGCTGCAGTTCCCTGAAGGTGGCCATGGAACAGCAGCTGGATAGGTACACTTGAATGGAGCTGTGCTGCAGTTCCCTGATGGTGGCCGTGGAACAGCAACTGGATCAGTACACTTGAATGGAGCTGTGCTGCAGTTCCCTGATGGTGGCCGTGGAACAGCAGCTGGATCAGTACACTTGAATGGAGCTGTGCTGCAGTTCCCTGAAGGTGGCCATGGAAAAGCAGCTGGATCAGTACACTTGAATGGAGCTGAGCTGTGGTTCCCTGACAGTGGCCAGGACTAGGGAATACACTTCAGTAGCGCTGTGCTACCGTCACGTGATGGTGGCATATCAGCTCAAACTCGTATCAGGTATTAACCCTCCATCTTCCAGGCCTTGCAGGCTATTGCCCGCCTCGACTTCTTGCACTCACCTTGCACATAGCTGAGCGGCTCCAGGGCAGTCCCGTCCCAGTCCTCCTTTGAAGACATGATCCTGGAGAAGACAGACAAAGCGTTGCTGACTACCGCGGTGTTAACGTCTAATCTCCTTCCGTTTGGAGGTGTGTGCGCGTGTTTGGGCGAGGATTGTCCCCACGGTTACAGACATTTGACGAGTCGCCAACTTTCTCACAAAGTATTCAGTGAAATATGATTCTGCCACCGCTCATGATACTCCACACACCCAGCCAGCTATTGTCTCCTGTTATCAGCCATGTCAGGCTGTGGAGAGGGAGAGATGTCTGCTGGAAAGTCCAGAAATGCCTATCCCCCCCCCCTGTGCACACATGCATGCTCAGCCTGGTCAAGCATGCATGTGTCCTGACTTTGCTTCCCTAACATCTTCTGTTGGGGGAAAGTCGGGAGACTTAGCTACACATTAGATAGGCTTCCAGTATACATCTAAAGCCTTATTCATATATCAGTGAGTCACAGATGTATGGGGGCCATTGGGGTAATTTGCAACGTTATGGGTGCGTTGGGCCCAAAACATTTATTTTTTTTATTTTTAGGCGTTAAAATGGAGTGAAAACTACTCCAGTCCTTAGGATAACATTATTATCATATTTTTATATTTCAGTCTACAGTTTTCTATTATTATACTTTATTTATATATATTCTTTTTATTTTCTTCTATATTTTTTAAATATATAATTTTTTTTATTCAAGTGCAGAATACAGCTAATGTAAATGGGAGCAAGGTAAGTCTAGCTATAGGTAGTGTATATATACTGTATATACCCTGCAGGATATAACAAGGTAAGTGTCCCTATAGTGTATAAACCGTATACACCCTGCAGGATATAACAAGGTAAGTGTCCCTATAGTATATATACTGTATACACCCTGCAGGATATAACAAGGTAAGTGTCCCTATAGAGTATATACTGTATACCCCCCGCAGGATATAACAAGGTAAGTGTCCCTATAGTGTATATACTGTATACACCCTGCAGGATATAACAAGGTAAGTGCAGGGGCGGTCTTGGCATTTCTGGGGCCCTAAGCGAAGTTATGTCCGGGGGCCCCCACCCCCAATGATGCGTCACGCCCCTGATGACACGCCCTCTGATGACACCCCCCCAATGGCACGCCCCCCCACACATCAAAGACTGGGACTAGAGCATGCTCGGGTGGAATTTGCGTGCGCTTTTTCAAATCTGCACGCTAATTCATATGCATATTTTAGTATGTACACTAATGTGTATGCATTTTATAAATTAGTACGCATTAGTGTACTAATTTATAAAATGAGTACGCATTCGGACAAATGCAGTACGTGACAGCTGGGCGGGCGGTCTTGGACACCAGCACAAGAGCGGAGCGTGGGGGCCCCCTTGGACGTCGGGGGCCCTATGCAAATGCATAGGATGTGTGGTGCCCAAGACCGCCCCTGGGTAAGTGTCCCTATAGTATATATACTGTATACACCCTGCAGGATATAACAAGGTAAGTGTCCCTATAGTGTATATACTGTATACACCCCGCAGGATATAACAAGGTAAGTGTCCCTATAGAGTATATACTGTATACACCCTGCAGGATATAACAAGTTAAGTGTCCCTATAGAGTATATACTGTATACACCCTGCAGGCTATAACAAGGTAAGTGTCCCTATAGTGTATATACTAATGTAGTAGGATGAAGGTAAGTCCAGCTATAGACGGTGCACACCTCTGCTCCATCCTCCGGGCGGCCACCTACTGTAGCAGGGCCGCTTCTAGCTTTTCTGCTGCCTGAGGCGAATAATGAAATGGCGCCCCCTATAATATATGGGGTTAGGGGCCAAGGTCACAAGCAAGGTCCGTGGGGGGTTGCACAGATAAGGGCCAGGGTGGCGCACACAGGGAACAAGGGGGCAGAGAGAAGGGGCAGGGAGGCGGCAGCGCAGACAAATGCCAGGGAGGGGTGGCACAAATGAGGCCCTGGGGCAGACAGGGGCCACGTAGGCAGACTAGAGAGAGAGCCCAGATAGGGGCCCGGCCCCGGCCCATGGGAGCGTGTCTTATTCCTCGGGGCCCCAAGCCCCTAAATATGTGGGGCTTGGGGCCCATAGGCCTGGGCCATGGGGGACACATACAAGGCCCGTGGAGGTGCTTTGGGGGGGGGGCAATATAGGCCTGGGTCATGATGGGCATTGGGGCGGCACATACAATGTGTGCGCTGGCAGGAAGGCACACAGGAGTTAGGGGCTGCGCTGACAATGGCAAGGGGGGCACAGGCAGCAGGCACAGATAGTCTTACCTAGGGAATGTAATCAGGGGCGTAGCTAAAGGCTCATGGGCCCTGGTGCAAGAGTTCAGCTTGGGCCCCCCCCCCCCTCCAGCGCTGGTGCACCTAGCTTTTCTGCCGGCCAAGTCAAAAATTGAAACCCCCTTCCATGCCAAATTCTCACCCTAACCTAACCTCCTAACATTACGTGTATCACTAGAGAACATACAGGTTAAGGCTACATTCACACAACCCATTCACTTAAATGAGCACTGTGTGCTGTCCGCATCTGTATGTCCAGTCCTATTTTTGTCCATTTGTGGACAATGATAGGCATAGTAACAGTGGATCTGCAAAAAAAACGGATGCCATATGGAACATCATCCTTTTTTTGCGGATCCGCAATTTGCAGACTGCAAAACACAATGTTCGTGTGAATGTAGCCTAATACAGCGCCTCATACCTCTTACATCCAGTATAATAAAGCGCCTCATACCTCGTACATCCAGTGACGTCTCCTCGGATGTAGATCTTTTCTTTCCTCATCTTCTCCTTTCAGACCAGGTGCCATTTTTCAGCCATTTCTCATCTCTGCAGTTAGACAGAAAAAAATCTTAGTTTACTACTTTTCCATCATCCTCCCGTCTTCTGGACAAATCATCCTACCACCCCCAGTACTGAGCCACTAGTACCACACAGATAGTGCCCTTCAATAATTATTGGCACACAGTGTCCTAAAATAACTGCGCCCAGCAAATAGTGTGAACATAACGTCCCCCAGAAATAACTGCGCTGATACTGTGCCAGGGTGCCCCCAAAGTCCCAACTAATAATTCTCTGCCAGAGTGCACTTGTTAGTAATAGTGCCCCCAACAGTACTAATGTCCCCACTGTGCCCTAGAAGAAATAATGCTTTCAATGTGCCAGTAAGAAATGCCCCATGTGCCAGAAAAACGCCCCCAGTGCCAGTAAAAAATGCCCCCAAGTGCCAGTAAGAAATGTCCCCAGTGCCCCCATGTGCCAGTGAAAATGGCCCCAGTGCCAGTAAAAATGCCCCCGTGTCCCATGTGCCAGTAAAAATGCCCCCAGTGCCAGTAAAATGCTCCCAGTGCCCCCATGTGCAAGTAAAAAAAAGCCCCCAGTGCCAGTAAAATGCCCCCAGTGCCCCCATGTGCCAGTAAAATGCCCCCAGTGCCCCCATGTGCCAGTAAAAGTGCCCCCAGTACGAGTAAAAATGCCCCCAGTGCCAGTAATATGCCCCCAGTGCCCCCATGTGCCAGTAAAAATGCCCCCATGTGCCAGTAAAAATGCCCCCAGTGCCCCCATGTGCCAGTAAAAATGCCCCCATGTGCCAGTAAAAATGCCCCCAGTGCCCCCATGTGCCAGTAAAATGCCCCCAGTGCCCCCATGTGCCAGTAAAAGTGCCCCCAGTACCAGTAAAAAATGGCCCCAGTGCCAGTAATATGCCCCCAGTGCCAGTAATATGCCCCCATGTGCCAGTAAAAATGCCCCCATGTGCCAGTAATATGCCCCCAGTGCCCCCATGTGCCAGTAAAATGCCCCCAGTGCCCCCATGTGCCAGTAAAAAATGCCCCCAGTGCCAGTAATATGCCCCCAGTGCCAGTAATATGCCCCAGTGCCAGTAATATGCCCCAGTGCCAGTAATATGCCCCCATGTGCCAGTAAAAGTGCCCCCAGTGCCAGTAATATGCCCCCAGTGCCAGTAATATGCCCCCATGTGCCAGTAAAAGTGCCCCCAGTGCCAGTAATATGCCCCAGTGCCAGTAATATGACCCCATTGGCCAGTAAAAGTGCCCCCAGTGCCAGTAATATGCCCCCAGTGCCAGTAATATGCCCCCATGTGCCAGTAAAAGTGCCCCCAGTGCCAGTAATATGCCCCCAGTGCCCCCCATGTGCTAGTAAAAATGCCCCCATGTCCCCCAATAGAGCTCCGGTCCGTGCTACAATAAAAAAATAAACACTAATACTTACCTCCATGGAGCTGGCAGCGATGCGATGCAGGCCTCTTCCGGCCTGTGTCCCGCGCTGTACGGCTCAGGCGGCGCGATGACGTCATCGCGCCGCCTGAGCCGGCCTCTGATAGGCTGCAGGCCCAGTGCCTGCAGCCTATCAGAGGAGCGGGCAGGGGAGACGCCTCTCCCTCCCCTGCCCCGCAGTAGAATACAGGACTCAGGAGGAGAGGTGGGGAGCGCCAGGGAACACGGAGCGGCATCCACCAGCAGTGTTTAACTGCTGTGTGGATGCCGCCCCTCAGAAATACGTAAAACTGCCGCCTGAGGCGAGATCCTCATCTCGCCTCATGGCAGAAGCGGCCCTGTACTGTAGGTACAGGACTCACCTGGGCACGAGCTGCCGAACGTCACTCCCCACACCGGGCACAATGAGGTGGGGACACTGGGGACGAGGTGGGCGGGACAGACAGGTGGGAGTGGGCAGGGCAGACAGTTATCACGGGGCGGGGCTTGTCCTCTGGCGGCAGGTGAGGCGGGAGTGTGCGGGGAGGGGCACCCTAAGATTTCCCCGCCATCTTCTCCGCCTCCTGAGAGACTTGTACATTACCAGACAGCACAGTCCTCATCTCACTATGTCAGTGCAGTCTAGTAAAACTACAACTCCCAGCATTTCTGAAAACTGTGGTAAAACTACAACTCCCAGCATGCTGTTAATAGTCTACCACGTGGTGAAACAGTCAAACCACAGCTCCCAGTATGCTGTTTCTGTCAGTGTTTTGCAATCTGTAAAACAACAAATCCCAGTAGGCCGTGTCAGTGATTTGCTACCCGTCATGAATGCTGAGGGTTGTAGTCTCACCATAGTTTGAGCTCCCCCTCTAGATTCCTGAGAAGGTTTTCCTTCAGGACACTGCTGCCAGTCTGCTGTCATGTCTACACCAGACCAGCAGGTGGCGCTGCTACACCACTGCGCCATAGACCGGCCGCGGCAGAGGAGGCTCCTGAGGTGATTACATGATGCAGCCATGTTCCCGGGTCACTGCGTGTGTCATACATGTCAGCGAGGCAAGGAGCTGAAGATCATCGTCACCCCAGGTATTTAGCTTTGGAAAGCAGTAATCTGGTTGTTATTGGCCATTACTGCACTTTGCCTCCATAGTTCCCTGAGCTGCCCCAGTGTGATTACTTTACCTTAAAGGGCATCTGTCAGCAGTTTTGTACCTATGACGCTGGTTGACCTGTTACATGTGCACTTGGCAGCTGAAGGCATTTGTGTTGATCCCATGTTCATATGTGCCCGCATTACTGAGAAAAATGATGGTTTATTATATGCAAATGAGCCTCTAGGAGCCACGGGGGCATTACCGTTACACCTAGAGGCTCTGTTCTCTCTGCAACTGCTACATCCTTCTGCACTTTGACAGGACCAGTCAGTGAAAACATCATCACGTTTGGCCCTGTCAATCAAAGAACAGAGGGCACGGCCGATACAGAGAGAGCTGAGCCTCTGGGTGTAATGGCGACGCCCACATTGCTCCTAGAGGCTCATGTACATATATTAAAACATCGTTTTTCTCAGCAATGCGGGCACCTATGAAGATGGGACCAACACAGATGCTTTCAGCTGCCAAGTGCACATGTAACAGGTCAGCCAGTGTCATAGGTACAAAACTGCTGACAGATGCCCTGTAATATGCCTTTTCATTATCTTAGTCAAACATTACATGCTTATGCTTGCTGTCAGTGAGTGGAAACGTTCCTCTAGAAGCTGAATACTGGCTGTAATCTAAAAAGCTATTTCCAGGAGACAGTTTTTGCAGAAAGTGTGGTGATTTTTATACAAATGTTGCCGAAAATCACAATGAGAAAACGTCACCCTACGGCTCCATTCAGACGTCCGAAAAGTGCTTATCCTCAAACTACGAATACCGTCAGTGGGAACGCACACAGAAGCCCTGTATAGAAATGCCTGATCTTGATTGCAGACAAGAATAGGACATGCTCTATCTTTTTTGGAAACTCTGCTCAATCTGCACTGAAATCACCTTCCATTGTTTTTAATGGGAGGCAGCACCACGGTTCATACGGACAAGGTGAGATTTTCAAAATCGCATGTACGCGGTGCGGAAATATTCCGCGTGGAAATTGACCTGCACTGTGGATTTTAAAATCTGCAGCATGTCAATTATTTGTGCAGATTTTCGGTGCAAATGTAACCATTTGCGGTGCAAACAGCGAGATCTGGTGCGAATCCACCCCAAAATCCGCAAGTGAAAAAAAAAAAACGGACCTAGCACAGATGTAATCTGTGTGGTCTTTTGTCAAAAAGATATAACATGCCTTATCTTCTCGGACCACGGATCCTTTAAAGGGTTATTCTCATCTTATACAATGGGGGCATATCGCTAGGATATACCCCCATCGTCTCATAGGTGCGGGTCCCACCGCTGGGACCCGCACCTATATCGAGATTGGAGGGGGGAGCGCTGCTCCTGAGGGAACCCATGTTTCCCAGGGTCTGGCCACCACCAGGCGCAGCTCCCATAGAAATGAATGGGATCGCACTGCGCATGCGCAGCCGCCCTCCATTCATTTCTATGGGGCCAGCGAAAATAACCGAGAGCTGGCTCGGCTATTTCCGTCGGCTCCACAGAAATGAATGGGAGCGGTGGCCGCGCATGCGCAGTGCGATCCCATTATATACCCTGGTGGTGGCCGGACCCTGGGAAACATGGTTCCTCAGGAGCAGCGCTGCCCCCTCCGATCTCGATATAGGTGCAGGTCCCGGCAGTGGACGATGGGGGTATATCCTAGCGATATGCCCCCATTGTCTAAGATGAGAATACCCCTTTAAGGTCAGTGAAATGCAAAAAAACCGGACTCGCACGGACGCCATTTGTGTTTTGCAGATACGTTTGCACGAAGCCTATGAATGATGTTGGCTGAGTTTACTGACCATCCCCCATGGCCAATGTGCGCAGGATTTTGGAAGCAATGTCTCATTTTACCTGCAAAATCCCGCAGCCCTTCGCCGCCACAGTTAGGCCTGGTTTAGTCTGCAGCGTGTGAACGCAGCCTTGCATTATTTGTATGTGCGCCCGACCGATCAGTCATATCTGACCCATCTCAGGTGCAGAGGTTCTTCCCAGGTAATTGGGAATGCCTCACGTATGCATCGCCTGCGCCTACGTTTTTATTTGCGGCCCGCTCTCTTTCGGCCTGCCCTGCTGGGTACAATCCACGGGCGCCCTCCGTCTTGGTCCTCTGCCTGTTGTGGTATCAACAAGGAACAGAATGCGAGAAGCAGTTTCCACTCCTGGGAAATAAACAGATCATTAGACTGAAATACCATGCGCATAATATGGGCTCCAGCCATCTGAGCAGATTACAGCGGGCGGAAAAAGACGGCTTTCCGTCAGTGCCAGATCCTCGGAGAGAACGCCTGACTCACATAGTGGGTGAGGGGACGGGTAATGGACAAGCTACAAAGTTATTATGGCGACCAGATAATATGCTGAGTAACCGCCGTGCGCAGACAGCAGCTAGACATGCTGGGGGTGACTCTGTAAGGTCCAGGTAGGTTGTCACAGGTATGTGGAGCCATGATGACTGCAAGGCATCCCACAGCTGCTGGAGGTGGGGATCCATGACCATCAAGGTGGTCCCTCAGATGGGTTCAGGTCTGGGGAATTAGAGGCCAGGGTAGTACTTGGAAGTCCTGGTCATGTTCTTCCAACCAATGTCAGACATTTCTAGCCGTGTGACATGTAATATTGTCTTTGCTGGAAGATCCCTTCCGCCCCAGGGAAGACAGTCAGCATGTAGGGGTGTACCTGATCTGCAAGGATGGATTAATACCCAAATCGGTGGAGAGCGTCTTCCACATGGATGAGAATGCCACGACCATCCCCGGACCATAACGCTGCCCCCGCCGGCTTGTGTTCTTCCAGCAATGGCTGCAGGAGGTTTGTTCTCTGATGTTTCTCTCCTGACACGCCAACGTCCATCCGTTCCATGGAGTAGAAAATGTGACTCATCGGAGAAGACGACCTCTGCCAATCACCGGACGTCCAGTTCCGATACTGCCGCGAAAAGTGAAGCCTTTTCTGCAGATTCAGCTTCGTTATTATAGGTGCAGTGACCGTCCGTCTGCTCCGGAGCCCCGTACATAGTAGGGTTCTCTGATCTATTGTGTTAGACACATGTCTGGTGGTCCCTGGTTCATTTTAGAGGTGAGCTGCTCCGCTGTAGTGTGTCGACCCATGCTTGTGCACCTTCACCCACCGAGCCAGCTCAGCACACCTTTTATACCCACCGAACCAGCTCACCACACCTTGTATACCCACTGAGCTGACTCACCACACCTTATATACCCACCGAGCCAGCTCACCACACCTTGTATACCCACTGAGCTGGCTCACTACACCTTATATATCCACCGAGCCAGCTCACCACACCTTATATACCCACCGAGCCAGCTCAGCACAACTTATATACCCTTCGAACCAGCTCACCACACCTTATATACCCACCGAGCCAGCTCACCACACCTTGTATACCCACTGAGCTGGCTCACCACACCCTATATACCCACCGAGCCAGCTCACCACACCTTATATAGCCACCGAGCCAGCTCACCACACCTTGTAAACCCACTGAGCCGGCTCACCACTCCTTATATACCTACTGAACCGGCTCACCACACCTTATATACCCACTGAGCCATCTCACCACACCTTATATAGCCACCGAGCCAGCTCATTTAATTTCTATGGAGCTGGTGGAAATAGCTGAGCCAGCGGTGGCCCCATAGAAATGAATGGAGGGCAGTTGTGCAAGCGCAGTGCGTCCGCCTTCACTTTGGGGGCTCTGTTCTCAATATAGGTACTGGTCCCAGCAGTGGGACCCGCACCTATCAGTCAATGAGGGAATATGCTAGCGATATGCCCCCATTGTCTAAGATGAGAATAACTTTTTAACTGGCCATGTGACCAATGAACGCGACGTCACTGGTCTAGGAAGAGGCCGCTGTGCTTATGGAGCGCCACAGGGTCATCCATTTAAAGAAGATCTCCCGCTAAAAATTTTATTCTCTGATCTGTTAGAAAGGTGCATGATATAATCTGTAGTGATTGTCATCTTCTTATCAGTGACTGTATTTGTGAGTTATCCCCTCTCTTCTTATTGTAGCTGGGTCATGTGACCAACTCCCTGACCTCCAACTGACCCAGGACAGGAAGCCAGTAACTGCTCTATTCATTCCTATGGGAGCCTCACTTTCAGTCTCATAGGAATACATAGAGAATTAGACTTCCTGTCCACACATAAGTCTCTGTGTTATCTGGTGAGTCTGATTGCTGGTCACATGACACAGATGAGAAGCATCAGAGAGATATAACTCACAAATACTGGTAAGAAAATGACATTCACTACAGATTATATCATGTACATTTCTAGCAGCACATGAAATAACATTTTTTGCGGGAGTTCTTCTTTAACCCAATCATTTCTACAGCTGTATGGAGCCCCTCCCCCCCTCCTTGCATGTCGTTTTAATTCGTGACTGACACATGACTGTGTAAATGCCGCGTGGCTCTTCCAGTTACCAGTCAAATGCTACTTGAGATCCACATAAAGCTGCAAATTGTGTGTCTTGATTCACATCCTTAAAGCCCCATTTGGCATCGGCCTAGAGCAGTGATTAAGAGATTTCAGGGATTCCTAGCATTCGGCGCTCGGTCGCAGGGTGGGGGGACGTGGGCTCTGTAAGCAAGTGAGTTTGATTTCTGAGCCCATTATGTGGTGGGAGGTCCGGGCGAGGACGGTACCAGACTGCAGAGCGCCCTCTAGTGGACACAGTCTGAACCTACTCCTTGTCCACTTTTACCTGGACACACTTTTTCTCTTGCTATAGCAAATCTGTTGAACCCTTGGGAGCATATCTGAGCCCGTTATAGGCCGCTATCATCATGACAGTAATTGGCGGAGTGCAGTGGACCGGTCGGGCCCCATACACGTCATTGCTCCACACAATTGTAAGGGCTCATGCACATAAATGTAGTAGCTCAGTACCGCAAATTGAGGTCCTCAATACACGGGCACCGGCCGCGTGCATTCCCGCTTACAGATGCGGAACCGTTGACTTGAATGGGTCCACAATCCGCAACCAGGGGTGGTCTTGGCATTTCTGGAGCCCTAAGCGAAGTTATGTCTGGGGCCCCCCCAATAACGCGCCACGCCCCTGATGACACACCCCCCAATGACACGCCTCCCGACACATCAAGTGTCAGCTGGGCGGGCGGTCTTGGGCACCGGCACAAGAGCGGAGCGTGGGGGCCCTATGCAAATGCATAGGATGCGTGTTGCCCAAGACCGCCCTGTCCGCAACATATGGACATGACATCTTTTTGCGGAGGCACAGACATTTTGCGGAGGTGTGGGCTTCCGCGCCGCATAAAGATAAGTGAAGTCCTGTCTGAAGTCCTGGCGGATGCGGACCCATTCAAGTCAGTGGCGGTTTACGGTCCGCAGTACAGGAACTGAGCAAGTACGCTCGTGTGCATGAGCCCTAAGCTTGTACACGGACTAGGATACCTGCTAATAACACATTGGTGTATATATTATATATACACACTTATATATTTATCTCCTTGTTGTGTTCACCCCTGCTAGTTATCACCATTTTGGGGGGTAAATTGGGGCCTTAGGTCTGATTAAAATGTCTAAACGTTCCTAAATTCCAGTGAAAGTAAATATGCAAAAAGCTATGCATTTACTGTAGTTAATTATACAATATTAATATTACATCATTTTTCATAATTTTATATTGAAGTTGGCATATTTTTACCAACTCCATAGCCCTCCGTCCATAGTGCCATTACCTGTGTGGACTTAAAGGGTTGTCTCACTTCAGTAAGTGGCATTTATCATGTAGAGAAAGTGAATACAAGGCACTTACTAATGTATTATTTTTCCTTCACATTATACACAGCTCGTTTCCATGGTTACGACCACCCCGCAGTTCAACATTGGTGGTCGTGCTTGCACACTATAGGAAAAAGCGTCAGCCTCTCTGGTCGCCGGGACCATGAGAGCGCACATAGTCCGGTGCTTTTTTCTATAGTGTGCAAGCACGACCACCACTGATGGATTGCAGGGTGGTCGTAACCATGGAAACGAGCCGTGTATACTGTGAAGGAAAAATAATACATTAGTAAGTACCTTGTATTCACTTTCTCTACATGATAAATGCCACTTACTGAAGTGAGAGGACCCCTTTAATCACTCGCACGCGGCCGTAGGCGTTCTTGCGTTCTGCAAAAGACGGATACCGGCTGCGTGCGTTCTGAATTTTTTGGGATCGCTACGTCCTGCCCTTTGTGAGAACTGCCTACTCTAGGGACATGTTCTATTTTTCTTGCGGAGCGTCTTTTGCAGCCCCTTTGAAATGAATGGGTCCGCAAAAAAAAAACGGGTCGGATCCGGACCACAACTGTGATGGTGTGCATGAGCCCTGAGGCGTATATAGAGAGTGATGTATCTCCTGTCTGTACACCGCTCAGTGTATGGACGTAGAGTATATAGCGGCGTAGATTTATAAGACGTATTCAAGCACATACGGTACAAGGATCTCAAGAACTAGATCTTGTGATTATATTAAAAAAAATAAAGATTGTGTTAATCGCTCTGAAAGGCCACGTCCGTGTCTTGCCTAACGTGTCCTTCGTTTCCTTCAGCTTGAAAGGGGTTAACCCTGTCGGTCAGAGTTTACAGCGCCCTGACAAGGAAGTGATTCACAGAGTCTCTTGACACTTGGAAACCAACTCTTTCCTCCTCCATGCCTGGAGTCAGGGAGAAGACGAGACATTGGGGATCCACGACCCGGCCACAGGAAGCCACCCGGAGATTTACCACCATTTGTATCCCGAGCGGCGGGAGCCGTTCTCCAGCCAGGAGGGGGTTAATCTCTGGGCAGCTGTTGCTGCTCCCTCCTTGGACCAATTCACAGAAAGCAGCCTGCCGCATCCAGACATAAGAGAAATAAAGGGGGAGGGAAGGGTCACGGCGGAGAAGAAGGAGGAAAAACGAGAACTACCCCTCCTTATATTCCCCTGACAATACCAGCATTGGATGACATCACATGAGGGGGAGTGATTTGTGGGTACTGTAGACTTTATGTGTGAACATACATCACTTCCTAGTGTTATAGAAGGGGGCACCCCGGCTGCACAGCCTGCCTCTGCCTTCACAGCCCCTCTGGATGTGGCACACCACTGCCTCGATTGTATGACCTGCGCCAATACATGGCTTTCCTACCCAACAATGGACTGCACCATCCTCCAGCCAGGAGAGTGTATTCAAGGTATGTAGCGGACGCATGCACTGTATACATTGTGAACGGGGAGGGAGGGAGGAGAGGGGCTGGGTGTATAATTGGGAGGGAGGAGAGGAGCCAGGCTTCACATATAGGGCATTATTCCGAGGGCACATTCATGGGCGCAGAATTGGATTTACTGCGCCTCCGTCAGCCTGGAACAGGCGCTGAGGATGTAGCGGTGGTACATACGGAGCGCGGCAGGACAGGTGATACCTCTGACAGTGGGCACCTGTCCGTTTCCTCATACGTCCAGTTATATTTTTGGATTAAAGGTCGTGGTGTTGGCAGCATGGTAGGGGGAAGGTATTTTGTTATGCACAGGAAGGGAGAAGTTTTTTGCACAACAGATTTCCTGTAGAAAAGCAAACTGTGCGACAGTACATATATATATATATATATATCTATACAGTATATAAAATATATACTGTATAATATATATATAGTATAACATATATGTATATACAATATAATATACTGTACAAAATACATATACTGTATAATATATATATCATATAAAATATATATATACTGTATATACCATATAATTTATATATATGGTCTAATATATACTGTATAATATATATTCTGTACAATATATATACCGTACAGTGTGTGTGTGTGTATATATATATATACACACCGTATAATTTATACATACAGTATAATATATATATATACACCGTATAATTTATACATACAGTATAATATATATATATATACACCGTATAATTTATACATACAGTATATTATATATATATATACACCGTATAATTTATACATACAGTATAATATATATATATACACCGTATAATTTATACATACAGTATAATATATATATATATACACCGTATAATTTATACATACAATATATTATATATATATATACACCGTATAATTTATACATACAGTATAATATATATATATATATATACACCGTATAATTTATACATACAGTATATTATATATATATATACACCGTATAATTTATACATACAGTATAATATATATATATACACCGTATAATTTATACATACAGTATAATATATATATATACATATACAATATAATATATACCATTACAGTCACATACTCGGTGCATTATTGCGCCTCCACAAGGCAAATTGACGCAGGAGCATTGAATCATTTGCCGTTATTTTACTACTTTTTTTTCTCACTTTTTTGCCCGTGCATCCATTCTGTTTTTGAAAAGGTTGCAAAATGTTTATTGCAGATGTCGCCCCAATGACCAAAAAAAAAAAAAAAAAACAGTTGTAGATTTTGGTTTGTTGGCCCTTTTAAATCTGACACAATGAGTTCCCACCTGACGGGGGTTAGTGCACCTTTTACCCTCATTGTTTGAATCCCTGTGTCATGCTCCGCCCCCTCGGACCCTGAACTAGGCATAAGATATTGTCCCTTTAATACTCGGTGCAGATGGAAACTTGTTGTGGGTCCCATAGGTGCTGTGCAGTAGTTTCCTATGAGTGATGGAGGGGTTAAAGTGGCAGCGAGGCCATGGAGTAACTTCTGTAATGAATTGCTGAACTGGCAAAGCGGACTGGTGCAGGACCATTGTACGGCCAGTGACAGAGGACACTGAACAAACACACGGTGATAACAGCAGCGCCATCTGGTCATGTACCTGCAGAGAGAGCTGCAATAAGGCGACCTCCATGGCTGCTCCAAAGCTAAAGGAGATCTAAAGTGTTTCCATGGCCCCCAGTGCAGCTGCAGCTTTAAAGGGGTTCTCCCATGGTTACCATAAAAAATAAAAATCAGACGTCATACAGTATATGGCACATTATAGGAAAAAGCACCAGCCTATGTGCGCCCCCGCGGTCATGGACACCAGAGAGGCTGATGCTTTTTCCCATAGTGTGCAAGCACGACCACCACTGACGGATTGCAGGGTGGTTGTAACCATGGAAACGAGCAGTGTATAATGTGATGGAAAAATGAATCCAGCCAGCAAAGGAGGCAATATGGGTAATAACAATACATTAGTAAGTGGCTTGTATTACAACCCCTTTAAATGCACCTCAAATGTAAAGTGAAGCGACTTTGTCTGCAGCTGTGATAGAGACTAAGGCCTCTTTCACACAAGCGAGATTTCCGTCCGGATAAAATACGTGAAGCAAGCGCAGATCATCCCGACCGAATCCTGACCCATTCATTTCATTGGGTCTGTGCGTTTTCTGTGCATCATTTCTGCGATCAAGAAGAATCATAGCACGTTCTGTATTGTGCGTTTGTCACACAGCCCTGGTTCCATAGAAGTGAATGGGGCTATGCGTGAAAAACAGAAGGCATCCTGAAGCAGAGCGTTTTCCGCTGGTGGATGTACATTGTTATTCTTCAGGGTTTTTTTTTTTTATACGCACGAAAAAGGCATACAATCCGTACGGCAAAAACTGTCCGTTTCTTCCTGAACAGAACCTGGCACAATCCATATCAGTCGTGTAAAAGAGGAATATATGTAAAAACGATAACTTCCTTGTACGACGATCTCTCGTCTTCTCCAGACAAGCCACCTTACGTGCTGGGAATATCGGACCGGGCGCAGATGGTTTCAGCTATGGCCTGAATGTCTTTAGTTGAAACCATGTGCAGCGAGCCCCCAGAGGAGGCAAGAGAAGGGAGGATGGGGGTAGCTCTCCTCACCATCGGCGCTCCCTGCGCTGTGCAGTGATGGGAGGGTCACACCCATTCTTCCCCTTGGCGCACACTCTGGGGCTTTTGGGGCCTCCTGCCTGGTGGTGGCCGGGGTGCCCCTTATGTTAGGTGCAGGGTGGATGGTGGAAGCAATGACCAGTCCTGCTTGATGAACAGGTAACAATCACTTTACTATATACCGTACAATATATATATCATATAATATATATTTATATACTGTATAATATATACCATTTCATTTATAATATATATACCGTATAATATACATATTCCGTACTATATATATACTGTATAGTGTGTGTATGTATGTGTGTATATATATAAGTATTAGGCACAGTTTGCAAGTATTTCACACGGCATTAGTTCTCCAGAAAGTTTCGTATAGGGCAGGGATCAACAACCTTGTGAAACTACAACTCCCAACATTCAGACACGCTCTGACCCCCTGGTATAGGCAGTATGTTGATCCCCTCTAAATCTCTCTCCCTAGATGCCATGCAGTTTTCCCATAGGACGTGCGTGCTAGTCCTTGTCCTACATTTCTGCAGGGGTGCAGCCCAAAAACGTACGGCTCTAGGTTCTGAAGGTTCTGGATCCTTATTTATCACCATATATTTTTGATCATGGAAGTAAATCATGTACAAAAAAAACCCCTTGGCACATGACCAGAGAGGCTCAGGGGTCACGTGTGGAGTCACATCAGCGCTGAGGCCAGTGAATGGCTGCAGTGGTGAACTTGACCACAGACAGGATGTCGCACAGGGGACCGGACCCTTGGCAGGTAGTGGCGGTGACCAGACGAGTGTATCTTTATTTTAATCTCTTTCCCGGCCCTAATGAAATTTGCTTTTGGGGTCGGGTGACTCCTTTAAGGCCCTCTTACATGGTCCTATGATCGGACGAATGAGCATTCATAGGAGTGTCATCCATCAGCGAGTGCTTCTCTTAGATACTATCACTATATAGACCTGGGAGCACAGTCAGTCAGGTTTTTATTTTTGGCCGGGGGTCATTGACGTCACAGTGATAATCTTTTTTAGACTCTGAGGATCTTTGTGTGAGATTTTCATCTGTTTGCATTCACATCTTAATCCGGGGCTTCTCAAACTTGTCCTACTTGGACCCCAGCAGCCGATTCATGGTGATGCCGGAGCAGCGGCCATATTGCCCCTATAGTGCCCCTAGTATGTATGTATGTAGCGGTATGCTCCCTGAGTGGCTTTGCCCCGTCCCATTCAGCCATCTGCGATGCATTGCGGGCCACAAGCCTTTTCCAGCCTGCGTCCTGGTGCGGGCGATGGTGATGGCGTCATCGTGCAGCCCGCCCCTGCGACTCTTATGTTTTTTCAGCAAAGTTTTAGTTGCCCTTTAAGTGAACGTCGTTATATAACTTGTCATTAAAGCGGCCTTTGCTCCAGTTTGAGACCAGTAAAGTAGCACAGGGCGCTGCAGCGTCTCATAAGCTTTATTGTGCCATTATATTATGTCTTAGATAAGGAGTATCAGTTGCAAGAAACAGCGCCACCCTTGTTCATGGGCTGTGGTGGGTATTGCATCTCATTGGCATAGCCTATACCAGGTCTCGGCAGTAACCACAGAATACCTATACTGGTAACCAGTACGTGCGGGTGCCCCGCTGCCAGTCTGTAAATCAGACCGCGCTTAGCATGCTGGAAAAAAGCTGCGCTTTGTTAAAAGGCTTGTCAAAAACAACATATTTTGCAAGGTTTCGCCTTTTTGTTGGGATTTATTATAAAAACCTGTAAGGCTGTGTTCACATCAGGTTTATGCCCCATGTTTAACGTATGTACATGACGTACTGACATCCATCACCATAGGGTTCCATTGCTCATACAATGTGTGTTCACAATACAGCAGTTACCTCAGAGCGGGTCTGAACAAGAGCAAGCCGACCACCACTACTACATGGCTGCGGTGGTCGTAACCAGGGGCAACGGCCTGACTGATGTGTGTGGGACAATGGATATACAAATAGGGAAATCTTCTAAACGGTACATTTTATATAAATACATTCTATTAGTAATAATATCGGTATGGCTATATCTAACTATACAAACTACATTTGTGAGATGGGAATACCCCTTTAAAGGGCCCATTCACACGACCCTTTAGCGGACAAGTATAGGCATTTTCAATGGTGCGCCCGGCTTTGTGTTCCGAGCTTTGCTGAACACATGCGGCACCCGTAGTGTTGCCCTCAACAGACCGCCAGCTGAACAGCAGTGGTGACGGGAGTCGGACTCCCACCAATCAGATATTAATGACCTATCCTGAGGACAGGCCATCAATATTAAATTATCTGAAAACCCCTTTAACCACCTAACTGTTCTGCCCCAGTCCAGCTCAGGCAGTGTGAAAAGTAGCTAACTGGAGGGGGGAGGGCTGCTTTAGATAGTGATATCTCCTCAATGGTAACAGCTAGGAACATGCAACTGGTCTTGTCTTAAAGCTGACAGTCCAGGCTTTCATACAAGACCAAATGACAGCTAAAGTCTAGAGGAGAAATCACTGTTAGAAATCAAGTCGGGAATAATCGTGGGTAAACCCTGTTTTTACTTCCATTTTCAGCTGCATTCACAGCATCTTTCTCAGTCCTGAACATATTGCTGTCATTTCGGTATTGTCTGAAAGCTTGGAATGTCTGCTATCAAACAAGACCAGTTGCATGATTCTAGCTGCTACCATTCAGGAGGTAGCAGCATCTAAAGCCGCCCTCCAGTTAGCTACTTTTCCCATTGCTGGAGCTCCACTTAGGGGGTTAAACTTGGGACAAAAACGTGGTGTGAACATAGCCGTACCACTTAACTAGTTTGTAAAACCAAGCCTCTATAGATGAGTAGAAGAGTAGACATCATGCACACAGACGTGTTGGGCCTAATTGCATTGTTTAGGGATCTGTTAGACAAACTGTATACCGTATATTACTGCCCTGTAACATGTGAAACCTCGTAAAATAAGAGTAAAGCGACATATCCCGGACCACCACTTGTCAAAGGACTAACGCCTGGCCGATAGAGGTCTATGATCACATTCAGTGTACGTGCCAGTAGCATGGCTAACTGCATATACTGGGCATACAGTGCAGGCAGTCTGATGTTATCTGGTCCCAGTCACCTATGTGTGAATATACACCAAGGTGGTCAAAACATCTGGGACCCCACCAATCATGAGAAAGGGGCCTCTCTACCCCCTGTAGCCCCCCTCCCCTAAAAAGAACGGATTGGCCGGTCGCACATGTGCACGTCCGCTCCATTAATTTTTATGGGAATTCTGGAGATATCCAAGAACAACGCTCAGTGAATTCCCATAGAAATGAATGGAGCGGCCGGGCACTTCTTTCTTTTCAGGGGGGCTTGCGGGGGTGATTCTCGGATAGATGATAACTTTCTAACAGCCGGAATACCCCTTTAATGTAAAAGCCTGAAGCACTGTTTGGGCCCAGTTTTCTATTACATTTGCAATCTATCCATGTCCTTCACGGCTTATTATTTTGGGAAAGAAGCGTGTCACCGTGAGCCTGGCACTTTCATTCCTCGCAGCGGCCGCCCCCCTGATTTTCCTTTCCCTGCGTGCAGCTGAATTTCCGCCTCAGTAACTTGACAGATCAGATCTCCACGACCATCGAGGAACTTGGTGAAACGGGTCCTGGTGCCTCACTTTCCAGTCTGTTGCACAACTAATCCCTGTCTGCAGCGAGGGCACAACCCCCTGTGAACCTGCCGGTCTCATGGACCCGTCACCTACTTTACTGTCCCCAGTTGCCCACATGGAAAAGTAAACGGCAGTCGGCTCTTTACCCAGTGATTTAAATCCATTAGGGAATCCGTCACCAGGAAATTCACTGTTACACCAGGCACAATACATTGCAGGGATAGCTCAGCAGAATGTACAGATACCTTACACTTGCTTCATTCTGGATATGCAAATGAGTAGTTAAGTGCCCCGAGGGCGGGCCCAAGCCATTCTATGCACTTGTCCCCCTCTTTTATCCTCTCCCTGCCCCTCCTTCTCCTTCAGTGACGATGCAGGAACCTGGCCCTATCAATCAGGGAGGACCAAGGGTGCATTTAACTGTTCATTTAGATATGGATTAAAAGAGAAGTCTATTGGATTAGCCTTGTGGGAGAAGTCTAGGATAGCTATCGGACCAGCCTTGTGGGAGAAGTCTAGGATAGCTATCGGACCAGCCTTGTGGGAGAAGTCTAGGATAGCTATTGGGCTAGGCTTGTGGGAGAAGTCTAGGATAGCCATTGGACCAGCCTTGTGGGAGAAGTCCAGGATAGCTATTGGACCAGCCTTGTGGGAGAAGTCTAGGATAGCTATTGGACCAGCCTTGTGGGAGAAGTCCAGGATAGCTATTGGACCAGCCTTGTGGGAGAAGTCTAGGATAGCTATTGGACCAGCCTTGTGGGAGAAGTCTAGGATAGCTATTGGATTAGCCTTGTGGGAGAAGTCTAGGATAGCTATTGGACCAGCTTTGTGGGAGAAGTCCAGGATAGCTATTGGACCAGCCTTGTGGGAGAAGTCTAGGATAGCTATTGGACCAGCCTTGTGGGAGAAGTCTAGGATAGCTATTGGACCAGCCTTGTGGGAGAAGTCTAGGATAGTTATTGGACCAGCTTTGTGGGAGAAGTCCAGGATAGCTATTGGACCAGCCTTGTGGGAGAAGTCTAGGAAAGCTATTGGACCAGCCTTGTGGGAGAAGTCTAGGATAGCTATTGGACCAGCCTTGTGGGAGAAGTCTAGGATAGCTATTGGACCAGCCTTGTGGGAGAAGTCTAGGATAGCTATTGGACCAGCCTTGTGGGAGAAGTCTAGGATAGCTATTGGACCAGCTTTGTGGGAGAAGTCCAGGATAGCTATTGGACCAGCCTTGTGGGAGAAGTCCAGGATAGCTATTGGACCAGCCTTGTGGGAGAAGTCTAGGAAAGCTATTGGACCAGCCTTGTGGGAGAAGTCTAGGAAAGCTATTGGACCAGCCTTGTGGGAGAAGTCTAGGATAGCTATTGGACCAGCCTTGTGGGAGAAGTCTAGGATAGCTATCGGACCAGCCTTGTGGCAGAAGTCTAGGATAGCTATCGGACCAGCCTTGTGGGAGAAGTCTAGGATAGCTATTGGACCAGCCTTGTGGGAGAAGTCTAGGATAGCTATTGGACCAGCCTTGTGGGAGAAGTCCAGGATAGCTATTAGACTAGCCTTGTGGGAGAAGTCTAGGATAGCTATTGGACCAGCCTTGTGGGAGAAGTCCAGGATAGCTATTGGACCAGCCTTGTGGGAGAAGTCTAGGATAGCTATCGGACCAGCCTTGTGGGAGAAGTCTAGGATAGCTATTGGACCAGCCTTGTGGGAGAAGTCTAGGATAGCTATTGGACCAGCCTTGTGGGAGAAGTCCAGGATAGCTATTGGACCAGCCTTGTGGGAGAAGTCTAGGATAGCTATCGGACCAGCCTTGTGGGAGAGGTCTAGGATAGCTATTGGACCAGCCTTGTGGGAGAAGTCTAGGATAGCTATTGGACCAGCCTCGTGGGAGAAGTCTAGGATAGCTATTGGGCCATACATATTGGAGCATACATATATAAAAGGAATAATAGTTTGACTAAACAACAAGGGAAAGATTAACGTTTGCTTGTAATTCTTTTTAATTTTAGGAAAAATGTACTTTATACATTTTAAAATCACATTGAGATTTGGGTAAGTAAGAGACCAACTTTTATATATATATATCATTTTATTTTATTTTTATTTTTTTTTGCTGTATTTAGAGGTGTGTGAATGTGTTAGGCGTTGGCTTTTTCATTTCCTTTTTCCAGCACCTACCTCTCTTTTGCGTCAGTAAATCACTTGGACTGCTTTCCTGGCTGTCACCCGATGGTCACAATAGAGACGGGCCGTTCTTGGCTGAACTTCCAGCGCGCTGCAGCTTTCCTACCTGCGGCGGCCAAACATTTGTAGATGTAGCTCTGTACAGCATTATCATCAACGGGAACCTGTCCCCGCTATTCTGGACTATTATCTACCGTAACACATGTATTTTTGTATTTGTTCTGCCCCTTGTTCCCTTTGCTGTGAACACTCCAAGCTGCTCCGAAATACATTGCGAGGACTGCTGTGCCAGGCTGACATAACGGAGAGGACTCTTGGGCGTGCGCTGCAGTCCTGACAGTGTATTTCAGTGCAGCTTTGAGCGCCGACGGCGGAGGAACAAGGGGCAGAACGACCATAAAAAATACCCATCTGGCCTCTTTATCTGCACATAACCAGGGCGGTTTCCCTTTAATGGGATTTTCTTGAGGATATCGATAGTGCCCCGACCCAGATCAGCTGCCATTCACTGACAGATATCCTTGCCCTTTTTTTAATACAATTTCAGCTCTTAGTCCTGCATTGGCAGCGTTACATGGTATCACAGCGGGCGTCCGGGAGAGCATCTCCGACTCCTGCTGAGATTGGAGGAGCGTCCCGCTGCTCCCCAGAAGCCTCTGCTTTTAACTTCACATGGCTTCCTCTCTAAATAGATAGTAGTTATTTAATTAATCCTGTAAAGAAATTTATTACAAAATTCCCAATCTTCTACTCGGTGGATTTAGTTAAAAGCACTTCGGCTACGTCAAGGCTATTCACATTTCTCCGCTCCGTGCAATACAATAATATTGTTCTATACGGAATAGTAATAATTATTCTGCTGTATGCATGTAATAAATCTAATGCAAATACGGGGAGAATATGCAATAGGTACAATCTAATTTGCATTCAGTTTTTCCCATGGTGCATTGCCTGAAGAGTAGCTTTCCATACACAGCCATTCATTTGGTTAGCTATAGCTCTGCTTTGGGGCAAAAACCCAGAAACGGCTCTCTACAGATATGTGTGGCTTGGTTGATATGATCTACGGTAATTTGCAAAATTTTTGCAGGTTAGGGTTGGATTTGAATCCGTAGACCCAGTTCTGTCCGCCAGCAATGTAAGCCACTGAGACGGCACCAATCAGGTTGGGCTTGAACCCCTAGACCTAGTTCTGTAAGGATTTGGATCCAGCTGCCTTCTTCAGGATGCACCCACAACCTTATACATAGGCACTGTTAGGCATCCTCAAGTGCCCTCGTAAGGGTTTGGCCCATCTGGGACATTGAAGGGGTTCTCAGGTACTTTATATTGAGGACCTAGCTTCTGGATAGGTCATCAATATCAGATCGGCAGGGGTCCGACACCTGGGACCCCCGCCGATCACCTCTTCCTAGGCCATGTGATGTCACAGTAAATCGGTCACTTGACCTCGTTGCTGCTCAGCCCCATTGAAGTGAACGGGACTGAGCTGCAATACCAAGTACAGCCACTATACCACATATGGCGCTGTGATTGGAAAGCGGCAGCATGCACCAGGGCCTGGACTTGGACTCCCCACTGATATGATAATGAGCCCCTTTAATGGCTGACAATAAGTGGAAGTCCCATTTCTGGGACCTTCTCCTATCTAGAAAATGGGGCCCCTGAAGTGAAGGAGAACACACTCCCCATTCATTGCTATGGGAGTTTCCAAAATATCTAAGTCCAATAGCCGCAAATGGAGACTGGCCTCTTATGTCACTGCCAGAAATAGCTGAGCCAAGTATTTTTGGAAATCCCATAGGGTTTAACCGAGGTTGGCCACGTATGTACGGCTGTCTCAGTTCCCCTCTGAGGTCCCATTCTGTAGATAGGAGCAGGTCGCAGAGGTGAGACCCACACCTGACATTATCCTAGCGATGTGTCATCAATGTCTATGGCCGTGTTTAGGGTCCTAAATTGAGATATTCTCCTCTGGAACATTACCTCAATGGGACAACATGGCGCCATACCGGATCTATGGACGCAGCACTGTGGCACTTGTGGTCTTGTTTTTTTTAGCCACTGTTTAACCCCAAAACTGCTTACTAAATGCAGGCCAATGTCAGTAAAGTCTTTGTATTCCTGTCATAGAAGTTAAAGGGGTTGTCTCACTAGTAAATCGCATTTATCATGTAGAGGAAGTGAATACAAGGCACTTACTAATGTATTGTGATTCTCCATATTGCCTCCTTTTCCATCACATTATACACTGCTCGTTTCCATGGTTACAGACCACCCTGCAATCCATCAGCGGTGGTCATGCTTGTTCACTATAGGAAAAAGTGCACAATATAGGATCTCCCCATTCAGTGCTCCAATTGCGCTACTAGATTCTCTTCAGCCTGGCAGCTCAGGGAGGATGTGTCCTTTCTGCTGCAGCTCTCTTCCTGTAACTGCCACAACCTTCTAACAGATGGTGGCAGTTGAAGATTTAAGCCTCATTCACACGTCAGTGTTTGGTCAGTGATTTTTGTCACTGATTGTGAGGCGAAACCAGGATTGGAGCCTCCACAGACATAAGGTGTAAGGGAAAGAGCTGCAGCTGTTCTGTGTTTAGACCCGCACTTGGTTTTGGCTCAAAATCACTGACCGAACACTGATGTGTGAATGAAGCATTAAAGAGGACCTCTCCCCTCTCCTGACATGCTTCTTTTAATAGCTCCATGCATTCCCCATGTAATAACAATTCTGGGGCATCTATTCTTATGTCTCTATGTTGTACCATTCCTTTATTATTTCTACTAGAAGTTATGAATGAATTGCTAGCAGTCTGCAGTAAGGGTACAGAGGGGAGGTAACAAGTTGGGGGTGTGTACCTGCACAGACTCACTCTATCCAATCAGTGCTGCCATTTTTCAGACTGTGCAGGGACACACCCCCAACTGGTTACCACCCCCGCTATACCCTTACTGCAGACTGCTAGCAAGTCTTTTATAACTTCTAGTAGAAATAATAGAGGAATGGCACAACATAGAGACATAAGAATTGTTATTACATGGAGAATGCATGAAGCTATTAACATAGGCCTGTCAGGAGCGGTGAGAGGTCCTCTTTAAACCGAGCATGTGCATCCACTTCAGTGAGATGGACAAGAAATAAGGAAAAGAACAGACAGCAGGTGGCGCTATGCAGAGAGATTTTATTGAATAACTTGGTGGCTATAATACATTTTTAATTACATGGAATTGCATAAGTATTCAGATCCCGGAAATGTTTGGTGACACAACCCCTTTAATGGGGACTGTCTGCCACCTCAGATCAGCTCTCGAGGAATACGTTTTGATTGGGTTTTCAGTGTTACGATGTAAAACACAGAATACCGCTAAAGCGTCAGGAGAGTCCAAGGTAACGGCTATGAGCGGCGAAGGAATGTGCGTAACAAAGCAGCAGCGTCCTCTACCAGGCAGTAACTTTCAGGGACAGGCGGTTTTACAAGGCCGACTTACAGAAAGCAATTTTCCTTCTAACTGAATATCGGATCTGAGATTTATAGGAACCAGTGTCGTAAGTGGGTGGAGGTGCACGCCCCCGACTCCTCTCCTACTGGAACGTCGTGTACACGAAACTAAATCTGTAACTTTGTGAAATTGGAGCTTGTCATTTGCTCCAACTAAAAGAAATTACAGGGTTGAGATGTCTGTAACGCTACATTCTCCAGCCACTACAGGAAACCAAGATCCTCCGAGCATTTATTTATTTTTTTTCGGGGGAAACTTTGTGGGTTTAGAGTAGATAATATTTTAACAGAATAGATTCTTGTGGAACATTTGCTGGCGTAGATTTACGCCATTTTTCTGCTCAAAAACTGGTGTAGAAAATGACAAATGAGACGGGGCTGCCGGCCCGTCCTCTTACACGCCCCCTTTTCTCGGCATTGGTGTAACGGAGGGAAAAGTCACAGATTTTCCCGTAAAAAAAACCTTTGTGTGTCAAAATCTTCCAAAAAGTGCCGTCTATTGGTTGATAACTGACCCCCAAGTTTTTTGTTAAAAACATTTTCAGTTTCAATGACAGAAATATCACTAGTTTTTAATGAATTTTTTGTTTTTTTTTAACCTTTCTATATTTGAAACCCCCCCCCCCCCAAAAAAAAATAATCCTGCAGCTTTTTTTTTTCTGACCCTAATAATACCCTGATGCTTATTGTTCTATAGCGATAATTCTCAGCAGTCATCTCATTATCATCACAGGCAGGATTACAATGACAGGTAGAGCTGCTGGCTTATTTAATATCCGAGTCATGTCTCAAGGCCTATTTATAGGGTCAAAAACTCAAAACTTATGGGATGGCTCCTTACATCTGGTGGCTTCAGAGGCGGAGTTTATGAGCTCATTTGCATCCCTTTCTTCCCAGAATTCCAGAGGAGCATGTATAGCCTATAAGTCTCCTCATGATGACTAAGGCGCTGTCTCCCTAAGGAGATATAGTACCCCCCCCCCAAATTTTTTTTTTTTTTTTTATATTACCTGTCATTGTAATCCTGTTTGTGATGATAATGAGATGACTGCTGAGAAGATCTCTACAGAACATTAAGCATGAGGGTATTTTTAGGCAATATATATATAGAGAGAGAGATAGCACATTATCTACTATTCACAGTAGGTGATGGACACAGCTCAGCTCCTCCCCCTCCCTGCACAGTAACCTCTGCAAAGGTCACGGAGCACGCCCACAACACTCTCACATAGAATTAATCTCCAGATCACAGGTTTCTATGGTCCATGTGGCGACAGTAAAGCATATCTCTGACCGCTGTTAACACCAGCTGGGGCAAGATGGGCGTCGCCGTAATCATGTATGTAAAATACAATAAAAATGGATTCAAAATAATATTTCAGTATGTATTTTAATTAGAAAAAAACTATACTTGATACATTCCCTAGTCTGCAGTATTTTACTGATACCTCCGAGTGGAAATTACCAGCGCTGAGCTGTTTACGCCAATAATCTTCTCTATGGTTTTATTTACTTGTCATGATTGATTATTAATGCTCTAATTAATGTCTGACAGGAGCTAAAAGCATGAAACACAATTAAATTGTAATTCTTGCGAGGATGTGGAGCGCTCTGCGTCTGGCACAATTTCTCTGAAACCGTTCCTGGATCTCGCTTAATTTGTCACTTATTAGTGATTCCAATTAATGTGCATTTTTATTTCCCCGTAAATTATGGTGGAGCCTCAAAGTGGGAAAAAAATCGAGCATTTCTGTGCATGACCTGAACTGAAGGGCTAACGCTCTGCCCCTGAGGCAAGTCCATGCTCAGTATTTATGTTCCTTACTTTAAAGGGGTTGTCCCGGATTTTGACATTGATGGCCGTCTATCCTTAGGTCAGGCCATCAGTATAAGATTAGTGGCTGTCCGACATCCCGCACCCCCGCCGCTCAGACTGTCCTCACTAAGTCTAGAATTTGTCATTCATGTTATTACTAGAAAAAGTACCCAGCTCTGCGAAAGTATGAAGTATTGTTATGTCTGTTTGTATTTATAGGATTTGTTTCAAGGGAGGTAAATCCATGCCTTCGTTTCTTTTTTAAAGGGGTTCTGCAGTTTTTTCAAACTGATGATCTATCCTCTGGATAGATCATCAGCATCTGATCGGCGGGGGTCCGACACCCGGGACCCCCGCCGATCAGCTGTTTGAGAAGGCAGCGGCGCTGCAGGAGCGCCGCGGCCTTCTCTGTGTTTACCGCAGGCCCAGTGACGTCACGACTAGTAAACAAAGAGAAGGCCGCGGCGCTCCTGCAGCGCCGCTGCCTTCTCAAACAGCTGATCGGCAGGGGTCCCGGGTGTCGGACCCCCGCCGATCAGATGCTGATGATCTATCCAGAGGAAAAACTACAGAACCCCTTTAATGGGGAAATTACTAGTAGCCCTATGTACCCCAGCAGTTATACACTGTTTATTTTTAACTGTCCCCCATAACAGTGACCTACACAGCACTTCACCCCCTTAACTGTGACCTCCACAGTACCTTGCCCCCTCATTTGTGACCTGCACAGCACCCTGCCCCCTTAAATGTGACCTCCACAGCACCCTTTCCCCTTAAATGTGACCTCCACAGCACCCTGCCTCCTTAACTGTGACCTCCACAGCACCCTGCCTCCTTAACTGTGACCTCCACAACTCCCCACCCTCTCAATGGTGACCTCCACAGCACCCTGCCTCCTTAACTGTGACCTCCACAGCTCCCCACCCTATCAACGGTGACCTCCACAGCACCCTGCCTCCTTAACTGTGACCTCCTCAGCTCCCCACCCTCTCAACGGTGACCTCCACAGTGCCCTGCCTCCTTAACTGTGACCTCCCCACCCTCTCAATGGTGACCTCCACAGCGCCCTGCCTTCTTAACTGTGACCTCCACAGATCCCCACTCCCTTAACTGTGTCCTCTACAGTGCCCCTCACCCTTAACAGTGACTTACAACAGGGAAGAAAAGTGGATGAGTTGTTATGGAAACGTGGTGTAAACTGTGTTAAGACTGCAAGCTTCCATTGGCTAATAAGGGTCATGTGACCGTGTATGTCAATTAGGATATGAGTGAAGGAGCAGTGAGCTTCTATTGGCTAATAAGGGTCATGTGGCCGTGTGTATGGCAGTTAGGATATGAGTGAAAGAGCAGCGATTTTCCATTGGCTAATATGGGTCATGTGATGGTGCCATATTTGCATTTTTGGGAATATCTCAAAAACAGTACGTTCTAGAGAGCTGAGAATTCAGTATCCAACGGTTCAGGCGTTTGGATGCCTACAGAGGACAGTCGGACATTGATCTTTATAATATAGATCTGGGTGCTCTATAGCATTGTTACCTGGCCCCTGTAGGCTTTCTGTGATTCTATTCTATATGCAATGGAGGATAGTGTTACTTAGCTCTGTACGGTTTTACCATTTACTCTCCTTTTGGACAATATCAAAAACCCATGTCCCTCCTTCCATAAGAAACATTAGAGGGCATCCGACATACGCTCTTCCGTCCTCGATCCATCTCAGACTGCAGGCCCCCCAATAAGCCAATTCCTTGGGACTCGCTCGTCCTATCATTGGACACCAGGTAATTGTAATTTCCTTTTCTTTACATTTAAGGAGGGGGAAAAAACTCTAGTGTAATAGAAACCATTTTACACAACATGAAGGCTGTGGGCTCTCCCTCAGCGGAGATGAATGACTTCATTGTTGAAGAAGAAAATAGAAAAATTTGTGGAGGCGAAAATCTCGGAAAAGGTCCTACATTCATTTATTCATCTAGGAGACCAAATAATGGGCTGGCCAACCATTATACTGTAGTACAGCCTTGAATGTAAATATCAGGTCGTTGGGGGTCCCACACACTGCACCCCCACCGATCAACTGCTTCATAGTAGCGGCACACTGAGGCTACACAGCTCCATCCGTTCTGTAGTGGACAGGATTGGTTACTGCAGCGCTGCTTTCATTGAAGTGAATGGGCGTAAACATCCGGCACCGAGTACCCCGCCGATTATCTGCTTCATAGTAGCGGCACACTAAATCTACACAGCTCCATCCGTTCTGTATTTCCCTTGTATCAGATATTTACCATCCAAACTACTCATGCCTCCAAGAAGAAGGCCGAGCTCCTGTTTTTGATAAATAGGGGTCTTAGACTGATAGACCATGAGGCCTGGTTTAGTGTTTTGGTCAGTGATTGTAGATCACAGGCACAGACATTTCCATGATTCCTTTTCTCTATACAGGGTCGGACTGGGGTTCGTTGGGCCGACCAGAGGAAATTATTCTCAAGGCCCAACCTCCATTTAATCAATAAAGTTTTATAGATTCAAAGAAATAGACCCTAGTGGCAATTTATTGTCATCTCCATCAGTCATTTTTCTCCTGGACCTTTGGAGCCCACTATGGGATCAGACCCTGAGCCCACAAGACTGGTGGGCCAGTCCGACGCTGTCTCAGTGTACAGTCATGGCCAAAAGTTTTGAGAATGACACAAATCTTCTATTTTCACATGATCTGCTGCCCTCTGGTTTTTATGTGTGTTTGTCAGATGTTTTTATCACATACAGAAATATAATTGCAATCATATTATGAGTAACAAAAGCTTATATTGACAGTTAGAATGAGTTAATGCAGCAAGTCAATATTTGCAGTGTTGACCCTTCTTCTTCAGGACCTCTGCAATTCTCCCTGGCATGCTCTCAATCAACTTCTGGACCAAATCCTGACTGATAGCCGTCCATTCTTGCACAATCAATGCTTGCATTTTGTCAGAATTTGTAGGTTTTTGTTTGTCCACCCGTCTCTTGATGATTGACCACAAGTTCTCAATGGGATTAAGATCTGGGGAGTTTCCAGGCCATGGACCCAAAATCTCTATGTTTTGTTCCCTGAGCCATTTAGTTATCACCTTTGCTTTATGGCAAGGTGCTCCATCATGCTGGAAAAGGCATTGTTGATCGCCAAACTGCTCTTGGACGGTTGGGAGAAGTTGCTCTCGGAGGACATTCTGGTGCCATTCTTTATTCATGGCTGTGTTTTTAGGCAAGACTGTGAGAGAGCCGATTCCCTTGGCTGAGAAGCAACCCCACACATGAATGGTTTCAGGATGCTTTACAGTTGGCATGAGACAAGACTGGTGGTAGCGCTCACCTCGTCTTCTCCGAATAAGCTGTTTTCCAGATGTCCCAAACAATCGAAAAGGGGATTCATCAGAGAAAATGACTTTCCCCCAGTCCTCAGCAGTCCACTCCCTGTACCTTTTGCAGAATATCAGTCTGTCCCTGATGTTTTTTCTGGAGAGAAGTGGCTTCTTTGCTGCCCTCCTTGAGACCAGGCCTTGCTCCAAGAGTCTCCGCCTCACAGTGCGTGCAGATGCACTCACACCTGCCTGCTGTCATTCCTGAGCAAGCTCTGCACTGCTGGTAGCCCGATCCCGCAGCTGAAACACTTTTAAGAGACGGTCCTGGCGTTTGCTGGTCTTTCTTGGGCGCCCTGGAGCCTTTTTGGCAACAATGGAACCTCTCTCCTTGAAGTTCTTGATGATGCGATAGATTGTTGACTGAGGTGCAATCTTTCTAGCTGCGATACTCTTCCCTGTTAGGCCATTTTTGTGCAGTGCAATGATGACTGCATGTGTTTCTTTAGAGATAACCATGGTTAACAGAAGAGAAACAATGATGCCAAGCACCAGCCTCCTTTTAAAGTGTCCAGTGGTGTCATTCTTACTTAATCATGACAGATTGATCTCCAGCCCTGTCCTCAACACCCACACCTGTGTTAATGGAGCAATCACTGAAACGATGTTAGCTGGTCCTTTTAAGGCAGGGCTGCAATGATGTTGAAATGTGTTTTGGGGGATAAAGTTTATTTTCTAGGCAAATATTGACTTTGTAAGTAATTGCTGTTAAGCTGATCACTCTTTATAACATTCTGGAGTATATGCAAATTGCCATTATAAAAACTGAAGCAGTAGACTTTGTAAAAATTAATATTTGTATCATTCTCAAAACTTTTGGCCATGACTGTAGGCTCCACTCCTGATTTTGGCTGACAACCAACGATGAAAGTCACTGAGCGAACACTGATCAAATCAATGTGAACGCGCCCTAATATATATGAAAAAAAAAAAATATATAAATTCCTATTAAACATGCAAGATTCTATGCATTTCATACATTAAATATGCAATATTTGTATTTATTTTAATAAATAATGAAAATGTATCATAAAAAACTCAAATAAAATATAAATATGACATAAAATATACATAAATAAATAGTAAAAATGTATTATTTTGTTTTAAAGGGTTTCTGTCACCAGAAATGACCCTATTAAACCAAGTGTCATTTGCAATGAGCAAATGACACTTGATGCCAGTAATGTTACTATTATAGTCCTCAGTAACGCCGTTTTGCTAAAAATTACGATTTTATAATATGCTAATGACCTCCCCTAGGTGCAGTAGGCGTGAACCTGCACCTAGGAGAGGCCGTAATTATGCCTCTTACCACGCCCCCGGTCGCGCTGATTGACAGGGCCGGGCACCCAGCTCTTTCGGCTCCCGGCCCTGTACGATCCGAAATCCCGCGCCTGCGCAGTAATGAAACCGGGACCCGGGCGGGCGCCGGCTCTCAACGCACGCTGATCCCGCGCCTGCGCATTGCAAATGACACTTGGTTTAATAGGGTCATTTCTGGTGACAGAAACCCTTTAAAGCCAGGGTTGGAGTCGATACATTTCTACCAGCTCTGACTTTATCCAAAACTAGCTCCGACTCCATCCCTCTGACTACGACTACAGAGCTTTGGCACAGTCCGCTCCACTAGATAGTATAATGTTCCTCAAACAACAGTGTGATGGCTCTTTTTGGAAAAGATTACTTTTTCTTTTTCAGTGTAAACTTTGGTTGTTCAGACAGATCCCCACTAGGTCCTCTGGTACGTGCAGCTGACCTCGATGTCCGATCTTTTGCGGGCATTGTACCCACACTTGGCGCCACTTCCTTTTCCAACCCCCCCATCTTTTCCATCCTATGAGCCTGTCCTATAACACTCCTTCCTGTTCTCATTCAATTCTATAAAACTTTAGCAAGAACCACGACGAATGAAGTGGAGGGTGGGGGGGACCAGCGCTGAGCACAGGACCTTTGGCCCGTTTGCCACATACCACACTGTCTAGATGTTTTTTTTTTGCACAGACAATGGATCATTTGTTAAAACTGGAAAGAAACGTTGTTTGCCGGCTACGACCGAGCCTCTCATGAGACGGAGAATGTTTTTATACTTGGCTTTTGCTTCCATAATTACAGATTTCGCTTCCCATTTCTTCGTAAAATGATGGCACTGCAAAAATAAAAATAAAAAAATTTGTGAACTCATCATCTCCAGAACATTGCTAAAAACGTTCAGCAGACCACTATCTCACCCGACTTGCCCATCTTTGATCTGATGAGTATGGTCAGCTCAAGCCTCTTAAAGAAGAACTCCCGCAAAAAATTGTATTCTCTGACCTGTTAGAAAGGTGCATGATATAATCTGTAGTGATTGTCATTTTCTTATCAGTGACTGTTTCTGTGAGTAAAAACCTTTCTTCTTATTGTAGCTGGGTCATGTGACCAACTCCCTGACCTCCAACTGACCCAGGACAGGAAGCCAGTAACTGCTCTATTCATTCCTATGGGAGCCTCACTTTCAGTCTCATAGGAATACATAGAGAATTAGACTTCCTGTCCACACATAAGTCTATGTGTGAGTTGGTGGGTCTAATTGCTGGTCACATGACACAGATAAGAAACTTCAGGATGATATAAGTCAAAAATTCAGACACTTGTAAGAAAATGACATTCAGTACAGACTATATCATGTACATTTCTAGCAGGACATGGAATAAAATTTCTTTAAATGAGGCATGTCCAGATCTAGAGCCCCCCCCTCATCCATTATAACCAGCCCCCGGGATGTGTCTTTCATGAGGATGTTCACCCATGAGTGTAGAGTAACTGGTCAATGAGTGCAGCCTCCAAGCCCCGGAGAAAGACATTCATTTACCTCAGTGTGGTCATGGTAGACTTCCTTCGCACAGTACTTTTCGTGGAAGACTGTATAAGGTATTGAAGTAAGTGGGATGAGATGACCCATCGGAGGACCTTCTGAGGTCTAGTTCTTATGGACTAGGAGATTCTTCATGGGACAACCCCTTTAAGTGTTTCTCTTAGAGGGTTTAATGACCGTAAAATCGCGAGGGTTCCTGAGATTCCCTGTATGTCATATCATAGCGTATCCTTCTTGGTCTTGTCGCTCTTCAGCAGAAGTACTTGAGAAGCTGCCACAATCTTACACCTTCGAGAGAGCGGGCGGCTATGATCTGTATTTAAATGGCTTCTGTCTGTCACCTGCTGGCAGAGGAGCGGATCTCAGCTTCTGTCATTGAGGTCTACAGGGACGGGCAGCTGTTATATTGGTAAGACCGGGCGGGAAGAGGCTGCGTGGCCTAATGATCCGCCACCGTGGGGCTCAGGGCCAAAGCCGTCAGTATTAATAGCGCTGGAGTGCGAGGGGTCGGTGTGAGAATTTTTAGCTCTTCACACCCCACATCTCCAGTTTGTGTCCTGTGACTACACCTATTACAATATTAGGTCACTATTAGGGAAGTGACGTATGGAGATCTCTGATGTGTCGGTTAGATGATATTTTTATATTAAGGGGGTTTTCCAACAGTTTTTTTTTTAAACTAATGATCTCTCCTCTGGATAGGTTATTAGTATCTGATCGGTGGGATCTGACACCCGGCATCCCCACCGTTATAATGAGATCACAGCGCCGCGGAGCGCTGTCCATTGTATAGTGGCTGTGTTTGGTATCGCGCTTAGTCCTATTCCCTTTAAAGGGGTATTCTCATCTTAGACAATGGGGGCATATCGCTAGGATATGCCCCCATTGTCTGATAGGTGCGCGTCCCACCGCTGGGACCCGCACCTATATCCAGAACGGAGCGGGGAGCGCTGCGCCTGGAGGACCCCGGGTTTCCGGGGGTCCGGCCACCACCAGGCACATCTCCCCGCTGCGCTCATAGAAATGAATGGGAGCGCAGCGCGCAAGCGCGGCCACCGCTCCCATTCATTTCTATGGAGCCGACGGAAGTAGCCGGGCCAGCGCTCGGCTATTTTCGGCGGCCCCATAGAAATGAATGGAGGGCGGCTGCGCATGCGCAGTGCGCCCTCATTCAGTTCGGGGGCTCCGTTCTGGATATAGGTGCGGGTCCCAGCGGTGGGACCCATACCTATAAGACAATGGGGGCATATTAGGGCCCGACCCTAATCAAATACTGAGAATAGATCATCAGTAAAAAAAAACAAACACTTGGATAATCCCTTTAAACATATTTGTAAAGAATTATTGGAGATATTGGGGTAGTTTTATAAAAACTGGTGTAAAGTAGAACTGTCTTAGTTACCCCTAGCAACCAATCAGGTTCCACCTTTCATTTTTCACAGCTCCTTTGGAAACTGAAAGGTGGACTCTGATTGGTTGCTATGGGTAACTAGGCCAGTTTTCCTTTGCACCAGTTTTTATAAATCTCCCCCAATACCTCCAATAATTCTTTACAAATATGTTTAAAAGGGTTTTCCAAGTGTCTTTTTTTTTTCACTGATGACCTATCCTCTGATCGGTGGGGGTCCAATACTCGGGACCCCCGCTGATTAGCTGTTTGAGATGACACAGGCCACAATTATTTTTCATTTTCCATGTCAATATCTATATTTTGATATATAACAAAAAAAACAACAAAATCCTGCAGTTTTCCCACTGGCCACTAAGCCTAGTAATAGGCCCGACTTCTTGTCTGTACTGCAGTTATCTGCTTATCGTTACAGTCAGGATTACAATGACAGTTATCACTGCAGAAATCCCTTTAAGGTTTCCTTGCAGATAAGCGTCGTCCTTCAGCTACTTATCTCCCTAACGCTTCCGCAAATTCAACCGCTGTGGAGTCAGGGCTGATAATTGTCAGCGGAGCGGCTGTCTTATCTCCACGAGTAACATTTAGTGTTGTGCTGTCCCATAGTCTGTGAAGTATTGGAAACAGTTTGGGTGACACACCTGCTTATAGCACCTTACCCTCCAGCAAAACATAGGTGCAGAAAGGAGTATACTGTCCCAACCTGCAGATATGACATCACCGGGCGGCTTCCTGCCAGTCCGTCAGCCTCCATGGGCGGAACATGTATTTTCAAATGCAGCAAATGCCGCCAATGACTCCCCCTAGACTGAGGGCTGCAGGATGCCTCCGTTTTGGACTTGTAGGGGCTTTAAACCTATGAAATGGCAATGGAGGATTTGCTGGTGCTTCGTTCCTGCAGAGGAGACCAGGGCTGTGTTCAGGTAAGGGATTGCGGTAGTTTATTGTAGTACTTACTGTGCTGTTTTATATAAAACTCAGTGATCTATGCATTGGGAAAAAAACTGGAATTAAAGGGGTTGTTCCAGATTAGAGAAACATAGCTCCCACCTGTCCAGTGTGTGTTACGTTGCAACTAAACCCCATTCACTTTAGTCGAGATGCAGCCCATGAACAGGATTAGCTGCTTTATATATATATATATTCTTAAAGGGTTTGTCCAGGACTTAAAGGGGTTATCCAATCCTAAAAAAAATCTCCCCCATATGCTGGGCCCCCCACCCTGAATATACCTGCGATGCTAGGGAGGCTCGTGCTCCCCCCATTGGCTGCTTGCCCTGCCCCCAACACCGGATGTTTTCATCCGGCCATGGGGAGAAGCAGCAGTGCGGAGACCAGGTAAGTATATTCAGTGTCAGGGGTCCGGCATATGGAGGTCTTTTTTTTAGGATTGGATAACCCCTTTAAGTATTTTTTGCAGTTTTACAGAATGCTGACCACTAAACCTAAAAATAACAATAAATCCTTGAGCTGTTTAGACGTGTCTGTAGGAAAGCTGAGTGAATGCCAATATGGCTTCCATGCCAAATCAAACTAGTTAATACAATGAGGTGACGTCTACATGGCGTCTTTGGCGGCAACAGATGTCGCAGTGTATCGGGGCTGCTATAGGAATGAATGGGGTCACAACACGCTTGCTGTGACTACAACAGATCCAACACTGCTGGATAGATTTTTTTTTTTAACAACTTGCTATGGTTTTCCATGGAGATAAGTATTCATAATGAGTCCTTATGATCTGTCATTAAGGCTGGTTTCACACAATTGAGTAGTCGCAGCACAGCTTCCGTCCTGGAAAGTATTGGATGACTGACAGCATTATGTCAGTGTTATCCAGTACATTCCAGAACTGTAAGGGTTACATAGCACCATAAATCAATATAATTCTATGCGACCCCGTCAGTGCTGGGAGGTCAGAACGGGAGCTGTCTTATACCCACGCTGCGAGTCCGGAGCGTGAAACTCGCTTGTGTGAAACCAGCCCAAAGGGGTTATCTTGGTAAAGCTAGTTATCACCTATCCTCAGGATAAGTCATCCTTATCACATCGGTGAGGGTCCAAGCACAGCGCCGTACATTGTATAGTGGCTGTGCTTGGTATTGCAGCTCAGCCCCATTCATTTAAAGAGGACCTTTCACGGTTTTGAATTACTGTAGATAAATACCTCTTGTCCCGGGGTACCCCCCGCTGATGCTGCCACTCTGCCTAGTTTTTTAAAATACAGCTCCTACTCCCCGCTGTGCCCGCCTGTAGTTTTCGCGCTCAGTATGTAAATACTGAGCATCGGTACAGGGAGGAGGAGACGCCGGCATTTCTCAATGGGCGTCTCCTTCTCCCTGGCTGTGCCGCGATCCAATCACAGCGGAGAGCGTCACAGCCAGGGAGAAAAAAAAACCTCACCTTCTCCCTGGCTGTGACGCTCTCCGCTGTGATTGGATCGCGGCACAGCCAGGGAGAAGGAGACGCCCATTGAGAAATGCCGGCATCTCCTCCTCCCTGTACCGATGCGCGAAAACTACAGGCGGGCACAGCGGGGAGTAGGAGCTGTATTTTAAAAAACTAGGCAGAGTGGCAGCATCAGCGGGGGGTACCCCGGGACAAGAGGTATTTATCTACAGTAATTCAAATCCGTGAAAGGTCCTCTTTAAATTCTATTCAGCCATGTAACCGATGTACGGTGACATCACATGACCCGAGAAGAGGCTTCTAACAGATGATCGCGGGATTTGGACCCCTGCAGATCTGATATTGATGACCTATCCTGAGAATAGGTCATCAATAGTAAATCCTGGATAACCCCTTTAATATATTATTGTCGGGGATCTGACTCCCACCCCTCCCCCCATTGATTAGCTGTCAGCAGATGTGCCGAAACGACACAGCTCCATTCTTTGTGTAGTGGTCGTGTCCGGTTACTGCAGTGCTACCCCCATTCCAGTGAAAATTTATGACCAACTTGAGAAAAATTGCCAGGTGGGCTTCTGGGCCCCCTATACTACTGCACTGAATAAAGGAGCCCCCGCCTGCGGTGACTGGACTCCTTCAGCTCGCCTTGTCCTCCTGCCTCCGTGCCCCTTGTATTTTTCCGTTTCACACATACAAGATGCAGTAACGCGCACTTTGTATTTCTACGAGCCCCTGAGCTCACATCGACCCGTCGTACGCCTTCCACCTGGGTTGTATCACGGCGAGACCATGTTTAAATGTAGCCGAGGAAAAAAAAAAAAAGAGAGTGCCGCGAGTGCCCACGCTTACGGAGGCGAAGCACGTCTCATCTTTCACAAGTCAGCAGAATCAGATCTGCAGGCTTTGTGATTTTAATGTTGAATTCATTACGGGCCGGGAGCACCGAGTCCTCGCTCCCTACTGCAGCTGTGTGTCATCGGCGGGGGCCGAGGCGGTACTCTCAGAAACCACAGCGCTCTGCTAAACATTCCTTCGCATTTGAAAGTAGTCCGTCTCTCCTCATGGCAACCGCAGGGCATCGGAATAAGCACATTTAGCCCCGATAATTGTCCCAGAGCCTAAAATAAAGCCTGAAAGATTCAGAATCTAGTTGAAAAACTCAAAAATAAAGGGCCTACAAAGGGGAGACGGTTTCCTAGGACAGAGCGTCGAGGTTACGCTCTAATGAGATCTGCTTCTCGCACGAGACTCTCCATCTTTTGTGGGGTTATTAACGCCCTGCTGTGCCCCCTGGCATGTGGGCATTTCTCAGGCAATGCAATCTGCTGTGAATAGACATTTTTACACAAATGCAATAGACGAAGGAGACGGTTATTGCAGTAATCCATGAAGACCGCTTTTTTATTGTGTTCAGTGCTACCGAATTGCTGGAAGGGGTTGTGCGAGTTGGACAATCTTTTTGTTTAACTGCCTCACCAAAAAATAAGTCAATCACAGGGATTTCGGCGATCAGCTGTATTCCGCAGGAAGTGATCAATAACGCTACAGCACCCCCACAGGAGAGATGAAGTATTACATGTTGACCATTGAAATCAATGAGCCGACGTGCTGAGAGACGCTCTTTCAGCAGAATTTATTTGTGGAAGTCCTAATGATCAAGTATTGGATCGGATAGGTCATGGATATCTGGTCATTGGGGGTCCGACTCCTGGCAGGCCTACCGATCCATGGTTAGCAGAACCAGGCACCAGAATGTCACAGCTCCAGGAATGGCCATGCCTGGAGGCCCTGTTCGTTATTCTGCCAAATAAATTAGACAAAAAGCCTTGGATGAAGGAATTTTTTTTTCCCCACTAAAAAGTGGCCAACAGGTCGGACCCCATTGTAGTCATTGGAGTCTGTTCAGCTCCATTGGGTTCAGTTATGTGCTAACGGATCAGAACCATGGAAATAGCTAGGTGATGGTAAGTTCACTATAAGAGATCAGGAGGGGCCTGGATGTATTTCTGGAGGTAATAATATTACAGGTTATAGTTACTAGAGAGGGGACGTTGATCCAGGGAGTTATTCTGATGTCTGATTGGCGTCGGGAAGGAATTTTTTCCCCCTAAAGTGGGGAAAATTGGCTTCTACCTCACAGGGGTTTTTTGCCTTCCTCTGGATCAACTTGCAGGTTAACAGGCCGAACTGGATGGACAGAGGGCTTTTTTCGGCCTTATAAACTATGTTACTATGATATAAACGTGGCCTTACCGCAATGCTGCTCCCATAAAGCATGCACTATGTGTAAATGAATGCTCTCATCTTGATTGGCACCATGTGGTGAAAACTGTGACTCCTTCAAGCTGGTGCCAATCAGCGACTACATGGTGGCTCTTAGCCAGTGAAGCCAAGTGGCACATAAAGTTACACATTGCCCCAATGATTGGGGGCACCATTCAGCAGGTGGTCTGAGGTTAGTGCGCAATCCTTTAGATGCGCGTCACGTGGTATCTGTCCTGGTGATCAGAATTCACAGCCCATCCTTTTGCCACTACAGGTCAACGAATTCGCTCTCTTTCCCATAAAGCAGGCTGAATTGCTTGCCTTTTGGAGCAATGCATGGCCTATAGGACTCCGTTCGAGGCGCTCTCCACAAGGAGGAATACAGCAGTACCCACTGGATCCCTACAGGTCTCATAAGGCCTCATGAATGTATCCGTTTTGCGGTCTGCAACTAGCGGATTTGCAAAATACGGATGCGGTCCGCGTGCCATCCGCACTTTTCAATGGGTTAGTAGACCGTATTTTGCGGATGTATTCTATCTTTTTGCGGAGCAGTTATACACGTAGAGAAAGCACACGGATCATCCAACTTTCCGTTCTGCAAAAAGATGGAACATGTCCTACGCTCTGCTTGGATGCAAAATACGGACCTCAGACCCATTAAAGTCAATGGGTCGGCAATAAATGCAGATGCAACACGGACATTGTCTGTATTCTGCAGATACGCGATTTGAGGACTGCAAAGTACATACGGTCGTGTGCATGAGCCCTATGACTGTGGCAGTTATAAAGCCACTCGTCAGCAGTCATCCGGGGTCGGCGGCGATCACGAGGCACGTTGTCGTTGGCTGACACACGTTTGCATGAACAAGGACCAGATTTCCATTTTGCAGTCACAACATTTCCATAACACTTAATAACGGCGATAAAAGCTGGTGTCGGAGCCGCTGTGAACAAACAGTGCGCCGTTACACCAAGCCGCACATGCAAACAGTGGCTTCTGCGAGCCAGGGAAGCATATGGCCGGGCGCTCGTCAGCTACCACCCACGTATGCCCACATGTCTTGATCTTCCCCTGGCTGCCAGACAGATCCAAGTGTTACTGAAGCGCGGAGACAAACCGTTTAATCCTCCGTGTTATGTTAGTAATTCATACCTGAGCCGAGCACGTCAAAGAAGAATTGTGCAGCCAGTGAATAGATGGGGGCGTGCACTCGCTGCTGCACCTTCCTGGATTTTTGCAGAATTATTTTTTCAGCCAAAGGAAATTTTCCCATTGCTGTCAATGCCAAATTTAAACTTGATATCTCATAGGCCGCAGTCTCGTCTCCCAATGTTACGACCCCGCAGGATACCCGTTTAGAAACGCCATGCAAATTTCTTTAAGAAATGTGAGTTGCTCTTGAGCATCGCACTGTGTGACGACATCAGTCTGGGTAATCCTCCCGTCGTCTTGTCACCCCTGTCAATCAGCGGGTATTCATTCCCATGGAGAAGCTTGTACTGTATATATAGAGGGACATGCATACAGGAATAACCTGCATCCTTCACAACCTACAAAGAGTTAGGGACAGGCTCTTGCAGGGCACTACCCAGACGCAACTTAAAGGGGTTCTCCGGGAATTAAGAAAATGAAAATACTTAAATATTACTTTATAATAAATATATTCCCAAATACCTTTCATCAGTTATAATGGCTCATTTTGTCCAGGGAGCAATCATTAGGAGAAACAAAATGGCCGCTGTCCTATTACTACACACAAAATCTGTCCTAATCACACAGGAGGACAAGTTACTTCACAACACTGAGGTAAAGAGCTGCCTCATCCTCCTCTCTGCTCTGCTTGTCAGGGATTATGACCCTGAATACAGATGATAAAATCTTCAGCTGAATCTCTGTGGGAATGGAGTTCATGAGGAGACATGAAGTACAGAGAGGAGGGTGAGGTGTGGCTGATGAGCAGCAGCACTTGTATGCAGTCTCCATTACCACAGTCTGTCCTGTCCGTCCTGTCTGTACTTCATGTCTCCTCATGAACTCCATTCCCACAGAGATTCAGCTAAATATCATGTTAAACTGTATTCAGGATCATAATCCCTGACAAGCAGAGCAGAGAGGGAGATGAGGCAGCTCTTTACCTCAGTGTTGTGAAGTAACTTGTCCTCCTGTGTGATTAGGACGGGTTTTGTGTGTACTAATAGGACGGCGGCCATTTTGTTTCTCCTGATTGCTCCCTCGACAAAACAAACCATTATAACTAATGAAAGGTATTTGAGAATATATTTATACTAAAGTAATATTTAAGTATTTTCATTTTCTTAATTCCTGGAGAACCCCTTTAAAGGGATTGTCCCATTACAACACATTATAAGTGAATGGTGGCGGTCCGACCACTGACGTCCCCTTCGGTAAAGCGAATGGAGCCATATTCCCCAGTTTGAATGGAGCAGCAGACATGCATGCTTGGCCGTCGCCCCCTTCAGCTCGATGGGACTGCCACAGATACCTGAGTACAAGCGCTTGGCTATGTTGGGCAGCCCTATACACTTGAAGGGAGCGGAAGTGTCCACTACTGCATTCAAACCGAGGAACATGGCCGCTGGGTGGTCAGACCCCTGCCGACCAGACACTTATCCCCTATGCTGTGGAGAAAGGGATAAGTTGCAACAGGATGCCGACACAGCAATCAGCGGGTTTAGCTTCAATTACTGTCACCGATCAGCGGATCCCCCTGCAGACGCCTCTGTAGGATACGTGTGGCATCCACTGAAATGAATGCCATGGCAGTAGGGCATTGATGGACAGGGTCTGCCATTACGGGAGCCATTTGTCTTCTCTTTAAAGGCTATGAACACCTTGCATTGCATTTTACTCATTTTGGGCTAAAAATCATTTTTTCAATTGGTCTCTGTTAAAAATGTCCAGCTGTTTTTGAGTACAGGGGTTAAAAATCAGTCTGTCACTTCTCAGTCCCTCAGCTGTAGACTTATCTCTGATCTCCTGACCTCATAAACACTCATTTAAGCCATATTAGTATCAGTTTGGTAAGAGTTTAGCTATGATGAATGTTTATGAAGTCAGGAGATCAGAGATAAAGCTGCACAAGAGCTGTTAGCTGATGGGACTGTGAAGTGATGGTCTGCAAACAGACTGATTTTTTTTAACCCTTGTATCTCAAAAACATCTGAACATTTTTAATAAAGATCAATTGAAGAAATGATTTCTAGCCCAAAATGACTAAAATGCAATCATAAAAAAAAATATTACCCCAAAGGTGTCCACCCTAGCCTTTAAAGGGGTTGTGTCACTTCTAATGTACTGTGATTGTCCATATTGCCTCCTTTGCTGGCTGGATTCATTTTTCCGTCACATTATACACTGCTCGTTTCCATGGTTACGACCACCCTGCAATCCATCAGTGGTGGTCGTGCTTGCACACTATAGGAAAAAGCCTCAGCCTCTCTGGTGGCCAGGACCATGGGAGCGCACATAGGCTGGTGTTTCTTTCCTATAGTGTGCAAGCACGACCACCACTGATGGATTGCAGGGTGGTCGTAACCATGGAAACGAGCAGTGTATACTATGATGGAAAAATGAATCCAGCCGGCAAAGGAACCAATATATATTGGTTTATATATTGGTTTATATATTAGTTTATATATTACTTACTTATATATTAGTAAGTGGCTTGTATTACCTTCCTCTACATGATAATTACAATTATAATTACAATTACTGAAGTGAGACAACCCCTTTAAGTCCCCAGGCGTCTGACTGGTGTGTTCAGTGTGTGGAAGAGATTGATCACTACATAACTCAACAAATGTGCTTCTTGGCAAAGTTGGGTGAACATCCTTGGGAAACTGTAATCCGCTGTCATCCAAGCCTCCCAGACTGAAATATCAGAGATGACGGAAGACGTTTTTGGGAGAGGACGACGCGAGGACTTTATTGGTGACCCTTATTTGCCCCTTTCACGTAGATGTCTTCAGTCCCCCGGAGCCGAGGAGCGCTCCCAGCTTGCTCTGCTCTTGCATCCTTGGGATGAGCTTGTAATTGAATTCTCGGGGGAAGCGGTTTGTTTAATGTCCAAGGCGCAGGGCAGACTCCTCTTACAAGCCGAGTCTCGTAATTTGCCTGCACGGAGGAAGGAAGGAAGGAAGTCTTTGTTGCCGTCAGATGGGTATGAGCTGCCAGTCTATTCCTCACGGATGAAATTTGCCTTAGTGATATTTAATGACAGAAGGAAAACAAGTCTGTGTTTATATTGGCTCCCGCTTCCTGATTTTCCTGCTTTCGGTGAATATTGTGGGTTTTTTTTTTTGTTGCTGTATTTTTTCTAATTCCCGCCTTTCGTATACCATTTTTTTTTTAAATTCAGATGGGTCCAATATTCAATGTTTAGTTCATTTACTAGTATATCTCATTAATGGTAGAGCTTTCTATGTAGAAATAAAATGAAATGGATAATATTCTGGCTGCCTGCGGCCACCACTAGAGGGAGCATTTGAGCTTGCTGCATACTGTTAATTCATAGGGAATCTGTTACCTGGAGAATCGACATTAAATCAAAAGTATGTCCTTCCAGCACCTCATACCTTCTTTCCAGAGGTCTTAGGAGCTGGTATCTTCATAAAATCCACTTTAACCCATATGCTAATGAGGCATTAAGGTGCCCAGAGGGGCGTTATTTTCATTCAGAGGTGCCCAGGAACACCCCCATCAAGTGCCCCCTACAGAGCCCTCCTCCGCTCATACACTACACCCCCAGCAGCGTCACGAGAGGCCAATAACCCCGCTACACGTTCCCTTCAGCAGATCCTACAGGCGCAGCGCCAAACACTTCCTGCGCCTGCGCTCTTCCAGTTCAACTGAGGGCATCAGTTTCTACTGTTTCACCGGACATGCTCCGAAAACGTCACTGGGCTTGGCACATACCCCATGAAACTGTTGCCCTGATGCCCTCAGTTGAACTGGAAGAGCGCAGGCGCAGGAAGTGTTCGTCGCTGCGCCTGTATGCTATGCTGAGGGAAAGGGTGGGCGGAGTTATCGGCCTCTCGTGACGTAGCCGGACAGCGGGGCAACTGCGCTGCTGAGGACGTAGTGTACGAGCCGAGGAGAGGCGTGCTTGGGCTCTGTAGGGGGGACAGCCTGGGAACTTGATGGGGGCTTTCCTGGGCACCTATGAATGAAAATATCACCCCTCTGGGCACCTTACTGCCTCATTAGCATATGGATAAAAGTGCATTTTATGAAAATATAATACCAGCTCCAGAGAAAAAGAAGGTATGAAGTGCTGGAAGGACATGCTTTTGGTTTAATATTGATTCTCTAGGTGACAGATTTCCTTTAAACTCAATAATAAAACAGTTTGCAGGAAGCTCCTAAGCTCCCCCTACTGGTGGCTGAAAGCGAACACAATGTTATCATTTAATGTTATGGCTATGCAGGGGATTTGGAGCGCTGTATGCTATCGGGATAGATTTTGAAACTGATTTGGAATATTTTAATATAATTGATTGTAATATCGAACATAAAAATGACTTGGAATCAAATAAGGGGTCACTACAACTGCATTTGCTACTAATAGGACAGCACTAAACTTTGCCTGCTGTCCCTCGTTGTATGGCACATGGTACAGTATATATGACATGTCATACATTATATATGATTTCCAGTTTCCATACGTTATTAGCTGTACCCTCCACCTTCTACTGTTGACACTTATAGGAATCTATATCATGCTCCGGCGATTACTACCGCCCTGTACTGCTTCCCAGGGAAATCCTCTTAGTGCAATCTGATCCTCGGAAGGTGAGCACAAGAATCTCAGCAGTGCACAAAATAAGTCCATTTTATTCCTCACCGTTTAGGGGTGGTCACAGTTTGGTCCCAACATTTGTGTCCACCATTCGGGACATTTCTCGTAGCATTTACTTTATTTGCATTGCTGTAGCATTACATTTTCCGTGTGGGGAAATGAATGTGCGCAATATTTCCTGTGATAAGAAGGTCTCAGTAGTAGGAAACATGGGGACATCCCGAACAGATTCCAGTCTGTAGGTGTGCGATAGTCTCTTTACAGTTCATGTCCACCCCTGAACATAGTGACCTCCGTGCATACAGTGCTGCTGAAGATGTCATATCTTCTCTATCTAAAAGACCAGGAGGACAAGTGATAGGATAGGTGAGTTAAAGGGGTTATCCAAGAGTATAAAAAGCTCCCCCATATGTCCCGGCCACTCACAATATATATACTTACCCCGGTCCCCGTGCCAGTCCTGGTCCCTGCAACGCCGCTGCTGCTTCTCCCCGTTCACGGACGAAAACATCCGGTGTCAGGGAGGGGTGGGGGAGCAGCCAATTACAGGTGGGGACGGGGATGAGCCTCCTAGCGTCACCCTGTTGGCTGCTCTCTCCGACACCAGATGTTTTCATCCGTGCGGAAGAAGCAGCAGCCGTGATGCGGGGACCAGGAGCGGCGCGAGGAGCAGGGTAAATATATTCGATGTGAGGGGCCCGGGCATATGGGGGAGCTTTTTATACTTTTGGATAACCCCTTTAAACAAAGATTGACTACAGAGTTATAACACTCCCCCGGACTCTACACTAGTGGTTTATACTATCTGAGAGTGCTGTGTGCAGAATCTCCAGTGTATCCAACGTGCTGCAGCTTCACACTGTTCTCCCTGCCTCCTGCTTGGAATTGCTGACAGGCAGGAGGTAGGGGAGACAGGCTGAAGCTGAATCCCATTGGATACACTGAGACTTTGCAGTGTGAGTTAGCAGACAGAAGTTCTAGGTCACTGGCCTATCACTCTTTGGCCTTAGTGTAATTAAAGTCCCCCCCTTTGTCTCTGCAAAACCAAAGGCATGATGGGAAATTTAAGCTACATTAGGGAAACTATTTCAGAAGGGTTGAAGGATCCTGTATGGCTGACAATCCCTCAATGGCATGTTAGCCAAAACAGGTGTATAGGAGGTATACACAGGAGCCTCTACTGTTATAGAACTCAACCATTCGTAATAACATTGTATTCTTCTAGCTCATAAGCTCCCCCTAGTGGTGCCTGCAGGCAGACAGAATTTATAATTTAACGCTATATCTATTCAAAGTATTTAGAGCATGGCACCTGAAAAAATAACTCCAACCACTATGAAGGTAAATTTAAAAAAAGAATCGGCACAGAATGATGGACCTTTAACAACATAAGGTTGAATCATGGACATCCACTCGAAGTGATTTGTGTTACTGGATCAGACGTTTGCACAGCTGTGTGCGGAAACCGGATGCCTTTCCCCTGTCCCTGATGTATCTCTTATGTCATCCCTTTCTTTCACCTCCTGACGAGACCTCTCATTTAATTGCACCTACAATTAAATATAATGGCTTTCATAATGTGAATGTAATTTCCTGCTGAAATGGGCACGATAACATGGCTTACATAAGAAAAGCCATGTTCACCTCTCTACACTAGAACTGGCTAGGACAATGGCTGCAGGTCTTTTTTTTTCGCTTCCTGTGTATACTGTCCATAGCCAGCCTTATAGGGATGAGTGGTATTCATGTAAAAGGGAAGATCATTTTAAAGCTGGTTGTCAACTCCTTTTAATATCGATGGTGAATGGGAACAGTGCTGCAGTAACCAGCTCCGGGGAATGGGAGCAATGCTGCAGTAATCGGCTTCGGTGAATGGGAGCAGTGCTGCAGTAATCAGCTCCGGTGAATGGGAGCAGTGCTGCAGTAACCAGCTCCGGGGAATGGGAGCAATGCTGCAGTAATCTGCTTCGGTGAATGGGAGCAGTGCTGCAGTAACCAGCTCCGGGGAATGGGAGCAATGCTCCAGTAATCTGCTTCGGTGAATGGGAGCAGTGCTGCAGTAATCAGCTCCGGTGAATGGGAGCAGTACTGCAGTAACCAGCTCCGGGGAATGGGAGCAATGCTGCAGTAATCAGCGCCGGTGAATGGGAGCAGTGCTCCAGTAACCAGCTCCGATGAATGGGAGCAGTGCTGCAGTAATCAGCTCCCGTGAATGTGAGCAGAGCTGCAGTAATCAGCTCTGGTGAATGGGAGCAGTGCTGCAGTAATCAGCTCCGGTGAATGGGAGCAGTGCTGCACTAATCACCTCCGGTGAATGTGAGCAGTGCTGCAGTAACCAGCTCCAGTGAATGGCAGCAGTGCTGCAGTAACCAGCTCCGGGGAATGGGAGCAGTGCTGCAGTAACCAGCTCCGGGAAATGGGAGCAGTGCTGCAGTAACCAGCTCCGGTGAATGGGAGCAGTGCTGCAGTAACCAGCTCGGTGAATGGGAGCAGTGCTGCAGTAACCAGCTCCAGTGAATGGGAGCAGTGCTGCAGTAATCAGCTCCGGTGAATGGGAGCAGTGCTGCAGTAATCAGCGCCGGTGAATGGGAGCAATGCTGCAGTAATCAGCTCTGGTGAATGGGAGCAGTGCTGCAGTAATCAGCTCCGGTGAATGGGAGCAGTGCTGCAGTATCCAGCTCCGGGGAATGGGAGCAATGCTGCAGTAATCAGCGCCGGTGAATGGGAGCAGTGCTCCAGTAATCGGCTCCGGTGAATCGGAGTAGTGCTGCAGTAATCACCTCCGGTGAATGGGAGCAGTGCTGCAGTAAACAGCTCCGGTGAATGGGAGCAATGCTGCAGTAATCAGCTTCAGTGAATGGGAGCAGTGCTACAGTAACCAGCTCCGGTGAATGGGAGCAGTGCTACAGTAACCAGCTCCGGTGAATGGGAGCATTGCTGCAGTAACCAGCTCCGGTGAATAGGAGCAGTGCTGCAGTAATCAGCTCCGGTGAATGGGAGCAGTGCTGCAGTAATCAGCTCCGGTGAATGGGAGCAGTGCTGCAGTAAACAGCTCCCGTGAATGGGAGCAATGCTGCAGTAATCAGCTTCAGTGAATGTGAGCAGTGCTACAGTAACCCGCTCCGGTGAATGGGAGCAGTGCTGCAGTAACCCGCTCCGGTGAATGGGAGCAGTGCTGCAGTAACCAGCTCCGGTTAATGGGAGCAGTGCTGCAGTAACCCGCTCTGTCCACCACACTATGGTTCCGGTGTTGACTTCTGATGGCGATACTAATACAGAACAGTTCACTGGTGGGGGTGGCTCCCAACGATCAGTGTAAAAGATTCTGAGCGCTCCCTAGTGGAAGCTTCAGGCAGACAGAATTTTATTATTTAGCGGGGTTCTCCAGGAGTAAAGATTTTTTTTTTAATCTAATGCCTGCAGCGGTGAATGTACCTCTTATGGCCACGTCGACTCTGAAGCCAGTTATTGAATACACTGGAACATGTGAGGTGGCAGAGCTAATACAGAACAGTTTATTGGCGGGGGTAACTCCCTACGATCAGTGTGAAAGCTTTGGAGCTCCCCCTAGAGGCAGCTTCAGGCTGACAGAATTTTATTATTTGATTTTTTTATCTAATGCCTGCAGTTGATGATATGCCCCTTGCGACCACGTAACCGATGAAGCCTGTTATTGGGACGTGGACATGTGGGAGCCAGTGTGGAGAACTGGAGCAGGTAAGTATGAATCTGCTGTTTACAGAGACAAAACCCCCTTTAAGGGGGCTTTCCACAGTCAAAACACGGCACCTAACATTACAGGATAGGTGATAAGCATATGTTCAGTAAGGGCCTGACAGCCAGGACCCCCAGCGACTAAGGGAACAGGGTCCCTTGTATGAAGCCATGGTCGAGCGTACCCACTGCCGCTCCGTTCAAGCCTATTGGAAATAGCTGAATACAGTGCTTGGCTATCAGTGGGAATGGGTATGCTCGACTGCCTTTCCATTCAAAGTCAAGGGACCCCGCTTCTCTGGATCCATGGGGGCTCCAGTCAAATCAACGCTGATCAGACTCTTATAAGGTATCCAGGTTATAGGTGATATCTTCTGATCAGCAGAAAGCTCCTTTAACTCTATGCAGGAGATTTGGAGCTTTGTGTCTAATTTCTGCAAAGATCTGCTATAGAAGGTTGGACGTAAATAGGATTTTATTCTAAAAAGGTGGAGATCCCCTTGAAGGGAAGTCGAAGTCGTGATATGAGGCAGAGTTAGTGGAGCGGAGTCCAGAACGCAGGATAACACCGCGCGGCTGAAATTTCCAGAGACCCTTTGTGTGAAGGTTGCGGACGACACGGCCTGTTGTATTATGTGACCCATGGTTTCTAGATGCGCGCGTGAGGGTGACTCCTTTAATGACAACATATGGTCAGCCTCGCCTAGATCCTCTTTATCATTGCACTGATATCAGAGATTTGAGGGATCAGAGCGGATTCAGTTCTTTACAGCTTTATGAGTCCAGCCTGCTGGGGGTGACCGGCCACATCTGCCCACCTCTGGGTCAGGTACAGGCAGGGTCCTCACCAGGGACCGAGAAAAAGGTTCTGCTCCAGAAGTCTGAAGGAGAAAGTGAAGCTGGTGGCCACAACCTTGCCTTGGGATAACACAAAGCCCCATCAGCTGTCAATAGTAAACCGGAACGAACAGCTATAGGAAGCTTCGGCGAGAGCGGCATATTTCTTCTGACAGCTGAGGTGGAGGGTTGCCACAGAGGATCAACGCAAATTTGTGACGAGGTCGGAATACTTTGATGTGAGGCCCAGCTGGTTGGCGAAAGGAAAACCGGTCAAGGAAGAAAGTCGCTGCTCTGTAAGAAATGGGAATATTCTCCTCATAGAGACTTCATCCGTCCCTCCGTCCTCCTCAGCTATTTACCGTCCCCACCAGTTAATGAGGGAGCGCGTATTCATGTCTGCTGCGGACTTGGGGGCAGACTTCCTGAGCACCTGCTAAGAGAAGAGCGAGAGCGGGCAGAGGGTCCCTCCGTTCAATTCATTTTGGAAGAAACGTCTCGGGCATCCACGGGTCTGTAGTTCTGCTGCCACCGCGTAGGGCTGAAGACGTCATTCAGAAAATTCGCCAACCAAAAGAAAAAAAACTAAAACGGATTCGAAGTGATCATTCTCCAAAATGCTTGAGTCGGACGTAGACGATGCCGGATCCAGCCTGAGCCTCGGCGAGAAGGCGGTGTGTCGGATTGTGTACTGCGGGCCCCGGCCAAGAGTCCTTTTACTTCCTATGGCCTTGGAGCTTTGGCTGTATGTGCAGAAAACCAGGAGTATGCAAAAGAAGAGGTGAGATCCCACCGCTGTAGGGTCAGCAAACCAGTAGCGTACTGGGATAATTAGTTGGCCACTGGGATAATTAGTTGGCCACTGGGATAATTAGCAGGCCAGGAATTGGTGGAATAGGTCTGTAACATCTCCGTCACCTGTTGAGTTGCAGACGTTCCTCTACCTCTCTGAATGACAATTGTATTGTCCAAAAAGTCTCTGTCATGCAGGAGCTTTGTTCATCCTGGTCTTCCTGATTCAGGAAATTTAAGGTGAGACCTGGAAGAACTATTAAAGTGTTGACAAAGGCAGGAATAGAAGAGACAAACTTGTCATAGAAATGTAGACGACCTATCATTCAGTGGTAGATGTTGGCAGCCCCCGTGGTCCCTGCATTTTCAGTATTATGGTATAGTATGCCCTGCTACTACTACCGTACTTCTGTTATTATACTTTTTTATTGTTCTTTATGATATTGTGATAAAAGTGCTGTTTTAAAGAGGACCTCACCCCTCTCCTGACATGCCTGTTTTAATAGCTTCATGCATTCCCCACGTACTAACAGTACTGGAACATCTATTCTTATGTCTCTATGTTGTTCCATTCCTTTATTATTTGCACTAGAAGTTATGAATGAATTGCTATTTGCCTTCAGTAAAGGAACAGAGGGGAGGTGACCAGTTGGGGGTGTGTCCCTGCACAGACTGACTCTAGCCAATCAGTGCTGCCATGTTAAGACTGTGCATGGTACACGCCCCCAACTGGTTACCTCCCCTCTGTTCCCTTACTGAAGGCAAATAGCAATTCATTAATAACTTCTAGTGCAAATAATAAAGGAATGGCACAACATAGAGACATAAGAATAGATGTTCCAGAATTGTTATTACATGGGGAATGTATGAAGCTATTATTAAAACAGGCATGTCAGGAGCGGTGAGAGGTCCTCTTTAACCTCTGATAGAAGGTGCAAAGTAAATGAATTTAGCGCAGCAATCTACCAGTGTCCATCTCCTGTCTATGGGGTGGTGAGAGGGACATTGCCAGATGACAGGATGCACCCACTGGCCCGGTCAGAAGCGCTCGCCCATCTCTACGTGTTAAGTAATATTGAATATTGTGTTGTTATTACATCACACGGAGATAAATCTTCATCACCACTCCCAGTGTATTAGTATACAAGAGCCACTGGTATGTGTCTGGTACCACGGCCTCCTTCTCGTGGTCTGTTTATCTCGTCAGTACGGCATTTCATGTTGTACCTGCGACAATAAATGCTGTATTTTTTATATTCATTTTCTGTAATGTTTACATTTTTTTTTTTGCTTTCTTAAAGGGGCTTTCTAGTTAAACACATCAGTGGTGCACCCACTGCACATACCATAGATGTTTTCACAATGGGGTCCGATCGCTGGGTCCCCCCTGTTCCTGACAGCGGGGGTACCTGGCCCCAGTCACTGGCAGAGAAATGGCGGCGTATACATCGTCTCTCTCCCTTTAATGGGTTTTGATGTGAAAAAAACCTATTAGGGAATTGTGAGTTGGTTCCCTAATTCAGGACCTCTATCGGTTTGCTGGAACTGAGCGTGCCTCGTAGGAGTGGGGTTGATTTACCGCACGGTGGCTCAGTAGTCAGCACTGGTGCCTTGCAGCACTAGGGTCCTGGGTTCGAAAAAAGAGGCGGCCATTTTATAAAGAGGAGCGGGCCTCCTGTCACTTGTGTCCTTTCCCTGCACCAGACACTGTAGGCTAGCAGCTGGCCTAGATTTCAGTTCTAATTTACGCCAGTTTTCTGCTATCAATTGTGTTGGGACTGGGGTGGGCTGGGGTGTAAGCTCCACTTACTTTTTAAGAAAGTGCGGAGAACATGGGAGAACTGCAAAAAGTTGCAAATTTTTTGTTCAAAAATACCGTTTGTAAATGCAGCACCATCCCCCCCCCCCCAATCCCTAAATGCCCTTTTGGCTTTCACTAGCCGGGTTCGCTCTTTCTCCTGCTCAGTAGCCATATTCATTTATTTCTAGCTTTTTCTCTAGTTACATTCACTGATCTAGAAGAAAAAAAAAAGGAAGGAAAGGATTAAGAGATACTGAAAATGATAACAGTCGCTCATTAAAACAAGCCGTTGCAGGCCTTCACAAAGAATTCTCACTGGAGTCAAGCACCAAATGACGTGCCCAGTGAGCCCCCTGATCGGTGCCAGCTCGTGGCAGATAATTCTCTGTACTCATCATGCCTGTCATTACATTGCAGTAGTGAGCCATATTTAAAGAGGACCTTTCACCTCTCCTGACAGGCCTGTTTTAATAGCTTCATGCATTCCCCATGTAATAACAATCCTGGAACATCTATTCTTATGTCTGTATGTTGTGCCATTCCTTTATTGTTTGCACTAGAAGTTATGAATAAATTGCTATTTGTCTTCAGTAAAGGAACAGAGGGGAGGAGACCAGTTGGGGCGTGTCCCTGCACAGTCTGAACATGGCAGCACTGATTGGATAGAATGAGACTGTGCAGGGACACACCCCCAACTGGTCACCTCCCCTCTGTTCCCTTACTGAAGGCTAATAGCAATTCATTCATAACTTCTAGTGCAAATAATAAAGGAATGGCACAACATTCAGACATAAAAATAAATGTTCCAGAATTGTTATTACATGGGGAATGCATGAAGCTATTAACATAGGCATGTCAGGAGCGGTGAAAGGTTTTCTTTAAAGGAGAGCTCTTACCTACACCTGGGAGACCTCAGGTTATAGCAAATATCTGCAGTGGAAGAGTGTGGACTGGGAGGTCCCACTGTCAAACCTACCTCTCAGTCCAAATAAAATCCAGCCCATGGAACAAAACAGCTCCAGCAACGGTGTTCTGCTGAAGCACATGCAGCTTCACAGATTTCATCTATCTCACCCAGCTGAGGAATCCACCACTTTGCCATACACCTTACCATGGTAGAGAGAGAGAGATGGATAGATAGATAGATAGATAGATAGATAGATAGATAGATAGATATGAGATAGATAGATACATAAGATCAATATTCGATAGATAGATCTAAATTAGATAGAGATTTGAGAGAGATAGATAGATAGGTAATAGATATGAGATAGATAGATATGAGAGAGATACATAAGATCAATATTAGTTAGATAGATCGAAATTAGATAGAGATATGAGATAGATATATTACATACAGTGATATTACATAGATAGATATGAGATGGATATTACATAGACATTCTGCCACAAGAAAGCCCCCTCTGCCCCCCTCAAGTAGGGGTAGCAAGAGGATGGGGCAGAGGAAGTGGAGTAACACAAGACTGCTGACTGCACTCAGAGTTTGCTTGTAGTCTGTAACCATGGAAACACATATAGAAGGAAATCAAATGGCCAGCTCCTGTCCTTGCTCACCTCAGCATACATTATATGTCACCAGCACATCGAAAGTCCAAAAACTTTGAGCACCTTGACTGCCCATAAAACCAAAATTTATTGGAGCACTTAAAACGGGATACAATAGGTGATACGCGTTTCGGGCCTCCATCTGGGCCTTTAGTCATATCATCCCACACCAAGGAAACATGAACAATTTGGGCTGGCCTTGTCTTTTAAATTGTTCTTGTTTTCTTGATGTGTTACGATGTGACTGACGGCCTGAAACGCGTCATCACCTTGGTTTTTTTAATGGGCAGTCATGGTGTTTTTGGACATGGAAACGCATCGCTCTGCACGTAACCTGTTTACACAATGCGATTTCCTCAATTAAGACGGTTTGAAAAGTGGCAAACACTACATTAAACGCTGCGTCGTGGATTGGGAAATATCTTACCATCCAGGCTGACTGCTAGGACATATATACTATATAATATTCCAGCGCACTCGCTGGTCTGATACTCGTCCTAGCAACAACTGGAAGTGATCACACCGGGAGGACGTGACTGATTCATTAAACGCTGTGATTGGATCTATTGTTTTCCTCTTTCTTTCTGAAAAGTAACCATGACAACAGCGAGAGACCCTGTGGAATACGGATGCGGGGCGTTCTCTGGTTACCATGGTATACACGCCGGCGTGTGTTACAGACCCATACAATTACATTAATGAATGAATGTTGTCATATATAGCGTCTCTATAGGCGCCACCTTCTGGAAGAGGCTTCCTATGAGTCAAAGCCTGACTTTTTAACCAGCCTTGAGGCATGACGAGGGAAAAAAGCTGGATATATGGCTTTGCCTGTTTCCCTTGTCATGTCCCAAGTCAGACTGAGACACGCCCACAAGGTGGCGCCAGCGAGACAGTTCTCTTTGCCTGAGAAATATGCATATATAATATTGCATATTAGCATATTATTTTCCCATGGAGCACTGCCGTGTCCATACACAGATGGTCTCCTTAAGGAGAGCCACCACCCCTCCTAGTCATTTGTCCGATATAACAAAGAGCCTGACCTGGAGGATTCATCTTAGGTGGCAGACACCATTCAGGAGTTGTGTAGATCACTTACGTCCCTTGCAGACAAAGCAAACAATCTGGTCTACCTTCAGCCTTTCTACATAGGAACGTCAGTGCAGAAGTGCCATAATGTAGGTGCTCAGGAGGTGCCTACCGGATACAGGGTTTAAAGGGCATCTGTCAGCAGTTTTGTACCTGACCTGTTACATGTGCACTTGGCAGCTGAAGACATCTGTGTTGGTCCCATCTTCATATGTGCCCGCATTGCTGAGAAAAATGATGTTTTCATATATGCAAATGAGCCTCTAGGAGCAACGGGGGTGTTACTGTTACTCCTAGATGCTCTGCTCTCTGTACTTTGACAGGACCAGGCAGTGTAAACATGATCACGCCCACCTGGCCCTGTCAATCAAAGTGCAGAGGGTGCGGCATGTACAGAGAAAATGGAGCCTTTATGTGTAACAGCAACGCCCCCGTTGCTCCTAGAGGCTCATTTGCATATAATAAAACATCATTTTTCTCAGCAGTGTGGGCACATACGAACATGGGACCAACACAGATGTCTTCAGCTACCAAGTGCACATGTAACAGGTCAGCCAGTGTCATAGGTACAAAACTGCTGACAGATGCCCTTTGACACAGAAATCTATTTGTATTATAAAAATTGCCTGTTATCCAAGTTTGCCACCCTTTTCTTGCCCAGGTCATAAAGTCTTGTGGGGGAGCACTCTACTGGCACTGATTGTGGGGGAGCACTCTGCTGGCGCTGGTTGTGGTTGAGCGCTCTACTTGGCACTAGTTGTGGGCGAGCACTCTTCTGGCACTGGTTGTGGGGGAGCACTCTTCTGGTACTGGTTATGGATGAGCACTATGCTGGCATTGGTTGTTAGGGAGCACTCTGCTTGGCGCTGGTTATGGATGAGCCCTCTGCTGGCACTGGTTGTGGGGGAGCACTCTCTGACACTGGTTGTGGGGGAGCACTCTGCTGGTACTGGTTGTGGGGAGCACTCTTCTGGCACTGGTTGTGGGGGAGCACTCTTCTGGCACTGGTTGTGGGGGAGCACTCTGCTGGTACTGGTTGTGGGGGAGCACTCTCTGGCACTGGTTGTAGGGGAGCACTCTGCTGGGTAACTGGTTGTAGGGGAGCACTCTGCTGGTACTGGTTGTGGGGAGCAGTCTGCTTGCCACTGGTTATGGATTAGTACTCTGCTGACACTGGTTATGGATGAGCACTCTGCTGGTACTGGTTATGAATGAGCCCTCTGCTGGCACTGGTTGTGGGGGAGAACTCTGCTGGTACTGGTTGTGGGGGAGCACTCTGCTGGCACTGGTTGTGGTGGAGCACTCTGCTGACACTGGTTATGGATGAGCACTCTGCTGACACTGGTTATGGATGAGCACTCTGCTTGCACTGGTTGTGGGGGAGCACTCTGCTGGCACTGGTTATGGATGAGCACTCTGCTGGTACTGGTTATGAATGAGCCCTCTGCTGGCACTGGTTGTGGGGGAGCACTCTGCTGGCACTGGTTGTGGGGGAGCACTCTCTGGCACTGGTTGTAGGGGAGCACTCTGCTGGTACTGGTTGTGGGGGAGCACTCTGCTGGCACTGGTTGTGGGGGAGCACTCTGCTGGCACTGGTTATGGATGAGCACTCTGCTGGTACTGGTTATGAATGATCCCTCTGCTGGCACTGGTTGTGGGGGAGCACTCTGCCGGCACTGGTTGTGGGGGAGCACTCTGATGGCACTGGTTGTGGGGGAGCACTCTCTGGCACTGGTTGTAGGGGAGCACTCTGCTGGTACTGGTTGTGGGGGAGCACTCTCTGCACTGGTTGTGGGGGAGCACTCTGCTGGTACTGGTTGTGGGGGAGCAGTCTTCTGGCACTGGTTGTGGGGGAGCACTCTGCCGGCACTGGTTGTAGGGCAGCACTCTTCCGGCACTGGTTGTGGGGGAGCACTCTGCCGGCACTGGTTGTGGGGGAGCACTCTGCTGGCACTGGTTGTGGGGGAGCACTCTGCTGGTACTGGTTGTGGGGGAGCACTCTGCTGGTACTGGTTGGGGGAGCACTCTTCTGGTACTGGTTGTGGGGGAGCACTCTGCTGGCACTGGTTGTGGGGGAGCACTCTGCTGGCACTGGTTGTGGGGCAGCACTCGCTGGCACTGGTTGTGGGGGAGCAGTTTGCCGACACTGGTTGTGGGGAGGGGGTGTCAGGGTGAGGATAGGCCATCACTTTTTAAAACCTGGACAACCCCTTTAAGGCTTTCTTGTAGTCCTGGACTAAAGTGCACATAAAGCACGCTCCAAACATAAAATGATGGCAGATAACCTGTAATGATGCCATGAACTGTGTGTCTTTCTAGTCCGATCACTGAAGGACTCCCAATGCCAAGTCTGATCAGCAAACAGGAATCTCATCATTCCATGCAAATGTATGGAAATCCGGCTTTAACCCCTGCACGTCTCATGTGGGCAGAGCAGACGAGAGTTTACAGCTTTGGCCTCTGGTCCAGATCATCATCTGATGTCTCAGGAAGGTCGGTCAAAAATCAGCCATGGAGTCAGGTCCCAGGCCGTGTCCTATGTTCTCAGTCACAGGGTCCGGCCTCTGGTAAAAAAGTGCAGGTTTATGAGTGACAAAACATTGGAGCGGTCTGTTCTTACTCCAGGAGGTCTACACTATTGTACGTGGCTGGATCTTCAGCTCGCTGACTGATGGACACCAGGACTCAGTTCACAGGTTTTGCTATTTCTTTGCAGAAAAAAAAAAGCAAACCCAAAAAAAACCCAGCATTTCACATAAATCTGTATGAGATTTGCTCCTGCTTGGTGTCATAGTATCTATAGTAGTATGCTGTCGTAGTATCCACACGTGACATCACCCATTGTGAATGGTAAATCCTGTGTTACCTACTCTATATATAGGTGATATTGCAATCCTTCCTGTGATGATGATGAGATGACTGCTGAAAGGTGATCTCTACTTATATGGTGATATGGAAAACCTTTAAAAAATGTTCAACACAAAAGCTCAATTAAAGGGGTTCTCCAAGTTATATACACTCACCGGCCACTTTATTAGGTACACCATGCTAGTAACGGGTTGGACCCCCTTTTGCCTTCAGAACTGCCTCAATTCTTCGTGGCATAGATTCAACAAGGTGCTGGAGGCATTCCTCAGAGATTTTGGTCCATATTGACATGATGACATCACACAGTTGCCGCAGATTTGTCAGCTGCACATCCATGATGCGAATCTCCCGTTCCACCACATCCCAAAGATGCTCTATTGGATTGAGATCTGGTGACTGTGGAGGCCATTTGAGTACAGTGAACTCATTGTCATGTTCAAGAAACCAGTCTGAGATGATTCCAGCTTTATGACATGGCGCATTATCCTGCTGAAAGTAGCCATCAGATGTTGGGTACATTGTGGTCATAAAGGGATGGACATGGTCAGCAACAATACTCAGGTAGGCTGTGGCGTTGCAACGATGCTCAATTGGTACCAAGGGGCCCAAAGAGTGCCAAGAAAATATTCCCCACACCATGACACCACCACCACCAGCTTGAACCGTTGATACAAGGCAGGATGGATCCATGCTTTCATGTTGTTGACGCCGAAATTCTGACCCTACCATCCGAATGTCGCAGCAGAAATCGAGACTCATCAGACCAGGCATCGTTTTTCCAATCTTCTACTGTCCAATTTCGATGAGCTTGTGCAAATTGTAGCCTCAGTTTCCTGTTCTTAGCTGAAAGGAGTGGCACCCGGTGTGGTCTTCTGCTGCTGTAGCCCATCTGCCTCAAAGTTCGACGTACTGTGCGTTCAGAGATGCTCTTCTGCCTACCTTGGTTGTAACGGGTGGCAATTTGAGTCACTGTTGCCTTTCCATCAGCTCGAACCAGTCTGCCCATTCTCCTCTGACCTCTGGCATCAACAAGGCATTTCCGCCCACAGAACTGCCGCTCACTGGATGTTTTTTCTTTTTCGGACCATTCTCTGTAAACCCTAGAGATGGTTGTGCGTGAAAATCCCAGTAGATCAGCAGTTTCTGAAATACTCAGACCAGCCCTTCTGGCACCAACAACCATGCCACGTTCAAAGGCACTCAAATCACCTTTCTTCCCCATACTGATGCTCGGTTTGAACTGCAGGAGATTGTCTTGACCATGTCTACATGCCTAAATGCACTGAGTTGCCGCCATGTGATTGGCTGATTAGAAATTAAGTGTTAACGAGCAGTTGGACAGGTGTACCTAATAAAGTGGCCGGTGAGTGTATATTGATGACCTATCCTCAGGATAGGTCATCAATATCAGATCGGCGGGGGTCCAACACCCGGCACCCCCGCCGATCAGCAGTTTGAATAGGAGGCGCGCGCTGTACCAGCGCTGCCTCCTCTTCATTGTTTACACGCTGGCCATAACAGGTGTAGCAGTGAGCAGGTGTAATTACACCCAAGCCACCCCATTAATTTCAATGGGACGGCTCGTTCCCATAGACTTGTATACTACAGAGCCGTCCCATTGAAATGAATGAGGCAGTTAGGTGTAATTACACCTACTCACCACTACCCCCGTTACGGCCAACATGTAAACAATGAAGAGGAGACAGCGCTGATACGGCGCACGCCTCCTCTTCAAACAGCTGATCGGCAGGGGTGCCGGGTGTCGGACCCTCGCCGATTGGATATTAATGACCTATCCTGAGTCCGGGGTGAGGGAGGAGCGAATACAAGAGATGTTCTTGAGTTGAAAGCATCGGGTGGAGGTGAGGGTTTGGATGTGTGGCTTAAAGGACATGGCAGAATCAGATGTTACCACCAGGCCGTGGACCTGGCTGCGAGACTGGAGAAAGAGTTGTGCTATTAACTGTCATGGACAGGTCAGGTAGGGGGGCTGAGTGACATTGGGGAAAGACAATGTTATACAGCAGCTGCATGGACCATAGGAACCTATAGTCTGGAAATGACTGAGTGTTGTGGGCATACTCCGTGACCTGGACAGAGGTCATTGTGCAGGTAGGGGGAAGAAGTGAGCTGTGACCGTCACCTATTATCAATGGAGGATCCTGTGATATCTATACCTATCACTGTAATCCTGCCTGTGATGATAATGAAATGACTGATGAGAGGTGATCGCCCGCAGAACAGGTTGAGACAGACTGATATAAGGCTCAGTGGCCATTTCTGACGATAGGTTGATAGACTCCTTAGACACGAGCCGTCTCTAACGCCTCCAGCACTTTGCAGACACTTGTGTGCGTACAATGTGCATCGGCTCCTTTGCTGTTTTTTATATTATTTTTTGGCAGGACATTAAACATGTTTTATCAAAGCCAAACTTCAAACATCATTGTTATAAAAGCAGCGTTCACATCTGACGTAAGGACGATTGGCGAGCCCGCCGAGCACTTTTCTGCTTTTCACATCTTTTCACCAAAGCGTTCATTCTGCAACCTGACAAATAAACGTTTCCGATAAACACGTCCATTTCCACAGTGTCTGAATCACAGAGATGGGTCTTTTCTACTATTTTTTAACTCATTTTTTTGTTTTACGTTTGCTGGAAAATGACTCCCAAGTTCCAGATCTTACGTGACTTCCCAGACATGGATGCAGGGGAGGTTCTTACCCTTATGGGCTTTGTTTTCTCTAGACTTTATTTTTAGGCTGCATTGATTTATGTTTCTACGTCGTTTTTTTTTTTTTTTTGTTCTGTCGAGAACTAAAATCTGTTCATATATCTAAAGACTATTGGGCGGTGAGGGGGAGTCGCTACATGGTGACCAGTCAATGCGCACAAGCATCGCACACATAAGAGTGAATTGCATGCAACTTTTTATTTTCTTAAAGGGGCACAGTGTCATATTTATATCTAATTTCATTATATCTTATATGGTTGTGAGATAATCACTAAAGGATGTGGCAGCAGTCGCATGTACATATATTGTCGCAGGCCAGTCGTTTCCGGAATCTGCAGGCTCCATCTCTAATTATCAGTTCTCCTTGATTCTGGCTACTTTCACACTTGTGTTGTTACTTCTGGTATTGAGATCTGGCAGAGGATCTCAATACTGGAATTAAACGGATCCGTTTTGATTTTGCACATCAGGAGGCATCTGTTCTGTTAGGATGCGGTTGTGTGAAATCAAAACGGAAAAAAACGGATTTGTCACTAAATTCATTGAAAGTCAATGGATGACAGACACGGTTTTTGAGGCTCCATAAAAAACTGATCCGTCACTATTGACTTACATTGTTTTCAGTCTGTTTTTTTTTTTCCATTTTTTATGACCGGACACAAAACCGCAGCTTGTGGAATGCTGACGGAATGGAAGACATCCTGATGCATCTTGAACGGATCTCTTTCCATTCAGAATGGATGAGGAGGACGGAAGCGGCTGCCTGCGCCCGTGCGAGCGCAGGGGAGCCGAACGGTACAGTGCTCGTTACGAGCACGTTCGCTCATCTCTAATGAGGACTAAACGGAAAACTTTTTTTTTTTTTTGGTATTAAGATTCTCTGCCGGATCTCAGTACTGGAATTAACAACACAAGTGTAAAGTAGCCTTAGTTGGAGTAGACTAGCTGCTTGATGTCTCCTATACACAGCACACAGAGAGAAGAGGAGATCCTGCTTCCCTAGCTCTCTGTGAAGCACACCCTCAGGAGCAGCATGGAGGACATTATACTGTTACTGTGTAGCAGTGTAGCTGTAGATCTAGCACTGGGGTGAGTGTAGACTAGCTGCTCTGATGTCTCCTATACACAGCACACAGAGAGAAGAGGATATCCTGCTGCCCTAGCTCTCTGGAGAACACCCTCAGGAGCAGCATGGAGGACATTATACAGCATACTGTATAGCTGTGGATCTAGCACAGGGGTGAGACAATGAGTGTAGACTAGCTGCTTTGATGTCTCCTATACACAGCACACAGAGAAGAGAGGGGATCCTGCTGCCCTAGCTCTCTGTGAAGCACACCCTCAGGAGCAGCATGGAGGACATTATACAGTTACTGTGTAGCAGTGTAGCTGTGGATCTAGCACAGGGTTGAGACAGTGAGTGTAGACTAGCTGCTCTGATGTCTCCTATACACAGCATACAGATAGAAGAGGAGATCCTGCTCCCCTGTTTAACTATAGCACACCCTAAGGCCTCACACATGACCATGTCATACAATACAGACACCTTCCATCACTAGAAATGACTAGTGTTGAGGGAACTTGTAGTTTCACGTTTGGTTTACAAGGCTTGGGTTATCTTATGGTTCGTGGTAGCAGAATCCATAACAGAATTCTTAGATAACCCGAACCTTGTACACCCAACGTGAGACCACAAGTTCCCTCAACACTATAAATGACCATTCTTGTCTGTTATGTGGACAAGAATGATTCTATAATTTTCAGTATGGATACATAGATGCGGACAGCACAAGGATTACATCCACATGCTGTCCATTTTTTTGCGGACCTATAGAAATGAATAGGTCAGTGTGCAATAAGCAAAAAAATGTGGCGCAGACACGGATGCAACATATGGTCGTGTGCATGAGGCCTAAGCAGTGCCATGGAGGACATTAGTAGCTGTGAACGCAGTATTGGAGTGAGATAGAAAACTTACTAGATGCAGCAGCAGAAGACGTGGCTCATAAGTGGAGACAGAGGCATTTTTCTCTGATAGGATATATTACAAAGTTTATTATATTCACTTGTACGATTGATTTATGCAAAGTTTGTTGAAACAACAGCGCCTAATAATGCATTATTCCATAAGAATCTACTACAGCCATGATGACGACGTTTGGCATTAATGTGCAAAGTCAAGATCACCCTCTTGTTTATAGATTAGGGTACATAGGGTCAACCCAGACTGTCCATAAGAGACGGCCCAGAAAATCTAATCTCATTGACCTCTCTTTGAGTCAGTAATATGTCTTTGTGTCTTGCAGGATGGAGGCCTCCTGTCTGGAGCTAGCACTGGAGGGGGAACGACTTTGCAAAGCGGGTGATTTCAAAGCTGGCACTGCTTTCTTCGAAGCCGCTGTTCAGGTTGGGACCGAGGATCTGAAGACACTTAGTGCCATCTACAGTCAGCTGGGCAATGCATACTTCTACCTGAAGGAATACTCCAAGGCTCTTGAGTATCACAAGCATGATCTAACACTTGCCAGGTGAGGTGTGTTTAGTGACGTGTACATTTTAAAAAAATATATTTTTGCATTTGTTTTAAGCTCTGAGAAGGTATTATATGTACCGTATTTTTCGCTTTATAAGACGCACCTGATTATAAGACGCACCCCAGATTTTAGAGTAGAAAAATAAGAAAAAAATATTTTTCATCACAGCTCGTATCAGACCCCCATTAATTTCAGGACATCACATCAGATCCCCATATCAGCCCTCACTGTGCCCCCATATCAGCCCACTGTGCCCCCATATCAGCCCACTGTGCCCCCATATCAGCCCACTGTGCCCCCATATCAGCCCACTGTGCCCCCATATCAGCCCACTGTGCCCCCATATCAGCCCTCTGTGCCCCCATATCAGCCCTCACTGTGCCCCCATATCAGCCCACTGTGCCACCATATCAGTCCACTGTGCCCCCATATCAGCCCTCTGTGCCCCCATATCAGCCCTCTGTGCCCCCATATCAGCCCTCTGTGCCCCCATATCAGCCCACTGTGCCCCCATATCAGCCCTCTGTGCCCCCATATCAGCCCTCTGTGCCCCCATATCAGCCCTCTGTGCCACCATATCAGCCCACTTTGCCCCCATCAGACCTAAGATCAGCTCACTCTGCCCCCATATCAGCCCACTCTGCTCCCATCAGACCTCAGATCAGCCCCATAAGGATAAAATAAAAAAGTCTCTCACCTGTCCTGTGCCGCGGCTCCGCTCCAGGTCCTGCACTTCTCAGTCTTCTTCTGTCGGCGCTGCACTGTCCTGACCGTGTACAGCATCAGGATGTAGTGCACGCAGTCAGGTGACAGAGGAGCGCTGGACCCGGAGCGGAGCCGCAGCGCAGGAGAGGTGAGAGACTTTTTTAATTTATCGTTATGGGGCTGGTTGGGCTGATCTGAGGTCTGATGGGGGTCCCGGCACCTACTACATACTACTTAGCGCTTCCATAATGGATGCCGCTCACTAGTATTCGCTTTATAAGACGCACGGCAATTTTCCCCCTACTTTTGGGAGGAAAAAAAGTGCGTCTTATAAAGCGAAAAATACGGTATATATTTTTTGTTAACATGGAGGCCCGCCACTTATGCCTATACAGCAGGATACGTCGGAGGTATATGTCCGGAAACCCTTCCAATGTATCCTTAAAATACAGGGATCAGAATAGCCTGCTGGTGTATAATTATTTCTTTCTTGTAATTTGTAGGTCCATTGCAGATCGCATTGGAGAGGCAAAAGCCAGCGGGAATCTTGGGAACACACTGAAGATCCTTGGTCAGTATGATGAAGCCATTGCTTGCTGTCAGAGGCATCTGGACATCTCTCGAGAGCAGGGAGACAAGGTACAGAATACAGTAGGGTATTTTCACCTTGCTCTAAGGGTCCATTCACACGTCCGCAACTGCAAATTGGGGATCCGCAAAACACGGACACCGGCCATGTGCGTTCCACATTTTGCGGACCGCACCTGGCCGGCACTATGATAGAAATGCCCTTTCTTGTCCGTGGCTGCGGACAGTAATAGGATATGCTCTATTTTTTTGCGGGGCTGCTGTCCGCATCTTTTGCAGCCCCATTGAAAATGAATGGGTCCGCACCTGTTCTGAAAAATTGCGGAATGGGTGCGGACCCATTATGCGTCCGTGTGAATGGACCCTTATACTGGATCTATACGTTCTATAACTTATTGATCTAAGGCTGCCCTTAAACATTCAAGAACTGTCTGCCAAGTGACCGACTCCCTCCGGACTTCTCCATACACATACATGTTCGGCCCAGTGCTTATTCTATGGGGAAAGAAGAGGAAGCCGCAGTCAGACACTTCTCCGGAGGGACAAAAGGATCGGGCAAAAATATTCATCTTTGCTGACATGATCTGTCGGGGGCTCCATACACACAGTGTGTCAGCCAGTTCAGCCAACAAAAGACTGATGTGTATGGCCGGCCTAAGATCCTGTTCACATTAGTGTTTTAGATATTATTTATAACATAAGTCACAACAATGTGCCGGATCTTTCGCACGCTAGACACCAGTGACCACGCCCCCTGGATAGGTCATCAGTATCTGATCAGTGGGGGTCCGACACCCGGGACCCCCGCCGATCAGCTGTTTTGAGAAGGCAGCGGGGCTCCTGTGAGTGCTGTGGCCTTCTCCTAGCTCACCAAGTACAGTACAGTGCCGGCCATTGTACCGCGGCTGTGCTTGGTATTGCAGCTCATGCCCATTCACTTGAATGGGGGTGAGCTGCTCCTAGGTCTTGTGACACTTGAAAGTGGGAAGACCGGAGAGAAGGCTGCGGCACTATTGCTAGCATCACTGCCTTCTGAAACAGCTGATCGCCAGGGGTCCCGGGTGTTGGGCCCCCACCAATCAGATACTGATGACTTATCCAGAGGGCAGGTCATCAGTAAAAAAAAAAAAATCTCACAAAACCCTTTTAAAGAAGAACTCCCGCAAATTTTTTTATTCTCTGACCTGTTAAAAAGGTGCATGATATAATCTGTAGTGAATGTCATTTTCTTATCAGAGGCTGAAATTGAGAGTTTCCACTCTCTTCTTATTGTTGCTGGGTCATGTGACCAACTCCCTGACCTCCAACTGACCAAGGACAGGAAGCCAGTCACTGCTCTATTCATTCCTATCGGAGCCTCACTTTCAGTCTCATAGGAATACATAGAGAATTAGACTTCCTGTCCACACATAAGTCTCTGTGTGAGTTGGTGGGTCTAATTCCTAGTCACATGACACAGATAAGAAACTTCGGGATGATATAACTCAAAAATTCAGCTACTGGTAAGAAAATTACATTCACTACAGATTACATCATGTACATTTCTAGCAGGACATGGAATAAAAATTTTTGCGGGAGTTCTTCTTTAAGTCTACTTTCACACCAGTGTTTTTGCTGGTTCCGGTTCAGCAAAAACGCTTCCGTTACTGATATTACAACCGTCTGTATCCATTATGAACGGATCCGGTTGTATTATCTTTAACATAGCCAAGACGGATCCGTCATAAACTCCACTGAAAGTCAATGGGGGGCGCATCCGTTTTCTGATGTGTCAGAGAAAACAGATCCATTCCCATTGACTTGCATTGTGGGTCATGACAGATCCGTCCCGTTGACTTGCATTGTGGGTCATGACAGATCCGTCTTGCTCCGCTTCCCAGGACGGAAAGAAAACCGCAGCTTGCTGCTCTCCGGTATGAGACTGAAGGCATTTTGGAGCATTTTCCATTCTGTTCAGTTACATTTTGTCCCCATTGACAATGAATGGGGACTAAACGGAAACGTTGGTTTCTGGTATTGAGACCTATGACGGATCTCAATACCGGAAAATATTAACGCTTGTGTGAAAGTAGTCTAAGCCTGTGCAGATGTGAAGAGAGCCCTACTCAGACCATGCCTCAAGTATATACTGTAAATATATGGCTGACCAGGGAGACTGCTACATGATAAATTTCCTCACGGACATAAGATGCGTTTGCCGTAGACTGAATCAGTCCCACTACAGTGATCTCAATGGTGGGATGCACTAGTGCAAACACTGGGCCAGGCCATGTACAAAATGTGTTTTCCTTTGGAGAAGTCACATACAAAGATGGAGCAGAGCTGAGTTTGTCACAGTGCACAGATCATCTTGCTGCTCGAATTACAGATATTGCAGATGTTCACAAATCTCATTGAACAATGTGAAGTCAATTAACCAGTTAAACTCTGCTACACTTATAAAATAGGTTTCAGAAATTATTTGTTGTGTTACACCATTGTGGATGAAACATAAAATAGAGTGAACTGATTGATTACACTTTTGACCGCAGGTGGGTGAAGCTCGGGCGTTGTACAATGCCGGGAACGTTTACCATGCCAAAGGAAAGCAGTTGTCGTGGAACATGCCGCAGATCCCAGGAGACCTGTCCGAGGAGGTCAAGGAGACCTTGCTGAAGGCCACTGATTATTATGAGTGAGTAGGATTTTACTATTGTGCCTGATATTACCAGGGACGGACTGGCTATAGACCCTACAGGGAAATTTCCCAGGGGGGCCCATGCTCAGGGGGGCGCAAGTCGGGTACATAACGATCTGATGCTCTAAGCGTTAATTAATCCGGGCAATGGCTGCAGGTGGCCTTCTGAACTCAACTCTGTCACTGTCCTCAGGATGGTGATGCAGTTGTATACTGTCTAACTGCGTATCCATCACCAGTTCTAAATGTAAGACCGCTTCCGAGCTTTCTTACATTTAGCCTAAACCAGGAGTAGAAAATGGTAAATGAGACGGGCCGTCCTGTCCACTTCCCCATCCACAATTTTAGACCTGGCTTGAGCGAGGAGAAGTCGTAGATAAAGGCGTAACTACCCATTGTGCCACCGCTGGGACCCGCACCTGTATCGAGAACGGAGTGGGGAGCGCTGTGCCTGGAGGAACCCAGGTATCCCACTGCTCCCATAGAAATGAATGGGAGCACACCGAGCATGCGCGGCCACCACTCCCATTCATTTCTATGGAGCCGAGCCAGCGCTTGGTGGCCCCATAGAAATGAATGGAGGGCAGTTGTACAAGCGCAGTGCACCCTTCTTCACTTTTGGGGCTCTGTTCTCAATATAGGTGCTGGTCCCAGCGGTGGAACCCGCACCTATGAGACAATGGGGGCATATCCTAGCGATATACCCCCATTGTTTAAGATCGGAATAACCCTTTAATAAATGTGTTATAAGGCCTACATTGTAGCCGCAGAAGATGTTTAGGATTTGTTTGATGTGTAGACGGATCGTGTTACTGATCTCTCTCCTCTGTAGGAGAAATTTAGCTCTGGTTAAAGAGCTCGGTGACCGGGCCGCTCAGGGGCGAGCGTACGGAAATCTTGGTAACACACACTACCTCTTAGGCAACTTCAACGAGGCCATCGCTTTTCATAAAGAGGTAAGTTGGCGTAATAGATGTGCTTTTACAGCTCCGTATCTCAGTGTAAGGGCTCACACACAACCTTATTTTGCATCCGTGTCCAGTACGCATTTTTTGTGGATAGCACACGGATCTATTCGTTTCTATGGGTCCGCAAAAAACGGACAGCGCACCGATGTCATCCGTGTGCTATCCACAGCTGTGTGTCCATTCGGCATATTATAGAACATGTCTTGTTCTTGGCCATATTAAGGACAAGAATAGTCAGTGCTAGCGACGGGAGTGAGAAAAGTGCGGATTGGACACTATTAGAGATGAGCGAGCATGCTCGAGTGCCATTTTTGCGTATTTGCGTACGCATTTTGAAATTCCTACACTATTCATACGCATATTTTAATCTATACGCAAATGCGTACGAATAGCGTACAAAGTGAATTTGTACGCTATTCGTACGCAATTCGTACGCATTTGCGTATAGATTAAAATATGCGTATGAATAGCGTAGGAATTTTAAAATGCTTACACAAAAATGGCACTCGAGCATGCTCGCTCATCTCTAGACACTACGGATACTGTTGTGTGCATGAGGCCTTTGTGTGTGTGTAAAATAAATACTATACTAATATGTAGGGCACTACAGCTGTTGTGAAACTACAACCCCCAGCATGCTCCATTCACTTCTATAGGAGTTCTGAGAGCAACCAAGCAAGTGTGCATGCTGGGAGTCGTAGTTTTGCTGATGTAGGGTAAATGCGATATACAGTATACTTAGTGCGGTCACGCTGGCCACTCTGCTCACTGTCAGTAAGGTGGCATTCACACTGCAGGGTTTTCTGGGAGATTTTCTGACGTTCGCCTCCATTGGATGTCACTGTATAGGCAAAAGATGGCATCCGTCACCCATAGGCTCCCGTTTAAAAAAAAAAAAAAAATGGTATATACCAACCCGAAAGGTAAATGGGGCCTATTGGTATGTTTAACATACACACTACAGACACACTACACGCAGGGAGTATGGACTCATGGATGATCCCACCATTGTCGTGGGACTTTGGTGTTTTTTATGTCTATGTCTATGTTTTCTACAGAGATTGTCCATTGCTAAGGAGTTTGGAGATAAAGCTGCAGAGCGGAGAGCATACAGCAACCTGGGCAACGCTCATATATTCCTCGGCAAGTTCGATGCTTCAGCAGAGTATTACAAGTAAGTGGCAGCGGGCAGGATTGTAGACGCATCTTCATTTTTGAGTGTCCAACATGGCTGATTCCTCTTACACTGGACGGCCAATATCTCCCATGCACATAACCTCACACCCGCAGGATCCATGAATGTATATAATCGATATTTCTCCATCCTGTTCCTTGGAAATCCACTCTTAAAGGGTTTATGCCACTAAAGATATTAGGGCACATTTATTAAGACCGGCGTTTTAGACGCCGTGAACTCGCCAAAGTTAAGAAGAGGCGCCCGCCTGTTCATAACTTCGGCGGATCCTCCACCAGTTCCAAATGGAAGACAACTCCCTTGCGGTCTTACATTTAGGGCCCGTTCAGACAACCATGGTATTGCGGATCCGCAGTACCACGGACGCCGACCAGTGTGTGTTCCGCAATTTGCGGACCACAAATGGCCGACACCCAATACAAAATGTCTATTCTTGTCCGCCATTGGATATGTTCAATCGGCGAGATCAAATGCCACCTATAGAAATGAATGAGGCCGCATCTATTCCGCAAAAATTGCGGAATAGATGCAGCCCAATCGCACGGTTGTGTGAATGGGCCCTTAGACCTTTTTCTACGCCTAAGAAAATGGTAAATGTGACAGCCTGCCGGCCCACCTCTGCCCATGCCATGCCCACTTTTTTTAGACCTGACGAGATCGAGGAGAATTTGCAGATCCGCTAATGAAATACGCCTAATTTAGGCGTATTTCAAATTGATAAATGACCCCCACTGATGTCATATTGCCTGCCTTGGCCCATCAGTGCCCTATCCATGGGTAAGTGACTGCTCTGACAGGTCCTCGAACTGCATCTGCCACTTGGTGAAGTGATCGGGATGGGGGGGTCACACCAGTCGGACATTGATCCCCCCTTTCCGCTGCACCCCACTTGCCCCTACCTGGTGCTGCCTGAGGCAGTCGCCTCACCTCGCCTCATTGATGTTGCACCTAATTTATGATGAGGCCTGTATCTGGCAGCGCAGGGGCTATTCAAAGACCGTTTTTTGATAAATGACCCCCATTACTTATCAATATAGTAAATTAAAACAAAAAGATCTAGACCTCATTCGTCTATACAGATGTAGAATCAGCGTCTCTCTATCTGGATTTTCTTCAGTGTCCTTATTTTACACCGTGGCCTCGTGTGCCGCCCTGCGTCCTGCCAGCGCTCTCTCTCCGACATGACATATCTCAGCTGTGCCATCGTCTCGGCACAGCTGCATTACTTTGCGGCTCATTTCTGCCGAATGATCTGTAATTAGATTGATTCAACTCTGATGTCAATGTGCATTACGCAGTCCTGGAGATTACTGTGCAGCCTCTCAGGCTGATGAGCGCTGTGGGCACGCCCGCTGCAGACCTTCCTCTCTGCCACGCCGCCGGTACATACAGATCACACAGTATATAAACCACATTAAGAGGCTTTCCAGCCCTTTCAGGCAGCGCAATCCTTTTTTAAAAGAAACCACAATCAAAGTCCCACCTGTGAGATCCGGGGTTAGGGAATTTTTCCATATTGAAGTCATTATGGGAGAAATGCCACAAGGCTATGCCGTGGTTTGGGGGGGGAACCATAAAGACCCCATTAGCTCTGCTTAGAAAGCTCACTGCTACTTAAAGGGGACATTTGGTCCAGATTATCTGATATTTCATAATCTATGTAACCCCTTTGGGGACCACAAGTTACTTACTGACCTGCGTGGCACTTTGCTTAGAGTTTTGTATGTGCAGGGTACGTCCCATAGAGGTGGACCATGTTGCTGCCACTGGGACTTTGGACCAAGAATGGGGAGTCCTTTTTGATCCCATCCCCTTTGCAAATGAACAGCATAGATTTTGAAAGACTCCTCTGTCCTGAGGGGACAGCATTTTAGGCTAAAATCTTGGCCCAAGGATCATGATATGCAAGTGAAGTCTAAGATCCTTCTAGCTTGGGTGGCAAAACCCGGCAAATAGTGGGGGCATCCATGAAGGTCCCTTCCTTCTATGTGCTCCATGGATCTGCAAAACACACATACTAGCCGTGTGTATGCTGCCATTTTTTTCCATTTTTGTTTTTGTCCCATGAAAAATATTTTAGAGTTTTCAAACCAGCACCTGGATCTGACTGTAATTGAATGCAATTAAAAATTTAGCATAGCCACTGAGTTAATCAATAAAATGTATCTGTATAGCGCCACCTGCTGTTTGTTTTTTCTTCTTATTATTTCTTTGACCTGCTCACTGAGAAGGCCGCACATGCTCAGTTTCATCCTTCAACTGCTTCCTGAGTTGTGATAGGGACAGCTGAGACACGCCCCCTGAGCTGTGATAGGGAGAGCTGAGACACGCCTCCTGAGCTGTGATAGGGAGAGCTGAGACACGCCTCCTGAGCTGTGATAGGGAGAGCTGAGACACGGCTCCTGAGCTGTGATAGGGAGAGCTGAGACATGCCTCCTGAGCTGTGATAGGGAGAGCATGGACACGCTCCCTGAGTTGTGATAGGGAGAGCATGGACACACCTCCTGAGCTGTGATAGGGAGAGCTGAGACACGCCCCCTGAGCTGTGATAGGGAGAGCTGAGACACGCCTCCTGAGCTGTGATAGGAAGAGCTGAGACACGCCTCCTGGGCTGCAGCAGAAAAGACACTCCCCTTGAGCTGCCAGCTTGATATAAATCTAGCAGAGCAATGAGTAGTGATATCTCTGGATCCATGTGAGGTACAGGGCTGGTTCTAGCTTTGTTAGAAAGAGATTGCCATGTACTATATAATGTCTGATTTTTATTAGTCATGGGATAACCTCTTTAAGTATTAGGACATGTTCAACTTGTTTTTTTTTTTTTGCAGGACGGGTGCGGACAGCACACCTTGTGCTGTGTTTTTTGCGGCCCCATTGAAGTGTATGGGTCCACATCTGATCCGCATTTTTATATGATTTTGTTCTTGAGGCCTTGGATAGCTGCTGGCTTAATGCTCATTCAACCAGCAGCTATTCCCCCCGACACCCCCACGGAGAGTACATGTGTTTTCAATTGGCAGAAGGGCAAAAAACACTGCCAGACACTTCTAGCGTGTGGCTTACCTCCCAAGAAGGAAGAGGGTTTGCTGAAATCTAACATGCGCAACCAGTTTTTGATGTAAACTGAGTCTAAAAAAGTTTTTAAAAAGTGCACAGAATTTTATTTTTACTTTTTACACCATGCTCGCCAAAAGGTGAAAAAGTATGTGGCTTGCCAGGAGCAGCATGGCTTAAAATGGGACACATATCTCTGCAAATCTACACCTGCTCACATTAGGTATAGGGTTCATTTTCGAACTTTAGAACATTTTAATAAATTTGTCACAAATTCACTCCACCTACGTTCTTGTTTTTTTTTAGAATGGCATACGAAACATCAGTGGTAATAAGTCTGCCCCATGGTGTGAACTCTCTAACTACTGCACAGTGCAGTGAATGATGGAAGACTCTGCTGCCACCTGGTGGTTAGAATTAGTATTGACACAGCTAGCGTACACAGTATTTATTGGGGCACATTTACTGCCTGCGTCACATTTTTGTCATATTCTCTCCTTGATACTCTTGGTTTTTTTGTGTCTGCACAATTTGTTAACATTGTTGCACCTGTTTTATTGTGTTTTACGACCCCTGCGCCATTTTCTGATTTTCTGATTCTTTAGGCGCACTTAGGTACGCCTTTATTGAGGACACATTTAACATATGCACCTATGTATCCATCCTTTTTTGGCGTACAAAGTGGCTTAAAACTATGACACTCTGGAGCGTTTTTTTGTCCCCATGTGTATGATTTTGTGGCGTTATTGAGCTTTTTTTGTGCACTTTTTCGGATGTGTTTTACAGTGTAATCTCTGAACAACCTTTTGTCTAATAAACTTTGGGAGTAATTTAGTGAACAGAAATAGGTATATATATTTGGTTTCCGCCGCAGATTGCGGCCTGAAGGTCCTTTGCGCCGCAGTCTGCGACTTTTCCCCGCTCACGCCAAGTCTAAAAAAAAATGAGTGTCAAGGTGATGGGCTGGCAGGCCCGTCTCATTTACGATTTTCTACTCCTGGTTTAGGAAGCTGTCTTACATTTAGAGGTGGTAGTGGCGCCTCTACATAACTTCAGAGGATCCACCGCCAGCGCAGGGGTTATCAAGAACGGCGTCTAAAACGCCAGTATTAATAAATGTGCCTTTTAAAGTTTTACTGTCATATTTTTTTTTTTTTTTGCTAATGCGTAGGGACCGGGATATGGAACATTTTTGTAATATACTTTTAGGGAAAACCTTTATTTAGGGTACATTCACACGACCGTATGAAAGAGCCCGCATCTGTTCCTTAATTTTGCGGAATGGGAGCGGACCCATTCATTTCGATGGTGCAGACAGCACACCGTATGCTGTCCGCATCCGTAGTTCCATTCTGTGGCCCCGCAAAAGAAATAGAGCATGTCCTACTCTTGGCCACAATTGTGGACAAAAATAGCCATTTTCTATGGTAGCCGCGGCCATGTGTGGTCCACAAATTGCTTAACCCACGTGGGCTGGTATCCGTGTTTTGCGAAACACTAAGGTCATGTGAATATAGCCTTATAGGAGAAAACTGAGGGCCGAAATGTCCTTTAGCAGTGATCTTTTTCAGAGCCGCTTCTAAGAGACATCCATCTTCCTAACAGCGCAGTGCTGCACTGACTAGGAAGATGGGGAGACGGGCGTCTGCCCTCACTGCTCCCTCATATAGTAGTGAGGCCAAACAGTTATTATACATGGAATATATATTAATATAGAAATATCCTTCCTCTCTTCCTGCTCACTGGCCAGCGCTGTCACTGAGCTCTTCTTCTGTACACTGTATTACATATGTTGCAGACAAAAAGCTTGCAGGAAAGACGGGACAAAATATGAGTAATGGATCCGCCAAAAACTACCTGGACCACATAGACACTTCGCAGCCTGCGCTACAGTAATAAGTTTAGGGGCAATAAGTACTATCAGGCGTAAAACATGCTGACATAATACGGCTCATTTCACAACAGCAGCGCGCCAAATAATAAATCAAACCCTAAATCCGTGCGCACGATGGGAGGAAAAAAGAGCAGAAAATGACGGAGAAAAAGGCGAGCTTATTAAATGTGCCTCATTCTGTCTGTTGTCAGCCATAATTATTAATTTTATTCAAATGCAATATTAATGGATGACATATTCTGTTTTATTCCAGAAAAACCCTGCAGCTCTCCAGACAGCTGAAGGACCAGGCGGTGGAGGCCCAGGCGTGCTACAGTCTAGGGAACACATACACCTTACTGCAGGACTATGAACGAGCTATAGAATACCATCTCAAGCATCTGTCCATCGCCCAGGAATTGGGTGACAGGTGAGCGTGTCTGCCTCAGGGGCGCAGCGTCTACCTAGTGTAAGGCCCCATTCACACGACTAGACATTCACCGCTATGGGAGCGGGCAGCTGCGGCACGGAGTCAGCTTAAAAGATAAAGCATGTCCTATACTGGTCGTCCATTTTGAATGGGGCGCCCGGCGTGTGTTCCTCAGCGCTGCGGAACACACACCGGGCGGCCACCATAGTATTGCGGACCCGCAATAATACAGCCTTCTGAATGGGCCCTAACCGTCTTTTCAAGAAAGAGTTAATATGCTGTAGTGACATGTCAGAGGTTTTGAGCGAGGGTCTGGTTGTGTAGACCACCAGCTGAGGGTGGACTCAATCGAAAGTCTATGAGCCAGATTTCATCAAGTGATGAGAGACCGCAATGCTCCTGCCCCATTATTTTAGTGATTGGTGGGGGTCTCAGCACCCTGACCCTGCCAGTCAGAACTTTTCACATGTCACTATGACATATCCAATAAAAGTCAGCCCCTGGATACCAACCTCTATAAGGGTTTACACAATCTCACATTGTATAGATTGCCTTTACATATTTGTACACTTAGACTGTGTTCGCATGTAGCTGATAGCGGATTTTCCGGCTGGATTTGCGGAAAAACTGCCACATAGAAGTGGATGATACTTCAAGATATCTCATCCACAGGCTTTAAAAAAATCCACAAAGAAATTGACATGTGGTGCAGGCTTTAAATCCGTAGCCTGTCAGCAATTTCTATAATAAAACTTATTGTACATTCGATAACGAGATATAATTGTACGTGTTATACCTTGTGTGGCCACAGGAGGGAGCTGTAAGATCATATTTACTGTTTAAAGAAGACTGATAAGCATTTTACATACATGTTAGTGTAGTTTGATGTGACATCCATAGATTATCAGCATAATATCAGGAAGTATAAAAAAAATATTTTTTTTAACTGCAGCGATTATTCCCAAGGAGACCTACCCTGTGCTTTTTTTCTGTGACCCTTAAAGAGTTAAATAGAGCGACAGTGCACATGCGTGACCGTCATTCCATTTACTCAGACGACTCGGGGAACGCCTTTCTTGAGATCGGTGGGGGTCCCAGTGGCTGGATCTTTACCGAAAATAACTTTTTATAGTGGGATGAAACCTTTAAAGGGGTTAATAGTGCCAAAGACGCTTACACAAAGAATAGGCTATATATAATATTACCCAGCTTTGCTCATGTATTCTGCCTCTCTGTCGCACGCTTTGTTGCCCTGCATATGTGCACCGATCCAGGCATCAGTACAATATTCACAGCCCCCGTCACAGTGACATCCGCCCTCTTTAACCATGACAGAAAGTCCCCCATAACAGCGGCATCCAGCCTCTATAGTAGCAACACCCAGTCCCTGTGACATAGATCTCATAGGGCCCCATAGCAAAACAGTATGGGCCCCTCTGCCCCACCTAGTTTTCCAGCACGTGTGGGTCAATCACTCTTAGTCAATGCAGAATTTAAAGTGCAATTTATTTATTTTTTTCTCATAAGTTTTTTAAAATTTCAATTTAAAAAAAAAGGATTAAAAAAATCTAACTTATCTGACTTCTATGTCGGTAAGTGGTAACAGGTGCTTCAGAAATATGGCACTTATTCTGACCACCATATTTCTCAATGTATTGGGCCCAATGACTTGCATAAATTCACTAATAAATCTCCCTCTTCCCATCTATTATAAAGATGGCTCCCTGCAGCCACCACCAGGGGGAGCTCAGTGCACAGGAATTTGTGCAGTTACAGTTGAATGAAATGGAAGCTGTAACAATCTGTTTGCAGTGAGCTCCCTCTAGTGATGGGTGCATGAAAATTCAGTGTTTTCACATTGGAAAGAGAAGAACGACTCCCACCGAGGCCTTGTAGCATTCACGTAATCTGCCTCCAATGACCACAGTACTTAAAAAATCCTTAATATTCTTTCTGCCCTGACCTGTTCACACACACTTAACTACTTCATATGCTGTTATAGCAGAGTCGATGCAAATGGAGATAGCTCCGAGAAGCGCCGCCGCAACTTCTGTGCTTTGCAACTTCTGTTAAGGTTTTGGTTCCCTTTAACCACCTAACTGTTTTGCCCGAGTCCAGCTCAGGTGGTGTGAAAAGTAGCTAACTGGAGGGGGGAGGGCTGCTTTAGATGGTTATATCTCCTCAATAGTAGCAGCTAGAAACATGCAACTGGTCTTGCCTGAAAGCTAACAGTCCAGGCTTTTATACACTTTCATAATCACTGTTAGAAATCAAGTCGGGAATAATGGAGAGTAAAACTTGTTTTTACTTTCATTTTCAGCTGCATTCACAGTATCCCGATTTCTATCAGTGATATCTTTCTCTGTCCTGAACATATTGCCATTTTGGTATTGCCTGAAAGCTTGGAATGTCTGCTTTCGAACCAGATCTGTTGCATGTTTCTAGCTGCTACCATTGAGGAGATATAACCATCTAAAGCAGCCTTCCCCCCCTCCAGTTAGCTACTTTTTCCACTGCTGGAGCTGGACTCGGGCAGAACAGTTAGGTGGTTAAATGACTCAATAGCAGTAGATTCAATTTTCATAGACCACATTCACTTGCTTATGTCCTATCGACATCTACGAAGGTTGGGCCTCCAGGAGGATTCACAGGGTCACATGGGACCGTGTTAGGTGCACAGATTTATTTTGGGATGTCTTCTGATTGGATCTGTTCCTATTTGTGCAGCTATCAAACCTAAAATAACGTAGATGACCTACCCACTGAACGCTCTTTGCGTTTTTTATTCTAGGGTCGGAGAAGGGAGGGCATCCTGGAGTCTGGGAAATGCCTATGTTTCTTTAGGGAACCACGAGGAAGCACTGCGCTATGCAAGGAAGCATATGGAAATCTCCTGTGAGGTAAGAAGGTTACTGGATCAACTTCTATAGACATGGCTGCTCTATGCTCATTCCCATAGACTGTCAATAGGGAAAGTGTGCATGCTAGACCTCCTCTCATTCAGATAGGGAACTCAGGACCCCGTGCTCATGATTGATGGGGGATCCCAGTGGCTGGACTCCCACCAAACTAGCAGTTATACCATATCAATGGAACGGTGCAGCTTGTTGTCACCCCTTTAACCCCCTAACTGTTTTGCCAGAGTCCATCTTCAGCAGTGGGAAAAGTAGCTATCTGGAGGGGGGAGCGCTGCTTTAGATGCTGTTACCTCCTGAATGGAGAAACATGCAACTGGTCTTGTTTGAAAGCAGACATTCCAAGCTTTCAGACAATACCAGAATGACAGCAATATGTTCAGTACATGGAAAGATATCACTGATAGAAATCAAGATGCTGTGAATGCAGCTGAAAGTGTCGGTAAAAACAGTTTTACTCGCGATTATTCCCAACTTGATTTCTAACAGTGATTTCTCTTCTGTTGCTTGGACTTTTATGAAAGCTTGTATGGTCTTATATGAAAGCTTGGACTGTCATCTTTCAAACAAGACCATTTGCATGTTTCTAGCTGTTACCATTCAGGCGATATCACCATCTAAAGCAGCCCCCCCCCCTCCAGTTAGCTACTTTTCACACCACCCGAGCTGGACTCGGGCAAAACAGTTAGGTGGTTAAGGAGGTCATGGACACAAGGATGATTGGTAAAATGCTTCTGCAGCAGCAGCTTTCCATAATATACACGGACGGACAGGGTGAGGGCCGTTCATCAGGGACTCTGATCTGATAGAGAGGGGTTCTCAGAAGGTCCTGACAGGTCAAATGGAAAAGGGTTTTCAACACAAGGCATGTCCTTCAATGGAGACATCAGATGACGAGTCCCCCCTTTACAAACACACTGTCTGGTCAGGTATATGACACTGTGGTATGTCATTACATTATGTGTCATGGCTGCCCTGGTGACTTCCCAAAGTGTAATCCCACTCCTACCGCTTTTTAAAGAATTTCCATCTCAACATTCATGACTTATCCACAGGATATCCAATAAATGTCCAACTGGTGCGGCTGCTCTGGGAATTAGACCCATCTCGACAATGGGCGTCCCATCACCCCTGTCTCACAGCTGCTGTGAATGAAGAGGAGGTTATTCGTGTAACCCGCTCTCTTCTCACTTCTATGTGAGATCCGATTAGCCTAAGGCAGGGATGCTCAACCTGCGGCCCTCCAGCTGTTGTAAAACTACAACTCCCACCATGCCCTGCTGTAGGCTGATAGCTGTAGGCTGTCTGGGCATGCTGGGAGTTGTAATTTTGCAACAGCTGGAGGGCTGCAGGTTGGGCCTCCCTGGTCTAGGGCTACACGGCAACATGTGCCGCAGGAAAGTCGCGTGACATTTTTTTATAATGGGAATCAGTGGTGTCGCACTGTGACTGACGTCAAAAAAATCCATCCAAGATTTGCGTTTCTAATGCCAGTCTTGATATTCATTGTGGTGGCACAAGATTAGGGTTGCCACCCACCCGGTAACTCCCCGGCAAAGCTGGTAATTTAGTGCCCCTGTCGGTGCTGGTAATTGCCGGTATTGCACAAGCAGAGAAGGGGGCACTAGTGGGGGCATTAAAATTACTGAGGGGCACTAATTGGGGTATTACTATTACTTGGGGGCAATATTAATTCTTGGGGGGGCGCTAATAGGGCATTATTAATTCGGGGGCACTAATTGGGGCATTAATATTATTGAGGGGCACTAACAGAGGCATTATTATTACTGGGGGCACTAATGGGGGCATTATCAATTCTGGGGAGGGGGCACTAATAGAGGCATTATTATTACTGGGGGCACTAATGGGGGCATTATCAATTCTGGGGAGGGGGCACTAATAGAGGCATTATTATTACTGGGGGCACTAATGGGGGCATTATCAATTCTGGGAAGGGGGGCACTAATAGAGGCATTATTATTACTGGGGGCACTAATGGGGTCATTATCAATTCTGGGGAGGGGGGCACTAATAGAGGCATTATTATTACTGGGGACACTAATGGGGTCATTATCAATTCTGGGGAGGGGGGCACTAATAGAGGCATTATTATTAATGGGGGCATTAATATTATTGAGGGGCACTAACAGAGGCATTATTATTACTGGGGGCACTATTGGGGGCATTATCAATTCTGGGGAGGGGGGCACTAATAGAGACACTATTATTACTGGGGGCACTAATGGGGGCATTAATATTATTGAGGGGCACTAACAGAGGCATTATTATTACTGGGGGCACTAATGGGGGAATTATTAATACCGGGAGCCACGTTATGACATAGCGACTTAAGCTAGGGCTACACGACGACATTTGTCCCGTGACATTGTGTCGCACCAATGCCGCGTGACAATTTTTATAATGGAAGTCTATGGTGTCGCACTGCGACATGCGACATGCTGCGACTGTCACACGACAGTCGCAGAAAAGTCCATCCAGGATGGGTTTTTCTGCGACTGTCGTGTCACAGTCGCAGCATGTTGCATTGTCGCAGTGCGACACCATAGACTTCCATTGTAAAAATTGTCGTGTGACATTGGTGCGACACAATGTCGCGCGACAACTGTCGCGAGTGTAGTTGTGCACTATGTGTGTTATTGTCGCGCGACACATGTCGTCGTGTAACCCTAGCCTTAACGCCCGTGTCAAGACACGCCCCCACAACCACATCCCCTTTTGGGGTGTGGCTTAGCGTGGTCGGTATTTTTTGTTGGGAAAAGTGGTAACCCTATGCAAGATGCGCTGAAATTATTAAGAAGTGCACCCCGCTTAATAATTCTGGGGCAACCCGAGTGGTCCGTGCAGCAGAATCTGAAAGCTACAGCAGCTGGGAGCTGACAGAGGTGTCGGGCATTACAACAGACTGGTATAGGTAAAGGTCAGTGTGTCGAGCCTCTTAGGCCCTGCCCATACTCCGTCCACTTTGAACAAGCGTGAGAGAGGAAGGGCAAAGAGTCTCAAATATTTTGCTCAAAACAGGGTTTACCCAAAAATTTGGGTCCACAATTCTTGCGAAAGTAGTTGGGGGGGGGGGTGATAAATCTCCCCCAGTAAGTGAGATGGGATCACACGGCGTCTTCCGGCCGCACCAGTTTAGGAGCCGGTTATATAATGTTTGCCAGGATCAGATGTTCCTTTTGTTTGTTTGCTCAAGTCTTGCAAATTCTCTCAGTAAAGAATATGGTCAGGAAGGGAACACGATGTTTGACTAACAACTTAATTAATTAACCCCTTACGCACACTGGAATCGCGCTTAGTATTTAGTGTTGCTGGCCTGTCGTCCAACGTAACCGTAGAAAGTAGAGAAATCAAAATTATACTGACGGGTTGTGGCGTTCAGGGGTGCAGCGACTGAACTGTGAGAAAAAACATGAGCTGTCTGTAGAGGTGATCCTTATCCTTCATATAATTAGACAATTGACTTGAAGACGAATGAATCCTATACACAGGATAGGGGACAAGTGTCTGATCGGTGGGCGTCCGATCACCAGAACTCCCACCAATCACAAGAACGGGGTCCTGTGCCTCCATATAGGAATGGAGCGTGCACTGTATGGGACTGCCGGAGACTGCTGAGCGCTGTACTTCGGCAGCCCCATAAGGATGAATGGATCCCACAGCCTGGTCAGCAGGAGAAGGACACGGGTGAGGATAGTCCGTCATGATCGTGAGGCGCTTGCGGCTTCTGACTTGCGCCTCCTCTATATCTCTTTGACTGCTTTCCTCTGTTTGCTGTTGTAGATCGGCGACCGAAACGGAGAGCTGACGGCTCGCATGAATGTAACACAACTGCAGTCTGCGCTTGGTATCAGTTCCAGCGAAGATAATGGAGACGCTTCGCAGTGTGAGGGTTATGAAGCACAAGGTACGCTGCCGCGTTTTGTTTCCCCCTTTTTGTCTATGTGTTCGTTTTTGGAAGTGGGAGTTTTTGTTTAAGCTTAGAAGGGTTTTCCAAGATTTTATAACTGATGATCCGTCCTCTGGATAGGTTATCAGTATCTGATGGGTGGGGGTCTCACACCTGGGACCCGCACCCATCAGCTCACCAAGCACAGCGCCGTTTATTGTATAGTGGCGGTGCTTGGTATTGCAGCTCAGCCCTATTCACTTCTATGATGCTGAGCTGCTCCTAGGCCACAGGACCACTAAACGTGTCCGCACTGGCCTAAGAAAAGCTGAGAAAAGGGAGCGTTGCCACTGCAAGTGCTGCTGCCTGTGCAAACATCTGAACAGCAGAGGTCCCGGGTGTCGGACCCCCACTTATCCGATACTGATGAGCTATTCACAGGACAGGACACCAGTTGTAAAGTCATGGAAAACCCATTTAATGGAGTATTCCTATCTTGTAAAAGTGATGGCTTCCTGGCCAGCAGGTACCCGACCTCTGGGAGTCCTCATCGATCCTTAGAATGAAGGGACTGCAGTGCTGATTTAGCGCCACGTCTTCTAAATCGGAGTTGCAGGATCGGTGGAAGACTCGGAGGACGGACCTCCAGCAATTATAAAGGGGTGGCATAGGCTTGCAGTATACCATCAATTTATAAGATGGAAATACCTCTTTAATATGTATTCACTGCAGTCATTACCTCATCTTGCTGTCCTATTTCCAGTCAAAAAAAAAAAAAGACAATTATCTTTTTTAATTGGTCTTTGAAGGGGTTAAAGCATTTTGGAACGGGGCAGAAAGGGTTAAATAAGATAAGCATTTCTCCCCTCACCGACCGGCCTCCATTCTGCTCCTTGCCTGCACTTACTGGTCCTGTCTTGACACACAGGAATCGCCTGCTCAGCCCGTGATTGGCCGCAGAGCTCACCAGCTTCGGCCAAGATTGGGCGAGCGGGCGTTTCCTCCTTGTCAAGAGGACCAGGAGGGTATAAACCAGCGGGGATTGTCTCACTTCAGTCAGTAAGGGGCATTTATCATGTAGAGAAAGTTACTACAAGGCACTTACTAATGTATTGTGATTCTCCATATTGCCTCTGTTACTGGCTGGATTCATTTTTCCATCACATTATACACAGCTCGTTTCCATGGTTACAGACCACCCTGCAATCCATCAGTGGTGGTCGTGCTTGTACACTAAAGGGAAAAAGCACTAACCTATGTGCGCTCCAGGGCCACCAGAGAGGCCGGCGCTTTTTCCTACATTGTGCAAGCATGACCACCACTCATGGATTGCAGGGTGGTCTGTAACCATGGAAACGAGCAGTGTATAATGTGATGGAAAAGTGAATCCAGCCGGCAAAGGAGGCAATATGGACAATCACAATACATTAGTAAGTGCCTTGTATTAACTTTCTCTACATGATAAATGCCATTTACTGAAGTGAGAGGACCCCTTTAACCATCCGTCCACCTTTTATGAGGCAGATCTGCAGAATTCGGGTTGTCTCGCTGTCCCCGAATTAAAGGGGTTCTGCAGTTGTTTCAAACTGATGATCTATCCTCTGGATAGATCATCAGCATCTGATCGGCCGGGTCCGACACCCGGGACCCCCGCCGATCAGCTGTTTGAGAAGGCAGCAGCGCTGCAGGAGCGCCGCGGCCTTCTATGTGTTTACCTCAGGCCCAGTGACGTCACGACTATTATCACTGGCCTGGGCGGGGCTAAACTCTGTTCACTTGAATGGAGCTTGTATTCACTTTCTCTACATGATAAATGCCATTTACTAAAGTGAGACAACCCCTTTAAGCCCTCCAGAGCAGCAGTCTTCACAGCAGCTTTCAGCTCCGGCTAAAGCTTCATGTACATAGTAAAGTTGTGTGCAGGAGGTGGTATGGATGCCTATGGTTTCTGTACTCGTTACCTGCCGCACTATGGCCTCCATATGGTGCTGTATTGAGAAGTTGTTCTCCTTAGAAGCAGTGCCTCCATAATAGAGCATGCCACTGACAGAAAAGACATATACAGGCACAGAAGAGCCCTTAAAAACTATAATATGCCATGACAGTGCCCTCTATGACATCCAGATATTGGGGGGGTTGTCCGGGTGAGACAAACCTTCTCATACATTTTTTGCAGTTCCGACTCGGACCCATTCATTTCTATGGGACCGCAAAAAATGCAGACAGCACACAGATGTCATCCCTGCACTGTCCCTAAATCATAGAACATGTCCTATTCTTGCCTGCTTTGCAGACAAGAAGGGGCATTTCTAATATTGGGCTCATGAAAAATGCGGCATGCACACAGCCGATATCCGTATTTTGCAGATCCGCACTTTGAGGGCCACAAAATTGATACAGTCGTGTGCATGAGGCCTAATAATGAGGATTGTCTGCCATGGCTCATCTGCTCCCACCGCAAGTCATGACAGGAATCTGTGGTCACACGTTCAGACCTACGTGCAAATTACGGACAGGTCAGTCATCAGCCAAATGGCCAGAGCCCTGGTTTGTGTAAAGATGGCGGCCATCAGCCAGAACGCGAGATCAGATAAGTCATGTGGGCCAAAAAAATCATCCTGGGGTCCGCTCTCAACAATATGCAGACCCGTATCGGGGCGTCCAAACTATCGTGTTTGCATTGGGCCCTTTAAACAAGTACCGATCACCTTCGCTGCCTCAGCGCTTCTTCTATCGATCGGCGCTCGTACGAGGGCCATTACTTTATAAATTGTTGTGGAAACGATGGAGTCAATCCCATTAGCTGCCAGAACTACTCCCCTCTGTCTGCAAGCTATAGATATCCGAGCGGAGTGCGGGCTGTTGCACGGTTTCGGAAATCGCCACATCCCAATTTGTGTCTCTCACAAATTTACAGAATAAAAGGATCGATTTCCATCATGGCGGCCGCCGTGATACTATCCCTCACCATCAACAAGTCGCTCATGTCAGGAAATGTTAATAAGCCATCGCGTCGTGTCAGACAAGTTTAGTTTTCTAGTCAGAAGCAAACTGCTCCGTACATTAAACCGTAAGAAAAGTACGAACACAACGCTAAATAATGCAAACCGTATTCATCTAATGTAAATATCAGGACAGCACTCGGCATATAGAAGCTGCGCAGTGAATTATTCATGAGGGCGTTCTGCGCCTTCCCTCGTCCGGATTATCTGCTCTCAGGCTTCTTTACTTTGTGTCTTTTCCACTTTTCGATTATTGAGATCTTTGTCAAAAAGAAAGAAGAAAAAAAAAAAATCTGACTCCTAAATGACCCGGCAGTCGGATGGCTTGATTTAAAGGGGTATACCATCTAGAAGATCCTGTCTAAGGCGCGTATATGGCATTGCAAGGGGTGAAACCCGCAGCATAAATTGACATGCCCCGTATGTACCACAGATCTATTGTCGATGCAAATTTGTGACGCAGTGTGTGTATGAGATTTGTTTAAATGGCAGGCACTTTACTGCTGCTGTAAAACCCCTGTAAGTGAGGTGGAGAATCTGAAGCTTGCAAGCCCAGCATTGATGAATGTGTCCTAAGACTGACCCCGAGGCACAGTTATGGAGAATCTGCAGTGTGTGCGCCCAGCATGGACGTATGTGTCCTAAGACTGATCCCGAGGCACAGTTATGGAGAATCTGCAGTGTGTGTGCCCAGCATGGACGTATGTGTCCTAAGACTGATCCCGAGGCACAGTTATGGAGAATCTGCCGCGTGTGCGTCCAGCATGGATATACGTGTCCTAAGACTGACCCCGAGGCACAGTTATGGAGGTGGAGAATCTGCAGTGTGTGCGCCCAGCATGGACATATGTGTCCTAAGACTGACCCCGAGGCACAGTTATGGAGAATCTGCAGTGTGTGCGCCCAGCATGGACATACGTGTCCTAAGACTGACCCCGAGGCACAGTTATGAAGGTGGAGAATCTGCCGCGTATGTGTCCAGCATGGACATACGTGTCCTAAGACTGACCCCGGGGCACAGTTATGGAGAATCTGCAGTGTGTGCGCCCAGCATGGACATATGTGTCCTAAGACTGACCCCGAGGCACAGTTATGGAGGTGGAGAATCTGCCGCGTGTGCGTCCAGCATGGACGTATGTGTCCTAAGACTGACCCCGAGGCACAGTTATGAAGAATCTGCAGTGTGTGCCCAGCATGGACACGTGTCCTAAGACTGACCCCGAAGCACAGTTATGGAGAATCTGCCGCATGTGTGTCCGGCATGGACGTACGTGTCCTAAGACTGACCCCGATTTAAGGCTTTCCAACGGCAGCCAGCAGAATAGTGAGCGCAGCTCTGGAGCACAATATAAGTAAAATAATCTCCGTATTTACTCAGGTTAGGAAGTGTTTAGGTCTTGCCCAGCATCTTACGACAAGTTAGCAGAGCAAAGATAAGAGAAGCTGCGACTTGTAAAGACGTTAAAGGACAAGATATTGAAGTTCTTCTTATTAATATCAGTTCTTCCCTTTGGAGACGCTGACTGCAGATTGCTTTGGGGAGATGCTGACCTAGAATCATCAGCCCACCACCTCAGGCAGTACAATCTCCAGCCTCATCTCCTGACGATATGTCCCTTCTTCATCCAGGTTCTTACTCTTTTATATTTCCTTTCCTTGTTTTGTACCTGCATCCTTACTTCTCTGTTCTAGTAAACACTTGCATCCCCCCATGAAAATAATCCTTCTGGGGAATCTTCTCCCATAACTTTGCATTGTGTCATTCCTCTCTTATGAATAAATCAAGGACTGACAGGGGTTGTGTCCCTACACCGACCAGCAATGTCACGCCCCCCAGTTGTCCATACATTTCTAGAAGAAATGACACATTGATACTCATAATTACCCCCCTCCCAGTAATGACCTTTGACCTCCGGGGTGATTTATTTACTGGATTTGCGTCCATCGGCCGCTCGTCCGACAAGGTCCTCATTTGGAATAAGGGGGACAACCCCAGGAGGAGTCAAGGAGAACAGGAACGAATAGGATGAACAGTCATCTTCAATAGTTAACAGCGATCTCTCCTATACACATGCATGCTCGGCCAAGTGTACATGTGTTTTTAATAGGAAGAGAAGGAAAAGCTGCAGACAGACACCTCTGGTGGCAGATCATCTCCTGGCGGAATAAAACTACTGGGCGTTGAACATGCCCGATCCTTCCCTGCCCCCGACACCATCTGTCGAGTGAGTAGGGCGCTCCCCATACACTTTACATTGCCGGCCGATCCCTACTCAATCAATAGTCCAGTGTATGGAGCCCTGAAGGGTGGTGCCCTCTGATCGGCACTTTGGGTGGCTGTTTCCTTGGCACACTTTCACCTAATAGTTCTGCTTTATATAGGCGTTTGGGGGGACCTATATCCAGGGGCGGATTGGCCATAGACCTTACAGGGAAATTTCCCGGTGGGGGGCCGTCTGGGCCCTCCTAATTGCCAGCAAGTGGAAGTTTTTGGGGGATGTATTTTGTAATGGACTGTGGTATTTGGCTCTGTTGGGGTGGTATAATGTGCCACAATATGGTATTGCTGGCCCCGCCTTCCATCAATTTGGACCCAACTACAAAATGGGGCCAGTTTTAGTATTTTTTTTCCAGGGCCACTTTAAGTTCCCAGTCCGTCCCTGCCTATACCCAGCCTATACCCAGCCATCAGTCAGACAGACGTAACGATAATTACCGGCCTGTTTTACAGCCGGATTAACGATTCTTTTTACGTCTACGGTCGGCAGGAAAAAAACTAAAGTTTGGTCCCCGCAGTCGCGGTCCGTCCTGGCATTACAGCGTACCGCCACCTGCATGTCAGCCAGCCCTGTGTGTAGTGCCGTGTGAATAATGTGTTAATGGCGCCGGTTGTTTGCCTCGTACACCTTATAATGACCTCATTGATTAGCTTTCAGCATTGACAGGGTTTCCAAGGTCTTGGTTGCCTTAAACACAAGCACAGCGTGTTCTCGGAGCGGAGTGTTTATCCAGTCTGAGAAGGGAGGCCGTCCCTTATTACATTCGAGCTCTGGATGAGCGTTCTGCATAGACATGGCTGGGGATAAAGGTAAATTCCTTCCGGGGGTAAAGCGATTGTTTTCTGTACTGCCCTGTGGTTTCTTCTATTCATCTATCTTTACTGTGTAATTCTGTGTGTGAGCAGGTTATAGTACATGATAGGACATTGCACCATTTGTGTCTTCGGGTGCAATAACCCCCATGTCACACTTTAGGGCTGGAAAGAGGCATTTGCACTCCAGAGCGCAATGGCGCCACCATCAGGTCAAAGACATCAGGTCTGACTTCCAAACACGACAAAAATCACAGTAATGAAATAAGTTTTCTTGTTTGGAGCTTTTCGTTACATGGTCACAGAGGTGGACATAGACCTCAGAGGGCCTGTAGGAGGGTCAGTTTTGTGTGTGTGTGGGGGGGTCACTCGCCTTACACAGTACTCCACCTGATGATGGTGCAGCATTTGAGGAAAACAAAGATTACAGTCAGAAGTGGGTGCACGGCTTGGTGGTAACAGGTAATGCTTGGTGCTTGCAGTCTTTTATGGGCAGAGGACCTGCAGTTTCAGTAGAATGGCACACAGCTTAATGGTTACGGTTCTTTGGCAGGCACACAGCTTGGTGTTTATGGTCTTTTATTGGCAGAGGGATTTGCAGTTTGAGTAGAATGGAATACAACTTAAAGGGGTTATCCAACCCCTGAAATTCCCCCCCCCCCCATATGCCCGGACCCCTCACACACAATGTACTTACCTCGCTCCCCTGCACTCGCGTCGCTTCTGAAGCCCACATGGCGACCACTGCATCACCCCTTTGCGCGGATAAAAACATTCGGGGAGGGGGGGTGAGGGTGGTATAGGGGTGGGATAAACACTTTAATGGTTATAGTTCTCAGGTGGGCACACAGCTTGGTGGCTACAATAATATATGGGCTCAGGGCTTCGCAGTTTCAGTAGAATGGCACACAGCTTAAACAGTTCCCTGGCAGGCACACAGCTCGGTGGTTACAGTCTTTTATGGGCAGAGTGCTTAGTGGTGTCAGTAGAATAGCACATGGCTCAATAGTTGTGGTTCTCTGGCAGGTTACAGTTCCCTGGCAGGCACACAGCTTGGTGGTTGCAGTCTTTTATAGGCAGAGGCCATAGCAGTTCCAGTAAAATAGCAAATTACTAAATGGTTACAGTTCCCTGGTAGGCACACAGCTTTGTGGTTTGTTTTTTATGGGCTGGGGGCTTAGCAGTTTTAGTAGAATAGCACACAGCTTAACGGTTACAGTTCTCTGGAAGGCACTCAGCTTGGTGGTTACAGTTCTCTGGCGGGCACACAGCTTGGTTACAGTTCTCTGGCGGGCACACAGCTTGGTGGTTACAGTTCTCTGGCGGGCACACAGCTTAACGGTTACAGTTCTCTGGAGGGCACACAGCTTGGTGGTTACAGTTCTCAGGCGGGCACACAGCTTGGTGGTTACAGTTCTCTGCAGGCACACAGCTTAACGGTTACAGTTCTCTGGAAGGCTCACAGCTTGGTGTTACAGTTCTCTGGCGGGCACACAGCTTGGTGTTACAGTTCTCTGGCGCGGCACAACAGCTTGGTGGTTACAGTTCTCTGGAAGGCCTGCACAGGCGTTGGTGCTCAACACGTGTTTTATGTTACAGTTTCCAGTGCGAGCCCAGCTTGTGGCATATTCAAATCTTGCGGCACACACTTGGTGGTTACAGTTCTCTGGCGGGCACACAGCTTGGTTACAGTCTCTGGCGGGCACACATCTTGGTGCAAGGCGCACATAGCTTGGTGGTTAACAGTAAAATACAGTTCTGGAAGGCATACGGCTTGGTGGGTTACAGTTCCTCAAGGCGGGCACACAGCTTGGTTTACATGGCGGCACACAGGCTTGCGCACACAGCTTGGTGTTACAGTTCTCTGGCGGGCACACAGCTGGTAGTTACAGTTCTTTTCCAGTGGAATAGCACACAGCTTGGTGGTTACAGTTCCACATTCCACTGGAGGGTTTTCAATTTATCTTTTACACATTGTTTTGGTGTTACTGTGGCACACAGCTTGGTGGTTACAATTCTTCTAGGTGTTTTTCTCTGGCGGCACACAGCTTTGGTGGTTTAAATTCTTTCGAGCGGCACACAGCTTGTGGTTACAGTTCTCTGGCGGGCACACAGCTTGGGTTAGTTCTCTGGCGGGCACACAGCTTGGTTGTTACAGTTCTCTGGCGGGGCCGTGGTTACACAGCACACAGCTTGGTTCTCTGGCTTTGGTAGCAGTTCTCTGCTGGCACACAGCTTGGTGTGGTTCAGTCTCTGCGGGCACAGCTTGGTGTGGTTCAGTCTCTGGACGGGCACTCACAGCTTGGTGGTTACAGTTCTAGGCGGCACACAGCTTGGTGGTTACAGTTCTCTGGGCACACAGCTTGGTGTTACACTTCTCTGGCGGCACACCAGCTTGGTTACATTCTCTGTGCGTGGGCTTCGCACATTCTCTTGTTGCACCAGCTTGGTGTTACAGTTCTCTTCTCAGGTTACATTCTTTGTTACAGGCGGCACACAGCTTGGTGGTACAAGTTTCTGGCGGCACACACTTGAGTTTTTACAGTTCTCTTGGCGGGCACACAGCTTGGTTACATGTCTTGGCGGGTTGTGTGTTACAGTTTCCTCGGCGGGCACACAGCTTGGTGGTTCCTTTTGCATTTCTCTGGAAGCTCACAGCTTGGTGGTTTACAGGTCTCAGCAGCCACACAGCTTGTGTTACGTTCTCTGGCGGCACAGCACAGTTCCTGCACACAGCTTGGTGGTTACAGTTCTCGATGCAGGCAACATTTGGTTGTTGTGCAGTTTTTTGTATGGCAGAGGGCTTAGCAGCGGGCAGTTCCAGGTGGGTTGCACATGGCTTAAGTATGGTGCTGCAGTCTCTGGCGGCACACACTTGGTGGTTGCAGTCTTAAACAGGCTCACTGAGCAACGTGCAGTAGCCAGTAAACTGAATACCACGGCAGCTTGGTATAATACAGTCTCTGGCCTCTTTTCTGTTAGGAGCTTCAGGGCTTCCTTTGGCCCACAGTCCAGGCGCACACACTAGAAATGGTCCAGAACTACTGGCAGACTCCATAGAATCTGTGCTGGTCACACAGTACCTGGTCGCCCCGGCAGACTCATGCAACACCGCATTCAAGTTAGAAGTAATAAGTCTATTTTGAGCCTAGTAGGACCCTATGGGCCCCTTGCCCATAGGGCCCTATGCAGTATCAGACAGCAGTAGTATCGAACAGCATATCCAAAACAGCACCAGCTTACCTCCACAAGGTGGATATAAAGGAATGTTTTCGAAGCACCGAGGCCACCATTACAAATGCAAAGGATTAAACCTTTTACTTATAGGTGTCAGGCAGGGCATATACTTCATTGTGGAACATTTAATGGACTTGTCCTATGGTTTCATAATCAAAACTGAACCTATCCTGAGGTGACTGCGACCGTTACGCCCCTTGGAGTATATTTTCTTCGGTGTCACTCGACATCAGGAAGTGAAATGATTTGTTGCTCTTCTAAAAATGACCATTTACTTTGAGACATAACGTGATTGGATGACACATCACGGACATCTCCGCAGGTCGTAAAATACATCTGTATCAACTATTTCACTTCTCTCCTGCACTCGAGACCTTGTGACGTCTATCATGTCTGTCAATGCATCATTATTCACCCTGCCCTAGCATGACCCGGCGAGTAACAGTCAGAGTACTGTAGTCATCTTAGCGAGGGCTAGCCTCACACTGAAGAGTCCTTTATCCGGGATGACGAGTGCGTCTTATGCCAGTGATTGAGTTATCTGTCCGCAGACATTTAGTCATTATGTGGGGACAGCGTGTTTCGGAGGGATCCTACAGCACTCTCTGATGAAAGCATTGAAGGGTGTGAGGTGGTATCAGCAGGGTTTCCGATTTCTGTGACAAATGTTATTTCTCCTGTATTGATCATTGGTTTGTCCGTATTCGTCTGGACCGACATATAATACTTAAATGTTGTTATATTCTATGGCGTGTTACGGTACAGGGGCATCATAGAGGGTCCTACACCCGCTCTGGTGGTCCATTTGTATAGCCACTATATTACAGTGGTCAGCAGGTGGAATTACAAGTATGGCGTCCCCATTCACTTCTATGGGAGAGCTCCGTCCACTTCACTTGAACAGAAGGAGCCCTCCCATAGAAGTGAATGGGGACGCCATACTTGTAATTGTACTCGTGTTTCCCCGAAAATAAGACAGTGTCTTATTATTTTTTTTTCCTCCAAAAAAAGTGTTAGGGCTTATTTTTGGGATAGGTCTTATTTTCAGGGAAACACGGTTTAAAGCGTGCCCCCATCAGACCCCCGATCAGCCCACTGTGCCCCCATCAGACCCCCGATCAGCCCACTGTGCCCCCATCAGACCTCAGACCAGCCCACCCAACCCCATAACAATAAAATAAAAAACTCCTGTTACCTGTCCTGCGCCGCGGCTCCGTTCCGGGTGCTCCTCTGGATTCTGAGGCCTGCGTGCAGCGTCAGGTCATAGTGTGCGCACTACGTCCTGACGCTGTACGCAGTCAGGACAGTGCAGCACCGGCCCTGGAAGCCTGTTGAGCGCTGGACCCGGAGCGGAGCCGCGGCGCAGGACAGGTTAGAGGAGTTTTTTATTTTATTACTATCGGGCAGGGTGGGCTGATCTGAGGTCTGATACGGTGCCGGCAGCGAAAATATACAAGTGAGCGCTTCCATTGTATTCACTTTATACAGTAACGTAGATGGGGCTTATTTTTGGAGTAGGGCTTATATTTTAAGCCTACTCCAAAAACAAGGCAAAATAGCACTAGGGCTTATTTTAGGGATAGGTCTTATTTTCGGGGAAACACAGTACCTAGACATCACTGCAATTGCTGAGGCGAGCAGGTAAACAGAGCAAAGAAGGCAGCGCTCATATGAGTGCTGCCTTCTCTTCAAACAGCTGGTCGACGGGGGTCCTAGGTGTCAGCCCCCGGCCGATCTGAGATTGATGACCTGTCCTAAGGATAAGCGGACATCCCCTTTAAGAGTGAATCCATCAGGGAGCTGCTTTGAAGGCTTGATCTGTAACCCTTATCTCTGAACTCCTGACAGCTCATAAATACTCATTATATTTAAACGGGTATTCCCATCACAGACAATGAGGGCATGTCTCTAGGATATACCTCCATTCCACCACTGGGAGCCGCACCTACAACGAGAACGGAGCGGGGAAACAGATAGAGGGCGCACTGCGTATGCGCAGCCACCCTCCATTCATTTCGATGGGGCCGCCGAAAATAGCCAAGCGCTGGCTTGGCTCTTTTCACCTGCTCCATAGAAATGAACGGGAGCGGGGGCCGCACATGCGCAGTGCGCTCCCATTCACTTCTGTGGGAGCAGTGTTTGGTGGTGGACGGACCCCGGGAAATCTGGGGTCCTCCAGCCACAGTTCTCCCCGCTCCGTTCTCGTTGTAGGTGCCCGATCCCAGAGGGTCCCTAGCGATATGCCCCCATTGTCTATGATGGGAATACCCCTTTAAGTTCTTATCAAACTGAGCTGTCAGGAAAGGTGAGATAAGGGCTACAGACCAAGCCGTCAGAGCAGCTTCCCGACCAGGGGCGTAACTACCATGGTAGCAGACATAGCAGCTTTGGGGCCCAACAACTGAGGAGGCCCATATCAACTCAAACGTTTGGTGCCATTAGTAAGGAATTGTATGTAAGGTGGAATATAAAACTGAATGTGGCCCCATGGGTTACCTCTGCTGATTTGTGTCATTACTTTATTCTTGTATTGTGCATCCTGTGTGCATTATACCTACATTTGGCATCATTGTTTTTGTTTTTTAGGAAACAGGTACATGGTGTCATTTATATGTTATTTCTGTGCTAGGCAATGTGGTGTGGCTTTATACCCGTTTGATATTGCTGTGTGAATTCCTACACAATCTATATTATGACATCACTCTGTGCATTTTGCCAATATTGTGACATCACTGTGAGCTTTATCCCTTTGCTGTAGGTAGACCAATCATGGGTTTTTCTGAACCTTGCTGGTGGAGTGGTCAAGGTAAAGAGGGGGCCCCTACCGAGTTTTGCTATGGTAACTTTTTACGCCCCCTATCCCTGATGGATTCACCGTAAGGCCAAAAGCAGTAGTCTGCAGATGTCCTGAAACTGAAGTCTCTAGAGAAAAAAATGTTGAAAATTGAAAGACCAATTGAAAAAGAAGTTTTTGAGTCTTTAAAGGATTGGGTCACATCCACAAAGCAGGAGAGTGTCATCCTAAATCCTTTTAAGCCGTGATGGCGGAGGTATGTGACTGTCATTGACCCAATTGTGAAGCAGACAAGGAAGAGACAGATGAAAGTCCTTCAGGGTGTGCAACCCGAGAAACTGAGAAGGGAAACAACTGATCAGGCAACTGTAGGAACGGTGGAGAAACTGGAACTGGTCTACCTGAGTAATTACTTCGTATAGAGAGACATCTCTTTGGTTGGCCATTTTGGTAGAGCAAAGCCGTGGCAAGCTAGGGATTCCTCGGCAGGGTGAGTATTAGACCCTTTAGGAGGCCTCCAGTAGTATATAGGAAAGGATGACAATGAAAAGGTGAAGGGATCGGCCAGATTCCACCTCTCTGTAGCATCAGTAGACCAGTAAGTCTTTAAAGGGTTTCTGTCACCAGTTTTTTCGGTATGAATCAGACTGATATTAGAGATGTGCTAATGTCACCTGATTCCAAATATATATCTGTTTTATTTACTGGTGCCCCCATTTTTATATAAAATGAACTTTTATTTTATGCTAATAAGACCTCTAGGTGCAAGGGGCGTTACCTCTGCTCCTAGAGGCTCTGTTGATTGACAGGACCAGGCAGAGAAGAAACACTCCATTCACCATAGCTTGCAAGGACCTTCAATGATGTCATGACCATGTGATCAGTCACATGGTTAGGATCACACAAACAGCCTGTCTCCTCCTAAACCATGTGACTGATCACATGGTCATGACATCATTGAAGGTCCTTGCAAGCTATGGTGAATGGAGTGTTTCTTCTCTGCCTGGTCCTGTCAATCAACAGAGCCTCTAGGAGCAGGGGTAACGCCCCTTGCACCTAGAGGCCTTATTAGCATAAAATAAAAGTTCATTTTATATAAAAATGGGGGCACCAGTAAATAAAACAGATATATATTTGGAATCAGGTGACATTAGCACATCTCTAATGTCAGCCTGATTCATACCGAAAAAACTGGTGACAGAAACCCTTTAAGGAGAGCCACCACCCTGCCTAAGCCTCATTCAAGTCATCGAACCCATCCAGCCGGAATCCTGCTCCGTACTCATGAGGGGCAAGCACCCCGAAACAGCCGTCTACGGATGGATCTCTGGCCTGGCTGTTTTCCCTTGTCATGTCCCAAGGCTTGTTAAAAAGTTGGATTTTGACTCATAAGGAGCCTCCTCTACAAGGTGGTGGTATCGAGATGGTTCTCTTTTCCTGGGAGGTAACTCTTGGCATATTGTTTTCCCATGGAGCGTGGCCTATAGGTCTCCACTCAGAGAATGTAGAAAAGTTGGTATGTGGAGGAGAACGCCCAGAAGCCATCACTGGTAGGAGAAGGTTACAAGCAGCAGGTACGGACATTGTATTGAGCTTTGCCCACCAGGGCGATCGATGGAGCCATCTTTGGACATGGCCCATAATGAAAAGAAGCAAATTTACACCAAGTAATCGGTGAACAGGTCGAGTAAACGTCTTGTCTCTAGCACGTCCGGCCAGGCTCTCCATTTTTTATTTTCTTGTATGACTAAGGAAATCTTCCTTAGTTTTACTTATCATTTTTGATTTTTTTTTTCTTTTGTCAGTTCGCAAAAGGAAAATTCCCAATCTTACACCAGCGTTGTTCAGCTGTACACTCATTTTTCCTTTTAATGGAGGGCGGTAGAACGTTTTCTCCGCTGTGACTAAGCAAAGTTGAAAAAAAATTAACATGTCAATGTGTCATCTGCCAGCGAGCCAATGACGCTCTGAGGCACCCCTCGCTCTTCCTGCCTGAGAGGGTTCCTGGAACTCCTACCAGTGCTGGACGGGCGCCACTGGTAGGATAATGAATGGCCTCTCTCCGCTGTGCCCAGAGTCATAGAAGGCATTGAAAGTCAGCCGAGATGTGGAGTAGAGGTGAAACGTTCCAGCTCCTTCTCAAGAAGCATTGCAAATTGGCTTTTAATTATCAAAGTCTGAATGTCGTCCTGTATTCATGAGTCTACTCGTCAGTCGTTAATATCGAAATATATAAAAACTATTTTTAAAGGGGTTGTGTAGAGTTAAATAAAACTGTTTTCAGCATTACACTTTGATCCTGCAGCACTGACATCATCTTCCTGGCTGCAGTGGTGACGTCCCGTACCCACCATGCCACTTTGCAGCCAGTCACTGGCCTCAGCGATATATGGGATGTGACTGTTGTGACCATTGGTTGGCTGTAGCAGTGATGTGGTGTGTATGGGACATGACTGCTGTGATCACTGATTGGCTGCAGCAGTGATGTGGTGTGTACTGGACTTAACTGCTGTGACCACTGATTGGCGGCAGAAGTGATGTGGTGTGTATGGGACATGACTGCTGTGTCCACTGATTGGCTGCATCCTGATGTGGTGTGTATGGGACATGACTGCTGTGTCCACTGATTGGCTGCAGCAGTGATGTGGTGTGTACAGGAAGTGACTGCTGTGGCCTGATTGCTGCAGCAGTGATGTGGTGTGTACAGGAAGTGACTGCTGTGTCCACTGATTGGCTGCAGCAGTGATGTGGTGTGTACAGGAAGTGACTGCTGTGTCCACTGATTGGCTGCAGCAGTGATGTGGTGTGTACAGGAAGTGACTGCTGTGGCCACTGATTGGCTGCAGCAGTGATGTGGTGTGTATGAGACGTGACTGATGTGGCCACTGATTGGCTGCAGCAGTGATGTGGTGTGTACAGGACTTAACTGCTGTGATCGCTGGCTGCATCGCTGATGTGGTGTGTACGGGACGTGACTGTTGTGGCCACTGATTGGCGGCAGAAGTGATATGGTGTGTATGGGACATGGATGCTGTGTCCACTGATTGGCTGCATCCTGATGTGGTGTGTATGAGACGTGACTGATGTGGCCACTGATTGGCTGCAGCAGTGATGTGGTGTGTACGGGATGTTACCACTGCACCCAGGAAAACAACCACCAACCCGGGAGTATCGAAGCACGACGTAGGAAGTGACGGGACAAAAAGGCACGAGTATGACTTCTTTTTTGTTAGTTGATCATATTTACACTACTGCCTGGGTTTTTATTTAGTTTGGACAGTGATTGATTTTAGGGACTTCAGGGTTATGCCTTCTGTGTCACCATTGCTCAAGAGTTTCAGTATCTGATCGGTGGAAGTCTGATACCCGGGACCCCCGCTGATCAGCTTTTTGAGAGGCTTCCTTCTCCATCTTTTCTTATGTCAGGTGACATCATGTTCATCAGTCACTTGGCCTAGATGCAGCTCAGCCCCATTGATGTGAATGGGATTAAACTGCAATACCAAGCACAACCACTATACAATGGACGGCGCTGTGCTTGGTGAGCTGAGAGAAGACTGGGGTGTCGGACCCCCGACGATCAAATACCGATGACCTATGCTTAAAGGATTTGTCTGAAGTTATAAAAGGGTCAGCACCACGCTCCATGAACAAAAAAAAAGAAGAAGAAAAAACAGCGCCTCTATTGTCCATAGGCTGTTTCTGTTGTTGCGTCTCACCTGGATTCACTTGAGTAGACTGGGTAGGTCTCCTGTGGTTGGAGCACTATAGCACTCGATGCACCCAGCTACAGAGTCCTTCAGGAGCCCGAACCACCACCCCTACAATTACACCCATAACTGCAGACTGGCTTATGGCAACTGCATTCACTGTCCCTTTAATAAACCTTGGCTGCTATGTTTCTGTAATGCCTATAAGCGTCCCCGACATCATACATCAGCTGCCTCGTGTTTCTGTATAACCATATAAGCGTGCCACCATTGCGTCATGCATTTACAGCCATATGCGTCAGTGATTGCGCATATATTACGTTTGCGAGCTCTATTGGGCGCCATATTACGTCAGCGATGATATAAGGTACGGGATGCATGGGCATGCATATGGGCGCATAGCGATGTCAGCGATGCATATGGGCGCCATATTATGCGATGCATATGGGCGCCATATTACGTCAGCGATGCATACGTCACAATGCATATGGGGGCGCCAGGCGTCATGCATGCTTATGGGCATGCATAAGTCCAGCCTGCTATGGGCGCGCAGCATGCATTAATCCGCGAGCGTGCATATGGGCGCCATATGCATATGGGCGTTAATTGCAACGCGCGATCATAAGATGCGATGGCATATAGCGCCATATGTCAGCAATGCATGGGTCCATATTGGGCGCCATTATTTATGTCAGCGATGCATATGGCGCTATATTAAGTCAGCGATGCATATGGGGGCGCCATATTACGTCAGCGATTTGCATATGGCGATATTAAGTCAGCGATGCATATGGGCGCATATTATCAGCGATTATGGGCGCCATATATAAGTCAGCGTATGTATGAGCGCTATATTACGTCAGCGATTGCATATGGGCGCCATATTACGTCAGCGATGCATATGGGGTCAGGATGCATATGGGCGCCATATTAGATGCATATGGCGCATATTATAGCGATGCATATGGGCGCCATATTACGTCAGCCATGCTTATGGGCGCCATATTACGTCAGCATGCTTTAGCGCATATTAATCAGCGATGCATATGAGCGCATATTACGTCAGCATGCATATGGCGCCAATAATTACGTCAGCGATGCATATGGGCACAATATTATGTCAGCGATCCATATGGGCGCCATATTATGTCAGCGATGCATATGAGCGCCATATTATGTCAGCGATGCATATGAGCGCCATATTACGTCAGCAATGCATATGGGCGCCATATTACGTCAGCGATGCATATGGGCACAATATTATGTCAGCGATCCATATGGGCGCCATATTATGTCAGCGATGCATATGAGCGCCATATTATGTCAACGATCCATATGGGCGCCATATTACGTCAGCGATGCATATGGGCGCCATATTATGTCAGCGATGCATATGGGCGCCATATAACAGATCAATACAAGACAGACCCATTGTGCGGCCGGCCTCTGCTTGAAGCCGCAGAACAGAATAGTCTCTTTTCTATCTCTGGTTCTCGTGTTTGAACCGTTTCATTGTCGTCTCCCACCCACAAGATTGCACCCGCTCCCCGCCAGAAGCGCCTGCTAAATATTACAATTAATCACCGCCTCAGTGACCGGGAGGTGTTATCTTCTGAAAAGTAACATTGACAAAAATGAAATGCAAAATCCAAACTCCCCTCGAAATATTTCTGCTGTACATGATTTATGACATTTTCCCCGGGGAATGGCAGACGCTACCTCCATCCGTTTACTTGCCCCCGCAACGCGAGGAAGTGTCACGACTGCGCGAAACAATGACACAGACATGTTCTGCAGCATGGAAAAATATCCCGCTAATTCCACATTTCAGCCGAGATGAAGGCCGATAATAACAACCGCAAAACCTTAAGGGTAAAGCCGCTGCCGGGGGAACTTGTTTATCTTAGATGACAAAATGACACTGACACGGAGGGGGCAGCATGGCAGCCGGAATTAGAAGGCTCTGCACGGGTGGACAACGCAACAACAACACGTCCCCGCTCTCGTCTTAGCGTCTCGGTGACATAATTAAAGAAGCTGTCAGGGCCGAACACTCCTCCGGGATGTGCAGCGGCTGCCTATTGTAAATGCCTATTACTGGAGCAAGAACGTAAACGTCCTCACAAAAAGGTTCAAAATGAAAGCGAGTCCTACACCCCCCCCACCACCACCACCACGCAGTCATGTGCACCTACAGCAACCTGTAGGGGAGGCGAGAATGGGGGGAGTGGTGGTGGTAGTACAGTGAATGGAGGGCACACTCTTTTCTTCCCTCAGGGCACTTCCTGACTTTCTCGTGCTCCTGCCTGGTGGTAGTTAGGGTGCCCGGTGAACGGTTGGTTGGGTACAAAGCAGGAATATGGTAGCAGGAGTCGACGGATGATGGGAGCAGCCACCAGGCCCAGTTTAATTAGGATAAATAAAGTTTCTCTTTACTGATTAGCTGATGAGAGTTGGAGTACAAATAGCAGCAGTTGGTACACTCCTGAAGTATATCACAGAGCTTATTTTTTCCCATTGGCTTTGTATGGGCCATGACAATGATGGTGGTAGTACTCTCCGAGTCTCGCTTTAAATACCGGGAGATAAGCGTGCAATTCTGTTTTCATTAAGGGGAAATAATATTGATGACCTATCCACAGGTCCTGGAACCCCCGCAGATAAGCTGTTTCTGGAGCACATTGGCCTTCTGGGCGCTTACCAAGCACAACACCGTACATAGTATAGTGGCAGTGCTTGGTATTGCAGCTCAGCTCCATTGACTTGAATGGGGCCGAGCTGCAAGTAGGCCATGTGACTGATGTACGGTGATATTACATGGCCTAGGAAGAGTCCGCTGCACTCAAGAAGCACCAGCTAATCGGAAGGGGTCCTGGGGTCAGACCCCCGCTAATCTGATATTGATGACCTACTCTGATGATGGGTCATCAATATTAATGCCCAAATAACTCCTTTAACTCTTGCTCAGATCCTTACACTTAACTCATTTTTCCCGCTTCCAACACATCCAGAAATCTGCTAAACATACATACTGCTAAAAGTTGACATTAGTATAAGAAGTTACAGTAGCATTCGGCTGCTTTTCTTAATACTTCAGCCACTAGGTGGCGATGTTGTGCAGTTGTTCACCTCTCAGTAGAGGCTCACGTCAAAATATCATGAAAAAATTGAAAAAAAAAGGCCACAAGTGTCATTTCGATAGAGAAAACAGTTTGTCAGAAAATAAACATTTACAAGACAGGAATAGCAGATGAAGGAAGCGAGTGTGGATGAGCGCTGACATGGAAAGAATAAGACAAATCAGAGGCTGGAAAGGGGCGGTGGAAGGATTGAAGAAAGCTTAATTTGCAAAACTACAAGCTGTCTGCGCTGTATAATCAGAGGCGCTGCGTACTGAAACAAAGTGAACCCGTGACAATGGAAAATTACTCTGCTTCATACAGATGCCTTCCAGTTCCTCACTGCTCCATAAACAGTGAAAGGATGCCGATTAACCCCTGTTGCGCTGGAGGCGGGGGGGTAGCGTAGTAAAGTGCCATCCGAAAATATCGGGGCCGGCACTTACTGTGTCCTTGACCAATATCCTTACTTATCTGCCTGCGCAGTACTGGATAATACGGGATAATATTTCATTATTTCGCGACCTTGAGGAATGGATGTGCATGACGGGCAAGGAGGAGCAAGAGCATTGGGCCCATGCAGACGAACAGTCCGTGAACCCCCTGTTATGTTCATCAACCTTGGTCTTGTACGCTATAGTGTATATTTGATGAGAAACGCTGTTATACATCTTAAAGGGATTGTCCGAGAATAGGAAAAATTTGGGCAGGGGCTGGCATAAAATAAACACTACTTACCCGTTGAATAGACACTCCACCTCTTATTGCTGACATCAGTGATGACGTCATATTGTCAGCATTTGCCGACTGCAGCCAAGCACTGGCTGCAGCAGTGTGCCTTTCAGGACAGTGATTGGTGGGAGGATCGGATTCACAGCGCTGGAGCGGCAGGCACTTCGGTGGGTAAGTACTGCTGATTTTGTTCAGTGGAAGTCCAATACCTGGGACCCTGTAGCCTATTAGAACTCCAGTTAGAGCTGCAGCCTCCTCACAGCTCACCAAGCACAGCGCCGTCCATTGGATAGTGGCTGTACCTGGTATCACAGCTCAGCCCCATTCACCGGCCCCGTGACTGATGAGTGTGACATCCGTGGTCTAGAGTTAGATGTGATGAGACCGTAGCGATCACTGGAGCATCGCGGTCTTCTCAAAAAGTTGATCGGTGGGTGCCCTGGATGTCGGACCCTCACCAATCGGATACTGATGATCTATCCTCAGGATAGGTCATCAGTATAACACCCCTTTAAATACAGTGACCAGGGGTGCACCACCAATGAGGCCAGGTGAGGCGATCGCCTCAGGCAGCACCAGGTAGGGGCAGCGGAAGGGCCATGTGCTGAAGGGAAGGGGTTAGATTAAGAAATTGGCATTGGGGAGGGAGAGGCGCCATTTCAGTTTTCGCCTCAGGCAGCAGAAAGGCTAAATAAGGGGGGATTAATAAGTCTCTCAGGCCCATACCATATAAACAGGGGGTCCATGGGGGAGTGGGAAAGGAATATTAAGTGGATACTGATGGGTAATGGGTAGTTGCGTTTTGGCTGCTGAGTAGTACCGCTGTTTTTTTCTTGACCTTAATGGAAGTCTGCCCTCCCATGTATTCACCTCCTGCCGAGTTTATGGTGGGTGTGTGCTTACATAGAGCAATCCATCTAAACAAGCAGAGCTGCGGTGTACAGGGGAAGGAACAGAGCAGCCCCTTATGAGATTACAAAAGAAATGATTCAGAGCTCCAATAAGCTCCAGTCACTGGTCAGAGCAGGTAACATCAATCCACGTTTACCAATGTTAGTACATCTAGACCCCCCCTAGCAGAATGGGGTGATTTGGGTCTTTGGGTAATTCATGAGACATCACTTAAAAAAAAAAACAATAGCAGTCAATCACTGATCAGTCAATCTGAATGGCTACGAAAGGGCATAAACCCCAGAACCTGTGCCCGTTTATGCATGGACATTAGATTGTAGTTTATGCAGTAGTATCAGCTTTGCTAATACTGTAGGGGGATCCTAAGGACAAGGCTCACGGCTCGTCCACTTGTGGAATGAGTGTATCATTGTTCACTAGGTTCCAAGGACGTGGGATTCTGATAAAGTAAGTTTCGAGTCATGGAGTGTAAGAACACAAACAGAACCCGATAAGAGCCCGAGAGCTAAGTGCATTGTTATCAATCTGGCATTTTGGCATAACCTACAGAGGTATTTATATATCCTGCTATTCCGGTGCTGATGATAGCAGCTTCACACTGCAAAAGTATCCAGGTGGCATTAGCGTGTGCACTTGGACCTTCTTAAAGGGGTTATCCCATAATTAATGTAAACAAATTAAAATCAGGCATCTCATAGTACATGACAATCTCTTTCTAACAAAGCTAGAACCAGCCCTGTACCTCACATGGATCCAGAGATCTCCACATTCATTGCTCCAGTTGCTTTACTAGATTTATTTCAAGTTGGCAGCATAGGAGATATGCCCCTTCTCAGGGGTGTTTCTTTTGTGCTGCAGCTTTCTCCCTATCACAGCTCAGGGGTGTGTCTTTTCTGGTGCAGCTTTCTGCCTATCACAGCTCAGGGGTGTGTCGTTTGTTCTGTAGCTCTCTTCCTATCACAGCTCAGGGGTGTGTCTTTTCTGCTGCATCACTCTCCCTATCACAGCTCAGGGGTGTGTCTTTTCTGGTGTAGCTCTCTCCCTATCACAGCTCAGGGCTGTGTCTTATCTACTGCAGATCTCTCCCCATCACAGTTCAAGGGTGTGTATTTTGTGCTGGGGTGTGTCTTTTGTTCTCTAGCTCTCTCCCTATCACAGCTCAGGGGTGTGTCTTTTGTTCTGTAGCTCTCTCCCTATCACAGCTCGGGTGTGTCTTTTCTGCTGCAGTTTTCTCCCTATCACAGCTCAGGACTGTGTCTTATCTACTGCAGCTTTCTCCCTATCACAGCTCAGGGGTGTGTCTTTTGTTCTATAGCTCTCTCCCTATCACAGCTCAGGGCTGTGTCTTATCTACTGCAGATATCTCCCTATCACAGCTCAGGGGTGTGTCTTTTGTTATATAGCTCTCTCCCTATCACAGCTCAGGGCTGTGTCTTATCTACTGCAGATATCTCCCTATCACAGTTCAGGGGTGTGTCTTTTTTGCTGCAGTTCTCTCCCTATCACAGCTCAGGGGTGTGTCTTTTCTGCTGCAGCTCTCTCCCTATCACAGCTCAGGGGTGTGTCTTTTCAGCTGCAGTTCTCTCCCTATCACAGCTCAGGGGTCATTTTATTGAATAACTCAGCAGCTTTACTACATTTTTAATTACATATAATGACAATAGTCCTGGTTCGGAAATGCAGAATGTTTCATGGGACAATAATGCTTCTTTATATTTTTTGTTCCCCTCTGAACCCTAACAGATTCCCCCTTCCGTGGGCGACCCCTATGTTGAAAATATTGTAGCCTGAGGCCACTGTAACGTGAGGGACCAGTGTAATTGACTTCCTAAAATGATGCCAGTGCTAAACCAACCTTCATCTTCCATTCAACCACTTTTCATCTCGGAGGACCCTTGAGACCTCTTTGAAGAACTCTGTGGTTCCTTAAAACCCAATTTAAGAAGCGCTGCTCTATACTTTTATCTCACTCTCCTTCCCGAGCGGGCACAGTCTACCAGTGAATTAATCCTTTTTATCTTCATTTCACGCCTCCTTTCCGGCTGCGATCACCTGGACATGACCATGTTCCAGACTTGTTCTCTTCCGAGACAGTACAGGAGTAACCTGAATGATCTTTCATAAATGGAGACAAAATTTGCTCAATTTAATTTTTTTTCTTTTTGACTAAAGCCACTTGTTTGTAATCAAGAGCCTCTTAACACGCGAGAATATTTCGGCTGCGGCTCCCGGCCAGACCTATCCAAATGACCTCATCCTGCCAGCAAACCCAGCTCCACGTTCTTCAGAAAAAGTAAACAGCCTGTGATGTACGTCCAATTAACCAAGCCGGATAAGATAAGGGGAATTAGTCATCATCTTAAATACATTCTTTAATTAGTTTTATCAAGAAGGCTTCAGCCTCACATAATGTGTTGCCATGTAGCTGCATCCAGATAAGAGTCGTAGGCTTAGTGGTGGGGGCGGTGCCCGCCGTATCAACCAGACCAGAATAATTCCTTCAGTTATGATATTTACTTTCATCCCATTCGTTCTGATATTATATTGTTGTACGCTGGAGGGTGATAGTCCTTTAAAACCACATAAAAATGCGTAACCAGAATTATTTTACGTAGGTGGAATGGGAGTGAGCTAGAGGCTATAGGCAGATAACTATCACCTATTTACACTAAACACCCAAAATTCAGTGTCAGATATTTTCTTCATATATTCGTAGCAATTTAGAACTTTTTCTGAGCGGCAAATACCCAGCATAGACATTAGGCTACTTCCACACTAGCGTTAGTACGGATCCGGCGGGTCCCTTCACCCGCCGGATCCGTACTGAGTAATACAACCTTGTGGATCCGTAATTCCGGATCCGGTTGTATTAGCGTTTAAACGGATCCGGAATAACCTCTATTGAAAGTCAATGGAGGACGGATTCGTTTACAAGTGTGTCCACACCAAACGGATCCGTCCCCATTGACTTGCATTGGGGGCCATTCCGGATCCGTTTAGGTGCGGATAAATAGTACGGAGAGCAAACCGCAACATGTTGCGGTTTGTTCTCCGGTCTGAAGACTGAACGGAATGCTTTCAGGAGCCTCCGTTGTCTTCAGTTCAGTTTTGTCCCCATTGACAATGAATGGGGACAAAACGGAAGCGTTTTATTCCGGTATTGAGCCCCTATGACGGAGCTCAATACCGGAATTCCATAACGCTAGTGTGAAAGTAGCCTTAGATGTAAAAGCTAAAATTCTGACTCCATCAACTGCCACTAGGGGGAGCTCATCTGCTTACATTATGCTTTTTTATTGCTTAGTGTTTAACCAGCATGGAGCACAGCAAGATACGCCAAATATAGTAAGAGACATAGGCCTCTTAATAAATTTTATTCATTTTCTGAGCAGGAAATAAATATCTAACCCAACCAAGATGTAGATTTGAACACAAATTGATATAAAAAATTATAGTGAACCTGCCCGCCAAGTCCTCTCATGAGGACCAACCTATGTTTCAAACCAGTTTAAGTTGCAAATATGGCGTGGGCCATAAAACTGTAGTGAATAGATTGATGAAACTGCCCCTATTTCTCAAAGCTCCCTCTAGTGGTGGCTGAAGGCCCTGGGAATTTTATCATTAACCCCCTAACTGTTTTACCAGAGTGGAGCTCCAGCAGTGGGAAAAGTAGCTAACTGGTTCTGAATGGTAGCAGCTAGAAACATGCAGCTGATCTTGTTTGAAAGCAGACACTCCAAGCTTTCAGACAATACCAAAAGGACAGCAAAATGTTCAAGACTGTTCAACTGTTTTGCCAGAGTCCATCTTCAGCAGTTAGGAAAGTACCTAACTTGAGGGGGGAGGGCTGCTTTAGATGCTGTTACCTCCTGAGTGGAGAAACATGCAACATTCCAAGCTTTCAGACAATACCAGAATGACAGCAATATGTTCAGTACATGGAAAGATATCACTGATACAAATCGAGATGCTGTGAATACAGCTGAAAATGAAGGTAAAAACAGGCTGTACTCACGATTATTCACGGCTTGCTTTCTAACAGTGATTTCTCCTCTGTTGATTGGACTTTAGCTGTCTTGTATGAAAGCCTGGACTGTCAGCTTTCAGAATAGACCAGTTGCATGTTTCTAGCCTCTACCATTGAGGAGATATCACCATCTAAAGCAGCCCTCCCCCCTCCAGTTAGCTACTTTCCACACTGCCCGAGCTGGACTCGGGCAAAACCGTTAGGTGGTTAAAGGGGTTTTCCCATTAATAAAATTTACCGACACAAAAACGTCATGGCAAGAGGTAGATGTGGCGGTCTTGATAACTATGGCATTAGTGCTGCCCCCTATGGGTTGGGCTGTTTCAATTAATATTTTAACCTGATATTATCTCTGGAACGTGCACATTTAGCTCAAACATACGTTCTTATTTTTCGAGCAGAGGGATAAGAGCAGCTACCAGATGTCTACAGCATTGCAGACCTCGGGGGAGGGTCCACCAGGCCGTAGACTACCTGTGAGGTCCAAACACAACACGTCTTATGGTATCTATAGTTTGTGGACATCTCACAATCACTGAGGAGCACAGGAACGTCCCACCAGATACAGATAAACCGCTGTACAATGTGATGGCCACAGATCCATTAGTGCGACGAGCTCCGGCATAGGAAAATTTTCAGATGCAACCTGCAGAGCATGGAAGTTTCCAGAGGAAATAAATAGGTTAAACTGGGCAGATTTTTTTTTTTTTTTTTTGACATTTTCTTCTAGAGTTCAAAGATATTTACTCAGCTGAGTCTTTGCCGCAAGCCAATGAATACACATCAGTAGAAGACGCCCAGGAAGTGTTAGACGCATGCAGCTGCTTTCAGCGTTCAGACAAGGTCGGTGGAATACATCTGCTAATACCGACTTAAATCCGTTCCCAGTTAGTAGCCCTGCCTGTACAAAATAGTGAGCCGGTCTGGAATTGCAGGGCACGAAGGTTAGAAGAAACGTCTAGGGTAGTAGATAACGGTGTATCCATGTGGCGGTTGTAATGGTGGGATCCACGTATTGCACTGGGGAATATCCTTACTTTCCAATTGTTTTGAAGGTCTTAGTTTATGCTGCGTATTGTGACCCACCAATGATTTTTGGGAGCATTGACGTGCCCCTTTTCTAATACCTCAGCCCTTTTACTGTAGATCACACCCCATTTTGTGAAATGGCACCACCCCTGATTGTAGAGCTGAGTCTGATGATGTAGGCTCCACGCACTTCCATTTTCTGTTGTCCTGGATGATTTGCCAACTCTTCCAGATGTCTGGGTTGGGGGGGTTTCCACTTTTTTCTGGGCCTCCCAGATGATCCAGGTGAGTTGGCATGTGTTAGTATTTCAGCCCTTCTTCAGGCGTACACAGTAGCTGATGGGTATACTCACCAGGGCTGTGGAGTCGGTAAGCCAAAGCCCCGACTCCGACTCCTCAATTTCCCCTAACTCCGACTCCGACTCTCGACTCCGACTCCTACTCCCTCATACATGGAGCATGTTTAAGTGATAACTTTAAACAAATTTGCATAAAATCAATAGTACAGATAAGTCATGACAAAAACAGTCTGTAATCTATCAGGCTTCTCTGGGTACAGCTCACTTAGGGCCTAATCAGAGGCGTAGCTAGAGGTTCAGCACGTGGGGGGGCGAAACATACTTGAGTGGGCCCCCCACTTATTGGCTTCCCAAACGCACGCTTCCAACTTCACAGGCACATACTACTAGTTGTGGTTATAATACTGTATTAGCAAGATGACTGTATAAACTGCTAGATCATCTATGCTGTTAAGTACAGTACAATAGACTTTCTACATACCCTACTCTAAATACTCTACCACATAATGCAGGAAAATATAGGATTAATAGGAGTAAAAAAGGGGACTCCTATGTTAAAGGAAATCTGTCCCCAGCTTTTACATCACTAAACTAACAGTCCCTTGCCCCCATCAGACCTCAGATCAGCGTATTGTGCCCCCATCAGACCTCAGATCAGCTTAATGTGCCCCCATCAGACCTCAGATCAGCTTAATGTGCCCCCATCAGACCTCAGATCGGCTTAATGTGCCCCCATCAGACCTCTGATCAGCAGAATGTTCCCCATCAGACCTCAGATCAGCAGAATGTGCCCCCATCAGACCTCAGATCGGCTTAATGTGCCCCCATCAGACTCCATAATGGAAGCGCTCACTTGTATTCGCCTGATTGTACTAAGGCCATCCCTGCTGGGCCCCCCCAGAGGTATTGGGCCCAGAGCATCGCCTCCCCTGCCCCCCCTCTCCCTCCAGTAGCTACGCCTCTGGGCCTGATGTATGAAAACTGTCTAGGTCTAAGACTTTTTTTTGTTGCCCATAGCAACCAATCAGAGCTCCCCTTTCATTTCTCCAGAGCACTATATGAAATGAAAGGGGAGCTCTGATTGGTTTCTATGGGCAACAAAGAAACGTGTACACCTAGACAGTTTTCATACATAAGGCTCTAGGTGTTTTACATCAGTAGATAGAAGCCATGAGAGCAGCTAACCTCTCCAAACATGAGCTCAGAGGAAACATAAAGCAGAGAGAACATGCACTGGACATAAAGGGCAGCACAGTCATCTCAACTAAAAGCCGAAATCCTTAGATCAGGAATAGAACAGACATTTATAGGACATTTCATCGTTTTCACAAATTCTTATAAAAATATATTCAGCACTTATTGCACTGAACTAAATGTACTAATTCATTATATTCAAAATGGTGACCGAATCCGACTCCACGACTCCGACTCCACAGCCCTGATACTCACCCACCGTAGATTTATCGCGGAAATTTCTGCAGCTGAAATTCTGTTGCATTCATCTTTGTGCAAGCACATGGAGGGACGTCTATCATCCCCCGACAGTATGGATTTGGCATTAAAAAGTCTCCAAACCCGATTTTGCAACTTTTTGAAGCTGGTCAGTTTCGAAAAAGGGGGCATGGTGAGGGCGGCCTGTGGGTGGGGACACTGCCAGGGGACGGCGTGGATGGGGGCGGGGCCAGGGGACAACGTGGGTGGTGGCATGGCCAGGGACAGCGTGTGGATGGGGTCATGTCGAGGGCGGTGTGTGTGTCGGTGGGGGCGCGTGAGGGCGGTGTGTGTGGCGGGGCGTGTGTTGGGGCATGTGAGGGCGGGGCATGACCAGGGCGGTATGTGGGCGGGGGCATGTTCAGGGGAGCCTGTGCCTGTGTAGTAGGGGGCACGCAAGGGCAGCGTGTGGGCATGGCCAGGGCGGCATGTGGACGGGGGGCCCAGCAAGGGCGCCGTGCGCTATGGGACGTGGCGACGGCGGCGTGTGGATTTGGGCACTGCGAGGGCGGCTTGTGGGTTTTGACACGGCCAGGGCGGCGTGTGGATGGGGGCACGGCCAGGGCGGCTTGTGGGTTTTGGCACGGCCAGGGCGGTGTGTGGACAGGGGCAGGGCCAGGGCGGCGTGTGTGTTTGAAAATGGCCAGACCGGCAACTAATCTGGCACCTATGAATGTGCCCTATGCAGCAGCTGGTGCTGGGATCCGGTAGGTGTTGTCGCTCTGCCTTTTTATAGAGTTGCTGTGATTTTCTCTTGATGAAATGTTTTTGTCTCCTCTCATGAATAGAGCTCGGAGTGTCACTGAAAGGCATAAGACATAATTGTTTTCTGACAGCCGCTTTTAATTGGCGCCATGAAGGTCAAGTGTGTTTTTCATTTGTAGAAAAAAGAAAATTTCTACAGCTTCAAACTAATTACCCATCAGCGGAAGTTAAGTGGAGAACTCTGATTTTTATTTTTTTTATCCTTCAAGGAGGAGAACTGATTGCAGTTCAAGGATCAGGAAGCGCTGGATCACCAGTAATGACTTATGGCGGCCTTTACTTCTGCACCGAGTGTTAGGTGTGTGCCGGCCAAACCTGCAAATTTGGTGGGACTGGCCGACCATCTAATGTGTATGTAGCGGTCAGGACAGATAAGGATTGCTCAGATTTCACCCCCTCTCATCATTTGGAGCACATGCCGAGCTTACATGTGTATAGGGCAGTCAGGAGAGATGGTCAGCTTAAAGGGGTTGTCCCATAAAAAATATTCTACCTTTTTTTAAACCAGCACCTGGATCTGAATACTTTTGTAATTGCATATAATTAAAAATTTAGCATAGCCACTGAGTTATTCAATTAATTTTATCTGTATAGCGCCACCTGCTGTTTTTTTTTTTTTCTTATTTCTTTGTCCGGCTCGCTAAGATGGCCGCACATGCTCAGTTTCATCCTTCAACTGTTTCCTGAGCTGTGATAGGGAGAGCATGGACACGCCCCCTTAACTGAAGCAGAAAAGACAGGCCCCTTGAGGGACAACAGAAGTAGCCGGAGTCTGGAATAGCATAGTGCAGAACTAAATACCACAGTGCGGCACAATATACTGCCCCAACAGAACCAGATACCACAGCACAGCACAATATACTGCCCCAGCAGAACTAAATACCACAGTGCAGAACAATATACTGCCCCAGCAGAACCAAATACCACAGTGCTGCACAATATACTGCCCCAACAGAACCAGATACCCCAGTGCAGCACAATATACTGCCCCAGCAGAACCAAATACCACAGTGCAGCACAATATACTGCTCCAGCAGAACCAGATACCACAGTGCAGCACAATATACTGCTCCAGCAGAACCAGATACCACAGTGCAGCACAATATACTGCCCTAGCAGAACCAAATACCACAGTGCAGCACAATATACTGCTCCAGCAGAACCAAATACCACAGTGCTGCACATATACTGCTCCAGCAGAACCAAATACCACAGTGCTGCACAATATACTGCCCCAGCAGAACCAGATACCACAGTGCTGCACAATATACTGCCCCAGCAGAACCAGATACCCACAGTGCAGCACAATATACTGCCCCAGCAGAACCAAATACCACAGTGCAGCACAATATACTGCCCCAGCAGAACCAAATACCACAGTGCAGCACAATATACTGGCTCCAGCAGAACCAAATACCACAGTGCAGCACAATATACTGCCCCAGCAGAACCAAATACCACAGTGCTGCACAATATACTGCTCCCAGCAGACCAAATACCACAGTGCTGCACAATATACTGCCCCAGCAGAACCAATACCACAGTGCAGGCACAATATACTGCCCCAGCAGAACCAAATACCACAGTGCAGCACAATATACTGGCTCCAGCAGAACCAAATACCACAGTGCAGCACAATATACTGCCCCAGCAGAACCAAATACCACAGTGCAGCACAATATACTGCCCCAGCAGAACCAAATACCACAGTGCTGCATAATATACTGCCCCAGCAGAACCAGATACCACAGTGCAGCACAATATACCGCCCCAGCAGAACCAAATACCACAGTGCAGCACAATATACTGCCCCAGCAGAACCAAATACCACAGTGCAGCACAATATACTGCCCCAGCAGAAACCAGATACCACAGTGCAGCACAATATACCGCCCCTAGCAGAAACCAAATATCACAGTGCTGCACAATATACTGCCCAGCAGAACCAGATACCACAGTGCAGCACAATATACTGCCCCAGCAGAACCAAATACCACAGTGCCAAACCCCAGACCAAACCACAGGCACAATATACTGCCCCAGCAGAACCAAATACCACAGTGCAGCACAAATATACTGCCCCAGCAGAACCAAATACCACAGCTGCAGCACAATATACTGCCCCAGCAGAACCAGATACCACAGTGCAGCACAATATACTGCCCCAGCAGAACCAAATACCACAGTGCAGCACAATATACTGCCCAGCAGAACCAAATACCACAGTACAGCACAATATACTGCCCCAGCAGAACCAAATACCACAGTACAGCACAAAATACTGCCCCAGCAGAACCAATACCACAGTACAGCACAATATACTGCCCCAGCAGAACAAATACCACAGTACAGCACAATATACTGCCCCAGCAGAACCAAATCCCACAGTACAGCACAATATACCGCCCCAGCAGAACCAAATACCACAGTACAGCACAAAATACTGCTCCAGCAGAACCAAATACCACAGTGCAGCACAATATACTGCCCCAGCAGAACCAAATACCACAGTGCAGCACAATATACTGCCCCAGCAGAACCAGATACCACAGTGCAGCACAATATACCGCCCCAGCAGAACCAGATACCACAGTGCAGCACAATATACCGCCCTGCAGAACCAAATACCACAGTGCAGCACAATATACTGCCCCAGCAGAACCAAAGCATGGCGGCAAAAATGATTTTGTCGGAGGACTTCCTGCCGCATTAGTGACATCGGAGGGACAATTTACGTGGCCCTTTTCGGGAGAGGCATTGCTGAATACGTGACACGGGACGCTGCTTCTCAGGAGATGCTTGGGAGCTGAGATCAGATATATAAGGTGTGATTTTTATATTTTTTTTTCTTTGCAAATTATGATCAGAAAATGAAGTGGTAACGCTGGTGTGAAGCGGCGGAGAGCGGAGATATTTCTAAACGTATGAAAGCCACCCTGAGGCCCAGATACTGCCAGCATTAGATGAGATCGTTCGCTGTTAACCCCTCTGTGACTCCCGAACATCAATGTTTACCTTGTTCTGTGCGAGATCGCTTCCTTCCCTAATCTTCTGCAGGTCCCTGAGTCGTCCTCTTCTGTCACACTGCTAGGTAAGCTGGGTGACCAGCAATAATAATACAATTCCCTAAACTAGGAGAAGAATTTCCTTGCAGACCAGCGTTTGCCTCCAGAAGGAAAAAAAAACAAAAAAACAAGAAGTCCCAAGATGGAGAAAACGCAGTAATTCTGGCGTGTATTTTAGGTGTTTTTTCTTACGTTTTTCACTGTGTGGAATAGATAATGTGACCATTATATAGCTTGGGTCTTTACCCATGCGGCAATATGAATTATGTGTAGTTATTTCATAGTAATGCAAGGAAAAAGTTTTTTTGTTTTTTTTTATGTTAAAAATTTTTAATTTTAAAGGGTTTTTTTTTTTTTTTATTAGTAAATCTAGGGTCAAATTTACTAATCCTAAAGCTGTTATCTGAGACTGGAAATGACCCCCCTCCCCTATATGCCCAGGCCCCTCACACTGATTCTTACCTGGCTTCCCGCTCCCTGCGCCACTCCTGGTCCCTGCGCAGTTACCGCTGCGCGGGTGACGCTAGGGAGGTTTGTCCCCATCACCGCCTGCCATTGGCTAACCCCCCCTTCCCCGGACACTGGATGTTTCCATCCGCACACGGTGAGAAGTAGCAGCAACCGTGTCTGGAACCAGGTAAGTAGAATCAGTGGCATATGGGGGCGTATTTGCAGGCTCAGAGGATAGGTCATGAATATCTGGTGGCGGTCCAACTCCTGGCATCCTCACCGATCAGCTGTTAGAAGAGTCTGCAGTATTCAACTGATCACTGCGGCATCTCCCTAGGCCAGTGATGTCGCGTTCTTAAGTCGTATGGCCGATGTGCATCCAGTTCATGTGAATGGGCCCAGCTGCAATACCAATCATGACCACTATTCAACGTATGGCGCTGTGGCAAGAGTCGGAGCCTCACTGATCTGATAATGATAACCTACCCTGATGATAGAGATTGTACTTTTAGAAGACCCCTTTAATTTTAGCGGCACACCCATCAGCACCCTGCCAGCATGTCACTGGGGCTCCTCTGATCCTAGTCAATGGGGGCTTGGGTGTCATAATACACAAGTATTGTCAGTGACTGGTGTAAAAAAAAAAAAATAATAAAAAGCATATTGGCGGTCACTAATCACCGTCACTGTCCCGTATAGCTGGATAGTGGCCCCTCATCTCCTCCGGTGGTCTTCACAAACATGGCGGCGTGTATATACCTCCAAGGTCAGATTCAGCCTCAGGGCACCAGTGCTGTGCTAACCACTGAGCCGACCACTGCCCACGTCTATGTAGATAAAGGGGTTTATTCGCTGGATTTATTGTCCTTTATGAAAAAAAAAACGTATGTTTTTTTTTTGTGTTCACAATTAGTCAGAACAGGTATCTGCGCGTCCCGCACTATGTTACCAGACGGTCGTATTCATAGATATTTGTTAAGTCCCTGACAGTATTACAAATGCCACCCCGGGGCTCGTAGAGAACTCTCCATGTAATCTGTCCGCGGCTAATACGCTTACATTGATTTATTCACTGGAGTTTTAATTGGGTTCACGGCCACCGGGAGCCTCTGCCGGCCCCGTAATGTCGCCCTATGGTTTATTAATTTCTTACGTGCGGCTCTCACGCTCAAGAAATAATGAGTTATAATGTGATCCGTGATATTCGTCTGCGTTATTTGTCTTCGCCATCGTCTTTTTGCCTTAAATTTATGGCAGGCGACTAGCAGTGACGCGAGGGCGGTTTATCCGTGAAGAAGTCCTGCCGCCCGTTCCAGGTTGTTGAATGGATTTCTTACTGTAACCGCAAACTCGGCTTTCATTAAATAAATGCAATTAAAGTGACAGTGCGCTAATTATATCACCGCCATTGATTTACCTTTCACAACAGGCGCCTGGGAAGGTGAACGGCTCGGTCCTAAATCACCGCGCTCAGCTCTTATATAAAACCCCGCTATCTAGGCGCATTTCTTTTATAATCCGTGCTCTAAAAATAAAACCGCCATTAACCTTTGACCTTATTTCAGCAGAATATCTCGATTGATAGATTGTGGTAAAATACGCTCCTCCTCCGTATTGTGTGTCCTAAAATGTGAGTGTTGCTCATTAATATAGCGTCGTGTTGTACAGGGCTGGTTTTAAGTAGTGGCAAACTGGGTGGTTGCCCAAGGCGGTTGCCCATTGCCTGAGGGGGCTGCTCCAAGGCACAACCTGAAAGAGTATGTTTCATTATAATGCCTTCTTAGGCTAGTTTCACACTAGCGGCAGCACGAATCCGGCAGGTGAAGGGTCCTGCTGGATCCGTGCTGCCGCAGGTGCATGTTGTATTTTCCTTCCGGCTGCCTCTCAGCAGGGGTTAACGTGCTGCAGCCGGATCCGCGGCCCGCCCCCATTACAGTGTGGCAGCCCAGATCCGGCGGGACCCTTCACCTGCCGGATCCGTGCTGCCGCTAGTGTGAAAGTAGCCTTAATTGAGGTGTTGTATAGCGGCACTGTTGAGACACTGAGTGGCAGTGTTATATGGGTGCTATATATGTATGCATTGAGGTGTTATGCATTGTATAGCTGTATTATCAGGACTTTGAATGGCAGTATTGTAAAATTTTCAGCAATATTATGGCGGTATTATTTGTTTACTGAGTGGCAGTATCGTGTTTTATGGAGATTATATGGTAGTACTTGGGTATTATTTGGAAACTGAATGGCAGTACTGTGTGGGAAATGCAGTATATTTCAGGGTTATATGGGCAGTGTAGGACAGCTTAGAGGTATTATTTAGGTATTTAGTGGCAGTAATGTGTGGGAAATATATGGCAGTATAGTGTGAGCACTATATGGTGGTATGGAGATATTATTTGGGTACTGAATGTCAGTATTATGTGGAAAGCGTACCGCAGTGTTATATTGGGTCCAAATGGCAGTATTGTGTGGTAAATATATGGCAGTATTCTATGAACGTTATATAGGAGCATGACGGTAATATTTATGCATTGTATGGCAGTATTATTTGTGCACTGAATGTCAGTATTATGTGGGAAGCATATAGCTGTGTTATGTAATGGCAGTATTGTGTGGTATATATATGAACATTATATAGGAGTATGACGGTAATATTTATGCATTGTATGGCAGTATTATTTGGGCACTGAATGTCAGTATTATGTGGGAAGCATATAGCTGTGTTATGTAATGGCAGTATTGTGTGGTAAATATATGAACGTTATATAAGAGTATGACGGTAATATTTATGCATTGTATGGCAGTATTATTTGGGCACTGAATGTCAGTATTATGTGGGAAGCATATAGCTGTGTTATGTAATGGCAGTATTGTGTGATAAATATATGAACGTTATATAGGAGTATGACGGTAATATTTATGCATTGTATGGCAGTATTATATGGGCACTGAATGTCAGTATTATGTGGGAAGCATATAGCTGTGTTATGTAATGGCAGTATTGTGTGATAAATATATGAACGTTATATAGGAGTATGACGGTAATATTTATGCATTGTATGGCAGTATTATTTGTGCACTGAATGTCAGTATTATGTGGGAAGCATATAGCTGTGTTATGTAATGGCAGTATTGTGTGATAAATATATGAACGTTATATAGGAGTATGACGGTAATATTTATGCATTGTATGGCAGTATTATATGGGCACTGAATGTCAGTATTATGTGGGAAGCATATAGCTGTGTTATGTAATGGCAGTATTGTGTGATAAATATATGAACGTTATATAGGAGTATGACGGTAATATTTATGCATTGTATGGCAGTATTATTTGGGCACTGAATGTCAGTATTATGTGGGAAGCATATAGCTGTGTTATGTAATGACAGTATTGTGTGGTAAATATATGAACGTTATATAAGAGTATGACGGTAATATTTATGCATTGTATGGAAGTATTATTTGGGTACTGAATGGCAGTATTGAGTGTGCATTGTATGTCAGTATTAAGATATGAACATTTGGCCAAAAAAATGAGGTGCTTGATGGAAAAACACCATTGCGATCTGAACACCTCAGAGTAACCAGGGAGCACCCTTATTGTGCTGCCATTTTGCAATTGCTGATGCCGGTTACTATAATCTTACTGTACGATCGGTCACCTAATGATGACATGCTAGGTTCTGTCATAGCGAAATGCGTGCAATTATGTTATTTCGTGACCGTAAATTTCAGTGTTAAAGGGATGTGAGTGTGGCGCCCCTTTAACATCACTTTTGCAGAGAGATCATACAGAACGACCATCACTGAAAAGTGTACAATCCCTTTAAGAGTATCACTTACAGCAAGTAAATACGCTGAGGGTAACGTCCAGGGTCCACAGATTGTAGACTCTTCCCTGCGCTGTAGATAAATCTGCCTTGTGAGATGTTGGTGCTTTGCCAACCTTTACACGAAAGATCAATGAAATCTCTCTGTGTACATGAGGAGGTCACACATAAATCCAGCCACTGAGCCATAGAGATGTTGTGTGCCGCTCCGCCATGACAGATTCTCCCAAGATTAACCTGTTAGGCAGGTTTTACATGCAATTTTTTTGCACATAATTTTTCATCAAAAAACGCCACTTGCAGATATTAGCTGTAAGGTGTACTTCTGGGAATTTATGACATGAAGTACAAATGAAAAATGTATATATGTATTGTGTTGTTTTTGTGTCTACCGTATTTTTCGCTTTATAAGGCGCTCCCCAGATTTTAGTGGAGGAGAATAAGAAAAAAAAAAATTTTTCATCAGACCTCATATCAGGTCCTCATATCAGACCCCCATAAATATCAGGACATCACATCAGCCCTTTATTTCTGACGCCCACCAGACCTCAGATCAGAATAAAATAAAAAAAACCTCCTCTTGCCTCTACTGCGCCGCGGCTCCTCTTCATCTCCAGCAGAAGTCACGCTCCCCTGCCTTCTCCGGCCCGCGCGGCAATGTCATCTGGCAGGTCATAGTGGGCGCACTACATCCTGATGCTGTACTGGGTCAAGACAGTGCAGCGCCGGCCCCAGCAAAGAAGACCAGGGAGGATGAGTACCGGAAGTGCTTGCAGCGCTTCGTTCCCCGCTCTCGGCACCTAAGGCATACTAGTGAGCGCTTCCATAATGACAGCGCTCACTAGTATTCGCTTTATAAGACACACTGCCATTTTCCCACCCACAAATCGCTAATTTTCTACTGTTTTTGTGCCATTTTAGTCTTTTAATTTTTTTTGGAGGTGGGGATACATCACTTAAAAAAAACTCATGGCTAGAGATGACCGAATGTGCTCGTAACGAGCACTGTAGCGCTCGGCTCCCCTGCGCTCGCATGGGCGCAGGCATCCGCTTCCATCGGGTGAGGAGGACGGAAGTGGATGCGAGCGCAGGGGAGCCGAGCGCTACAGTGCTCGTTACGAGCACGATCGCTCATCTCTACTCATGACTCAATGTTTTTACATATTATTTTTTTTACAGATTGGGGGGGATGTCGAAGGATACGTAGTTTACTGTTATAAACGCGTGGCTTGCAAAAAACAAAAGCATGTGATAAAACACACTGGGGGTCATTTATCAACCCTCTATGCCAGAAAATGGGTGTAAAAAAAAAAAAAAATTGCAAACTTGTGGATTTGCAGTTTTTCTAATTCCGTATGCACAATTAGCATTTACGTGCCGTCACTTTCTGAAATGGGCGTGTGACGTGCCGCGGCTGATTTACCATCATTTACCCTAGTTTTCTGACGCAAACGACGGCTGAAATCTACACCAGCTCCAAGCTGGAGGAGGCACCGCGTCATAAATCATGCACACCAGGGGATATCGAGGTCAGTGTAGAAAACGTCGGTCTTGATAAATAACCACCATTATTTATAAAAAAAAATTACAAAAAAAAAACAACAAAAACCTCAAAAACTACCATAAAAATGGTGACCTTTTTAAAGGCGTTTTTGGATTCAATTTTTTTTTTTTTTTTTTTTTAAAGTGACAAAAAAAACTTAAAGCAAGTAAAAAATCTAAGTAATGTATGCAATAAAAAAGACTGATTCTTCAGCAATTATCTGGATCCAAAAGACAGGATAAAATCCAGCACAAGAGCACGCATCGGCTGCAGAGCGTCTCAGAATGGGTTATAGCGAGAGATACTCGGAGAGATCTCACAATAGTCTGCGGAGGAATTACATCTGCTACAAAACATTCCTCCTTCTCCATTCACGCAGCCTCCTGTAAGCTGAGCGCCTCATTATAACATCTGTTGACACACGTTATTCTTTCATTGTGTCTTTAAGCGCAGCGCATGCTTTTTAGGCTTTTTAAGAGAGATGTATTGTGGAAATATATACATGTGCCTCAGCTGCCAGGCTTTTTGTGTCTTCTGAATGCCGAGAAAAAAAAAAAGTTTCTAGTGTTCATATGCAAATATAGTTGGAGATGGACTCAAAAATTTGTCACTTCAGTTGCCCATATTTTAGGTTTTGCTCAAAATTTCATGCAAAGCCTATTGTACATTTGAGGGAGCGCATAGAACAGCGTCCAGCAGCTTCCCCGATTGCCCGATGCACAGGGTGTCCTAGACCGCCCACTGTGCTGCCGTAGTCTGAGAGACTTCCACTCTTGTCGTCTGAGGGCGTAGAGGAGTGTTTCAGACTACGAAGCACACAGTGCATAGTCTGAGAAGCTGGTGGTCATTTTAGGTGAGGGCAGAGGGGAGCTGGAATTGGCAAATTCATTGAAGGGGCTGTCCCACAAAAAAATATTCTACAGTTTTCAACCCAGCACCTGGATCTGAATGCTTTTGTAATTGCATGTAATTAAAAATTTAGCATAGCCACTGAGTTATTCAATAAAATGTATCTGTATAGCGCCACCTGGTGTTTATTTTTCTTATTTCTTTGTCCTGCTCACTGAGATGGCCGCACATGCTCAGTTTCATCCTTCAACTGCCTCCTGAGCTGTGATAGGGAGAGCTGAGTCACGCCCCCTGAGCTGTGATAGGGAGAGCTGAGACACGCCCCCTGAGCTGTGATGGGGAGAGCTGAGACACGCCCCCTGAGCTGTGATAGGGAGAGCTGAGACACGCCCCCTGAGCTGTGATAGGGAGAGCTGAGACACGCCTCCTGAGCTGTGATAGGGAGAGCTGAGACATGCCTCCTGAGCCGTGATAGGGAGAGCTGAGACACGCCTCCTGAGCTGTGATAGGGAGAGCTGAGACACACTCCCTGAGCTGCAACAGAAAAGACACTCCTCTTGAGCTGTCAGCTTGATATAGCAGAGCAATGAATGGGGAGATCTCTGGATCCATCTCTGGATCAGCTGTTTGAGAAGGCTCTGGCGCTTCTGTGAGTGCTGCGGCCTTCTCTCTGCTTTCCCTAGGCCAGTTATGACATGTTCATTGGTCACATGGCCTAGGCGCAGCTCAGCCCCATTGAAGTGAATGGGACTCAGCACGATACCAAATACCAATGGTACTTGGTAAGTACAGAGAAGGCAGCAGCGCCGGTGCCTTCTCAAACAGCTTATCGTCAGGTTCCTAGGTGGCGGATTCCCACTGATCAGATACTGATGATCTGTCCAGAGGATAGATCATCAGTATTTAAATATCTGAAAACCTTTTCAACCATACATTCCCCTTGTTATGTCAATTTTTATCCAGAACTAAATGGAGCACCTTCCTGTGCTGGTTCATGCCATCGCACCTCCACATTGCAAATCCTTGGCCATCTACCTAGTTGAGACGTACAACCCAAATTTCCAAAAAGTTTAGGTGCAGCGTAAAAGGTAAATAAGAACAGAATGCAGTGATTCACAAATCTCAAAGACCCAATGCTTGCTGCTTGGTTACTCATTTTGAAAGACCTAGGATGTGCTCTACAGAACACTGATTTAATAGGGAACCGTGCAGTACTTAATTTCTCCTTCGGGGGCGCTGATTAAATACTTGCAGTTCGCCCCTGGAGGACCTAGGATGTACTGGTTTGTGCTGTACTCTGCAATACAATACTTAATTTCTCCGTCGGGGGCGCTGCTTGAATGCTTGCTGCTTGGTTCCTTGTTCTGAAGGACCTAGGATGTGCTCTACAGAACACTGATTTAAAGGGGAACTGTGCAGTACTTAATTTCTCCTTCGGGGGCGCTGATTGAATACTTGCAGCTCGCCCCTGGAGGACCTAGGATGTACTGGTTTGTTCTGTACTCTGCAATACTTAATTTCTCCTTCGGGGGCGCTGCTTGAATGCTTGGTTCCTTGTTCTGAAGGAGCTAGGATGTGCTCTACAGAACACTGATTTAAAGGGGAACTGTGCAGTACTTAATTTCCCCTTCGGAGGTGCTGCCTGAATGCTTGCCACTTGGTTCCTCGTTCTGAAGGACCTAGGACAGGGATCAGCAACCTCTGGCACTCCAGCTGTTCAGAAACTACAACTCCCAGAGTGCTTCATTCACTTCTATGGGAGTTAGAATAACAGCTGAACATGTTTGCGTGCTGGGAGTTGTAGTTTCACAGCAGCTGGAGTTTCGAAAGTTGCTCATCCCTGACCTACAGAACACTGATTTAAAACACTACTGCCTAGTACAGGGGTCAGCAACCTCTGGCACTCCAGCTGTGGTGAAACTACAACTCCCAGCATGCTCAATTGACTTTCTATGGGAGTTCTGAGAACAGCCAAGCAAGTGTGCATGCTGGGATTTATAGTTTCACCACAGCTGGAGTGCCGAAGGCTGCTTATCTCTTCTCTCTTCTTATTGTAGCTGGGTCATGTGACCAACTCCCTGACCTCCAACTGACCCAGGACAGAAAGCCAGTAACTGCTCTATTCATTCCTATGGGAGCCTCACTTTCAGTCTCATAGGGATACATAGAGAATTAGACTTCCTGTCCACACATAAGTCTCTGTGTGAGTTGGTGGGTCTAATTCCTAGTCACATGACACAGATAAGAAACTTCAGGATGATATAAGTCAAAAATACAGACACTGGTAAGAAAATGTCATTTACTACAGATTACATCATGTACATTTCTAGCAGGACATGGAATAAAAAATTTTGCGGGAGTTCTTCTTTAATTTCTCCTTCAGGGGGCGCTTATTGAATGCTTGCTGCTTGGTTCCTCGTTCTGAAGGACCTAGGATGTGCTCTACAGAACACTGATTTAAAAGGGAACTGTGCAGTACTTAAAGGGGTATTCTCATCTGAGACAATGGGGGCATATCACTAGGACATGCCCCCATTGTCTTATAAGTGCAGGTCCCACCCCTGGGACCCGCACCTATAATGAGAACGGAGCCCCCAAACTGAAGGCGGGAGCACTGCGCATGCACAGCCGCCCGCCATTCATTTCTATGGGGCCGGCGAAAATAGACGAGCACTGGCTCGGCTATTTCCGTCGGCTACATAGAAATGAATGGGAGCGGTGGCCGCCCATGCGCAGTCCGCTCCCATTCATTTCTATGGGAGCAGCGGGGAGCAGCGCTTCCCCCTCCGATCTCAATATAGGTGCGGGTCCCAGTGGTGGGACCGGCACCTATAAGACAATGGGGGCATATCCTAGCGATATGCCCCCATTGTCTAATCTTTAATTTCTCCTTCGGAGGCGCTGCTTGCTTGCTTGGATCCCATACAGATCACAGCTGATCACTGAGGATCCCAGCAGCTAGACAACCTGTGATCATTTTATTGTTAGGGAATCAATCCTTCTAACCACCCTTTTTAATGACAGCAGGGGAGTCGTATCAGCTGAGATCACCAAAGGAATTTTTTTACATTATCACCTACTGTGCCCCTGTATTATTTTGCTGGGGGGATCTGATCCCTCAGAGGTTTTGTTCTCCATCTGCGTGAAGCCTCTTTTCTCATCTTGGTGTGTTCTTATCATAGAGGCTTGGAGACGAAGCAGTTCTCTTGATCCTGAAGGAAGAGCATTGCTGGTGAACAGGCTTTGAACTTGCAGGATTTAATGACCACGGGAGACCTGACAGTAATTACTGTCAGCAGATAGAAGACATGTCCTAATAGCCGAGGGAATGTTGACCATTATACCGAGGATACAAAGGAACCTTTTCCTGCCGACTGAATTTAGCTATTGTTATATGGGATACTAAATTGTAAAGAGTTGCACCAGGCCTCTGTAGAGCTGCAATTTTTTTTAGTTGGGCCGTGACCCAATTCTGTAATTATATCTTAGCTAGGACATTCGTAGGCGCTCCTGGTTTGCAAAGAAAAAAAAATTCCATGGGTCACGTTGTATTTACGCAAAGTTCCATTTTAGGGCAATTTCCCAATACAATTTAATTTGATTGAATGTTTTTCCTGTTGGAAATGTTTAAGTTTGACCTGCAGGGGGGGAGATTTATCATGATTAGAACAAAGGAAATGTGGAATGGTTGCCCATAGCAACCAGTGAAAAATGAGAGAGGGAATATGGTAGCTATAGGCATCTCCAATTTTTTTTTGCGGTAATTTAGATAAATCTCTCCCACTATGTGTACAGAATGTACTGCAGACACAGGTGGACTTGATCTGATGATTGATATTGGTGGTGACCTGCCTACGTATACCGACATACCATTAAAGAAGAACAGCTGTGTCGTGTGATCACCAGTTTTACTACCTGCACAAAGCAAGCTCTGTTGTGTGGGCAGGTTGTCAGTTTTCCCTGCGTGGCTGACTTCCTGGATGTCAGTCTTCCCTGTGTGGCTGACTTCGTGGATGTCAGTCTTCCCTGTGTGGCTGACTTCGTGGATGTCAGTCTTCCCTGTGTGGCTGACTTCCTGGATGTCAGTCTTCCCTGTGTGGCTGACTTCGTGGATGTCAGTCTACCCTGTGTGGCTTACTTCCTGGATGTCAGTCTTCCCTGTGTGGACGACTTCCTGGATGTCAGTCTTCCCTGTGTGGCTGACTTCGTGGATGTCAGTCTACCCTGTGTGGCTTACTTCCTGGATGTCAGTCTTCCCTGTGTGGCTGACTTCCTGGATGTCAGTCTTCCCTGTGTGGCTTACTTCCTGGATGTCAGTCTACCCTGTGTGGCTGATTTCCTGGATGTCAGTCTCCCCTGTGTGGATGACTTCCTGGATGCCAGTCTCCTCTGTGTGGATGACTTCCTGGATGCCAGTCTCCTCTGTGTGGATGACTTCCTGGATGCCAGTCTCCTCTGTGTGGCTGACTTCCTGGATGTCAGTCTCCCCTGTGTGGCTGACTTCCTGGATGCCAGTCTCCTCTGTGTGGCTGACTTCCTGGATGTCAGTCTCCCCTGTGTGGATGACTTCCTGGATGCCAGTCTCCCCTGTGTGGCTGACTTCCTGGATACCAGTCTCCCCTGTGTGGCTGACCTCTCGGATGTAAGTCTTCCCTGTGTACCTGACTTCCTGGATGCCAGTCTCCCTGTGTGGCTGACTTCCTGGATGTCAGTCTCCCCTGTGTGGACGACTTCCTGGATGCCAGTCTCCCCTGTGTGGACGACTTCCTGGATGCCAGTCTCCCCTGTGTGGACGACTTCCTGGATGCCAGTCTCCCCTGTGTTGACGACTTCCTGGATGCCAGTCTCCCCTGTGTGGCTGACTTCGCGGATGTCAGTCTTCCCTGTGTGGCTGACTTCCTGGATGCCAGTCTCCCTGTGTGGCTGACTTCCTGGATGTCAGTCTCCCCTGTGTGGCTGACTTCCTGGATGCCAGTCTCCCCTGTGTGGCTGACTTCTCGGATGTCAGTCTTCCCTGTGTGGCTGACTTCCTGGATGCCAGTCTCCCTGTGTAGCTGACTTCCTGGATGTCAGTCTCCCCTGTGTGGCTGACTTCCTGGATGCCAGTCTCCCCTGTGTGGCTGACTTCTCGGATGTCAGTCTTCCCTGTGTGGCTGACTTCCTGGATGCCAGTCTCCCTGTGTAGCTGACTTCCTGGATGTCAGTCTCCCCTGTGTGGCTGACTTCCTGGATGTCAGTCTCCCCTGTGTGGACGACTTCCTGGATGCCAGTCTCCCCTGTGTGGACGACTTCCTGGATGCCAGTCTCCCCTGTGTTGACGACTTCCTGGATGCCAGTCTCCCCTGTGTGGCTGACTTCGCGGATGTCAGTCTCCCCTGTGTGGCTGACTTCTCGGATGTCAGTCTTCCCTGTGTGGCTGACTTCCTGGATGCCAGTCTCCCTGTGTAGCTGACTTCCTGGATGTCAGTCTCCCCTGTGTGGCTGACTTCCTGGATGCCAGTCTCCCCTGTGTGGATGACTTCTCGGATGTCAGTCTTCCCTGCGTGGCTGACTTCCTGGATGCCAGTCTCCCCTGTGTGGCTGACTTCCTGGATGTCAGTCTCCCCTGTGTGGCTGACTTCCTGGATGTCTGTCTACTCCGAGTGGCTGACTTCCTGGCTGCCAGTATCCCCTGTGTGGCTGACTTCCTGGATGTCAGTCTCGAGGAAAAGTGTGCGTTGTATGTTGGGGTTGAGCGCCTATATGGCAGCCACTGACTTCCCAGGAAGTAGCCCCAGCCACACAACTATCCCTGTGCTTTGAGTTATTATAAGAAAAAAGCATTGCAAAATTGTGTCATTGTATCTGTGAGTGCTGTGTGCAGGATCTCTGGTGTATTTGTATGAGATGCAGCTTCTCACTGCTCTCCCCTGCCTACTGCATGTTGCGTTAATGCAATAAACCTTTCATTATAATGGTGGCTACATCTGTAGCACTGGTGGAGTTCTAATCTAATCAGGGAGAACATCTGCATGGAGTTTGTATGTTCTCCCCGTGTTTGTGTGGGTTTCGTCTAGGTACTCGGGTTTCTTCCCACACTCTAAAAATATACAGATAAGCAAACAGGCTTCCTATGAAATTGACCCTAGTGTACGTTGTGTGTTGGGTTTGAGCACCTAAATAGCAGCCGTTGACTTCCTAGGGAGCCGCACACAACTATCCGTGCTTTGAGTCGCCATGAGAAAAGCTCATTACAAAATTGCGTCATTGTATCTGTGAGTTCTGTTTGCAGAATCTCTAATGTATTTCTATGAGCAGCAGCTTCACACTGCTCTCTCCTGATTCCTGCATGTTGCGTTAACGCATTAAGCCTGCCAATATAATGGTGGCTACGTCTGTAGAACTGGTGCCTGGGGTACTGAGTTCTAATCTGATCAGGGACAAGATCTGCATGGAGTTTGTATGTTCTCCTCATGTTTGTGTGGGTTTCGTCTAGGTAATCGGGTTTCTTCCCACACTCCAAAAATATACAGATAAGCAAAGAGGCTTCCTACGCAATTGACCCTAGTGTGTGTTGTGTGTTGGGTTTGAGCACCTATATGGCAGCCGCTGACTTCAGGGAGTCGCACACAACTATCCCTGTGCTTTGAGTCGCCGTGAGAAACGCTCATTACAAAATTGTGCCATTGTATCTGTGAGAGCTGTGTGCAGAATCTCCAGTGTATTTGTATTAGATGCAGCCTCACACTACTCTCCCCTGCCTCCTGCATTTAAGGACTGACAGGGAGAAACCTATCAGGGTGCAGGGTGATGTAGGGCTCCTTTGCTGTACAGGACGTTCTTCTTTAATAGCCAGATTTTTCCACCTCTCCTGCGGTATTATAATAATGTAAGCAGCATTAATTAGGATAATTGCACCAATTACGAAGGTAATGAAAAGTCTTTTGGAATTACAGGCCTCCTGTGCCAACCTCTGTGCATTCAGGCCCCCTGGGTATACATCACGTAGCTCATTGTGCCCATCCTCTTGACCCACATGCAGCTCCTCTTGTGTTTTTGTGCTGTGCAGAGCCAGTGAACCGAAATGGGAGCCGTTCAGTGAATGTTAAATGCATCTAAAATAATTTCCATGTAAACCGCATAGCGAAAGCTTGGTACACCTTTATTTTTAACCTCAGCCAAGGGATCCAGCAACTAGCACCCGTTCTTCGGAAACGCCCCAAAAGTAGACCGTCCCCTGGAACCCTGGCCAGTTCTTCCACGAAAAGAGAAAAAAACTTTTCTGAGATCGCAGTAAAACTTCGAAGACAGAGAGAGCATTTAGAAATACCCACGAGGATTTCCGTTAGTCTACTCTCCGCTTGGCAATCACTGCAATAAATACTTTAAGGGAGGGGACGCATTGCAAAGTATCTGAGGGAGAATTTAGATTCAGAAGCCACTGAGATCTGGAAGGAGAGCGGGCACTGGATGACGGGACGCAGCAGCTTCTTCACCCAGCAGCGCTTCCACCGCCATTGACACCTACTTAAATTCAGCCGCTCGAGCTGCACTCCTAACATGGACTTAGATGGTTAAAACCGTGAGTGCTTTAATGAAATCGGTCGGGGGGACTCTTTCACGTTTGCAGGGAGTCATGTGATGCTGCTTGGGTTGCGGGAGGGAGCGTGATGGTGCTAGATACAAGGCAAAATTGCATTATTTTCCTCATATTTAATGCTGAAAATGTGTACATTGTGAACATACATGTCCTGAGCAAGCAGCGTAGTATGGATGTAGTATGGCAACTATATAGTCAGGAAGCCCCCAAATATTTATAACCGGGGACGTTTTTACTAGACGGCAAACTGGGCAGTTGCCCTGATGATGGGGACTCCAGAAGCAAGCCAAAAATGACTGCGTTATGTAGCAGTAAATATATTATGTAGGAAATGAATTACAGTATTATGTGGGAACTATATGGCAGTATTACTGCACACTGCATATTTTTTTGGCAGTATTATTTGAGCACACTATGGCGATATTGTATGTGTTGAAATTATGAGGAAAAAATGTTAACCTGGACCTGGTTTGAAGGTTGCAGGTACCATATCTGGCGCCCCCACAGCTATCTCAAGAAGGGGTCTATTGGTGGGACTCCCATAGAAGTGAATGGAGAAAGCCACACAGCCAGCCATTTATGGTGGCCACAAGACGGGGACCCAGAGGTGGGGCTCACGCCTATTTGACATTTGTAGTATAACCCCTTAAGGAGGTACATGACAATCTAGATAAAGCTAGAACCAGCCCTGTACCTCACATCGATCCAGAGATCTCCACATTCACTGCTCCAATTGCTCTGCTAGATTATCTTCAGAGGGCGTGTACTTTCTGCCGTAGCTCTCTCTCTCTCTGTAACTGTCATAGCCTCTAACAGACCATACGGCTGGTGGCAGTTGAAGATTTAAACTGAGCGCGTTCAACCAGTTCAGTGACATGGCCAAAAAATAAAGAAAAGATCAAATAGCAGGTGGCGCTGTACAGATACATTTTATTGAATACCTCGGTGGCTATGGTAAATTTTTAATTACATCCAATTACAAAAGTATTCAGAAATGTAGAAGTATGTTTTATGACACAACCCCTTTATTTGATTTATCCCATAATAGACCTGTGGATAGCATTTTTTACCCTAGTCCTCCACCATCTTGAATTCAATGTAAACATTTTAGATTGGAAGAGGGGTCATGACTTTTGACTCCACCCCCCCCCTTTAATGGGGTCCTAGATGCAGTGTTGATATCTATCATAAGATATATTACCTAGGCCCTGGCGATATCTCTGGAGTGCTCATCAATAGCCATTGTGTGATCGTTATAGAAGGTGCCCCATATCTTATTCATTTCCCTGCAGCAGCGAGAAAGGTGCTGTAAATCACCTTCTAAGAGCATGAAAGCCGTACACGTAATGTCAGATGAGAGCGTTTCCTGCCCGTCCAGCTTTCATCAACGGATGTCGTACAGGAAAATACTTTGAAGGCCGGCTGTGCTAAATTGTATTTATATTGTCAAATCTCCATTTCTGCAGTTTTATGCTAAATCTTTTTCCCACAAACCCATCTACCAGACATCTCCGCTTCTCCTCTATACCGCGCTGTCGACAGATAGGATAGTATGTCCAAAGTGACAGGTCCCCTTAACCCCCTAACTGTTTTGCCAGAGTGGAGCTCCAGCAGTGGGAAAAGTAGCTAACTGAAGGGGGGGGGGGCTGCTTTAGATGCTGCTACCTCCTGAATGGTAGCAGCTAGAAACATGCAATGATCTTGTTTTGAAAGCTGACATTCCAAGCTTTCAGAAAATACCAGAATGACAGCAATATCTTCAGGACAAAGGAAGATATCACTGATAGAAATCGGGATGCTGTGAATGCAGCTGAAAGCGAAAGTAAAAAGAGGTTATTCCTGACTTGATTTATTCCTGACCTGACTAGATTTCTAGTCATTTTATATGAAAGCCTGGACTGTCAGCTTTCAGACAAGACCAGTTCCATGTTTCTAGCTGCTACGATTGAGGAGATATCACCATCTAAAGCAGCCCTCCCCCTCCAGTTAGCTACTTTTCACACTGCGCGAGCTGGACTCGGGCAAAACAGGTGGTTAAAGAAAGTATACCGTGGGGTCGTCTACAGCAGGGCCTTAACACAGTTTTGGGGCAGTTTTTTTTTTTTTTTTGTATATTTATTTGAAATAAACATTCTAAAGGAAAACCTAAGTTAATAATTTAGTAAAGTGAAAGTTTTCTAGATATGATGGAGTACACTATTCAAAAATTGTCCTGGTCTATAATTATTTGTAATTATTATTAATATTATTTTTGTTGCTACAGTGCCTTGTGAAAGTATTCGGCCCTGGAACTTTTCAACCTTTTGCCACATTTCAGGCTTCAAACAAAAAGATATAACATTTAAAATTTTGGGTGAAGAATCAACAAGTGGGTCACAATTGTGAAGTGGAACAAAAATTATTTGATCATTTAAACTTTTTTTGTAATAAAACTGAAAAGTGGTGCGAGCAAAATTATTCGGCCCCCTTGCATTAATACTTTGTTGCGCCACCTTTTGCTGCGATTACAGCTGCGGTCTCTTGGGGGATGTCTCTATCAGTTTTCACATCTGGAGACTGAAATTCTTGCCCATTCTTCCTCTTTGAGGTTGGATGGAGACGTTTGTGAACAGCAGTTTTCAGCTCTTTCCACATATTCTCCATTGGATTCAGGTCTGGACTGTGACTCGGCCATTCTAAGACCTGGAGACCATTATTTTTAAACCATTCCATTGTAGATTTTGCTTTATGTTTGGGATCATTGTCTTGTTGGAAGATAAATCTCCGTCCTAGTCTCAGGTCTTTTCATCCAGAATGGTCCTGTATTTGGCTCCATCCATCATCTTCCCTGTCCCTGCTGATGAAAAGCCCAAACCATGATGCTGCCCCCACCATGTCTGACAGTGGGGATGGTGTGTTCACGGGGATGAGCTGTGTTGCTTTTACACCAAACATATCGTTTTGCATTGTTTCCAAAAAGTTGGATTTTGGTTCCATCTGAGCAGAGCCCCTTCTTCCACATGTTTGGTGTCTCCCAGGGGCTTGTGGCAAACTGTAAACCAGACTTTTTATGGATATCTTTGAGAAATGGCTTTCTTCTTGCCACTCTTCCATAAAGGGCAGATTTGTGAAGTGTTGGACTGATTGTTGTCCTGTGGACAGACTCTCCCACCTCAGCTGTAGATCTCTGCAGTTCATCCAGAGTGATCATGGGCCTCTTGGCTCCATCTCTGATCAGTCTTCTCCTTGTTTAGAGGGATGGCCGGGTCTTGGTAGATTTGCAGTGGTCTGATCCTCCTTCCATTTCAATATGACGCTTGCACAGTGCTCCTTGGGATGTTTAAAGCTTGGGAAATCTTTTGGTATCCAAATCCGGCTTTAAACTCCTCCACAACAGTATCAGGACCTGCCTGGTGTGTTCCTGGGTCTTCATGATGCAGAACCCTGAGACTATCACAGAGCAGGTGCATTTATACGGAGACTTGATTACACACAGGTGGATTCTATTTCTCTTCATCAGTCATTTAGGACGACATTGGATCATTCAGAGATCAGAGATCAACTTCTGGACTGAAAGAAAATGGGACAAATAATTTTGCACGCCCAACTTCTCAGTTTTATTATTACAAAAAAAGTTTAAATGATCCAATAAATTTCGTTCCACTTCACAATTGTGACCACTTGTTGTTGATTCTTCACCAAAAATTTAAAATGTTCTATCTTTTTGTTTGAAGCCTGAAATGTGGCAAAAGGTTGAAAAGTTCCAGGGGCCTGAATACTTTCGCAAGGCACTGTATGTGTAACTATTATTATCATTATTTATAGCTATTTGTGATCTATAACTATTATTATTATTTCTCACTATTTGTGATTTAGAACTTATTAATAGTTATTAATATTCTTGATAACTATCATTTGCTATTAAGAACTATTTCTAACTTTATACTTGTGTTGAGAACGTACACGCGCTGTAACAAATTACTATGACCAAACTAAGGTATTTGTACAGAGCAAAGTTTTAATGTGTCTGTTTTTTGGCTTTTTTGTAGGTGCCAGACCTAAAAGGCTGCATCGGTCTAGTATGGACAGCTTAGACCTAATAAAGTTCCCATCTGAAAAGGTGAGGCAAAAGTACATTCAAAGAGTCACTGAGTTTTCAAAAAAACTTTTGATATGTCATAGAAACAGTTTTGATTGATGGGGGTCCAAGTGCTGAGACCCCCATCGATCGTTAGCACGAGGAGAGAGAAGCGCTTGCCTATTGCATACCCTCTCCTCTAGACGGATGGGGCCATATAGACTTCTATACCTGCAACGAGGAGAGAATTTGTGATATGTGAGCACTTTTTTCTTTGCGTTCTAGGGATCGATGGCGGTCTCAGCACTCAGGTGCCACCGATCGCTAGCCTGAGGAGAGAGAAGTGCTCACATATCGGGCTCTTCTCTCAATGCAGAGGATGTATTCAAGATGGGCCCATAGACTTCTACTGAGCTTGTCTCCTGCAGCGAGGCAATAGAGCACAATATGTGAGCGCTTCTCTTTCGTCTCATTCTAGGGATCGATGGCGGTCTCAGCACTCAGGTGCCACCGATCGCTAGCCTGAGGAGAGAGAAGCTCTCTTCTCGATGCAGAGGATGTACTCAAGATGGGCCCATAGACTTCTATTGAGCCAGTCGTCTGCAGCGAGGAGAAAGAGCGTGATATGTGAGCACTTCTCTTTCGTCTCGTTCTAGGGATCGATGGTGGTCTCAGCACTCGGACCCTACCGATCAATAGCATGAGGAGAGAGAAGCACTCACATATCGTGCTCTCTCCTTGATGGAGATTACTTCATTGAGATGGACTCATAGACTTCTACTGAGCTCGTCTCCTGCAGTGAGGAGAAAGAGCGTGATATGTGAGCGCTTCTCTTTCGTCTCATTCTAGGGATCGATGGCGGTCTCAGCACTCGGACCCCACCGATAAGAGCTGTTGTTATGTTTATGGAAATACTGCTGGACACATAGGCTAACACTATACATCAACATGGTCAAAAACCGCACATGGTGACATTGACCCCATTATTATACCGCAGCTCAATGCAAATAATCTGTTCCTGAGTACAGTTGGTGCAGTTTCCATCAGCTCCACAGAAAATATTTCCTATTTAAGTTGCAATAAAATGCTGATTATTTCATCTGTTCCTCTAAGCCTTGCCTTCAGCCCAGGTCTGCTGCAGGGTGAACTGAAAAACCTCGGGGAATCTGTCAGCAGACAACAAATTAATTAACAAAATTATGTCAAAAAGATTATATCTGGCCATAAACTGAAGTGTATTTATTTCTTTTATTTTTTTACACTGATTAACTTCTGAAAGGCATAAATTGTAGCCTCATCGACAAACCCGGCATCTGAGGGGTTCAACGACTGGGGCCGCGCCCATTGCCGTTCCCCGTCATTGCGCCTGCTACATACAAAGGGATGCTCTTTGTGACAAAGTGATTCGTCCTGAATCGAATTTCTTTGTAAGTTCCTCTAAGCAGCCAAATCAAATTTTTCATAACTTCGCTTCTTTCTAGTCATCAGTATCTGATCGGTGGGAATCTGACACCCAGGACCTCTGCCGATCAGCAGTAGTGCCGCGGCCTTCTCACAGCTTTTCCTAGGCTGAGTGGCGTCACGTTGATCAGCCACATGGCCTAGGTGCAGCTCATTCACAATGTAGGCCGCTGTGCTTGGTGAGCAAAGCCTTCTCATACAGCTGATCGGTGGGGGTCCCCACCTATCAGATACTAATGACCTATCCTTAAGAAATCCTTTAGATCGCTGTAGAGCTGTATCCAGATTGCGCTATTAAAGTATTATAGGTGGGGTTTACTAAAGGGGTTCTCCGGGAATTAAGAAAATGAAAATCCATAAATATTACTTTATTATAAATATATCCCCAAACACCTTTCATTAGTTATAATGGCTCGTTTTATCTGGGGAGTAATCACTAGGAGAAATAAAATGGCCTCCGTCCTATTGGTACACACAAAACCTGTCCTAATGACACAGGAGGACAAGTTACTTCACAGCACTGAGGTAAAGAGCTGCCTCATCCTGCTCTCTGCTCTACTTGTCAGGGATTATGATCCTGAATACAGTTTAATATGATATTTAGCTGAATCTCTGTAGGAATGGAGTTCATGAGGAGAATTGAAGTACAGAGAGGACGGACTGTGGTAATGGAGACTGCACATTAGTCACATCTGCTCATGAACTCCATTCCTACAGAGACTCAGCTGAAGATCTTATCATTTGTATTCAGGATCATAATCCCTGACAAGCAGAGAGGAGGATGAGGCAGCTCTTTACCTCAGTGTTGTGAAGTAACTTGTCCTGCTGTGTGATTAGGACAGGTTTTGTGTGAACTAATAGGATGGCGGACATTTTATTTCTCCTAATGATTGCTCCCCAGACAAAACGAGCCATTATAACTAATGAAAGGTATTTGGGAATGTATTTATAATGAGGTAATATTTAAGTATTTTCATTTTCTTAATTCCCAGAGAACCCCTTAAAGGGGTTATCCCATGAATAATGTAAAAAATGAAAATCAGACATACTATAGCACATGACAGTCTTTTTCTAACAAACTTAGAACCAGTCCTGTACCTTACATGGAAGCAGAAATCTCCCCATCCATTGCTCTGATAGATTTATATCAAGCTGGCAGCTCAAGGGGAGTGTCTTTTCTGCTGCAGCTCAGGAGGCGTGTCCATTCCACTGCAGCTCTCGCCCTATCACAGCTCAGGAGGCAGTTGAAAGATGAAACTGAGCATGTGCGGCCTTCTTAGTGAGCAGGTCAAAGAAATAAGAAAAAAAAACAAACAGCAGGTGGCGCTATACAGATATATTTTATTGAATAATTCACTGGCTATTCAAAATTTGTAATTACATGCAATTACAAAAGTATTCAGATCCAAGTGCTGGTTTGAAAACTGTAGAATATTTTTCGTGGGACAACCCCTTTAAGCAAAATGTACCATAGTTCTGGTTCAGTTTGCGCCAAAACTAGATACAGGCTTCATTTTGTGTTTTAGACACTTTTTCAGATGGAGAGTGCGGTGGTTTAGAGATAAAGGGGAGTTCCTTGCGACCTAGATGTGCCAGTGTGCACCAAAATCAACCAAAATAGCTGTCCAATGGCAGATGTAAAGTTAGACAAAAGTATCAACCAGATTTATGATACAGCGTGTGATAGGTTTGCTGCTTGTCTGAATATTACACGGGATTAGTAAATGTGGGCCGGTACCGGGACATGACTCTGGCATAACAGACATAAGACTGATAGACTTGCAGGTGGAAGAGCAGCTCTGGAGTATAAACTGCTGATCTAACAATACTGTGAAGTACTGAGAAGAGTGAAAGAAGGGTACTGATTGGCTTTAATGGCTGAATTTGGGCAACCAGTAATGATTAAACTTCTTTGGGATCATGTTATCAGAATTTAAAGGGGTGTTCCACTTTTTAGATATTGATGCCTTTGATTACTTGCGTTCTGTTTCCGGCTCGTTCCACAGTGATACTTCCAGCATTGGCGGCTGCCACAAACAGCTGATCGGTGGGGGTGATATTGACGACCTCTCCGCCGGATAGGGAAGGCGGAAAATTCCTTTAATATTTAGACAGTTTAGTGTCAGGTGTGAATTGATTTTTCTGCATTTTTCTCCTTTCTTCAAAGACCCAAAACGGCGACAGTCACCACACTCCAGGCCTAAAAAAGGACTTCTCTGCAAAACCCGCGAGGAGTAAAAAATACAAAGAGAACCAGTGTTCTGCAGACTCGAGAACGCAGGAGGCCACCTCGGTGGATGCGATGGATGTCAGAGTCCAAATGCCTCATCTGGTAAGGAACCAATAGACATCCCAGGTTATGTGATGGGTGATGGAGTCTATAAAGTTCTCCAGGAAGACGTGCGGCCCAATGAAAGCTGGTCTGACAAATTATATATTGTGATACATATTGTATATTTCTGGCATATACAGTAGATGGGATCTGGGTACCACCTCAGGGACCCGCTCCCATCACAAAAATGGGAACCCAACATGAATGGCTATTTTTGGAAGTCCCATAGTAGTGACTGTAGAAAGCTATGCCTGTGCTGCTTCCTCTACATTCTTGTTCTCGAGATAGGTGGGACGCGCACCTATTGGACCCTTATGACCATAAATGTCCAGATGGGAATACCCCTTTATTACTTACTGTATTAGTGCCATTGCCACCAACGCATGTATTATTTATTCCGTCCTATACCCTGTTTTTTCTGTCCTGCATCCTGTAGCTCAGCCCAAAGGTGTGGTACTTGTCTTACAAAGAACGCCATGTTCAAAAAGCAAAGGGTTAAAGGGGTTGTCTCATCACAGACAATGGGGGCATATCGCTAGGATATGCCCCCATTGTCTTATAGGTGCGGGTCCCACCTCTATATCCAGAACGGATCCCCGCAAGGTGGTGGTTGGAGGACTCCGGTCCGCCCACCACCAAGTGTGCTCCCCCTAGAAGTGAATGGGAACGCACCGCGCATGACCGGCCACCGCTCCCATTCATTTCTATGGGGCCGACGGAAATAGGCGAGCCAGTGATCGGGCCCCATAGAAAATGAATGGAGGTCGACTGCGCATGCGCAGTGTACCCTCCTTATCTTTCGTGGCTCCATTCTCGATATAAGTGGGACCCGCACCTATAAGACAATGGGGACACATCCTAGTCTGTGATGAGACAACCCCTTTAAGGTTAAAGGCTCCATCCTACCTCCTTCTCCTGCAGTGAGGAGCGAGAATGTGATATGAGAGCGCTTCTCTCTTCTTGTTCTAGCGATCGGTAGGGGTCTCGGCACTCAAACCTCCACCGATCAAAACTTTAATGCGTCTCTATAGTATATCAAAAGTTGATTACTCTATGACCCTTTACTAGGGCTTTATTTGGATCCCCCAATCACTAATGCTAAGGGACAGAAGCTCTTAGCCTAGCACAGCGCCCCTTAAGGATAGCTCAGGTATGACGCCGGGATCACCATCCACATCCTCACGACGAGGTGACAATGCGGAATCGCCGCTGTTCACACACAGCTCCAGGAACAAACACTCCAGATCCACTTCTGGCCGCAGCGCAGCAGTAAATATTGTGCGAGGCGTCCGGGCACGGCCGGGAGATTAGGAAGTCACAGCGTTAATTGCAGGTTGAAGATTTAACGCAGGAACGCTTGTCCTATCAGCGAATCGTAGATTTACATGAGAGCAGTGCGGCTTACGTTAATGGAGACATGAAAGGTGACGGGCGGAGATTAACCTGCCGCTGGAGCAGAATGATTGTCTGTTTACGTGCCTTAGTGTAAACCAGGGGCGTACCATTAACCCTTAGAACGCCCCCAACATAGCCTTTACCAGCACAAATATATCTCATCCGCGAATGTCACATTTTTCTTGTATTATCGTTATAGTTTCAAAGCCGTTGCAGAACTAGAGTCCCTTTCACCTTCTCCATCCTTGGTCCTCGCGCCCTTGGCTTTGCCCGTGGAGAGGACGCCACATCAATCACGTCCTGACCGTCCCCGGTCACTTTACAGCTTTGGACATTTGGTAGCCTTGAACGGGTCTGCGAGGGCATGAAGCGGAGATCGGCGGCACACAGCGTAATGCAATGGAAGGGCTGAGGGAGGAAACTGGGGCAGATACAAGATGACATTAGACGTTTCTATTCTGCAAACCCGTGTGCGAATTTATTTTACAAACTCATATAGCGCAGACGTATTCTGCGGTGCTTTACAGAGATTATCATTGCGTTAAAGGGCATCTGTCAGCAGTTTTGCACCTGTTACATGTGCACTCGGCAGCTGATGGCATCTGTGTTGGTCCCATGTTCATATTTTTGCGCATTGCTGAGAAAATTATGATTTATTATATGCAAATAAGCCTCTAGGAGCAACAGGGGCGTCGCCGTTACACCGAAAGGCTCTGCTCTCTCTGCTAGTGCCGCGCCCTCTGCACTTTTCTTGACAGTGCTAGACATGATGACATTTCGGGGTTAATACAAGGGGTTGTTTTCACTGTCCATTTTTTAACCCTGAGTGGAGAGTGGCTACAAAGAGCGTCTCTCACTCTGGAGGACCTGGCATGTCCATACATTACATGGATGGCTGTGTAATACCCCACTTCTCCTGTGGAGGTGCTGCAGGGGAATCGAGCACTTGCGTCACAGATTACAGATGATCCGAGCAGCGTGACATCCTGCCATCGGCTTATCGTCTTCTAACGAAGAGGACAGCCCCTTTAAGAGCGTCTATAAACGACCCCTCTACGGTGTGGTGTCTGCATCACACGTGGCCAGGCTTATGGTTGTGTGACTTTCTCGCATCCTGATGTGAATGTTGTTCGGCTCGGCGGATGTGTTTGACGTTTCCTGCGGTGACATTTTTACAGGGCGACCGTATTTCTTTCATGTTTGTGTATGATATATACATCCTGGCCAATCTGACGTATATAAACGCGGCTTCCTCGTCCCCTGTGTAGACCGGAAGAGGTCCCATGTGAGGTCGCAGCTTCAGCCATCGTCCTGCTCAATGGACGGGAGTCATTTTGGAAGATTTGAGGTTTTTTAATGACTGATATTTATCATGAATCATCCCGTACCTGTCTCATATGAGGCTCCAGTACCTTATGGAGGGCTCTCATGTTCACACAGTTCACAAGGACCCCGGCTCCCCCCTTACCGCTGGGAATACCTCGGCACGAATGCCCTGCATGTTACTGTCTGGACAGCCGCTGTCCTTGAGTTTTCCTCTCGGGGACTGAATTAGACCTGAATTATAAATGTGCTCATTTCAATAGACTTCAGTGACATTGAGGACTTCTCTGAAACACAGCTCCAAATCCCCTGCACGGCAGTAGAGTTAAAGGGGTATTCTCATCTCAAACATTTCTGGCTGCGGGACCCGCTCCTGTCTCTAGAAAGAAGACCCCCTCCTGTATGGATGCAGGTAGTTGGAGGAGGCCGGGCTACACTTTTACCACAGTCCCATACAATCCGTTTCTGTAACTTGTGAGATGTTGTATGGTAGGTACAGAGCATGGCTTATTTCAGGGGCCACCCGGGTCAATGGGGTGGGAACAACCCTTTAAAGAGTTGTCATATCAGAGAGAACCCCTTTCAAAATGCGTTCCCCCCAGGGTGATAGCTGATCCTGCACCCTGGTGCAAGGGAGCTTTGGCCAGACGTTTCTGCCGCTGCAGCAGAAATATAGGAGCACATGGCAGCCATTCAGATAAATGGGCGTCCATGTAATACAAGGATGACTAGAGTCCACCAGAACAGGCTCCTTCCTGCCTCATAAAGGGGGCCTCAGGCACGGGACCCCCCTCTATCAGGTCCAAATGCCCTCATAGTGTTTTGGATGCACACAAACTGCTGTCTTATTGACTGTCTGTTCCAAATTACAAGCTGTTATTTTACTGTGCACGGAAGAACCACACTGATACCAAGTATCAAAGCAGAACTCATTTATTACAGGAAGTTAAAGAAGAACTCCCGACAAAAATTTTATTCCATGTCCTGCTAGAAATGTACATGATATAATCTGTAGTGAATGTCATTTTCTTACCAGTGTCTGAATTTTTTACTTATATAATCCTGAAGTTTCTTATCTGTGTCGTGTGACCAGCAATCAGACCCACCAACTCACACAGAGACTTATGTGTGGACAGGAAGTCTAATTCTCTATGTATTCCTATGGGAGCCTCACTTTTAGTCTCATAGGAATGAATAGAGAAGTGACTGGCTTCCTGTCCTGGGTCAGTTGGAAGTCAGGGAGTTGGTCACATGACCCATCTACAATAAGAAGAGAGTGGAAACTCTCAATTTCAGCCTCTGATAAGAAAATGACATTTACTACAGATTACATCATGCACCTTTCGAACAGGTCAGAGAATAAAATATTTTGCGGGAGTTCTTCTTTAAAAGGGTTTTGTGAGATTTTTTTCTTATGTCTGAATTTTTTACTTATATCATCCTGAAGTTTCTTATCTGTGTCATGTGACCAGCAATTAGACCCACCAACTCACACATAGACTTATGTGTGGACAGGAAGTCTAATTCTCTATGTATTCCTATGAGACTGAAAGTGAGGCTCCCATAGGAATGAATAGAGCAGTTACTGGCTTCCTGTCCTGGGTCAGTTGGAGGTCAGGGAGTTGGTCACATGACCCAGCTACAACAAGAAGAGAGGTTTTTACTCACAGAAACAGTCACTGATGAGAAAATGACATTCACTACAGATTATATTATGCACCTTTCTAGCAGGACATGGAACTAAATTTTATATCTACATCAGAGGGGGCGTCACCCCCCTGAGGCTCGTGGCATTGTTTCATTGGCTAAAATATAAAAACAAGAAAAGAGATAACACTTGGCATCTGCACAGTGAGCATTATTTTACAAACTTTGGTATGTAAACTATGTAAACATCTAGGAGCCAGCGCCAAATTGTAATGGCTTCACATTAATATCACGACATCCTCAACAATAGTGCTTATGGATAGGGTGTGTCTTAAAGGGGTTGAGACTGGCGGGACCTGCGTTGGTGATGATCATACATACCTGATTCCCAGTGCTTGTTCGGTCACCCGGCCTCCGCCGCTTGTCTCGGGTCCCTTTATGTAAATTTCCTGTTTGATGCCGCTGCAGCCAATCGACAGCCGTCGCTCCCCTTGCATCATGCCCCGTGGTCTTGTGACACAAGGGTTGCAGATCACACTGCATCAAACTGGAAGTTCACAATTTTAGGACCTTCGACAAGCAGCGGAGGCCTGAGAGAGAACGAGCTGGGATCAGGTAAATATGATCACCAATGTGGGTCCCATGAGTCTGAAAGGTCTGAAAATTAGCGCACGGCCCCTTTAAATTAACTATAAAATTCCACCTCTAGGGGGAATATGAATGCAATAATTAGTATGCAGCAATGTACGCATCTGTGCAATGAGCTCCCCCTTGTGGTGACTGCAGGCAGCTAGAATTTTATGTCTACATTTTAGCTCTTGGAACCCAACAGGCCTGAGACCTCTGACTTGTGGAGCCCTAAGCCCTTAGTCTGACCTCAGGTATGACATCTCATAATCAGACTTCACTGAGACTCGCTGAAGGCAGTTCCAGCAGCAAATGGGTTAAATTGTCCCTCACTCTGCTCCCTATGTCCCCCCCCCCTCATTCTCTATGCTGCACGGAGCCGAGTGCTCATAGTCCAAGAATGGATTTAATTATCATTGCGTTAAATGAGTTACGCAGGAGGTGAGATGGCACTAAAAGTAGTCCTTCTGATTTACATGCTAATTATTCGGAAAATGAACCAATTATTGTTGTATCTCTATCAAAGAAAGCCATTATCCTTCCCGTCTATAAGGAGGAGGACAATGCCTTGAAAATGGAAAAAAAAGCCACTGTGAGATTCGGGAACTTGAAAGACATTGAGGTCGTCTGGTCTGCAGAGAAGCCAAAGGTGCGAAAGAGTTTTCAGGTTAAAGGGCATCTGTCAGCAGTTTTGTACCTATGGCACTGGCTGACCTGTTACATGTGCACTTGGCAGCTGAAGACATCTGTGTTGGTCCCATGTTCATATGTGCCTTAATTGCTGAGAAAAATTACGTTTTAATATATGCAAATGAGCCTCTAGGTGCCACGGGGGCGTTGCCATTACACCTAGAGGCTCTGCTCTCTCTGCAACTGCCACGCCGTCTGCACTTTGACAGGGCCAGGTAGTATGAATGTCACAACACCTAGTGCAGAGGGCACGGCAATTGCAGAGAGAGCAGAGCGTCTAGGTGTAATGGTAACGCCCCCGTTACTCCTAGAGGCTCATTTGCATATAATAAAACATCATTTTTCTCAGCAATGTGGGCACATATGAACATGGGACCAACACAGATGCCGGGCGCACATGTAACAGGTCAGCCAGTGTCATAGGCACAAAACTGCTGACAGATGCAGTCAAGGTCCAGTTGGGTTGGAGGCAGCAGGCAGCACTGATTAGATAAGTGTCAGAGGGCACACCCCCAACTGGTAACACACATCTGGTGTTTGGAAATGCAGGGCAAATCTTTAAAGAGGACCCGTCCCCTCTCCTGACCTGTCTGTTTTAGTAACTACTTGCATCCCCCATGTAATAATAATTCTGCAGCATCTATTCTTATGGTTCTGTGTTGTGCCATTACTCTATTATTCCTGCTAGATGTTATGAATGAATTGACAGAAAGTTGCAGTTAAGGTCCAGCTGGGTTGGAAGTGTGTCCCTGCACAGTGTACACTGGCAGCACTGAATGGATAAGTGTTAAAAGTGTGCAGGGACACGCCCCCAACTGGTAACACCCAATTGGTGATCCGAAATCCAGTGCAAATCATCTTTGCAAATCTCCTGACATGTCTGTTTTAGTAACTACTTGCACCCTCCAGGTAATAAAAATTCTGGATCATCTTTTCTTATGACTCTATGTTGTGTTGTTCCTCCATTATTCCTGTTAGAAGTTGTGAATGAGTTACTAGCAGTCTGCAATGAAGGTCTAGGTGAGTGTTACCGGTTGGGGCATGTCCCCGCACAGTCTGACACTTATCCAATTAGTGCTGCCAGGGTTAGACTGTGCAGGGACACACCCCCAACCCAGTTGATCCTTCATTGCAACTTGCTGGCAATTCATTCATAACTTCTAGCAGGGATAATAGAGGAGTGGCACAACATAGAGTCAGAATAAATCTTCCAGAATTATTTATTACATGGGGGATGCCAGTATTTAGTAAAACAGACATGTCCGGAGAGGGGTCGGCCCTGTTTAAGGAAGATTTTCCTGGGATTTCTGGTCTACATGCATTGCAGAATTGTGTATTAGCATAGGGTTAATCGCCCGTATGTAGGATGTTTTCTGCACCCCCATTTTGTACGCAGCGATGACTCTTTTATCGACATGTGAAATTCACAGCCTGAGAGGAGCATCTACATTATGAGACATATAGGCCCTTCTCCTAGGTTACCTTCTAGCTGCCATAGCAACAAGACCACCATCTGCATCATCTTCCTTCCTCACCGCAAAGGCCGCCCAGGTGGATTGCAAGGAGGAAGGAAGAAGCGCAGATGCCGGGAGTAGTAGTACTTTTACCTTGGTAAGTGAGACGGAAAGGTTTACCTTGTAATTGTCTGACGATGGGCGGGTGATGCGGGGGATACGTAAGTATAGGAAGCCGAGCGTACGAACATCAGCACAAACCGGTGATATGATCCCTCTTATTGTGCTGATTCCATGTGTTTCCATTCACTGACATTGCATGTCTGACGCCTGTCCTGGAAAAATATCCAGGGAGATCGGTCTGCGTGCACCCAGCAGAGGGTTATGTGCTTACACGTCCGTCTAGTTCCTATTTCCAATGGGTGTCATGAGAAAACTGAATCATGAAAACGGCTTTTCTCTTCTTTTTTTTTTTTTTTTTTTTTAAAGATCTCTGCTTGCTGTCAATGAAGTCCTGAGCTTGTGCTCCGTTTATAATAGTGCCCTAGGGTTCTCTGTGCAACCGTCCCAGCAGGGTGTTATCGAGGCAGGTTTTTCACCCTCACACTAGAGTGTTTCCATTCATTGGCAGTAAGCAGAGGTCTTGAAAATAAGGATTTATAACACATAGGGGGGGTCATTTATTACGAAACAATACGCCACTTTTTGGCGTATTTAAGGGGTTTTGCGGCAAAATCTGTGACTTTTTCCCGCTCATGCCAATTTTCCGAGGTGGCGGTAAAAGGGGACATGGCGTGGGCGGGGTCTCATTTACCATTTTCTACGCCAGTTTATGGCATGTAAAATGGTCTTAAACTGCGTCAGCAGGGGAGCTGGCGTAGTTTAAACCATGTTGCATCGCCGGCGCAACCAAGCCCCAAAGTTACGTAAAAACCAGGACTTCTACATAACTTTGGCGCATCCACCACCAGCGCAGGGGGATTAAGACCGGCGTATAAATGACCCCCGTAGTGTTTAGATATATGTCTCTTTTAAAGGGGTTGTCCAGCCTTGGAGCTCCTGCTGCGTTGCTGGCTTCATGGCTGCCTCATTCCTGTCCGGTTCCCGCAAGACCAAGAAGCATCTTGATCCTGTAACCACGGCAGCCAATCGCGGGCCTCAGCGGTCACAGCAACTTGAATGGTACGTCACTATGACCATTGATGACTGTGATCAATGACCGCAGTGGTCACAGGACCAAGCCGCCTCTCGGTCCTGCGGGGACCAGAAGTGGCCAGGAATGGGGCAACAACAGGACCGTGGACAGGCGAGTGGGGTTTGGGTTCAGGGGCACAGGTTAGGACCCCAGGGATTGTCAAGGCCGGAAAACCCCTTTAACTTTTCTACATAAAACTGGAAATCCCCCTTAAAGAAATCTGCTGCCCCCCACCCCCAATGTCTTAACCTGCAGTTTTCTGAAGCGTTACTATGGCAATAGTATGAATATGAATATGGCCTCTTGGAATTAGGCAATATACAACATTGCTATTGCACCTTCCCCTGAGAACATAGGATCGGGCGTGTTGAAACCCTTCTTTCAGCTGTCTTCTAGGGTGACCTCCATACATAGTAGACAGTTGGCTGGTTCAGCCGATATACTACTAAGAGTATGACCACCTTAAAGAGTTTCTGTCACCAGTTTTTTCGGTATGAATCAGGCTGACATTAGAGATGTGCTAATGTCACCTGATTTCAAATCTATATCTGTTTTATTTACTGGTGCCCCCATTTTTATATAAAAAGAACTTTTATGTTATGCTAATAAGGCCTCTAGGTGCAAGGGGCGTTACCTCTGCTCCTAGAGGCTCTGTTGATTGACAGGCCCAGGCAGAGAAGAAACACTGCATTCAACATAGCTTTTAAGGACCTTCAATGATGTCATGACCATGTGATCAGTCACATGGTTTAGGAGGAGACAGGCTGTTTGTGTGATCCTAACCATGTGACTGATCACATGGTCATGACATCATTGAAGGTCCTTGCAAGCTATGGTGAATGGAGTGTTTCTTCTCTGACTGGTCCTGTCAATCAACAGAGCCTTTAGGAGCAGGGGTAACGCCCCTTGCACCTAGAGGCCTTATTAGCATAAAATCAAAGTTCATTTTATATAAAAATGGGGACACCAGTAAATAAAACAGATATATATTTGGAATCAGGTGACATTAGCACATCTCTAATGTCAGCCTGATTCATACAGAGAAAACTGGTGACAGAAACCCTTTAAGTACTCTGCGGCAACGCAGGAGCTTCTAATATGTTGGTTTTATTGACAATTTCCATTGATGAAGAGCAGAATTGTGAATGCAGCTCTGGAGTATAACACAAGCTATAACTCAGATTAAGTAAAGCAGAAGTTTCACAAAGATACTCAACTTTCTAAGCGCAATAAAGGCAGAACTTTAGATAAAAGTCGCGTCTGATTCTACAGAGAAAAGTAAAGATTTGGGGCGTGACGCCATATGCCCCGAGCCTCTGTCGGATGAGGTCTCTCCGGCCCTCAGTATGGCAGCTTTTACATTTCTGCTTATTACTCCAGGAAGTGGTCAGAAAATAAAGGAAAACTTAGTCACTCTTCTGAAAGGAAAATCTCTGCTGAGCGGCGGAGTGCTCATTTGTGGCTGTCCTGCGCTTTATCGATTTCACGTTCCCAGGAGATAAACAGTCCCTCGAAGCAGAATACAGGAAAAAACAAACCTAACAGATGATGCTCGAGACGGGGCGAGTGCCATCATCTCCTGGAAGCCGTACAAAAAGCATATCGGGGAGGACGAAAACATTATCCGCGGTGTATCTGAGCGCCGTGCGCTGAAATGGACAGAAGGACATAGGCGTGGAGGGTTTGATGCACTCATATGTCCGGTTCTTAAAGGGGTTGTCCAGCCCAACTCCACCCTGCTGTACCTGCTTCCCGTCACTCCTGTAAACTTCTGGACGGACGGGGTCATGTGTGCCACTGCAGCCAGTGACTGCCCTCAGCAGTGACTTGCCGATTGGGGACATGTTACTGCTGAGGACAGTCATTGGCGGCAGCGGCGTACGTGACCCTCATCTTCCAGAAGTTTACAGGATGGGAACCAGAAGGGTGCCAGGATCCAAAAAGCCTGAACAGAGCAGCAGGAAGCAACAGGCTGGAGTTGACAGTTAAAGTCAAAACATTTGGACAACCCCTTTAAGATGGGAATAGTGCACAGTCTGATGGGCGCTCTGGGTGGTCATTGCATTCTCCCCCTGCCCTCCCGCCACCAATCAACAACTATCCCCTTATACTGTGCATAGGGGAGAGCGCTGCCGGTCAGTGGGCCAGATGCAGCTTATGAATATCGAGGACTACACTGCACGTGCACAGGTCGGAGAGGACCACATCCTTGGCTATGGTTTATAAACAGATGTTTTGTAAAATCTATCAGCAAGGCATCCAGAAAGTGACACATCGATGGACAGATTCCACTGATGTATCACCAGAGCTACAAGGAAGAACAGGGAACCTATGAGTCCATACATCCTGGAAGCTCTCAGGCTACATGGACTATTAGCTTTCCTGTCCTCTTCCAGGAAGACTGAAAAGCTAGGAGTCCATGTAGCCTGAGATCTTCCAGGAGGACAGGAAAGCTAGGAGTCCATGTAGCCTGAGGTCTTCCAGAAGGACAGGAAAGCTAGGAGTCCATGTAGCCTGAGATCTTCCAGGAGGACAGGAAATCTAGTCCATGTAGCCTGAGATCTTCCAGGAAGACAGGAAAGCTAGGAGTCCATACAACCTGAGAGCTTTCAGGAAGACAATGTAGCTTGAGATCTACCAAGGGGACAGAAAAGCTAGGAGTCCATGTAGCCTGAGAGCTTCCAGGAGGACAGAAAAGCTAGGAGTCCATGTAGCCTGAGGTCTTCCAGGAGGACAGAAAAGCTAGGAGTCCATGTAGCCTGAGGTCTTCCAGGAGGACAGGAAAGCTAGGAGTCCATGTAGCCTGAGGTCTTCCAGGAAGACAGGAAAGCTAGGAGTCCATACAACCTGAGAGCTTTCAGGAAGACAATGTAGCTTGAGATCTACCAAGGGGACAGAAAAGCTAGGAGTCCATGTAGCCTGAGAGCTTCCAGGAGGACAGAAAAGCTAGGAGTCCATGTAGCCTGAGGTCTTCCAGGAGGACAGAAAAGCTAGGAGTCCATGTAGCCTGAGGTCTTCCAGGAGGACAGGAAAGCTAGGAGTCCATGTAGCCTGAGGTCTTCCAGGAAGACAGGAAAGCTAGGAGTCCATACAACCTGAGAGCTTTCAGGAAGACAATGTAGCTTGAGATCTACCAAGGGGACAGAAAAGCTAGGAGTCCATGTAGCCTGAGAGCTTCCAGGAGGACAGAAAAGCTAGGAGTCCATGTAGCCTGAGGTCTTCCAGGAGGACAGAAAAGCTAGGAGTCCATGTAGCCTGAGGTCTTCCAGGAGGACAGGAAAGCTAGGAGTCCATGTAGCCTGAGGTCTTCCAGGAGGACAGGAAAGCTAGGAGTCCATGTAGCCTGAGATCTTCCAGGAGGACAGGAAAGCTAGGAGTCCATGTAGCCTGAGATCTTCCAGGAGGACAGGAAAGCTAGGAGTCCATGTAGCCTGAGATCTTCCAGGAGGACAGGAAAGCTAGGAGTCCATGTAGCCTGAGGTCTTCCAGGAGGACAGGAAAGCTAGGAGTCCATGTAGCCTGAGGTCTTCCAGGAGGACAGGAAAGCTAGGAGTCCATGTAGCCTGAGATCTTCCAGGAGGACAGGAAAGCTAGGAGTCCATGTAGCCTGAGAGCTTCCAGGCGGACACAGAATTCATAAAGCAGCTTTGAATGTGACTGGAGAATAAGGCTACTTTCACACTAGCGTTAGCACGGATCCGGCACCTAAAGGGTGCCGACGGATCCGTGCTAACGCTATACATGTGTGGAGCCGGAGCAGCGCTCCGGCCCCACACATGACACACATTAAAACAACACACAGACTACATACAAACAAACATACAGACATACATACAAACATACATACATACATACTCACATACTCCCGGGACGCCGGCAGAACGTCTTCACGCGCCGCCTGCGCGCAGTGATGACGATTCCCCACAGCGCCCTCTGCTGGGCGCAGTGGGGAAACGTCATCGCAGCGTGCAGGAGGCGCGTGAAGACGTTCTGCCGGCGTCCCGGGAGTATGTGAGTATGTATGTATGTATGTCTGTATGTTTGTTTGTATGTATGTATGTCTGTATGTTTGTTTGTATGTAGTCTGTGTGTATGTATGCCGGATCCGGAATGCCCCCCCATTGGAAATCAATGGAGGACAGATCCGGATTACTGGTGTGTCCACACCAAACGGATCCGTCCCCATTGACTTCCATTGGGGGTCATTCTGGATCCGTCTTGGTGCGGATGCCTGGACCGGAGAGCAAACCGCAGCATGCTGCGGTTTGTTCTCCGGTCTGAAGACGGAACGGAATGCTTTCAGGAGCATTCCGTTGTCTTCAGTTCAGTTTTGTCCCCATTGACAATGAATGGGGACAAAACTGAAGCGTTTTTTTCCGGTATTGAGCCCCTTTGACGGAACTCAATACCGGAATTTAAAAACGCTAGTGTGAAAGTAGCCTAAGAAATGTAACAATCCATATCTAATATGTAAGTAGAAAGGTTACATGGTACCACAATGCCCACATGTTCTTCACTTTACATCTGAGCTCAGTAAATATTCAGAAGCTGCTGTTTGGTAACTTGATAGCAGAACGTCTCTGCCAGTCCAATTATTATAAGGAACGGCTGAATGTTGCCGGCAGATAAAGGCTAATTGATACGCGCCGTCTGCCCGTTTTCTACATTAATGGCTTATTCTTAGCTTAGACCTGCGTTTATCTCAGTTTTTCCAGCAATTTTGTTCTTGTTTTCTTTTTCTTTTTGGCCGCACGTGAATATGATCTGCCGTCTGCTGATAAGCCTGTCTTTTCCTAACGAGTTTATACTATCTTTGTAATAAAATGGCCAGTGCTTTGTTACGTGCCTTTATTTATACCACCTGGGTACCATAAATAACCAGGAGGGCGTCGGACCCCAATCTGTCATTACTGTCATACAGGATGACCACCTACTGGGGGCTCAGCAGGCAGGCTGGTACTACTACCTCTGTATATCATCTTGTCATGAAATAATGAGTTCTGCCCTGACTTGTTCCTCTGTTATTCCTCCTGGAAGTGTAGGACTAAATCGACTCCTGGGTGTTACTATTCCACTGATCAGTGGGGCATGTTTCTACACATTCTGGAACTGGAGAAAACCTGTGGGGGGCGCCGCAGTCCTAAGGATCCCATGTTTTAGGCCTCATGCACACGACCCTATGTATTTTGTCCGCAAAAACAGATCCGCAAAAAATACGGATGACGTCCATGTGCATTCCATATTTTGCAGAACGGAACAGCTTACCCCTAATAGAACAGCCCTATCCTTGTCCGTAATGCAGACAATAATAGGACATGTTCTATTTTTTTGCGGAACGGAAATACGGACATACGGAAACGGAATGCACACGGAGTACCTTCCGTTTTTTTTTTTTGCAGACCCATTGAAATGAATGGTTCCGTATACGGTCCACAAAGAAACGGAATGGACACGGAAAAAAAATACGTTTGTGTGCTACAGGGGTCTGTAAGAGATTCTGTATTTAAATCGGACATCGTGGCCGCAATTCAGCCGCAAGATGACAGGACTAATGATGAATTAGCCACATGGGGTCACTGGCTGTCGGTGCATGCTGGGAGTAGCAGAGTCGACTTGGTCAGTGAACAGCTCTCAGTGTGCACTATTCCACCTCCACATGGGGAGGTGACAACCAATCTGAGTACAATTGCTTCTCATAACAGAAGTTGTCGCTTCCAGGTCTTTTCCTTTAGGGCTCATGCACACGAACATATTTTTTGTCCATTCCGTTCTAATTTCCGCGAAAATTACTGCATTCCGTGTCCGTATATCCATTCCGCAAAACAATAGAAGGTGTCCTATTATTATCCGCATTTCGGACACGGATAGGACTGTTTCATTATGGGCCGGCCGTTCTGTTCCACCAAATGCGGAATTTTGCGGATCTGCAATTTGCGGACCGCAAAACAACAACGGTCGTGTGCATGAGCCCTTACTTAGCGTGAACGCTTCATCGGATCCCGTCTCCTTGCATTATATTTGCAGAAGAAGAAGCACTGTGGTGACGGGAGGCTTGAGGCGTAACTTTGACTCCCAGCAATTCTTAGTACGAAGCGGCACGGGGGTCCGGTTGGGTATGCGTCCCGAATAATACCCTGTGGCATAAGCTGTGTGCTTATATAGACCAGCTATAGCCTGAGGCCGTGTTTCTGCAGATTTGACCCCAGCTCCTTGTTACGTGCATTCATTCTCATCCATTCATAGTTCACATGAGGGGGCAGAGACTTTCTGCGTCATAGGGTGGAGGGTGCCACCTGTGTCACACGTCCTGTGTTCTTCCCTGCCCGACCCTCCCTGGAATTAGCGTCCACACTTTAAAGAGACCAGGGGTGGATATAGCCATAATGATGGTCCTGTGCATTGTAATTATGCTGAGCAACAGATAGTAGTCAGTCAGTGTATGGATTGTCAGCTCTGCAGCCGAGAATCCCTTCATTTTACTGTTACGGCTCTCCGGCTGTTGTGAAACTACAACTCCCAGGCTGTTCCTGTAACTCCCATAGAAGTGAAAGGAGGATTCTGAGAGTTGTAGTTTCAGAACAGCCGGAGGTTGCTGATAACTGGTTTACAATGCCACAGCATGCAGACGTATTTAACTGATTTCTTCTCTGAGGACATGCCCCCTAAAGCCCAGTTCACACGGATACGTTTGCCAGTAGAATTTGGCCTGGATTGTATGTCCTCTGTTGGCACAGTGTCACAGGAAACCGCAGCCGGCGTCCGCTTGTGGGGTTTAGTTCCCTTCATTGGGGCTAAACTGCAAGCGGGTCTGCAGCATTGAGGCTGAAACATACTGCAGAAACTGGAGGGATTTCTAACGATGCCTTTGCATAATTTAAGATAAAAGGAAATGTAAGTCCACAAATTATTCTCTTCTATTATATCTTATACTAGTCCTATAGTATAACAGGTAACAGTGTAATAGGTAATGTACCGGTCATATAGTATACTACAGTATAACAGGTAATGTACCGGTCATATAGTATACTACAGTATAACAGGCAATGTACCGGTCATATAGTATACTACAGTATAACAGGTAATGGCTAACGGCGTCATTAATATACTACTAATATAAGGGTAATGTAGCCTGGTCCATGCATAGTTAGACTGACAGTATAACACGGTATTACCGGTCATTGTAGTATCCTACAGGTATACAGGTAATGTACCCGGTCATATAGTACTTACCTAAGTAAAAGGTGTATCGTACGTTCATATAGTAGACTACAGTATAACAGGGTATTGTGAAACCGGTCATACGGGTAGTATACTACAGGGTAATATGACTAGGTTTAATATGTAGCCGGTCATATAGTATTCTACAGTATAACAGGTATGTTAACCGTCATGGATAGGAATACACAGTTTAATAGTATTGTACCTGTCATGTATAGTCAATACTCTACGTAAATATGGGAAGTGGTACCGTCATACTAGTATACTACGTATAACAGGTAATCGGGTCCGTCATGTATAGTATACGGCTACAGGTAATAATAGGATGATGTACGGTGTCATGTTATATAGTAATAGGATCTACATGTGTACATGTAATGGTCACGGTCAGAAGTATACGACGTGTAACAGGTAATGTAACCGTCATATAGTTACTACAGTGTAAAACAGGTAATGTACCGGTCATTATAGTATAAGCACAGTATAACTAGTGGAATATACCGTTGTGCAGTATAGTATATGAACATGATATGTAATTAAGGGTAGAAGTACCGGTCATATAGGTATACTACCAGTGTAACAGGTAATGTACGCGGTCAATGCGGATAGTATATCTACAAGGTATATTTAGGTAGAATGTACCGTCTACTATAGTATACCTGCTACACGGTATAGGATATGGTTAAGTATGCGGTCCATATAGTATAGGGAGCTACAGTATGGTATAACGAGGTAATTGTACGCGGTCATATAGTATTACTCAGTTAAAGGTAGTACGCGGGTCTCCGATTCGATAGATACGACATGTGTAATATCGGTAGATGTACCGTCATTATAGTATAGTGCTACATGTAAAGGTAACAGACAGGTCATAATAGTATAACTACATGTATCATAGGCTGATGTACCGTCATATAGATATTACATGTAATTACAAGTAGTACCCGTCCATGTATTAGTATACTACAGTTTATTGAGGGTAATGGTGACTGGTCATATGTAATAGCAGAGTTATTAACGAGGTAATGCAGGGTACTCATAGGTCCATTATAGTAAATCATCAGGTTAATAGGTAATGTACCCGTGTCTATAGTATTATCTATCAGATATAATAGAGTAGAGTACCGCCATATATATACTACAGGTGTATAGGTAATGTACCCTGGTCATGCAAGTAAACTACAGTTAATATCGTAATTGTCGTCATGAAAGTATACTACAGTAGTAATAGGTAAGTACCTGTATATAGATATCCACAGTTTAATTAGGTAATTAGCCGTCATATAGATAGCTACAGTATAACAGGAATGTACCTGCATAGATGATATAGCTACAGTATAATTGTACATTGTACAGTCAATAGTATATGCTGTACAGTATAAGCAGGTAATTATCCGGTCCATATAGTATACTCTACAAGTATAAGAGGGTAATGTACCGGTCATGAAGGTATTATTAGTATAAGGTATAATAGGTAATGTACCGGTCATATAGTATACTACAGTATAACAGGTAATGTACCGGTCATATAGTATACTACAGTATAACAGGTAATGTACCGGTCATATAGTATACTACAGTATAACAGGTAATGTATCGGTCATATAGTATACTACAGTATAATATGTAAATGTACGGTCATATATATACTACGTAATAGACAGTAATGTACGCGGTCATCGGTAGTATTGCTACACGTTGAAGAAAGGTATGTACCGTCCATTCATAGGTAATAGCTATCAGTGTAAACAGGGAATGTAACGGTCATATAGTATCATCTAATGATAGAATAGGTAATTGTACGGTCATATAGTAACACGTGTATATCAGGAATGTACTCGGTCATAATGTATAGCTACAGTATAATAGTAATGTAGTCCTAGGTCATGATAGGTATACTATAGTGATACAGTAATGTAAACGTCATATAGGTATACTCGAGTGCTAACAGGTAATGTACTCGGTCCATATGATTACCTAGCAGGTGTAAACAGGTATTGTAGCCGGGTCATAAGTATACTACAGAAAACAGTAATGTACCGTCATGATAGTTATAGCTACAGTGTAACAGTAAGTGTACCGTCATATAGTATAGCTACAGTGTAAGAGGTAATGTACCTGGTTTATAGTATATACAGTATACGAGTAAATATACCGGTCATTTATAGTATAGCTACCAGTGTAAAACGATAATAGTAACCTGGTCATATAGATAGCATACAGTAAACAGGGTAATATGGTACCGGTCATATAGGTATTCACTACAGGATATAGGGGTAATTGTACCGGAGGTCCATGTATAGTGAAGCTAAGTATAAAGCCTAATGTACCGGGTCATATAGTATACTACAGGTATACTTGCACAGTAATGTACCGGCATAAATATACTACAGTATAAAATGGTAATGGTACCGTCATATAGTTATGCTACAGTATAAAACAGGGGTAATATACCGGTCATCTGCCTAGTATACTACGTATAATAGGTAAATGTATCCGGTGCATATAGAAAGGCTATCGTGAACAGGTAATTTACGTCACGATAGTATATCTACACGGTACAGGTAAATCGTACCGTCAATATATACTACAAGGTATAACAGGTAATAGTACCTGGGTCATATATATACACCGTGAAAGTAATGTACGGTCATATTAGTATATCTAACTATCGTAATGATGATAGTATGTACCGTCATGATAGTATACCTCCAGTATAATGAGGTAATGGAGTACCGTCATAGTAGTAAATGGCTACAGTGCTAATAGGTTTGTAACCGGTCATTGGTAGATGAACACGCACTACAGGTATAACAGGTATAATGTAACCCGGTCACTGATAGGTATACTTTACTAGTAAACACGGTATCGGTACCCGTCATTATAGTATACTACTGATAATAGGTAATGTACGGGTATGCGATAGGTATAGTAAAAAAAATGGTCATAAAGTATACTACCAGTAATTAGATAGTAATGTATTCCGGTCTAAAAAAACAGGTAATGTAACCGTCATAAACTACACAGTGGAATATGTAAGATACCGCGAGCTAATCTATAGTATAAAAGGTAATAAAAATAGTCTAGAATATTATAAGCACAGTGTAATAAGTAATCGTGAACTCTGTCAATATAGTAGTATCTACAGTGTAACAGATGTACCTAGTTAAACATAAGTAGTACTCACAGTGTAGCAGTAGAAGATAGCGTCAGTAATAGTAAAACTTACAGTATAACAAAACCGGTCATATTCATAGTATATCTACAGTGTTGAATAAGTATTGTACGGGTCATTATATATACTACAGTAATAATAGGTACTTGTACCGGTCATTAAAGTGATAATCACAGTTATAATAGGTTAATGGTACCGTCAAATGGATAGTTATGAGTATAAAACAGGTAATGTACCGATACATGAATAGTGTATATCACATGTATAACAGGTATGTACCGGTCAATTGTATTATAGAGTAAAAACATTGTAGTATTAGAGCACAGTATCAATTGGTAACTGTATGTCCGGTCATATAGTACTACTAACATGTATTAATTGGTAATGGTACCGGATCAATACGTATCATGAGTTCACTACATGGTAATAACAGTAGAGTATTACCTGTCATCGTGAGATAGTATGCGGGCTAAGTATATAAAATAGGTTAAAGTTACCGGTTCATATAGTATAGCTACATGTGTACAGGTAAGTGTAGCCGCAAATTATAGTAACCTACAGTGATAATCAGGTCAATCATGTACCGGTCATATAGTATACTACAGTGAAGCAGTACAGTTACCGGTCATGATATTACTACAGTAAACAGGTAATGTACCCGTCCATGGCATAGGTATATACAGGTAAGTACTGGTTCTGTGTATATCTACACGTTAACAGGTAATGGTACCTGTCAAATAGTCAGGTAGAAAGATAAAACAGGTCTATGTACCTCTGGTAGTAGATAGTATATCTACAGTAATTACAGGTAAGTACGTCATGGAGGTAGTAACTAGGCATAGTTAATATGTATGTAGACCTGCTGTCATTTGATAGATAACAATATCTACACGATTAATAGGATGGCGATATGGTACCGGGTCTATAGTATGTGCTACAGTATAGACAGTAATGTCCGGTCATGATAGGTATTAGCTAACAGATGAAATCTCGTCATTAGTTAATGACAACTACATTGCGTGTAATAGGTAATTGGTAACACGGTCATGCAAAAAACGATAAATAGGTAATGTAGCCGTTCGATGATAGTATAATGCTAAACAGTATAACGGTAAGTTTACGGCCGGTTCCATAATATAGTTTAGAGTAAAACAGATATAAAGGTAATTAAGCCGGTCTATAGTATGGACTACCATGGTATACAAGGTAATAATACATATATAGTAAATATTCTACAGTGTAATGGGTAATGGTACCGTCCTACTAATATACTAAGTATAAAAATAAAATTACTACAGTGAAGACGTAATTTAGCGTCCATGATGTATAGCTATCATGTAACAGTAATGTGTACCTGTGGTCTATTTATGATATAAAAGCTAGAGGTAATATACAGGGTAATAGTCCGTCTATAAAAAACGTATATAGGTACCGAATGTACCGGTCATATAGATACTACAGTGTAAAAGGAATGTACCGGAAATAGATAGAGATAAAGTAATGACGGGCCATGATAGGTATACTAATAGTATAATAAGCAGTAATGTAGAAAAACGGTATGTATATACTACAGTATATACAGTAATAGTACGAAAAAAGAGGTAAGTACCGTCATATAGATAGATTTACTACGCATGTAATAACAGGGTAATGTAAACCATAGTATACTACAGGGTAACAGTAATTATTAAAAAGCTAGTCCATATAAATAGTAGAGCTACAGGTAAAGAAAGGTTGTCGGCATAAAATAGTACTAAACAATCTCAAGTCGAGACAGTAAGTACGGTCAATATAGTATATACTACAGGGTATATACAGTTATGTATCGGTTCATGATATATGCGTACAATATAAAAGGTAATTGTTCGGGTCAATATGCGGGTATATCTGACAGTGTAATAGGCTAATTTTAGTAGGCCGGTCATTGTATATTAACAGGTAAATAGGTATGCGCCGTCATATGTAAAATAGGAGGAAGAGGTAGATGTAACGTCATATATGTTGATAGCTACAGATAACAGGTAATGACCGGGTCATATGGTTACTACAGTATAACAGGTAAGGTGTACCCGGTCAATAGTATCCTACATGTAACAGGTATGTTAAACCGGTCATATATGATACTACAGTATAACATAAGTCCGTGCATAAGTAATGACACAGTTGTAAAAATGTACGCGGCGCATTAGGAATCTACACTCAAGTGATAGAAGGGTAAATGTTACCGTTTCATATGAGTATAGCTTACCAGTATGAGAGGCAGGTAATGTAGTCCGTCAAATATAGTATATACAGTATAATAGGTAATGTACCGGTCATATAGTATACTACAGTATAGGACGGTATATAGACTACAGTGACATTGGTACCTCAGTAGTTACTACAGTATAAATGCCTAATGTACCGGATCATTAGTATATCTACAGTAATAATTACAGGTAGTACCGGTCATCATAGTATATGGCTAGAGTATGAATAAGTAATGTAGCGGTCATATAGAACTCAGATAACAGGTAATGTACCGGTCATATAGTATAACACAGATATATAAACAGGTAATGTACGGTCATATAGTATACTACAGTATAATAGGTAATGTACCGATCATATAGTATACTACAGTGTAACAGGTAATGTACCGGTCATATAGTATACTACAGTATAACAGGTAATGTACAGGTCATATAGTATACTACAGTATAATAGTTAAGGTACTAGACAATTACAGAGATTTCTACAATTGGGCCTGTGAGAAATCCATTATGTACGCCGCCTGTATCCATATTTTTCGGATTCGCAGTGTGCACGAGGCCTTACAGGACTGATCTGAGACAAGAAGTGTCTCTAACACTTGGACGGCTGCTCCTGCCCCTAAAGAGTAATTTCTCCAGAAATCTCCTAATAGGAGACGTTTGTCCGTGCGGTTCCCTGATGTATTCTGTGAAGTGGCTCTGGCGGTGGGGGCTCCACTTTAAGGCAGCGCCATAATAATGTGTTTTCTGTCTGATAATGTTCAGACCGTCCTCGGCCTCCTCTACATTTCACCGGGAGACGACCTTGAAGCGTTGCGTCTCTCAAGGTCACTGATAATTTCCGAGCCCTTTTCCCTTCCTCGTCTGGAGCTGTTCGGATAATTTGACTGATGGGGAAATGTGATCCTTGTGACATAAAACAGGGACGAATGCTCACGGGAAATATGAACCTTGTCATGTTTCGCCATCGCTTTAAATCACGGGAAGCTTTTGCTTGAGCGCAGCTGTTTCCCGAGAAATGTAAGCACCTTGCACAGCGGAAGACGCTGCCAGCGCCGCTCGTCTGAAGGGTTAATGGGCTCTATTAATGGATGATACAAGTGAGAGTGCCTGCAGGGTGTCAACACCAATAAAATATACAGAGCTGCGTGCAAGTCCCATCACTTTGTAAACCGCAGATTCCCTGCAGTGAATTACAGTGGATTGTGTGTTTCTGTCTGGGGATCCTATCGCCTCCTTCTTGGAATATATCAGGAAAATCTGGGAAGGAACGAGACCGACTGTTTCCAATGCTGCTCATTCCGGCAGTATTGAGTGTACCTAAAGGCCCCAAAGCAGCTGCTATGCTTCAATCTCCCTTAAAGAAGAACTCCCGCAAAAAAATTTTATTCTCTGACCTGTTAGAAAGGTGCATGATATAATCTGTAGTGATTGTCATCTTCTTATCAGAGACTGTATTTGGGAGTTATCCCCTCTCTTCTAATTGTAGCTGGGTCATGTGACCAACTCCCTGACCTCAAACTGACCCAGGACAGGAAGCCAGTTACTGCTCTATTCATTCCTATGAGACTGAAAGTGAGGCTCCCATAGGAATACATAGAGAATTAGACTTCCTGTCCACACATCTGTGTGTGAGTTGGTGGGTCTGATTGCTGGTCACATGACACAGATGAGAAGCATCAGGGAGATATAACTCACAAATACAGACACTGGTAAGAAAATGACATTCACTACAGATTACATCATGTACCTTTCTAGCAGGACATGGAAAAACATTTTTTGCGGGAGTTCTTCTTTAATTTGGGGGGCAATTGACGCATACAGTCGCTATATAGTGTCTGGTATAAATCCTCATCATCAGAGCAAACTGTACCCAGACACTAAGCCAACAAGGGTTGCTCTGCAGAATTGTGAATACAGCTCTGGAGGCTGTAACTAAAAACAAGTCACCTATCCACAGGTTAAGTGACAAATGTCAGATCATGACGGGTCCCCTGCAATCCTATTTTATCAGCCCTATAGAAGTGAATGGAGCATTGAACCGACATGCACACTACCGCTGCAATCAGGGACCCCTTGTGCAGGAAGAGCAGCAGAAGAGAATCGATTGGAGGAGTGATAGAAACAATAATGGAAGTTGTAGGGGTGCACCTAATCTCTCTGCTGCCTGAGGCGTAAAACTGAAACGGCGCCCCCCCCCCCCCCCCCCGTCCCTTTCCCAATGCCAGTTTCTTAAACTAACCCCTTCCCTTCAGCTGATTGCCCTTCAGGTGACCCCCTCTTGCCCCTACCTGGTGCTGCCTGAGGCGATCGCCTCACCTGGCCTCATTGGTGGTGCGCCCCTGACTTGCAGTTATGGGAAATCCACACCTTTCTTCCCTCCGTGGCATACCCTGGTACTCCTGTCTGATGGTGGTTTGGGGTGGCCTTGATGGTGATGAATTGTGAAGTGCACGGCAGGGTCCCGTGCAGTGGTGGAGGACGCAGTGATGAGATAGTTCTGCAGTACAGCAGTTCTTCATTGAAGATTCAAGTATGCACCGACTGGCAGATTTTACACAACTGTACTTTCCACAGATCTCACAGGTTACACAGCGACAAGGGAAGTTAACAGGCCAAGATGTCTCTTTAAACCAATTCTCCTCACACTGCACTACTATATCGGAATCTTGCACAAGCATCCAGGAATGGTGGGTGTAACACTTCTCTTTCTGTGATGCAACCACAGGGCGGACTCTAACGCCAGGCTTTGCTCTGCACCTTTTTTGAACAGGTTGCTGTACGTATAATGTATGCTCCTACAATGTCCTCTGCGGGATGTGGATATTTTCGTATGCAGGTGATCAATTTGCTCCTAGGAGGTGTCAATGCACCGTGAGAGTTTAAACTCCTCAGCACGCTGCAGCGGTCCTTTCCAGGCAGCAATTCTCCAAAGAAGTACTGCTTGTTACCTTATCAGCTACCGCACTTAGCATGTGCTGTCTAGACTAGTCTCAACTGAACAAAGCCCTCCTCACATGACATGGTTGGGTAGAGGGAAGGAGTGGGGATTGGAAAGTAGTCTATAGCGTACAGGTTTTCAGCATGCTCCCTCCTGGATTCAGTGGGGTCCAGTAGATCTGTCCCCATGCAGGATAAGCACCTACACACTCATTAGCCGTCGTCCGACCCCTATTTTTACCTAGCCACCATACGCGTGCACTCTCAAACTGTGTATGTATGAAGGAGGAGGAATACGCCGCTGTCATAGGAGACTTTGTAAGGATCGGGCATGCTGAAATCCAACTGCCCATCCTTGTTTCCCCCAATCTCTGGTGTCAGGAGAGTCATCAGGACACCTCAATGCACATTAGATGGTTAGCGGTTCATATCTCTAATGTCTATAGGCGCCTTTACTCTCTTGTTGAGGAAGTCCTCGCCTTTGCCATCAGGATGGTGGGGGTTCACTTTGATAATTTCTGCCAGTAGTGGGCATGATAGGTTGGTCCTCATAGCGCTGACTGATGTATGAGTCACCTGGAAAATGCAAGTGTCGTATAGTAGTAATGGAGGATTGGGCACCATTACTACTGGTGGTGTCCTGATCGCCACCAGAGCAGAACACGTTACGCCCTATATTCTAGAGATTGGACGCCATGTCGTGTCGGGACAGTTGTCACGTTGGTCTCCTGCGTGACTATATATTGATCATGGCTTCTTTTTTTGCATGACTTACTGCTTGCATTGTGGTCTCCTGTCAGCGGGGGAGGCTCTGGTTATCGGTGGCTGATACCATCCCCCGGCCGATATTGTCAACACTTCACAGGAGCAGTTAATTGACTCTTAAGAATAAAAGCGAGTTAAACATTGTAATCTGAGCAGATCCCGCGCTGTCACTGCACGGAGACGCTCGCTCGCAGAGGAAAGCTTAATACCTGGCTTCTCATCTGCTGATACCATTGTGCAGCCCTCTGCGCGGCTCGTAATTGCAGGGCAGGATTACTATTAGACTATCCAGGATTCTCCTTCTATACTTTATTGTGCTCTGGGTGTTTAACGCAAATAATTAATATGTGATCCAGGGAGACCCTGCGGACATGGCGGGACACAGCAGAGATTGAGCCGGTGACAACCCCTGTGGCTTCGTCGTCACTGGCGGATATATGTCGCCAGCAGACTACATGACTGCTTTAGGGCCTCTGGCTGGAGGGCACCCACCATTAAAGGGGTTGCCTGGGCTTTCACAGGATAGGTCATCAATATCAGATCGGCAGGGGTGCATCATGCAGCAACATAAACCAGGTAACTGATTAGATTCTGGGCTGCATGCAACCACCACTAGGGGGAGCTAACTAACATAATGACTTATACAGCTAGTATGGAACTCATTGGGATCGATGGAGTTCTTATCAGATTGGTGGGGGTGCCAGATGTCGATCAGTGGAGTTCTTATCAAATTGGTGGGGGTTCGACGTCTGGCACCCCTGCTGATCAGCTGTATGAGGAGATGACGTGCACAGTGCGCGCGTGTCGTCTCCCTTCTCTCTTCTTGTCCGCTGCTGCAGTCTATGGCAAAGACCATAGACTGACGATACAGCTGATCAGTGAGGCGTGCCAGATGTCGGACCCCCGTCGATCTAATAAGAACTCCATTGATTGACTTCCATACTAGCTGTACAAGTCATTATGTTAGTTAGCTCCCCCTAGTGGTGGTTGCATGCAGCTCAGAATCTTACCAGTTACCTGGTTTATGCCGCTCCATGATGAAGCCCTTTGCAGCTGTCAACAAACCGAGCAGGAACGTTAACCTGGTTGCTTGTTCTGCTGACAAACCCCCTATATACATGCATTTTTGGCTGAGCCGAGCATGCATGTGTTTTGAAGCTGTGTGTCTGTAAGGGTGCACTCACACACTGCAGATTATATTGCAGAAATTTCCGCAACTAGGAATCGCTTCCATTCACCGCCATCTGCTTGCCGCCCCTTTCTAACGATTAGAACTGATATTCAGCCGCGGAAATTTCTGCGACAAAATCCTCAGCATGAGAAGGGACCCTTAGGGTTCATTCGCACAACCGTATTTTTTGGTCTGCGTCCGATCCAAATTTTTTGTGGATCGCATGCGGACCCCTTAATTTCTATGGGGTTGTAAAAAAAAATGCGGACAACACGCATCCTTGTGGTTGTATCGAAAATTATACGCATCCTATTCTTGTCCATTTTGCAGCAAAAAATTGGCGTTTTTTTCAGTGGGGCTGAGAAAAGTGCAGGATGCATGTGTACAGGAAAACGCACACGGTCGCGTGAACGCCCCCTTATACAGATAATAGTGACTCCATGTCCTATAGAAGAGTATAGAGCAGTTGCTACCGCTCTATTCATATGGGACTCAGGGACCTCTGTTCCCGACCTCTCTGGGGGCCCGGTTATCATACAATTATCACCTATCCTGGTAATAAATGTACGTTTCTTCTACTAGAGCCTGGCTGTGAAGGGTTAAATGAATTTACGGCTGGGAGGAAGGCAATTAGCTATATATATACACACAGTATATAGACATTAGCCAGGCTCGGAGCTCCCGCTCTGGGGAGGGCAGTCGTATTGGGAACGCTGCTAATTTCTTACCTCCCGGTGTTTGAATGATATAACAAGAGCTTTAATTAGATAAATTAAATCTCCACCGCCATCGAGGCTTCTCTGCGGAGATCTGCGCTCGACCTTGTGTGAGGGGAAGGATTCCAGATTTCATGATAACATCCAGCAGACCAAATGTGCAGGACCCAACAGCGCGGTCCTGAAGGAACTCCATGCCGTCCTTGACCTGCCTATGAACACATTCACACACCAGCAGTTTAGAGTCCGTATTTTGGCCGAAATGCCTAGACCCCCTCCCCCCCTCTTCTCCAACGGGACCTGGATGACCATAGAACCCTATGATAATCTAAGTTCATGGCAGTAGAACCGCCAGTGGGTGATACACTTGTAACATGGACCATAAAATGCGAGCGTATTACCATCCTGTGGTGGGGGCTGCACAGTGAGCAACAGGAGGGTAACCGACCAGGTTTAGGACATAGGACTTTTACGTATGCGCCAGTGGCCCGGGTGTGTGGCGCCATTAACATGGACTTTTTACGGGTACGGCTACACTGCGACATTTCATATAATAATTGCCGATGGTGTCGCAGTGTGACACACTGCGATGCGACATGCTGGATTTTGTGTCTCAGGTTGCTTGTTGCGCCTGACTTCTCATCCATTGACTTTAATGGCAGTCGCGTGCGACACAGTCCTAAAATAGTCACACGACAACAAGTCGAACATATTTTAGCGACACGTGACGTCTCTGCAACTTGTAGCCGCACCCTAACACAACACAGTCTCTGGGGTCTTCGTTCAACATACCATTGGTCCTCCAGGTGCCTCCTGCTTTTTGCTCAACTGCTCTGAACCATTGTCCCTGACTCTCTCATCTGAGGTGATGCCACCCACATGCAGGCTGCACTACTGCTGCAAACAACTGGCCTAAAAGTAATCCTGGGTCTTCACTTGGGTGCACAAGGGTTAACAGGTTGGTGCCTTCCACTATCCGAAAGGTCACATAAAGAAATGATGCATTTTGGTGGTGACGTTGCGGTAATTTCACACCGCACCTGACACAGATGTGCGCTATATTAGCCGCTCTTCCGCAGAAGCAAAGCCCGGGTCGAATGGTGTGGATTTTGTGGCGGACACGATCACCCACTGCCACTGCAAATGGCGAAATCCGCAACATAAAGTGGATTTTACAGGGCGAGTTATGTGCAATTTTGTTGCTGAAAATGTCTGCAAAAAAATTCATTCGCTTTTGTGCTGCAGTAAATGCCGCAGATATTTCCCTAAAATATCTGAACGCCTGTAGGATCGGAGGAGAAAAGCTGAATTATCTTCTCATCTGTCCCTCGATGGGTTAACCGCCCTACCTGCTGCATATGGTGGATTTTCCTTGCCCAGCCTGCCAGCGAGGAGTAGGAGTGCCGGAGGGTGTGTGGACTTGTTTACTCAGTGGGTTGGTACCTCGCCGACCAATATCCTTGTATTCTCTCCCTGAAGTTGTCATATCCTCGGCACAGCCTGTAAAAGCGGAGGCTGTCCCTTTAAAGCCAGCCCGGGTATATAGCAGGTCGCTGTCTGCCTTTTTCCACATGGCTGGATGCTGCAGAGGAATATAGCCGGAGCTCAGAGCGGCACGTTCCACAGGCGGCGTCCTCCGCTTCACACCCCAGGCCACCAAAGGGAAGACCTGCCGTGAGTACCACTTCTGTCCCGCTCCCGCTTCCTCTTCAGCCGGGGAGCGGACACTTTCGCAACGCTCCAGTCGCTGGACAGCTCCTTGATTTTAGGGGAAGGAGGTAGTGGTGGGGGGGGAAGGATCTCGCTTTGTTATATTTGGGTCTTTGCCTTTTAATTTGATGCTTTTTTTGTTCGTGGGGAGAAAAAAATGCAGGCAGCAGCTGGAAGCAGGCAGCAATGGGTTAACCGACTGCTAAATCTTTTAAGAAAGGGACTCTTATGTCGGCGCTCGCCGGCTCTGCGCTTCTTGCATGACTTGGCGGAGATTTGACTGAACATGAAATGCTCGTCTGAAGTATTCTGCAGAACATTAATGGACAATTTATCACCGAGGAGAAGTTTAGCTGATGGGGGCCACTTACACCGCGCCTGGGAGAGATTTAATTCTCGCCTGTCGCCGCGTCCGCCACATGGACCGCTCAAGTCCTTCACTGAAAGAGTTGTGTGCATTTAAAGGGGCCGCTACCCCCAGATGGGTACAGCTTTATTCACACGACCGTATTTTGTTTCCGTGTCCATCCCGTTTTTTTTTTTGTTTTTTTTTGCAGACCGTATTCGGAACCATTCATTTCAATAGGTCCGCAAAAAAAAAAAAAAACGGAATGTGCATTCCGTTTCCGTATGTCCGTATTTCCGTTCTGCAAAAAAGATGGAACGTGTCCTATTCTTGTTCATTTTGTGGACAAGGATAGACATTGTTACAATGTAGCCGCAAAAAAAAACGGATGCCATATGGAACGTCATCCGTTTTGTTTTGTTTTTTGCAGATCCGCGGGACCATTCATTTCAATGGGTCTGCAAAAAAACGGAAGGTCCTCCGTGTGCATTCCATTTCCGTATGTCCGTATTTCCGCTCCGCAAAAAAATAGAACATGTCCTATTATTGTCCGCATTACAGACAAGGATAGGACCGTTTTATTAGGGGCCGGCTGTTCCGGTCTGCAAAATACGTAATGCACACAGACGTCATCCGTGTTTTTTTGCGGATCCGTCAGGAGTCCAAGAAAAGTTGGGTATTTTGGTAGTCACCCCCAATGGGTTTGTTCCCCTTTAAATCCCGGCTTTTCTACTTGACATTTACAGGTGCCGTCGATGATGATTATTATTATTTTTGCCTGTTTTTGCTGTAGATGAATAAGCGGCTGCCCTTTACGCGCTGCGGTTCGTGCGGCCGCCTCATTAGGGGCAGAGATTATGGATTACGTTTGCTGTAATAATTCTCGGAGCGATCCGTCTCCTGGCGCTGGAACGAAGGCCAGTCACTGATCCATCGGGATACGTTAAACACGCGGCGGTCTGATCCCCACTGCCCGTTCTGCGGAGCCGGCATTGATTCCGAGTCCGTAGGAATGCGTGTCTATGTGCTGGTATCCTGCAGGGTCAGGCTCATCGATTCGGGCTCAGGACGCTGATGGATATTGAGCTCTCTGTAACGCACTGCACATTGTGCTGTGTATTCGGTAATTACTCCATTTTCAACATGAGACATATTGTTCCTCTCAAATCTCTAACCCTGCGCTGAGGTTTTGGTTCAGTGTGTCAGTGCAGGGGTTAAGCGGTTAATACCTAATATATCGGTGCAGAACTACAGCTCCCAGTATGCAATAGCTGAAGATCTACAGGTTGGAGACTACTGGTCTGTGGTGAAAAAAGGGTTAATATTTAGATGCTTCAGTGGTCAGTATGCAGTGAGCTCCACCTAGTGGTGACACTGATTTTTTTTCTTTTAATGTTGTTTTTCCTGGATTGCTATGATTTCCGTGTTCATTGGAGGTGTACGTCACAAGAATGCATACAGTGATATCCATAGACTCCCATAGGGAAAAGAAAAACGCAGTACACGTTTTTTTTTTTAAGCTTGTGTTCACATCTATGTTTGAGGCTCCATCGCAGATTCCACAAAAACATGCTGCACACCTTAACAGATCCCATTATAGTCCATGGCTCCATCGGGCACTGTTGCTGTCCATCATCCGGACTTAGTGTAGACTAGCACAATGTGAACGAGCCCCTGCCCCATACATACTGATGATCCCCATACACACTATCCTCCTGATGCCCCCATCATACTGATCCCCATCCTCCTGATGCCCCCATACACACTAGATATCCTCCTGATGCCCCCATACACACTAGATAATCCCTCCTGATGCCCCATACACACTAGATTGCCCTCCGATGCCCCTACACACTAGATATCCTCCTGATGCCCCCATACACACTAGATACCTCCTATCCCCCATACACACTAGATATCCTCCTGATGCCCCATACACACACTAGATATCCTCCTGTGCCCCCATACACACTAGATATCCCTCCTGATGCCCCCATACACACTATACACACAGATCCTCCTGACTCTGATGCCCCATACACACTAGATATCCTCCTGATCCCCCATACACACTAGATATCCTCTGGTGCCCCATACACACTAGATATCCTCCCTGTCACACTAGATACCACACACTAGATCCTCCTGATGCCCCCACACTCCCATATACACACTAGATATCCTCCTGATCCCCATACACACTAGATATCCTCCTGATGCCCCCATACACACTAGATACCCCTCCTGATGCCCCCCATACACACTAGATATCCTCCTATCCCTCCTGATGCCCCCATACACACTAGATATCCTCCTGATGCCCCATACACACTAGATATCCCTCCTGATGCCCCCATACACACTAGATGATCCTCCCCTGATGCCCCATACACACTAGATACCCTCCTGATCCATACACACCCTCCTGATGAGCCCCCATACACACAGATATCCCCTGATATCCACTCCTGATGCCCCCATACACACTAGATATCCTCCTGTGCCCCATTACAACTAGATATCCTCCTGATGCCCATACACACTAGATATCCTCCTGATGCCCCCATACACACTAGATATCCTCCTGATGCCCCCCTAGATAACACACTAGATATATGCCCCTCCTAGATACCTCCTGTGCCCCCATACACACTAGATATCCCTCCTGATGCCCCCATACCCACACTAGACTATCCTCCTGATGCCCCATATACACACTAGATATCCCTCCTGATGCCCCATACACACTAGATATCCTCCTGATGCCCCATACACACTAGATATCTCCTGATGCCCCCATACACACTATATCCTCCTGATGCCGCCCATACACACTAGATATCCTCCTGATGACCCCATACACACTAGATATCCCTCCTATCCCCCCATGAATCCTCCATGCCATACACACTAGATATCCTCCTGATGCCCCCATACACACTAGATATCCTCCTGATGCCCCCATACACACTAGCTGATCCCCATCACTAGATATCCTCCTGATGCCCCATACACACTAGATATCCTCCTGATATGCCCCCATACACACTAGATATCTCCTGATGCCCCCATATACACACTAGATATCCTCCTGATGCCCCATACACACTAGATATCCTCCTGATGCCCCCATACACACTAGATATATCCTCCTGATGCCCCATACACACTAGATATCCTCCTGATGCCCCCATACACCACTAGATATCTCCTGATGCCCACATAGATATCCTCCTACATACACACTAGATATCCTCCTGATGCCCCATACACACTAGAGATATCCCTCCTGATGTCCCCATACACACTTCCTCTGATGCCCCATACAACACTAGATACCCTCCTGATGCCCCCATACACACTAGATATCCCTGATGCTCCATACACACTAACTAGATATCCTCCCTGATGCCCCCATACACACTAGATATCCTCACTGATGCCCCCCTACACACTAGAATCCTCCTGATCCCCATACACACTAGACATACCTCCTGATGCCCCCATACACACTAGATATCCTCCTGAGCCCCCATACACACTAGATATCCTCCTCCTGATGCCCCCATACACACTAGATATCCTCCTGATGCCCCCATACACACTAGATATCTCCATAGACACACTAGATATCCTCCTGATGCCCATACACACTAGATATCCTCCTATGCCCCTACACCACTAGATATCCTCCAGATGCCCCCATACACACTAGATAATCCTCCTGATGCCCCATACACACTAGATACTGCCTGATGCCCTCCATACACACTAGATATCCCTCCTGGATGCCCCATACACACTAGATATCCTCTGATGCCCCCATACCACTATCTTCCTGATGCCCCATACCCACTAGATTCCTTCTGATGCCCCCATACACACCTCCGATGCCCTATATCCTGATGCCCTGATGCCTATACACACTAGATATCCTCCTGATGCTCCTGCCCCATACACACTAGATATCCCTCCTGATGCCCCCATGACACACAACTAGATATCCTCCTGATGCCCCCATACCACACTTAGATATCCTCCTGATGTCCCCATACACACTAGATATCCTCCTGATGCCCCCATAACACACTAGATATCTTCATCCGTACCTCTGATGCCCCATACACACTAGATATCCTCCTGATGCCCATACACACTAAGATCTCCTGATGCCCCATACACACTAGATATCCTCCTGATGCCCCATACACACACTAATATCCTATGCCCCCATACCACTAGATATCCTCCTGATGCCTCATACACACAGATCCTCCATACACACTAGATATTCCTCCAATATACACACTAGATACTGATGCCCCCATACACATGATATCCTCTGATGCCCCATACACACTAGATATCTCTACCTCGAGATGCCCCCCATACACACTAGATATCCTCCTGATCCCCTACACACTATATATCCTCCTTGAGCCCCCATACACACTAGATATCCTACTGATGCCCCATACACACTAGATATCCCCTGATGCCCCCATACACACTAGATATCCTTCCTTGATGCCCCCCATACACACTAGTAATCTCTGATGCCCCATACACACTAGATATCCTCCTGATGCCCCCATACACACTAGATTCCTTCCTGATGCCCCCATACACACTAGATATCCTCCTGATGCCCCCATACACACTAGATATCCTCCTGATGCCCCCATACACACTAGATATCCTCCTGATGCCCTCATACACACTAGATATCCTCCTTGATTGCCCTCATACACACTAGATATCCTCCTGATGCCCCCCATACACACTAGATATCCCTCCTGAGGCCCCCATACACACTAGATATCCCTGCTGATGTCCCCATACACACTAGATATCCCTCCTGAGGCCCCCATACACACTAGATATCCCTGCTGATGTCCCCATACACACTAGATATCCTCCTGATGCCCTCATACACACTAATATCCTCCTGATGCCCTCATACACACTAGATATCCTCCTGATGCCCACACTAGATATCCTCCTGATGCCCCCAACCACACTAGATATTCCTCCGTTGATTGCCCCCATACACACTAGATATTGCCCTCCTGATTGCCCCCATTACACACTAGATATCCCTCCTTTATGCCCTCATACACACTAGATATTTCCTCCTGATGCCCTCGATACACACTAGATAATACCTTCCTGATGCCCTCATACACACTAGATATCCATCCTTGATGCCCCCATACACACTAAGATAATCCCTCCTGATGCCCCATTACACACTAGATTATACCTCCTGATGCCCCCCATACACAACTAGATATGCCTCCTGATGCCCCCATCACATAGATATCCTCCTGATGCCCCCATACCCACTTAGATATCCTTCCTGATGCCCCCAATACACACTAGATATCCCCTCCTGATGGCCTCCATACACACTTAGAGTGATCTTTCCTGATGCCCTCATACACACTAGATATCCTCCTGATGCCCCCATACCACACTAGATATCGTCTCCTGATGCCCCCATACACGACTAGATATCCCTCCTGATGCCCCCATACACACTAGGATTATCCTCCTTGATGCCCCCATACACCACTAGATAATCTTCCTGTGCCCCCCATACACACCTAGATATCCCTCCTTAATGCCCCCATACACACTAGATATCTCTCCTGATTCCCACATGTATGCTTGGCCAAGTGTGCATGTGTTCTCTATGGAAAGAAAGCTGCTGCCAGACCCCTCTGTTGGTGGCTTATTTCCAAAAGGATCAGGCCTGTTGAGGTTCATCTCGCCATCCTTATCTCTCCTGACATCTGCCATCATAAGGCCCCCATCCTCACTAGATGGAAGGTGGGTTTGGCCAGCAGCTCATATTTGGCACGCATCAGGAATATACAAAGAAATATCTCCCAAGAGAGGGAACCATCTCACCAGCGCCTCCTCTTGGAAATGGCTCCTTATGTGTCAAGATCCGACTTTCCAGCAAGCCTTGGGATTTGACAAGGGAATGAAGGCAGGCCAGATATCCATCCATACCCAGATGCTCGGGGGTGCTCGCCTGGCTTGTTGGAATATTGGATCTTGACTCATAAGGAGCCACTTCCAATAGGTGGCGCTGGTGAGATGGTTCTCTTCCTTGGGAGGTACCTCTGCATATTGTTTTCCTCTGGAGCATTGTTAATTAGTCTCCATACAGGACTGGTCTCTTTAAGGACGCTTTACAGAAATCTGATCTCAGGAACCACCTTCATCATTTACTACGTATTTTTATATATTGGGGGAGTGTTTATGTGCCACTATGGGTCATACATAGCCGAGGCTCGTCCATCACTGTCACGATTTTGCAGCGTTTATGTAACTTTTCCATCTTTTCCCCATATTTAGTCCCATTTTCTTGTCACAGGAGCGGAACTGTGAATTCCCAGGAGTCGGCCATTGTTTTTTTGGGCCCCGTTGCCCGCAGCTATGGAGGCCGCGTATGTGCTGACTACGTTACTATATCAAAGTGACTTCCTCGCTTCATCTACTTCCAGCTTAGAAACAGGGACAGTGACCATGAAGAGGAGAAGTGTCTCTACATTAATATGATTAACGTGCATTATCAGCAAGTCCCAAGACATAGTTATTAACAGAACTGCTGCCACTGCAAGGGGGCGCGGACTACAGGCTGCTGTAAATCTCCGGGAGCGCTCTAGTCTGCATGGCTCCCGTACAGCAGTGAGGCTGTTACTGATAATGCAAGTCCTTTATATCTTAGGGCGCATTCACACAACCGTATCTTCAGTCCGCAATTTTTTGCGGATCGCACACGGACCCATTAGTTTCTATGGGACTGCAAAAAATGCGGACAGCACACGGAGGTCATCCATGCGGCTGAACCACAAATTATAGGACAAGAGTAGGCATTTTTTTTTCCATAAGGCCCGCGAAAAGCGCAGTGCACACGGACCGCATATGTATTTGGCAGATCGGCGAATCAGATACGTTAATTTGAATGCACCCTTATTTACAGGTAATATGTGCAAAATAAGGGTTTGGGGGGGCTGCGGCCCCTCTCATATTTTAGGGGTGGTCTGTGATGGGAGCGAGTATTATATACCCTTCATATTTAAAGGGACTGTTCAAGAAATCCTGGGCAAATAAACTGTATTCCTTATTAATATTTTTCAGCATTTTCAGGATCTCTGCGTGAGGTCAGTGAATGGAAACCCCATTTACATCAAGAGCATGAGAATCTGTGGTGAATTGATCACCCACTGCACTGATAAGAGCTCTGATATCTCTGATGAGCGGTGATCATAAGACCTGGACAGAGTCTCAACCTCTGGAAGGAAGGTTTCCATTCAGCGACAGCTAGTAGAGATCTTGAAAACATAAAACTAGTTTAAAAAGTTGGCCCATCCGCACATGTTTGGCATATTGATCGGATATGCCATGAATGTCTGATAGATACGTGTCCAGTCACTGGGACCTGCTCCAATCTCAAGATCAGCGCCTGAAGCGAATAGAGAGCAACCCCAAATCTTCGTTCACGGCTAAAGGGGTTCTGAAAATAGGTGAGTACTGACTCTATAGTGGTGAGTGGAGAGGACGGCAATTATGTGAGGAGTGCCCTCTGCTGACAGCGGGCAGGGGCGGATTGACCATAGACCTTACAGGGAAATTTCCCGGTGGGCCGATGCTCAGGAGGCCGTCTGAGGAAGTCACAGCCGCCAGTGGAAGTTTTTGGGGATATATTTTGTGCTGCTGGCAGTATTTTGTGATGGACGGTGGTATTTGGGGCGGTATAATGTGCCACAGTATGGTATTGCTGGCCCTGCCTTCCGTCAACTTGGACCCGACTACAAAACATGGCCCCTTCTAGTATTTTTTCCAGGACCACTTTAAGTTCCCAGTCCGCCCCTGGCAGCGGGTCCCAGAGGTGAAATTTGCAGCTATTGATCATTTATGGTCTATCCTATCAATACGCCATAAACGTCCACATGGGAAACCCCTTCAACCTTTGATTAGGCCTACTTCAGACTGCTCTTAGGAGTTCCGGCTGAGAACATTGGCGCGTGTTACCAGAATGGCCGCCGGCCCAATTGACTATAATGGGGTCCAGAGAAGATCTGACAAATAAGCTGGAGTTCGGCTGGACAAAAACCTCTGCATTTATTTGCTGAAACTGAAAAAAAAATCCTATGAATACATGCACCCGTGGTGGATTTGCCATGCGGATTCCGCAAAAATAATGCTCATTATTTCCACAGACAAAAATCCCAGCGGATCTTTTCTGCAGCATGTGAATGGGGCGTACAGATGCGGAATCTGCGCTTCCATCCTGAACACATCAATGTGTAAGCGGGAGGATGAGAGGCTGTGGGACCCCTCGGGGGTTGCTCTATATAACACATAATGATGATATAATGAGCCGTCACATACACGTCCTCCTGTTATTACTGGATCTCCATGTTAATGGCCGTGGAGAATATTCATCATGAAGTAACAGAGCCTCAGTCTCCTCGCCGAGCATCGTCAAGGTCACCGTCTGCCGGTTATCTCCTCTTCAGTCGCCCCTTTCATTCTTCTTTGTGGGATTCTTTGTTAATTAGTGGCCCCTGTAATTATCATCAGTCACCCGGCAGTCTGCGCCACGTCTCCTAATTACGAGGCCGCCTTGGTTATGCCCTGCTTATTTCTAGGGCAAGACGACTGGCAGGAGATTGGGAAATGGCCACGTTCGCTCCTTCCCGCTGCTGCCGGAGTCATTACTTCTTCCGCGCCTCTCGTCCAGCTGAGCTTGACTGATATTTCGTGTTTGAGACGTGGGGAGACGCGGCAGCTCGTCTGAGATATTAAATGGCTGCAAGTGAGAGCGGGGACACGACGAGAAGAGCTGCAAAGAAGCTTTAGGAAGATCTGTAAATCATATCCAATGGCCGGTCATTAAAATGCAGTAAAACAGCCCAAAGCGTGGATTTCTATTTTGTGTATTAAAGGGCATCTGTCAGCAGTTTTGTATCTATGACACTGGCTGACCTGTTACATGTGCACTTGGCAGCTGAGTTGGTCTCATGTTCATATGTGTCCACGTTGCTGAGAAAAATGACGTTTTAATATATGCAAATGAGCCTCTAGGAGCACCGGGGGCGTTACCATTACACCTAGAGGCTCTGCTCTCTCTGCAACTGCCGTGCCCTCTGCACTTTGATTACAGGACCAGGTATTACAATGTTTACACTTCCTGGCCCTGTCAATCAAAGTGGAGAAGGTGCAGCTGTTTCAGAGAGAGCAGAGCCTCTAGGTGTAACGGCAACGCCCCCGTTGCTCCTAGAGGCTCATTTGCATATAATAAAACCTCATTTTTCTCAGTAATGCGGACACATATGAACATGAGACCAACACAGATGCCTTCAGCTGCCAAGTGCACATGTAACAGGTCAGCCAGTGTCATAGGTACAAAACTGCTGACAGATGCCCTTTAAGCTGTATTTTGGCTGAACCCACTGACTTCTCAAAGACTGGTTGACCATCTGATGTGTATGGGGGCTTCCCATCTCTCCTCCCCCTTGGCAGATGTCTGGGAAGACATGGATCACACAGTTGGATTTCAGTATGCCCGATCCTTTCTATCTCGGTGAGATAAACCACCGCCAGAGATGTCTGGTAGCCGCCTTTTCTCTTGCAGAACCCATGCATGCTCAGCAGAGCCTATCACAGGAGTCCTTCTTCAATGGCCCCCACTGAAGCTCCTTCTCCATTAGCTAGATTGACGAGCCCCATTAGTTCTAGAAGACCATGGGCGTCCACTGAAATCCTGAGATTGATTCCAATGAGCAGGGAGAACGATTATTTACCTACATGTATATAGATGGGGGTTGCTCCAATGGACAGGATGGTCAAAGGAGATGATTTGTCTTTCAGGTCTCTAGGAAAGTGGAGTGACTATCCATCCAGTAGTGGCCATATTGGTTGTCAGTAGAGATGAGCGAGCAGTGCTCGTTACGAGCACTGTAACGCTCGGGTCCCGTGTGAAATGCCCGCAGACATTGCGGATCCGTCCTCATCTGCATGTAAGTCAATTAAGACGGATCGTTTGGTATGACACTCATACCAAACGGTTCTGTCCTCACCCGTCTTAAAGTCAGTGGGGACGGTGTCATACCAAATAATCCGTCCTCATTGACTTACATGCAGATGAGGACGGATCCGCAATGTCTGCGGGCATTTCACACGGGACCCGAGCGTTACAGTGCTCGTAACGAACACTGCTCGCTCATCTCTAGTTGTCAGCTTCCCCAAACCATTAAAGAGTCCTTCTTGGCTTTTTGTTTTAGTAAATGAATGTTGTTGATCCTTTCCTATAACTTTGGTGTTCCACGTTCCCCTGTTATTGCCCCTAAAAATGTATTAATTAACTGACACCTGGATCTTACCTTTGGGGAGTGGACCCCTGCACTCTGACACTGTCCAATCAGTGGTGAGTAGGGACACACCCTTTTGGCAAGGGAGAATGGTCACTCCCAACTGAGAATTTAGTCATTCATTTCCAGGAGGCATAACAGAGGAATAGATGAAATCATCATTTCATGAGGAATGCAAATAGTGACTAAATCAGACATATCTGGAGAGATTACGGAAGATTTTTTTTCCTGAGACTGTGCAGCTCCTCACTGACTCTGGGAATAAGAAGCTCATACATCTGTAACGTGGTAATTGCACTGAACCGGCTCCATCATCACTTGCGTCCTCCTTACATAAGAAGGTTGGCGGAGGTCATCCCAGGCAGCAGGTACGGATCCACATGCCCTCGGCCTCCCTCGCCTGAGATACCAGTGACGGCTCAGGGCGGGGAGGACTCTGAAAGCTGCTGCCGGATCGTCATGAACGAAGTGAAATCCTTCTGGGACGTGTTCAAATTGCAGTACATGTTCCTTGTCTGCGGCCGTGCGCTTCCAAGCTTCATTGCCCCTGCACTCTTCATTTAACATTTATTGCAACCTTCTCGCAGCGACAGCCGCCGCCTCTAATTATGGGCCCTGACCTGTTAACGAGACGCACATCAGTTCAGAAGAAGATGTCTCGCAGCCCTTCACTTCTGCCCGTGTGCGGTCTCGCACTGACTGCCCGTCACATACATTGCCGGGCTAAGCGAATACCCCTGGGACGCCGCGTGTTATTCCTGCCAGCCATCGCTGTGAGTCTGGTATAACTACGGCGCTGCCCGCAACTCCTTTTTACGCCGGAAAAGCTGCCGACGTACACGCAAACTATCACCCCTAGCGTGTTATTTGGGATACACTGAGCAGACGTGTAATTTATTGCATAGGAGAGTGGTATTTTTTTAAATTTTTTTTTGCAAGTCAGTGGCCAACGTAGGACATAGAGTCAAAGGCTCCCATCACAGGTATACCATGTGAATACCGCCTCCCGATACCTCTGGTGGAAGCAAAAATATAGATGCATACCTCCCAACTTTGCAAAGAGAGAAAGAGGGACATATTGTGCGGCGCGCGCAGCGCGCCGCGGCAAATTTTTTCTGCAGTAGGCCACGCCCCTAACCCCGCCCACTATAAACTAATCTCACTCAGTCCCTTTACTACACAGGGATAATAAACACAGTGATGTCATCGTACAGGGATAATAAACACAGTGATGTCATCGTACAGGGATACTACACACAGTGATTTCACTGTACAGGGATAATAAACACAGTGATGTCATCGTACAGGGATACTACACACAGTGATGTCACAGTACAGGCAATTTGTTATTTCTGATTATTTTAAGGCATTCCAGTGCTGGTGGAGTTTCATTAGTTTGAATGAATTTTGAGAACTGCAACATTTCATCGGGGAATGATTTTTCTAAATCATGATGATAGCCTTATCTGCGCCCCCCCAGGCCTTGTTTGCACAGGTGTACTGTGACATCATTGTGTTTATTATCCCTGTACTGTGACATCACTGTGTTTATTATCCCTTTACGGTGACATCACTGTGTTTATTATCCCTGTACTGTGACATCACTGTGTTTATTATCCCTGTACTGTGACATCACTGTGTTTATTATCTCTGTACAGTGACATCACTGTGTTTATTATCCCTTTACGGTGACATCATTGTGTTTATTATCTCTGTACGGTGACATCACTGTGTTTATTATCTCTGTACTGTGACATCGCTGTGTTGATTATCCCTGTACTGTGACATCACTGTGTTTATTATCCCTGTACTGTGACATCACTGTGTTTATTATCTCTGTACAGTGACATCACTGTGTTTATCATCCCTGTACTGTGACATCATTGTGTTTATTATCCCTTTACGGTGACATCACTGTGTTTATTATCTCTGTACTGTGACATCGCTGTGTTGATTATCCCTGTACTGTGACATCACTGTGTTTATTATCCCTGTACTGTGACATCACTGTGTTTATTATCCCTGTACGGTGACATCACTGTGTTTATTATCCCTGTACTATGACATCACTCTGTTTATTATCCCTGTACTGTGACATCACTGTGTTTATTATCCCTGTACGGTGACATCACTGTGTTTATTATCCCTGTACTGTGACATCGCTGTGTTTATAATCTCTGTACAGTGACATCACTGTGTGTATTATCTCTGTACAGTGACATCACTGTGTGTATTATCCCTGTACGATGACATCACTGTGTTTATTATCTCTGTACTGTGACATCACTGTGTTTATTATCCCTGTACTGTGACATCACTGTGTTTATTATCTCTGTACTGTGACATCACTGTTTATTATCCCTGTACAGTGACATCACTGTGTTTATTATCCCTGTACAGTGACATCGCTGTGTGTATTATCCCAGTGCAGGAAGAGGTAAGTGCTCTGTGTTTGTGTGTTTGTTTTCTATTTTTCAGGGTCGTGAATGCAGAGGACTACGTCGGATTCGGTGGACTACGTCGGACCAGCTTTTTTTTTTTTTTTAAATAAAATGGTCAAACAGGGGTCTGGGGGAGTGTTTATTTCAATAAAATGTTTTATACTTGTGTGTGTATTTTTTTTTTACAATACTACAGTTTTAGTAATTATGGCTATCTACAGACGGCCCTGATTACTAATACTGGGCTTAGTGCTTGCCGGTATGGCAGGCCAGCACTAACCCCAACATCTATTACCTCGGCACCCACCGCCACCAGGGGTGCCGGGAAGAGCCGGGTACCCGCAGGACCGGACCTTCTAAATTGAGGGTCTGGCTCTGGGGCGGCTGCAGGCTGGTACCATTAGGCAGGGAAGGGCCAATAACCGTGTCCCTTCCCACCCTGGTAGTGCCAGGCTGCCGCTGCTGGTTGTATCAGGCTGGTGAAGGAAAAAAAGGGGGGACCCCACGCCATTTTTTACAAAAATAATTAAATAATTAAAAAAAAAAATGGCGTGGGGTCCCCCCCTTTTTTCCTTCACCAGCCAGATACAACCAGCAGCGGCAGCCTGGCACTACCAGGGTGGGAAGGGACACGGTTATTGGCCCTTCCCAGCCTAATGGTACCAGCCTGCAGCCGCCCCAGAGCCAGACCCTCAATTTAGAAGGTCCGGTCCTGCGGGTACCCGGCTCTTCCCGGCACCCCTGGTGGCGGTGGGTGCCGGGGTAATAGATGTTGGGGTTAGTGCTGGCCTGCCATACCGGCAAGCACTAAGCCCAGTATTAGTAATCAGGGCCGTCTGTAGATAGCCATAATTACTAAAACTGTAGTATTGTAAAAAAAAAATACACACACAAGTATAAAACATTTTATTGAAATAAACACTCCCCCAGACCCCTGTTTGACCATTTTATTTAAAAAAAAAAAAAAAGCTGGTCCGACGTAGTCCACCGAATCCGACGTAGTCCTCTGCATTCACGACCCTGAAAAATAGAAAACAAACACACAAACACAGAGCACTTACCTCTTCCTGCACTGGGATAACACACACAGCGATGTCACTGTACAGGGATAATAAACACAGTGATGTCACAGTACAGGGATAATAAACACAGTGATGTCACAGTACAGAGATAATAAACACAGTGATGTCACTGTACAGGGATAATAAACACAGTGATGTCACAGTACAGAGATAATAAACACAGTGATGTCACAGTCCAGGGATAATAAACAGTGATGTCACCGTACAGGGATACTAAACACAGTGATGTCACAGTACAGGGATAATAAACACAGTGATGTCACAGTACAGAGATAATAAACACAGTGATGTCACAGTACAGAGATAATAAACACAGTGATGTCACAGTCCAGGGATAATAAACAGTGATGTCACCGTACAGGGATAATAAACACAGTGATGTCACAGTACAGGGATAATAAACATTGATGTCACCGTACAGGGATAATAAAGACAGTGATGTCACAGTCCAGGGATAATAAAGACAGTGATGTCACAGTCCAGGGATAATAAACATTGATGTCACAGTCCAGGGATAATAAAGACAGTGATGTCACAGTCCATTATGCCTGTACTGTGACATCACTGTGTTTATTTAAAAAACACAGTGATGTCACAGTACAGGCATAATAGACACAGTGGTGTCACAGTCCAGGGAATAACATTGATGTCACAGTCCACAGAAAGTTAAAAAAATAAAAGTATTACACTTACCTTTTCCCTAGCAGCAGGGCCAGCATCAGCAGGAAGATCTTCTGCTCGTGCCTGAAGGGGGCGGAGCCTATGCTGACGGCCGGCCCCGCCCCCCGCCGAGACCCGATGCATGGATAAAAGGTATGGGGAGCTGCAGGGGGGACAGGAGGGAGGATGGAAGAAGCAGGCAGCCGATTCCGGCTGTCTGCTCCTTCCTGCAACAGGCAAGTGTCTCTGCGTCCTATGGACGCAGAGACAGCTGCCAGAGACCGGGACATACCTCCCCCGTACCGGGACAGCGGGACTGCCACTGCAATCCGGGACTGTCCCGCTGGATCCGGGACGGTTGGGAGGTATGTAGATGTGAACAGAGCCGGTCTGTCCACGAGATGTGGGACCCACTTATAGCACAGGAGATAAATGATAATGTCAGTGTAAATTATAGATCTAGGGCAGTACTGATTCTGCTTGTGGAGACCACCAGTTGTACAGGAAGTCTCACAGGCCAGGCAGTGCACCCTGGGAAATAGGATATGTAAATGAGCTCTCATCCAGGAGGAGGAGCCTGCTGGAGGTAGCTTCCCAATAAGTCACTGTCTGACCCTTTAAGTGGTCTTCCAACAAGACAAACCAGAATCTTTCCTGTAAGGAAAAGACCCGCAAGTGCAGACAGCTGTTTCGCGGAGCTACTTCCAGTAGGTGGCGCTATGGAGGCGCTTTTGGTGAAAGTGTCTTTACTTGTAATTTATAGACGAAACAGAATTGTCTCCTGGAATTTATTTCTCCAGAGGTCTGCAGATCATTGCACCTCTCCAGGTAGATCCATCTACACATTACAGATCATCTCGTGCTCATTAACCATGAAGACCCCTCCTATTTTAAGCGGCTGCGGGACCACTGTCTTCTAGTAAATGTGTAAATATGTTATTCCTGGATGTTCTCCTTTATTTCTATTGCATATGAAGAGATCACCGGGTCCGCTGTGTGGTTAGAGGGATTTCTATAGGACCAGATAAATAATAGCTGCAGTGCCTCCCTGATTTCGGAGGCCTTTATCACTGATCAGATGTCACCAGGGCACATCTTCACCTCTGATTTTGGGAGAAATCTTATTTGGGGGTATAGAAACGAGTGACTGTAGAAGACGCATCACAAGGCACCATTATCAACCTCATATCTAATGTGATGTCAGAATATCCACAGCTCTACGGCAAGCCTTTAGATTTGGCAAGTTGTCATGGCGACACTCCATGCCTGCCGCTATCCATTGGGGGGAACAGGTGCCACATCACTCACCTAGCTTCTGCCCAGCCGCCAGACTCCTGTGCCCCATCCTGCAGAGTGGCTGCTTGGTCTCTTCTGTGCATGTATTGTGCCTATTCATTGAACCTTTTCCTGCAGTACTGCAAGGGTTAATTCCCCTTTTTGCTCCATGTTCAGCAAATCCCTCCTCTATATGCTGGGCTGTTTGTTCCTCTCCTGGTCTAAGCAGTAGATTGTTTTGGCTTTACTGAACTATAATCCATTTGTCTGTGTACTGACTTCTGCCAGTTTCCTGACTCTGCGGCCTGACCTGACCCGTGCCTGTTCACCATACTGACACTGTGCCGCCTGGCCTGACTCTGGATTGTTTCTCAGATTCACAGAAAACTCTGCCTGCCCCGTAAACGAAAAAGCGAGGGGTACCCCATGGTCACTGTCTACTTTCAGGCACTAAAGTACCACGGTCACAATTATTTATACCAACGAAGCCAAGAGGCACGTTCATTTATTTAAAACTATTTATGCTTTACACACATTCGGGCCCAGTTTATCAAGTGTAAGACCACCCACTTATGTATGACCATCTATTATGTGCCCTTATGTAAAAGGGGTTGTCCAGGTTTACTGTCTGTCCTGCCTGAACCGACATCCGGTGTGGAGAGATGCAACTTGCACAATCGATGGTTAGGTTGCAGGGGCAGCCATCTGACGCCAAGCAAGTATCAGGCCTGAGTTCTATTAGAATAAGCTCCATGCACGATACTCGCTGGGTGGTGGACGGTTGCCTTGGAAATCTGACTACCTGGCATGCAGCTGAATCCCTCCACAGTCTATGTCTGATTGGGCAGGAGAGAGGGACTGGATGGCCCTTTTAGCCAACATGCAGCTGTATCTCTAAACACCTGATGTCAGATCGGGAAGGAGAGAGGGGCTGGACAACCCTTCTACCCAGGGTGCAGCTGCATCCCTCCACGCCTGATGTCAGATCGGACTGGAAAGAGGGGCTGGATGACCCTTTTAGCCAACATGCAGCTGCATCTAATGCACACCTAATGTCAGATCGGGAAGGAGAGAGGGGCTGGACAACCTTTTTACCCAACACACAGCTGCATCCCTCCACACCTGATGTCAGATCGGGAAGGAGAGAGGGCTTGGACAACCCTTTTACCCAAGGTGCAGCTGTATCTCTCCACACCTGATGTCAGATCGGGCAGTAGAGAGGGGCTGGGTGACCCTTATACCCAAGGTGCAGCTGCATCCCTCCACATCTGATGTCAGATCGGGCAGGAGAGAGGGCTTGGACAACCCTTTTACCCAAGGTGCAGCTGCATCCCTCCACACCTGATGTCAGATCGGACGGGAGAGAGGGGCTGGGTGACCCTTATACCCAAGGTGCAGCTGCATCCCTCCACATCTGATGTCAGATCGGGCTGGAGAGAGGGCTTGGACAACCCTTTTACCCAAGGTGCAGCTGCATCCCTCCACATCTGATGTCAGATTGGGCTGGAGAGAGGGCTTGGACAACCCTTTTACCCAAGGTGCAGCTGTATCTCTCCACACCTGATGTCAGATCGGGCGGGAGCGAGGGCTTGGACAACCCTTTTACCCAAGGTGCAGCTGCATCTCTCCACACCTGATGTCAGATCGGGCGGGAGTGAGGGGCTGGTTGACCCTTGGCAACACACCCTTTCAGGATTATATTGGTCTCTTGTGGGACATCAGTTGACAATTACACATGTGGAGCTCAGCGGTCACGTCATCTGATAATGGAGGGGGAGCTAAACTGTCTCTTTCCAAGGGCAACCGACTAAACGTATAGATGGAGAAAAAAAATACAAAAAGAGTAACTGAAAGTATTGTCACTTAGCTCTTTATGTGGACCGTATAAAGGTATAAGGACATGTTGGAGGCGATGATCTGCTGAAAGAAAGACCATGGATGATTTGGTGGCGTCCGCCTGCTGGTTCCCGCACGGATTTGGATGCCCGCCACATATCTTTAGATGGATCATCTTGGAAGATGAACGGATTAATGTGGTTGCCTTGGAACAAAAACCACGATGACAATGACATACGTGCAGTGGTTAGAGAAGCCCCAGTGCTCTCACTGTAATTGGCAAGACTGCGCCGTGTATCCCAACGGAAAGTCGGCAATGTCCAAATCAAACAGCAGCCAAATGCCAGCAGAGCATCGCAGCCGGGGGGAGGCAGATCGCTTTCCAAGAAAAAAAGGAAGATCCTTTATGTGACTGGGCACAAAAAGCGGGTATCGGCCATCCTCCTACCACCCGGGGAGGCCGAGACATCACTATACAGCATACATGGCATAGTCTGTCCCATGCACAGGTTTCTAGCATAGATCTCAGGAGATGAAAGCATCATCCTGTGCTAAAAATGCCGCCATCTAAGGTCAGGAACCAGCACCACAGCCACCAGTGAAGGAAATATGCTGGTGGTGGATTTCCTGTACAGTGTATATAGCAGATGCCTCGGGTGCAGTAATATTGTATGTTCTCTGTCTTCTGGATATAGGATTTGGTGGTTGTGGTTAGAAGCATGGTCTGTCATCCACCCGTGACCCATATATATACTACTGCGGTGCACACGTCTGTGTCCTGGCGTTATATAATGGCATTGATCGGACTGACACTGTGTCTGGGATAGCCTGAAGCCACAGGAGAGATTATCTTGCCGCTGTGATAACATGGCCGGCTATGTATAATCATACTGGGGTTACATCTAGGGGGTGTCCCTCCTAGGAGCAAAATACGTCTCTTACTGGACCAGCTTCCAGGGAGTTAGTAATAGTGAAGGGGCCGATTTGTACCCAGAACATGCCCTCGTTTAAATGGCCTTTTAGGGTATGGCCACATGGGTCCAAGCTACTCCCACCTGTGGCCACACTATTTTACGTTATAAATGGTCCCGCGGGCGGCCCGATGTGCGCTCCAGTGCCCACGATTTATGCCGCTCCGGGACATATGGCCTGCTCACAGACCGTATGTCTCAGAGCGCATACGGTCGTGTGCAAGGGCCATTAGGAGCTGTAAGACACAGCACAGAGTATTTCAGCTTTGATTACCAAGCAGTCTGGTCTGTCAGACCTAATGGATCCATGTTGTAATCTGGAAGCCGTACCCATAATCTTAGAGAGCCACAGGGGAGACGCACAAGTAATCAAAAAGAAAGAGGTCCCTGCCCAAAAGAGCTGACAATCTAAAATGAACGGGATGAATGGCGCTGCTTTAGTCCAGGGACTTAAAGCCCTCCTTGAAAAAGGGAGTTTTTAAAGCACGCTTACATCTGGGGCGGTCAGGAGTAAGTGTGGTGTCCGGGGCAGAGAGTTCCACAGTATGGGTGTCGCCCAGTAGAGGTCCTGCAGACAGAAGCAACAGCGCCAGTACAAGCAGTGTAGATATAGTAGAGGTGTAGTCTGAACGTCCTGCACCTGGTGCCTGCGCCTCAGGACGTCACGTGTGGTTCCCCAGTGTAAGGCTGAGATTGCTGCCTCCGTATCTTCCATACAGACGGCTTGTAGCTGTTGTTTTACAGCAATTAGAGGTCATTCGTGTCCCGAGGTTCTCATCTAATTCATCATGTGCTTTATACCAGAGTACAGCACCAACTGAGCCCATGAAATGAAGAGCTCCCGCACCTCCCGGGTGCCACTGAATCGCTAACATTCATTAGTCTCCAGCAAATTACAAGAGGAGAGGGATAGAAGGTTGTTTTGCTGAAGACGGCCGATCCTGTATGTAAAGGGTCGGGTCATTTTCCTGAAGGACCCTTAATTGTCAGTGAATTAGATGTGAAGGGGCTCAGAAGGCAGCACACTGGACTGAAGTGGCTTTTACCAATCCATACGTACGGCTGCCTCTTACAGCCCAGACATAAAAGATTTCCTGCTCTAGAAAGTGACGAGCATTTCTTTTTATTTCTGAGTGAGCCTGTACTTCATCACTAGTGACGGACGTACTCGGAGCCAGCAACAGGTTGTGGTTTCGGAGGAGGATCAGCACAGTACATAGCAGGGGCGTAGCTACAGGCTCTTGGGCCCTGGTGCCAGAGTTTAGCTTGGGCCCCCCTTCCCTCAGTGCTTTGTGGCCAAGGGCAGGGAAGCACATATCCTTTGTGCTGTCTGAGGCAAAAATTTAAATGCCCTCCCCCATGCCAAATTCTTGATCTAACCCCTTCCCTCCAGCCAGAGGTGTAACTAGAGCAGCATACACTATCTATAATACCAGTGTCTTCTGATGATGCACAAGGGTCTTTGGGCCCCCTCAGGCTCCTGGGCCCGGTAGCGACTGCTACCTCTGCACCCCCTATAGCTACGCCCCTGGTACATAGTATTATCAAGCGTTCCCTCCGTTTCAGCAGCAGCAGGTGGAGTGACAACCAGTGAGCGCAGCGCCGTGTACAGGTAATTAATCCACCGCTACAGCGAAAAGGGAAGTCAGGAGATAAACCGGCAATAAATCTATACGTGGCGATGTCTCGAGTGCACAGATGGGATTTATGACACTTCTACCAGGTGAAAACTGACGCTAGATCTGATCTCCGTTTTATTCACCCTCGTGCGGAGGAATCAGGAAAGCATCAGGTGTGGATGCAGATTACGGTGTCATCATATACATACCTGTCAACCGCAGACGTGTCCTTCCTGCTTGTAAGGTGGGAGATTCTGATAACTTTATATTGGGGAGCTTCTAGGGTAACATGTCACACGACATTTCATCTAATGATTGTAACAGATACAGACATGCTGGATATTGTGTCGCAGGTAACTTTTACTCCATTGACTTTAATGTAAGTCGAGCATGAAACGCAAATCGCCTGCGTCTTTACAGCCAAATCACAGCTGTAAAATAGTAGCGCAACAGCGAGTTTTGAAGCGCAACTTATCTGTAGTCCTGTCCTTAGGCTCAGTGGGCTTCACTGTATGACGTCTGTCACAGGTATTTGTTGTACATATATGTAATAGCATCGACTTTTAATGTAATGTGAACACAGCCTTCAGGCTACTTGCACACCTTGCGGATATGTGCATTTTTTCCATGTAGAAAAAACTGTGTATATAAATACAAAACCAGCAAAAAAGCATACATGAGATTTGTCTAATCTGTGCCGATTTATAAACCATCAACATGTCAATTGTTTGTGCAGTTCGTTGTTTTTTTTTTGTGGACGGATATCACGCTTTGTAATGAAAGGGTGAAAACGGCAGCAAATCCGCAACAAAAACTGCAAGTAACATATGCAGTTTTTGGTGCAGAAACACTGAGAAATGCATGCACAACTTCTGCAGATCTGCCGCACACAAGTCCACAATGGCGTATCTGCAGGGTTCAAGCATGCACATTCATTCTCTATGGCAGTGATTTTCAACCAGTGTGCCTCCAGCTGTTGCAAAACTACAACTCCCATCATGCCCAGGCAGCCTACAGCTATCAGCCTACAGAAGGGCATGGTGGGAGTTGTAGTTTTGCAACAGCTGGAGGCACACTGGTTGAAAATCACTGCTCTATGGGACTACTGGAGGTCCCTCTCTGACTGGCCCAAAGGATTTTACGTAAATGGTGCTGCGGAGCCAGTGATCGCTGTCCGCCAGTCAGCACGCAGGGAACGTGGTCTTATGGCCGCCCAATTGGGAGCTGAACCTAATTGAGTCAGTCCATTAACACTCTCTAATCCAAGTCCCCATCTATCCTGAGGAGATGCACGGCCCTGGAGGGGACGCAGTGGTCACTGGTAAATTTGGCTCAGAATTCATCACTGAAAATCATTTTTCCCCCTTTTTTTATTAGTAAAATGCTAAAACATTTCTGACGTGGCCGTATCACCATGGACTAATATGAGGCTGTGATCAATAGTTACTGTAAAGGGAGAATCGCACGCCGCATTGATCGCTGTAGAAATGGCCCTGAGTGGCTGGAAGAGCCCAGGAAATCCGTATTAAATGAGCTTCTCTCGGTTGTTTTGCAGAAAATCAATCGGGCTCCTTCTGATGAAGAATGCTTCTTTGACCTCTTAAGTAAATTTCAGAGTAACCGGATGGATGATCAAAGATGTACGTTAGAGGACAGCCAGAGCGGAGGGCCGGAGCCCACAGCGACACCTGTGCCTGCCCTGGACGACCGGATATGTGAGTCCTTATTACTGTGCAGCACCTCCGGGCAAAAGTCACAACTAAAGATCTGGCTGTAGCAGGACATCCTGAACCTAGAACACTTCAGTCTATTTCCTACACACAGAACATCCGAGACCTAGAACACTTCAGTCTATTTTCTACACATAGAATATCCTGGACCTAGAACACTTCAGTCTATTTCCTACACACGGAACATCCGAGACCTAGAACACTTCAGTCTATTTCCTACACACAGAACATCCTGGACCTAGAACACTTCAGTTTATTTTCCCATAAACAGAACATCCAAGACCTAGAACACTTCAGTCTATTTTCTACACACAAAACATCCGAGACCTAGAACATTGCTGTCTATTTTCCCATAAACAGAATATCCTGGATCTAGAACATTTCAGTCTGTTTATAGGAAAATAGGCTTGAATATTCTAGGTCTCGGATGTTCTGTGTGTAGGAAATAGACTGAAGTGTTCTAGGTCTCGGATGTGTGTAGGAAATAGACGGAAGTGTTCTAGGTCTCGGATGTTCTGTGTGTAGGAAATAGACTGAAGTGTTCTAGGTCCAGGATTTTCTGTGTGTAGGAAATAGACTGAAGTGTTCTAGGTCTCGGATGTTCTGTGTGTAGGAAATAGACTGAAGTGTTCTAGGTCCAGGATATTCTGTTTATGGGAAAATAGACTGCAATGTTCTGGGTCTCGGATGTTCTGTGTGTAGGAAATAGACTGAAGTGTTCTAGATCCAGGATGTTCTCTTGTGTAGGAAAATAGTCTAAAATGTTCTAGATCAGGGATGTGGGAAACCAAAGTGTTCTAGGTCCAGGATAAGGAGAAATGGCCACTGCGATTCCTCAAATTACTGCAGGTTTTAACTAAATTTCATCTGTAAAAACCAAGCAGCCAAAAACTAACGAGAAACCGCAGACATTTGTGGTAAAGTCACAGACTGACCAGAGTGAAGACTACTGCAGTGTGTGAATGAACCCTGGGCTGTTTTTCTGGTCTCATGTAAATTAAGCTTAAAGGGGCGTTCCCCTCTATCTCTAGGATATGCCCTCACTTTTGGATCGGTGGGGTCTAAGCTCTGGGACGCTAATCCTGAGAATAAAGGGGCTGCAGTGCAGGTTTAGTGCTGCACCCCCATCTACCTTTCCCCTGCACCCTGGCCCATGAAGGCAGGAAACCACGAAGGGGAGGCAGCGCTGCTACCACTGTCATTCTCAGCATTGGTTGATCTGTCGCCCCTCCATACGATGGGAATACCCCTTTAATCATCATATAATGAAAACATTATGACTGGTGTTTCAGTACATCATCATATTTAAAGCCTTTTCTTGATGTCAGGAAACGAGAACTGAGGCTGAAAAACAACTGTAAAGACCTCGTCCTTCTTACAGCTGTTTGTTTGTCACACTTGCATCTGCTTTTTGTTGTGATGGTTTGTTACAATGTATCAGCGCTGGTAGAATGCATCAGCTTGGTGTGAGGTTCTGGATGGTGTGGATCATCTAGAAAAGACTCACAGCAAGATCCCAGTATTTTTTTCAGCTTTTAGATGCAAATTAGAACATTCCTGTTCACTGACAGCAAACAGAGATCTTTAACCTAGTACTGTTTTGCTGGAGTGGAAATCCAGCAGTGGCAAAAGTAGCTAACTGGAGGGGGGAGGGCTGCTTTAGATGCTGCTACCTCCTGAATGGTAGCAGCTAGAAACCTGCAACTGGTCTTGTTTGAAGGCAGACATTCCAAGCTTTCAGACAATGTTCAGGGCAGAGGAAGATATCACTGATAGAAATCAGGATGCTGTGAATGCAGCTGAAAGTCAAAATAGGCTTTACGTGGGATTATTCCTGACTTGATTTTTAACAGTGATTTATCCTCTGTTGCTTGGACTTTAGCTTTTATTTTGTCAGAATGTCAGTTTTCAAACGAGACCAGTTGCAGGTTTCTAGCTGCTACCATTGAGGAGATATCCCCATCTAAAGCAGCCCTACTTTAAAGGGGTTCTCCAGGAATGAAGAAAATGAAAATACTTAAATATTACTTTAATATTAATATATTCCCAAATACCTTTCATTAGTTATTCTGGCTCTTTTTGTTTAGGGAGCGATCATTAGGAAAAATAAAGTGGCCGCCGTCCTACTAGTACTCACATGACCCATTGTAATCACACAGCAGGACAAGCTACTTCAGAGCGCTGAGCTAAAGAGCTGCCTCATCCTCCTCTATGCTCTTCTGGTCAGGGATTAAGATCCTGAATACAGATGATAAAATGAATCTCTGTAGGAATGGAGTTCAGGAGGAGACATGAAGTACAGAGAGGAGGGTGGGAGCTCTTGTCTTGTCTCCATTACCACAGTCTGTCCTCTGTACTTCATGTCTCCTCATGAACTTCATTCCTACAGATCTTCAGCTGAAGATTGTATCATCTCTATTCAGAACCATAATCCCTGACAAGCAGAGCAGGGAGGAGGATGAGGCAGCTCTTTACCTCAGTGTTGTGAAGTAACTTGTCCTCCTGTGTGATTAGGACAGGTTCTGTGTGTACTAATAGACAAAATGAGCCATTATAACTAATGAAAGGTATTTGGGAATATATTTAGAATAAAGTAATACTTAAGTCTTTTCATTTTCTTCATTCCTGGAGAACCCCTTTAATTACAGAAATCATACATTTCTATCTGAAAAATAGCTGTAAAGTGACCCATTTTGAGCCTTAGCGACGCTCCTCTGTCTTCTGTTTACATAACGGTGGAGACTTGCTAACACTGACTGTTATGTAAACAGAAGTCAGAGGCTCAAAATGGGCCACTTTAGAGCTATTTTTCTTATAGGAATGTATGATTTCCGTAATTAAAGTATATGTTTTTGAAGGATTTTGATACTGATGGCCTAGCCTCAGGTTAGGTCATCAATATCTAATCAGTGGGGGTTCGACACTCAGCACCCTGGTGATCAGCTGTTTAAAGAGACCATAGTGCGTTAGTGAGAGCGGCGGCCTCCTTACAGCTGACCAAGCACAGCGCCGTACAGTGGCTGTGTTTGGTATTGCAGCTTAGGGTGCCAGGAATCGGACCCCCACCGATCAGATATTGATGACCTACCCTGAGCATACGTTACATAATGCCATAAATTGTTCTCGCTAGATCCCTCTACATAAAGCCGAGTTCACACCTGCGTCCTGAATTCCGTTTTTCTGTTCTGACAGAGAAAGTGAATTCAAGCTGTGATAAAATATGTCACGTGACGGACACCAGCAGCGCCCAACAGATCACACTGACTTACAATGGGGGCCATCAGCTTCAGTCCCGGTCCCCATTTTGCCAGAAAGTAACGCAGCGTGCAGCTAAATGTGATGGAATCTGTGACGGGAGCTTCTGATGCAGATTTCTTCATCACCAGGGGGTCACTTCTGCACACATGGGGTTAATGTGATCAGCAATTCACAGCGGTGGTATCTGTCACATCACAGCAGATCAGTAGCTGACCGCCGTGACATGGTCGGATGTCCCCTCCCGGTGGTCTTCTTCCCCCGGCTCGCCGGACTGTCAAGTCTGGAGAGAAAGCAATCAAATCACCGGATACAGCTCTGGGGCCCGAGGCAGGCAAAGGGACACAAGCAGCTGGGACCTGCCGCCGGCTGGCATGTCACCATGTCCCTCGCCCAGATGGAGGAGACCATACTGTGGGGGGTTCATTTAAAACAGAACTACGATATTAACCCTTTAGACAGAATAGCTGTCACACCCAGGCCCCACTGTGAGATAATCGTTCACCGGCGCTCCATGATCCCAGGAACTGTATTATTATGGCGCCACCTGCAGGCAGCTCCAAATTAACAGGCTCAGTATCCGGGTTCGTGCCCGCTTCTACCCCCATCATTGTCAGGTAATCTTTCCAGATCCAGTTTGCCTCAGACGTGCTGCGCGGGCTGTAATGTGCGATTATGGTGAGACGCCAGCACTTGTTAGCCGCGAACATGTTAACGCCGGTCACAATACCTACAATAGAGAGCTCTGAAGAAAGCTTTAATTGCCCACAATGAGCGGTAATGACTGGTGTTATGTGCTGCCATCGTGTCACCGAGGACGCACATAGCTTCACATCTCCCAAATAATAAGGGGGGAGGGCCACGCCAATTATCCCCTTCACACAGCCACTCATCCGTAGGTCATCATTAGGCAGCTTGGGACAAGGGATGTTACATCACTCACAAGTCTAATGAGTGGAAACAGAAGGAGCTGCACCATACTGTCCTATTTAAAGGGACAGTCCCACAGTAAATAATGGTTTGCTTGGTTACGTCACACAAAATGTAACGTTACAATTGGAATAATTATATGCTCCTGTGTGTAGATAATACTGATAGATGCTTGATATAGCGTCCCCTGCTGTTCTTTTGATCCACTCTCAGAATATTAACCAAATATGTCCAGTGCCGGTGGTCACACGTGCTCAGTCCCTCCACCTGGATCCTCTTGTATAGGTGGTGGAGTGATTCTTACTACTGTACAGACCAGACAGAGAGCGTCTTCTTTTCACCAGCACTAGGCACAAACTAGACGTTCTGAGAGAGAAACAAAAGAACACAAGGGGGCGCCGTAACAAGTACATAACAGCAGTATCTAGTCCCCTGGCAAAACTACAACTCTCAGCATGCCCTGATCGCTGTAGAATATTTTGCAACAGCTGGAAGACCACGAGTTTGACATCCCTGATCTAGACACAGGAATTCTTTACCTCCCTTTATAAAACAGTGTGTATGTAGTAAGCTCCCCCTAGTGGTGGCTGCAGGCAGCTGGAATTTTATCATTCAACGAGACAGGAAATATATCTCCCACCGCTATATATATACTAAGAAATTAATCAGCAAATTATGATATAGCTAAAAACAACAATGGCCATGATCAAATGGAACATTTGGGGTAATCCCATCATGTTTCTCTGTTACCTCACAATATTCATTTTGGATATTGGACGATGGTAAATTTCCCATAGCTATGTCTATAAGCTGTCCCCTTCTGACTTAAAGGGGTTGTCCAGGACTTTACTACTGCTGGCCTATACCAATATCTGCTGGGAGGGGATACAGCACCCCACAGCTCCGTCCATTGTGCCCATGGAAGCAGCTATGTCCGATCACTACACAATGGACGGAGCTTGTAGTTCTGGTGGTGGGGCTACTGCAGAACAGTGGATCGGCAGGGGTGCAGGGTGTCGGACCCCTGACAAATGCATATTGACAGCCTTCTAACAAACAGAAGGAGACAACTATTTCCCTCTCAGAAATTTCTACACTAAGGAATATAACAGAGAAGAGCAAAGCGATTCATCTCATCAGCAGGACTTCCTCTGAGTAGCGTCGCCTGCACAGTCACAGCCCCAAAGCTGGAGCAGAGTCTCAGCGCCGCAGGCAGGAGATTGTCATGGTCGTGCTAAATGTCTGTCTCCGTCAATCAAGAGTCAGGTGGGGGCTTCTTCACCTGCAGGGACGGCGCCCCACACACAGCGAAGTCCTGCTGATGAGACAAATCAACGTGCATATCTCTAGAATATAACGCTGCCCCCCAGGAATAAAAAACGTAAGAACTTTTCCATATTATGGCGCCCCCTGCTGCACATCTATAAAATAATTTACATACAAGACTCTGCTTTATAGCAGTTAACCCTTTATTGCTTTACCTTTGCAGCTACTTCATCGTCAATGGCCTCGCCTCAGACAGAAGAGTTTTTTGACCTGATAGCCAGTTCTCAGAGCAGACGGCTGGACGACCAGCGGGCGAACGTTGGGAACCTTCCTGGTCTACGACTAACCCACAATAACATGGGACATCTGAGGGTAGAAGGCGACCAACAGGAGCCCGGGGACGAGTTCTTCAACATGCTGATGAAATGCCAGGTGAGAGCCCATAACGGGATCCGGGTGCGGATCAGTACCAAGTATCAGGGTGGCCATCAGTGGTCGTCGGCCAAAGCTCAGCTCTACCTCCCCGTTCTCATCGCTGACTAGCACGTATGTCTTCTGAATGGGAAGAGACCTCTTCGGTGGGCGGCTTATGTCCCCCGAGAACAAAAGGATTGGGCATGCTGAAAGCCAACATGTCTGACCATTGCTCCCTGACATTCAGACACACTAGATGGTCAGCTGGGTTCATCTGACATACATCTAATGGGAAAACTTTCTTCCTAGGAGTATGCATGTCAGCAGCCATCTTGGTTTATTAAAGGGGTTCTGTGACTTCTTTATACTGATTATGTCACCTCTGGGTTACGTCGTCAGTGGGGGAGGGGGGGGGGGTCAACTCTTGCTAATCAGCTCTTTGAGAAGGATAGTGCTCCTGTGAGCTCCACGGCCTTCGTGCAGCTTACCCTGGGCCAGTGAGGTCACATTCATTGGTCGCATGGCCTTGGCACAGCTCAGTCCCATTTAGGTGAATGGGGCTGAGCTGCTCTACAATGGGCGGCGCTCACTGGAGCTCCAAAGTCTCCTTAAATAGCTGATCGGGTTCCTGGGTGTTGTACCAGCACCAACCAGATACTAAAAACGGTCATCAGTATGAAAAAAAAAGCTGGAAAACCCCTTTAAAGAAATAAGATTCATGACCTAGATCCTGGTGGAGCAGCGCCCTCTAGTGGCCAGTCTTGGTAACAGTCAGCACTTCCTTGTCTATAAGATGCCTTTTCGTGGAGCTTTGGTTAGCAGCACAGATTTTCCGCTGCCATCTAATGATCAGGTTCCAGCTTTCTGGGAATTGCAGGGGATTTCTGTTTGAACCCTTTCATTAGTTCCCAGGGAGGATCATTTTCCTGTCAGCGGTGGATGCAGGGCTCACACACAGGTTTTCATTATTACGCTTCACTGGAGAAGCGAATCTCTGACTATTGCCATCCACTCTTCAATTAGAGCCGCTCCAGCTGTAGAGACTCTCCAAAGCCTACCACGTGTTCAGCCTATTTTCAAGTGTATGTAGGATGAAGGGGTATTCTCATCTTAGACAATGGGGGCATATCGCTAGGATATGCCCCCATTGTCTTATAGGTGCGGGTCCCACCGCTGGGACCCGCACCTATATCCAGAGCGGGGAGCGCTGCGCCTGGAGGACCCCAGGTTTCCAGGGGTCCGGCCACCACCAGGTGCAGCTCCCCGCGCCGCTCATAGAAATGAATGGGAGCCGGGCCGTGCATGCGCGGTGCGCTTCCAATCATTTCTATGGAGCCGACGGAAGTAGCCGAGCCAGCGCTCGGCTATTTTCGGCGGCCCCATAGAAATGAATGGAGGGCGGCTGCGCATGCGCAGTGCGCCCTCATTCAGTCCGGGGGCTCCGTTCTGGATATAGGTGTGGGTCCCAGCGGTGGGACCCGCACCTATAAGACAAGGGGGGCATATCCTAGCGATATGCCCCCATTGTCTAAAATGAGAATAACCCTTTAAAGGAGCTGGGATTAGAAAAAGGGTCGGATTTCTTTAGGGCAGGGATGCTCAACCTGCAGCCCTCCAGCTGTTGCAAAACTACAACTCCTAGCTGTAGGCTGTCCAGGCATGCTAGGAGTTGTAGTTTTTCAACAGCTGAAGGACAAAAGTTGGGCATCTGTCAGCAGTTTTGTACCTATGACACTGGCTGACCTGTTACATGTGCGTTTGGCAGCTGAAGACATCTGTGTTGGCCCCATGTTCATATGTGCCCGCATCGCTGAGAAAAATGAAGCTTTAATATATGCAAATGAGCCTCTAGGAGCAACGGGGGCGTTACCATTACACCTAGAGGCTCTGCTCTCTCTGCAACTGCAGCGCCCTCTGCACTTTGATAGGACCAGACAGTGAAAACATCATCACAACTTGCCCTGTCAATCAAAGTGCAGAGAGCAGAGCCTCTAGGTGTAATGGTAACGCCCCCGTTGCTCCTAGAGGCTCATTTGCATATATTAAAACGTCAATTTTTTTCAGCAATGCGGCCACATATGAACATGGGACCAACACAGATGACTTCAGCTGCTAAGTGCACATGTAACATCATAAACACACGTCAGAAGTCTGATTTCCCCAATGGCAGGCTTCTTTAGAGAGTAATAACCCCCCTTTAACACAGCTCAGAGATTTACTGGAAGTCTCCGAGCAGTGCCAAAGGGGTCTGATCACTCTGGAAGTACATGGTGTCCAATATCACAGACTGCATTTCTCCATTGACATGTTTCTCTCCATTTACCTGTTTGTGTAGTCTTCACGGATAGACGACCAAAGATGCGCCCCGCCAGACCCCATGCCCAGAGGCCCCACGATGCCAGACGAGGACTTCTTCAGCCTCATCCAGAGAGTACAGGCCAAGAGGATGGACGAGCAGCGAGTAGATATCCCATCCAGCCAGGAAGAAGGCGACCATCAAAGTAATCAACGGAGGCCAAACAACAGCTAAAGCGTTAGCTCTTCTGCCCAGACAAAGACCTGCCTGTAACCAGGGAAGCAAACCTCCCGAGGATCTGACTCCACGTAGTGTCTGAAAGCAGAAAACGACTTTCGAATTAGAATTTTTTTGTATTTGCATAGCTGAGGCGAATCGTTAAACGTATGTGAAATATCAAGTGTCTTCGGCCAATCAGTAAATTAGCAAGGACCTTCCGTTTTTATAGGACTTTTTTTTGTAGTAGGCGGCACCAGACGAGAATCTGCGAGGGCCGGAAACCTAGTAATAGAGGCAAAGAGCCGCAGATTTCAGGTGGACGAGATTTGCACCACAAGCCACAACGTCTGAGGAAGCGTTACAGAGAACAGGGGGCGTCGTGGGCCCCAAGCTTTATAGTGGGAGAGAATGGCGTTACTACTGTATGTCGTAAGCGGGTAAGAAAGCATGGACCCCGTCACTAAGGGCCTTATTCACTAAATGGCAATAATTATGCTGTTTTGTAGCTTAGTGATTTTTTTTAAATATTTTTTTTCTTTTGTAATATATTCTTTATGGATTTTAAAGAACAAGTGAGACTGTACGTGACATCCATAATGAATGTGAGCGTAGCACCTAGAACGCGCTGTGTCTGACCTGGCGTTCTAGCAATAATATAGCGGGCAGCTGGGAGGCGCTGTCCTAGATTTACTGCCGTTCAGTGAATGAGGCCTAGAGATTGCAAGCTACAAACTGCCGTGTCTTCTTCTCCAGCGGATTGGAGCACACAAGGCCTCTCCTATTCATTATCGTAAGGACCAAGGAACTCTAGGCACTTCTTAAAGGCAGCCAATCAGGGCGAGGCGTCCGAAAATCGACAGGTTATGCCCCCCCCCAGACCATGATCGTAGCCAGCGCAGCCATGTCTACAAGATGGACACTAAAAGCAGTGGGAAAAGTCTATGAAGAGGGCATTATGGGAATATTCTGTTCATTTTAAAAACCTCTGCTTGCTCACAGTGACTGGAAACATTCTGAACAGACTGAGGACACGATGGTAGAATCTCACTGAGCTCCAGGCTGACACACACCAGCAGACTATCGGGGATGGGCAGCAACGTGGCAGATTTAAGCCACGGATTTGCCATGCCTGGCATACATGCCATATCAGTCATGCCCTCATGCAGCTGAGGTGTTTTGCTTACAGAGGATTACCTATCCTTGATGTTCCCATTCAATAGCAGCAAGCAGAGATTTTAAAAATGGTAAGGAACTGGTGGAAAAAAAAAAAAAACATAAAAATGAACCTTTTTGCCCATAGTGACCAATCACGGTCCAGGCTTAGGTTACTGTACTCATTACACAATCATTAACCCTTTAAGTCTGTCCGGTAGGCGACACCTCACAGCAAACGATGGAGGCTCTATTCTGTTTCTATTGGAGGTATACGTTGAGAGTATTGATATTCACATCTCACATCAGCCACGGACTCCCATACTGTGCTGTGCACTTTTTGTACCATGTCCCTCTACATAGGAAAGTGTATCTGTCAGCAGTTTTGTACCTATGACACTGGCTGACCTGTTACATGTGCACTTGACAGCTGAAGGTGTCTGTGTTGGTCCCATATTCATATGTGTCCGCATTGCTGAGAAAAATGACGTTTTAATATATGCAAATGAGCCTCTAGGAGCAACGGGGGTGTTACCATTACACCCAGAGGCTCTGCTCTCTCTTTAAATGCCGCTCCCTCTGCACTTGATTGACAGGGCCAGGTGTGATGACCTTTACACTGCCTGGTCCTGTCAAAGTGTAGAGGACGCAGCAGTTGCAGAGAGAGCAGAGCCTCTAGGTGTAATGGTAACGCCCCCGTTGCTCCTAGAGGCTCATTTGCATATATTAAAACTTCATTTTTCTCAGCAATGCGGACACATATGAATATGGGACCAACACAGACGCCTTCAGCTGCCAAGTGCACATGTAACAGGTCAGCCAGTGTCATAGGTACAAAACTGCTGACAGATGCCCTTTAAATACCATCTGCTACAGAACAATCCCTATAGTACATGACACACATCTCATTAGAGGGATATTACAGGGTTACCTATCAATACGTCGGAGGCAGTCTTTTTTGGAGAATGCAGGGGACACATCCAGATCTTCATCCTCTTGCAGAGATCGGCAGGTACGTAGTCACATTCAGCTGCCAATATCTCCATTCACCCCTCAGCTGGAGGCATCAGCTGGCAGAGCAGGACCACCATTCTCCTGATAGGTGGGGGTCCCAGAAATGGAGCTCTATCCTATCTAATGTAGGAAAACCTTCATAAAGTGCTCTGAAGAGTCCTGTGACTGGACATAGGGACGCACCAGCTGCAATATAGCCTTCTAATAATGACGTGAGGTAATTATAACCATATTAGTACTCTATTACCCCGGGAATTAATTACATCATCATGTGGGTTGTGAGGTCAGAAGACACAGGTCCCGACAGGGAATATATATGACTTACAGGTGTACCCTCTGTCATACAGCATAGAACCATTAAATATTATGGGGCGTGTCCTCAGCGCACACCAGGAATTATCACAATAACATTTTACGTAGATTGTACTGATTGCTGGTAACATTTCAGATTATCAGAGCACTTAAAATGTTGTCTCTGTTTTCTAAAAAGAAGGACGCTTGCCTCAGACGGCTTGATTGGTTATACACATAGTATTACATGGCGGCCAATCAAATGACTGGCCATGCATGGACCTACTGGGTCTGCAAGAGCGGCTCTGGCTCCTCAGATCCCCCATACCCATCAGTATATCAGTCAGTGTTTGGCCGCACTTAGAGGCGTGTCCCAAGCAGGGAACACCCCCACCCCCCTTCTCTATGACCACCAGGGGTTGCTATGCCCCAGGCTAAGGTCCAACTCCACTTATGTTGTGCCTGCAGATAAATGACAAAGGGGTAAAGAGACATTCCTATGTTAGGACAAGCACAGGATGTATCAAACATAAGACATAAAGGAGGAGGTAAAATGACGCGTCGCCCCCTACAGGGCCAGGAAATGGGAAAAAGCAACCACATGAGCCACAGGTGCATCTCTATCCACGGTACATGATCGCACACTGCAGACAGACTGCAATAAAAAAGCCTCTGCTACAGGATACAGGGGCGCACCCAGTCCAAAACTGGAAGTGGGGCGCTGGACTCTAAACACAGCGGAAATGCCACATACTTGAATGTATTAAAACTATTTATTTTCCGATGTGCATTTGCCGAGTTGTTTTGTTCTTTTCCAAGTTTGATTTCTACCAGATGTTAAATAATATAAAGGTACTTGACTTTTTCCTGACATCTGCCAAATATCTGAAGACTTTGTTCTATTGTGCTGAATTAATAAAACATATTTTGTGGTCTACTGGCGTGGCCTGTGTCCTTCATGCAGGGCTGAGACCCCTGCAACCATACATTCATCACCGATCCTGCAATATGCAAGTGGCCAGTAGGCGGCGCCAAACTATATTACTCTTCCATTTCTCTTCAACATGGAGCACATAGGTTTAAAGGGGACGTCCTGCTCCCTGCCACACCATTCCGGCTCCCTTCAGCGCTTCAGCTTGGGACCATGTCACTGCTGAGGCCAGGCACTAGCTGCAGCCGTGCAAGTGACTCTTTACATCCGGAAGACCTCTGAAGGAAGTCGGAGCAAAGCAGCGGGAAGCAGATGAGTTTTTCAGCATGTACAACATGCTGCGGGGGTCTGTCCACCAAAGCTGGACAACCCCTTTAAGAGGATGTATAGGATTAGAAAAATAAACAGCGCCACATCTGCCCAGAGGTTGTGTGTGGTAGTGCAGTTCACCTCCATTCACAGCAGACACGACTGATGGAAGGCAGCCATGTTTTTCTAATCCTGGACAATCCCTTCACAATAGGATCCCAATGCAGGGAGCAGAGAAAACCCGTGTCATATCCAAGGGTGAAATAAATCAGCCACTAGAAGATAGTATATGGACCTAGAATGTAAAGCGTGTGCAGATGAAACACTGACAGGAATCTACTCACCCGGAGCTCAGTGGAGCAGTATACGGCATGTAGCAGACTGTATACGCATCCTGGGGGAGAAACCCGCTAAAGACCCTAAGCAGCTGTAAAACCAAACTAAAACATTACATGTACGTCTGCCAAACATGCCGTGACTGGCGACCATGTCGGTGGAGATAAGGATCCGGAGGTTGATACTCATCCATCGGGGGCACCACAGTCACATTTCTCCACTGTGCAATGGTGATGAACTGTTAAACTTTACCCAGCAGGACATGGCATGCACAGACCGAGTGGTAGCAGTGTTTGTGCAGTGATGCCAATCCAGACTGACATAACCCAAGTCCCAGTGTGTGCCCCTATTCATACTGCGCTCCTGCACATCAGGAGGATGCTAAGTTCTCTGAACCAACCCTTAAAAGATGGGACTGCAGACAGGGTAAATCAGTTACCACTAAAACCACTGGAGAACAGGGCACAACATCTACTAGACACCAGGCCTTGGGGGCAATATGCCCACCAAAGGCCAGAGACTAGAGGGGCACTACACCACGGGTGCACAACGTTTTCCAGTTGGGGGCCACATTGCCAGACTGAACCAATGATGAGGGCCGAAAATAAAATTTAATGGGGTATTAAGAACTAATACTGTATTTATGGCATATTGAACATACAGTATACACCATTAATGTCTAGTTACAGTTCCAGGACTCCCATCTAATGGGAGAATACATGAAAAATACATGTGAGCAGCCACAAGACATAGACATACATGTCTGCCTCCAGATGGTTGGGGGCCGCATAGAATGCTATCAAGGGCCGCATGTTGTGCACCCCTGCACTACACCCACTAGACACCAGAGACTAGAGAGGCACTACACCCACTAGACACCAGAGACTAGAGGGGCACTACACCCACTAGACACCAGAGACTAGAGGGGCACTACACCCACTAGACACCAGAGACTAGAGGGGCACTACACCCACTAGACTCCAGAGACTAGAGGGGCACTACACCCACTAGACACCAGAGACTAGAGGGGCACTACACCCACTAGACTCCAGAGACTAGAGGGGCACTACACCCACTAGACACCAGAGACTATAGGGGCACTACACCCACTAGACACCAGAGACTATAGGGGCAATACACCCACTAGACACCAGAGACTAGACGGGCAATACACCCACTAGACACAAGAGACTAGAGGGGCGCTACACCCATTAGACACAAGAGACTAGAGGGGCACTACACCCACTAGACTCCAGAGACTAGAGGGGCACTACACCCACTAGACACCAGAGACTAGAGGGGCACTACACCCACTAGACACCAGAGACTAGACGGGCAATACACCCACTAGACACCAGAGACTAGAGGGGCACTACACCCACTAGACTCCAGAGACTAGAGGGGCACTACACCCACTAGACACCAGAGACTAGATGGGCAATACACCCACTAGACACCAGAGACTAGACGGGCAATACACCCACTAGACACCAGAGACTAGACGGGCAATACACCCACTAGACACCATAGACTAGACGGGCAATACACCCACTAGACACCAGAGACTAGAGGGGCAATACACCCACTAGACTCCAGAGACTAGAGGGGCACTACACCCACTAGACACCAGAGACTAGACGGGCAATACACCCACTAGACACCAGAGACTAGACGGGCAATACACCCACTAGACACCAGAGAGTAGAGGAGCACTACACCCACTAGACACCAGAGAGTAGACGGGCACTACACCCACTAGACTCCAGAGAGTAGAGGAGCACTACACCCACTAGACTCCAGAGACTAGAGGGGCACTACACCCACTAGACACCAGAGACTAGAGAGGCACTACACCCACTAGACACCAGAGACTAGAGAGGCAATACACCCACTAGACTCCAGAGACTAGAGGGGCACTACACCCACTAGACTCCAGAGACTAGAGGGGCACTACACCCACTAGACACCAGAGACTAGACGGGCAATACACCCACTAGACACCAGAGACTAGAGGGGCACTACACCCACTAGACTCCAGAGACTAGAGGGGCACTACACCCACTAGACACCAGAGACTAGATGGGCAATACACCCACTAGACACCAGAGACTAGACGGGCAATACACCCACTAGACACCAGAGACTAGAGGGGCACTACACCCACTAGACACCAGAGACTAGAGGGGCACTACACCCACTAGACACCAGAGACTAGAGGGCACTACACCCACTAGACACCAGAGACTAGAGGGGCACTACACCCACTAGACACCAGAGACTATAGGGGCACTACACCCACTAGACACCAGAGACTAGACGGGCAATACACCCACTAGACACCAGAGACTAGAGGGGCGCCACACCCATTAGACACAAGAGACTAGAGGGGCACTACACCATTAGACACCAGAGACTAGATGGGCAATACACCCACTAGACACCAGAGACTAGACGGGCAATACACCCACTAGACACCAGAGACTAGACGGGCAATACACCCACTAGACACCAGAGACTAGAGGGGCAATACACCCACTAGACACCAGAGACTAGAGGGGCACTACACCCACTAGACTCCAGAGACTAGAGGGGCACTACACCCACTAGACACCAGAGACTAGATAGGCAATACACCCACTAGACACCAGAGACTAGACGGGCAATACACCCACTAGACACCAGAGACTAGAGGGGCACTACACCCACTAGACACCAGAGACTAGACGGGCAATACACCCACTAGACACCAGAGACTAGAGGGGCACTACACCCACTAGACCCCAGAGACTAGAGGGGCACTACACCCACTAGACACCAGAGACTAGAGGGGCACTACACCCACTAGACACCAGAGAGTAGAGGGGCACTACACCCACTAGACACCAGAGAGTAGAGGGGCACTACACCCACTGGACACCAGAGAGTAGACGGGCACTACACCCACTAGACTCCAGAGAGTAGAGGAGCACTACAACTGTGAAGGTGAGCAATAAGAAAAAACATGGAAATCTGTTACATCTCATCTGCTACATCTTATGTTATGCATTTGACAATCACTTTACCCAGATAACATAACAAGATTGTTTTAGCTTGGAAAAGCTTACGCAAGATAGGCCTTCAGACAGAAGCACCTAGTTCCTCTTTTGAATGACGAAGAGAATATTAGTCAGCCAACGCCTGAATAAGACTGCGCAGATGCAAAAGAAACCTATTGTATACATATATCCTGTTTTGTGATTTCATAAATTTATGCTCTATGTCTAAAAAAGGTTATATACTCTGGACATCCAATTATAGTAGGGTATGGAGATACATGTGATTTGATAACCACTCCTAAATCCCTCCTAAATCAGAGAATTAAAATGAGACAGTGCTTCCTGAAAATAAAGAGAAGTGTTTGGGATTTCAAACCAACAACATCCTGTGTGGTCTGGAGTTCTTAGCGTCGACGCACTCACTCAAAATCTAATTTGGACAGAGACAATCAATTGAAGTAAGGGATAAAAAATAATTCCCTGACAGTGGTGCCGTGACTGGAAGCGATTCTCATTTGGGGGTTCAGGACCCCTGGGGGGCCGACGCCCAACTACCGGCTGGGTTGTTCTGAGCTGTCCGATTTGGAGCCTGATCAACTCCATTGAAAACGGTAAGTTCACTGGTTTTTATATATATATGAATCTGTGACTTATCCGTATCGGACGGTTCTCAGTGAGTCTGCTGGTGGTATTGTCGACCCTCTCGGTGACACCTGAAACGACCGGGTGCCTGTTCCCACTGTGAGAATCAAAGAACCTGTGTGCGTATTCATATACGTACGCTGTTTGTCGTTTCCAATTGATTGTTTCTGGTTGGTGGCTCGGTTGCACGTAGTGACTAGATTAGATAAGTTATTCTGTAATTTCTCTCTTTGTATTCTATTTCTTGGGGTCTACAGAACTGATAATAGGGGGGATAGATTATTTAGTAAGATTGCTTTGATTACTCCCTGCCAAGAGTCCAGGGAATGAGATTACTCCCTACCAAGAGTCTAGGGAAAGAGCCACGAAGCTGATTACTCCCTACCAAGAGTCTAGGGAAAGAGCGACCCAGGTTGCTGATTACGCCCTGTCAGGTCATTGATATAAGGATTTAGCCTCCTTGACAGCAGGGAAAAGATCAGTTCTGTGTTAGAGTAAGGAAAAACGGCTGCACTGTTAGTTAACCTGTGTGGATTTCAGACTGGTTTAGATACCAAAACCCCTTTCCCCAAATTCCCAATTACCCTTTCCGTTTAGGGATTACTAAGGGTAATCCCAATTCAGATCCGGAAGTGAGAGCCCTGATCTGTCTTATTATTTTTATAGGGCTGTGGGTGACACCTGAGATTACAGTTGGTGACACTCCGGGTGAAAGCCACAGCTGGTTCATAAGTTTTCTCCCTCGCTAAGCACGGGGGGAGGGAAGGGCTAGCCTTCACTTAACCCCGGAGGGAAAGACCAGTCTCAGTGCAGTCGTGTGCTCTGTCTCACTCAAAAGCACGAAATAGGGAAACTAGTCACATGTGCAAACTGAGAGAATCTGGAAAGAAAGAATAAACATAAGTATGAAAAGATTACAAGCTGCTCTAGGGTCCAGGACCCCATGTGAACAATATGAAAGTCCAATACAGCTTATAACAAACAGAGAGGAGAAAAGTCATGTTAATGATGTGAAAAAATTAATGAAAATATGTAATCTGCATAAGAGAGGCAGGTTACAAGTTCATATGTGGAGTAAAGCATTGTAAGAGCACAGAGGAATGTTGCAAGATCATGGTTTGCTCCTCGCGGCTCAGGCTTGGCATCGAACAGCTTGTGAGATTGCTAAAGAACATTTTGTGGAAGTTGAATGTAAAGATAAGAAAGGGAATACAACTGCGTATATGTATTGTATTATGAAACAGCCACCACCGCCCTATAATGGCGACGGTCCCAAATGCTGGGAATGTCCCAATTGTGGTCAACAAAACCCGCCCTCAACTGAATACTGTGTAGATTGTGGTAAGGGACGCCCAGACCCTGCCCCACCATGTTTATCTTCAAATGCAATTTCGAATGACACTACCCCTTCTGCACCAACCCTTGAACAATCCCCTGGTGGCCATTTTGATACACCCACACTCCCTGTTACTGGCAGTCATTTTACTACACCAAATTCCAGTAAATCTCTCATGGTACCTCCCCCTACGGGTATTCATTTTAATGTACCCAATCTATCTAGTGATCATCTCACTACACCTAAGCATACATGTACTTCATATTCTACCCATGTTGCTGATGTTGTTAACAGAAGACCTCATGTTAAAGTCACTGTACCTCAGATCATATTACAACCAAGACCCAATGCTTCACAGCCATTATACCCCTTGCTTACTTCCTCAGGGGCCTATTATATACCTACTTCTGATGTATCTCCAATTATGATGATACGCCCTGAAGATCCACAAATTGAAGTTTCAGGGGAGGAACACGTTTCAAAGGAAGAACTACAATCAGAAGAACAACAAGATGATCAGGAAATTAATTTGATGGATTTTGATCCTCTCCCCACTACTCCCTATTATAAAGAAACACCACAATCTGGACAAATAAAATATGAGACAGAAGATTATGAACAGGGATGGAACACAGTGGGAAGTGATGAAGAAGATACTAGAACTCCTAGTTCTTACAAAATTATCACACCGCGATCTAGGATGAAACACATAACTTCAAGCAAAACCTCAAAACAACCTAAAGTTCAGTTCAACACACCTGTTTTGACTACTTCAATCTGGAACATTGAAACTCCCCTCATCATAGCTGTAGGAGATCTTGTACAACAATCAACAGTGGCAATAGTAAATCCTACAAACCCATATCTTAGACGTATTGGTGGGATAGCCCAACAAGTTGTAACTCAAGGTGGCGATCGCATTCAAATGGAATGTGACAAAATTATAGGACGTTCTGGGGGTGCTCAACTTCCAGTATCTGGAGTAGTAATTACCTCCGCAGGTAATTTGAACTGTCGCTATATTATTCATGCAGTAGCACCGACATACCACAAAGAACATCATGAAGATTGCATGCGTTTACTAAAACAAACTATACATAACATACTCGAAGTTACTCAAGAACAGAAATACCATTCATTGGCTATTCCTCTTATCTCCGCTGGAATATTTGGTTTCCCAATATACCCTTGCATTCACTCTATTCTGACTGCAATACTTGAACATTCACCTGTTCCGACACTGCATGAGATACGGATTATAGTACAAGACCTCTATACTGCTGATTGGTTAAAAGAAGTCTGGCAGGAAGTTAATCGACCCAAAATTCTTTCTGATTCAAGAGTTCCTCAACGTTTCCTGGATCAACAACACCAAAGGCAACGGCTCACTCCACTCATCGAATTAACACCATCATCAACACCACCACAATCAGAACCTGGACCCACACAAACTTCACATAAAGATCAGGAACCGGTATTGCCACCACCCACCCTCCCGTTGTTACAACAACCACAACAATCTACTACTACTACCATAAAGCCACCAATTTATGTCCCATTTACCCCCTCTGAAGTACATAACCTAATAATTCAGTTGCCAGATCCGGACAGAAACCCTATGCCTTTTTTTCGTAGCCTGGATCAAATACAAAGGACATATTCAGCAAATTGGAAAGACCTCTATAATGTTGCCAGTATAAAGGCTGGACACTCTTTCTGGCCAATCATCAAGACAACGTTACACGAAGAAAATATAGATGATATCCATTCATATTCCTCAGGAGAAGAATTCTGCCGACGTCTTGAAGCTTGGGCGAAAGACCGTCTAGCAACATCTTCAATCAACATTTTCGACTCTGCTCAGGAAAAGTCTGAAACTGTGGAGAAATATTACAATCGAATGCTAACTTTATTCCAAGATCAAGGATTTGATATGAATAACAAGAGCCACCAAATTCTCTTCGCTACTTCCTTTGTAAAAGGTTTACTAAAACCCATCCGCCAATATTTTGAAACTACAAGGCCAGAATATGTGGATTTGCCCAGCACTCAGATCCTCCGAATTGCTAAAGCTCAAGGTAATTTATTAACTACCACAGAAACTGAAGAACAACCTACAAAAAAATCTGGAACCAAACTGGCCGTACTACAAGAAATCTCTGAAGATCAACCAAAGACATCACCTCAACCAATTTTATATAACCAACCGATGCAAGTTTATCCACAATCTATGCAAATGGTCCCACAATCTGGATATCGACTACAAACTTTTGCACATCCTCAAACCCAGTTTCCGAATAAACAAAGAATGGAGACCAGAGTCTGTTTTTATTGTAAAAGATTTGGACACATTATGAAAAATTGTCGTAACAGACCTCATTTAAACATTAATGATCCACAGTTATATCCACAAATGTACAAACAACGTTATAGTCCAAATCAACCATACTTCCCACTCCCACAAGACAGACCTCAAGCAACCCGTGTAAATAACCCTTTCTATGGACCACAAATGGGACCACAAAATTCAATACTTAATCCTCAAATTCAAGAGTACTCTCCAAACGCCTATCAGCAAGAACCCTCACAAGCTGGGTTCAACCCCAATCATCCATAGGATTTTGGCAAGCCTGTGTCTACTATTTTTATCAATGCTACTCCATGCAATGTTTTAGGTCAGTCTGGACCCGTTCTAACTGTAAATCTCCCAATCAATGGTCATGAACTTCCTTTCCTAGTGGACACAGGTGCAGCCAGATCAGTTTTGAAAAAAGAAGATCTTCCACCAGATGTCATACTTTCTCCTGATTTCATTTCATGTGTAGGAGTGGATGGAAATCCTACAGAGACCCGTCTGACATATCCAGTACCAGTTGGCTTACATGGCCTGATGTCTAGACTCCTCGTCTCCCCAACCTGTCCTACTAATCTATTAGGAGCAGACCTTCTCCAGAAAATGAATGCTACAATAAGATATGATTCTTCTGGCATGTATTTGGATTTTGAATCTAAACCTGCACCCGAATTGACATGCATCCTTCAAGCAATCCCTGCTTTCCTTGTGTCTAATCCTGAAGAATCCATCCCGTCAGAATTCCTGTCTCAAATTCCAAACACTTTATGGTCCTCAGGACCAGATGACATTGGCCTTTTACCAGTTACACCTGTACAAGTTTTCTTAAAACAAGGAGCATCGGTACCAAGATTACCCCAATATCCTCTAAAAGCAGGTCAAGAACGATCGCTAGAAGACCAAATCAAAACCTTTCTACAGGCAGGAGTACTCATCTCATGTGTATCCCCCGCAAATACTCCTTTATTTCCTGTAAAGAAAAAATCCGCTCCAGGTGAACCACCCAAATATCGCCTGGTACAGGACCTACGAGCTGTGAATTCCGCTACAATTATGGAGACTCCCGTTGTCCCTAATCCTCACACCCTCCTCAGTACCATACCTCCTCATGCTATATACTTCACAGTAATTGATCTTAGTAATGCCTTTTTCAGCATCCCTTTACATCAGGACTGTCAATACCTCTTTGCTTTTACTTATCGAGGAGCTCAATATACATGGACGAGGATGCCCCAGGGCGCTCAGAATTCCCCCAATCAATTTACCCAAGCTCTGCAAACTTGTCTCCAACCATGGATTTTACAGCATCCTGAAATTGCTCTCTTGCAATATCTAGACGATCTTCTCCTTTGTGCCCCTAATCTCCACCTTTGTCAAATCGAATCTATCAGTTTTCTCCAACATTTAGCAAACATCAATTCTAAAGTTTCGCAATCCAAACTCCAGTGGTGTCGTATAAAAGTTATATTCCCTGGACATTGTATTTCACAAGGAACAAAACATCTCACTGATGATCGGAAAAAAGCTATTGAAAATATTCCATACCCGCGTAATCTCAAAGAACTTCAAGGATTTTTGGGAATAATTACTTACTGCCGGCAATGGATCCCCAATGCATCTGCCCTCATGCAACCACTATATGACTCTTTCCAAGAGATCCTGGCCACTAAAAGACTATCTCCACAAGCTATGGATTGTTTTGACAACCTTAAACAACTGATTTTGAAAGCACCAGCATTAGGACTTCCAAATTACTCTGAACCCTTTAATCTCTTCATCTGTGAACACATTGGTCATGCCTCTGGGGTGCTCACTCAGAAACATGGTGACTCTATGAGACCTCTTGGATACTATTCTTGCAAACTTAACCCTGTTGCATAGACTGCACCCACTTGTCTCAAGGCTGTTATTGCTGCGCAAGCTCTTCTTGACAAGACTCAAGACATCATTCTGGGACACCCTGTTACCATTTTGGCTCCCCATGATCTTCAAGCAATCCTCAAACAATCTCAACAACCACATCTTTCTATGCAACGTAACATCCGTTTACAATGCTCCCTTTTATTACCAGAAAATGTGACTCTGAAGAGATGCATCATACTGAACCCCGCTACTCTGCTTCCTCTCGCAAGGGGGGAAGATCCACGGGAAAGAAATGACATAGACCATGATTGCCTCGAACAAATGGAGGCTGAGACATCCCATCTTCCTACTGTCTCTGAAACTAAACTGGATAACCCGGATTATGTTTTCTTCACTGATGGCTCGAGATATGCAGATGATCAAGGACGGTTCCACACTGGATTTGCTGTGGTTACTTTGCAAGACACCGTGAAGGCTGCTTCCTTACCTCCACACATGTCGGCCCAAGAAGCTGAGCTAAAAGCTCTGGCTGAGGCTTGCATACTTGCGGAAGGAAAGACTGCTAACATCTATACAGATTCAGCCTATGCATACGGTATCGCACATGACTTTGGCCTGAAGTGGGCCCTGCGAGGTTTCCAGACAGCTAGTAGAACGCCTATCAAGAACTATAAAGCTGTCAAGACGTTGATGCAAACTCTCGAGCTACCAAAACAAGTAGCAGTTTTGAAGGTCAAGGCTCATAGCAGAACAGAGACAGAGGAGTCAAAGGGAAATCACAGAGCGGATTTGGCCGCCAAGGCTGCAGCACTTTTTCAGCCAAAGCAAGAGGATGTTTGGGTGCGAGAGAAAGCAGAGTCGGGTATATATATCCTGACAAGAGCGGGAAAGGAAAAAGAGGAAGAAGAAGAGAAGACCCAGCAACAAGGAGTGCCAAATCCAGGAGTTGCACTTTTAAGACAGTTTCAAACTCAAGTAAGTCCAGAAGAAAGGAAAATATGGGAAGAAAAGGGAGCTGAACTACAACAAGATGGATTCTGGAGAAAGGGCAAGAAATTGTGCTTACCCAAGGCACTGTACCCAGCTGTAGTACAATGGGCTCATGATACTACTCATAGAGGAAAGAACCAAATGAATGATGTGATTAACAAAATATATTTGGCACCTGGAATTACTACAATAACCACCAACTATTCAAGAAGTTGTGAAATATGCAACACTTGTAACCCAGGAGGAATGATAGCAACACCGAAAAAACATTTAGCCAAGCCGTTATATCCATTCCAGAGGATCCAAATCGATCACATGGAATTACCCAAGAGCGGAAAATACAAATATGTTCTAGTGGTGGTGGACATGTTTTCAGGATGGCCTGAAGCTTATCCAGTCAGCAATATGACTGCCAGAACTACTGTAAAGAAACTATTGACTGAAGTAGTTTGTAGATTCGGAATACCAGAAATTATTCAAAGTGACCAAGGATCGGCCTTCATTGCAGACGTAACCAGAGAACTTTGGAAGCTAGTGGGAGCTGACCTGGGCCTACACAATTCTTGTCATCCACAATCAAGTGGAAAGGTGGAAAGAATGAACGCTACTCTGAAGAATAAGATTCTGAAAGCTAGTAAAGAAACTTCTCTCCCCTGGCCCGACATTTTGCCCATTGCACTTTATTCTATCAGAAACACACCTAGACAACCCACTGGCCTCACTCCCTGTGAGGTGTTGTTCTTAGGCCCACCCAGGCTGGGGAGGTGCCACCCACAACAATTAAGTGCAGGGAATGATAATCTTGTGAAATATGTTGTAAGTTTATGTAATGAATTGAAAATAACCCATGCTGCAGTGTTCTCATCTATTCCAGATCCAGACTCTGACCAAGAGACGCACAAGTTACAACCAGGTGACTTTGTGCTGGTGAAAAAACACGTCAGAGATTCTCTAGAACCCAGATTTGAAGGACCATACCAAGTTCTTCTAGTATCCCCGACTTCAGTGAAGCTTGAAAGGAAACCTACCTGGATACACGCTTCGCACTGCAAGAAAGTGGACCCTCCCAGTCCGTTATCATGAAGAATACCTTTATCCTTTACAAAATCTGTTTTGTTTGTATATGTGTGGCACAAGAGGTAGCGATCACCCGGGATGGGGGAATAGCTACTAGGGGAACAGTCACATTCTGGTACAATTCATCAAGTACCCAAGTGGCGACCTTTAAGTTTGAGTTTTGTGAGGTTGCCAAATGCCAAGCTGTGGGTTGGGTGAGAGGGAGAGAGAGAGGGACAACCAGAGGGAATGAATGGCGATCTGAGAAGTCCAGCTGCAAAGGGGGGTCCCTCGCAAGGGGAGACTCGTCTCAAACTGGTGAAGCCTCCCAATCCCCTTCCCGCTCAGATCTACAGACATTCAAAGGAAACATGAGTTTGAATTTTAGGGAAAGATAGAGGACAGATTTCAATGTTTTTAGGGGGGACTGTGAAGGTGAGCAATAAGAAAAAACATGGAAATCTGTTACATCTCATCTGCTACATCTTATGTTATGCATTTGACAATCACTTTACCCAGATAACATAACAAGATTGTTTTAGCTTGGAAAAGCTTACGCAAGATAGGCCTTCAGACAGAAGCACCTAGTTCCTCTTTTGAATGACGAAGAGAATATTAGTCAGCCAACGCCTGAATAAGACTGCGCAGATGCAAAAGAAACCTATTGTATACATATATCCTGTTTTGTGATTTCATAAATTTATGCTCTATGTCTAAAAAAGGTTATATACTCTGGACATCCAATTATAGTAGGGTATGGAGATACATGTGATTTGATAACCACTCCTAAATCAGAGAATTAAAATGAGACAGTGCTTCCTGAAAATAAAGAGAAGTGTTTGGGATTTCAAACCAACAACATCCTGTGTGGTCTGGAGTTCTTAGCGTCGACGCACTCACTCAAAATCTAATTTGGACAGAGACAATCAATTGAAGTAAGGGATAAAAAATAATTCCCTGACACAACCACTAGAGACCAGAGAGTAGAGGGGAACTACACCCACTAGACACCAGAGACTAGAGGGGCGCTACACCCACTAGACACCAGAGACTAGAGGGGCACTACACCCACTAGACACCAGAGACTAGAGGGGCACTACACCCACTAGACACCAGAGAGTAGAGGGGCACTACACCCACTGGACACCAGAGAGTAGACGGGCACTACACCCACTAGACACCAGAGACTAGAGGGGCACTACACCCACTAGACACCAGAGAGTAGAGGAGCACTACAACCACTAGAGACCAGGGAGTAGAGGGGCACTACACCCACTAGACACCAGAGAGTAGAGGGGCGCTACACCCACTAGACACCAGAGACTAGAGGGGCACTACACCCACTAGACACCAGAGACTAGAGGGGCACTACACCCACTAGACACCAGAGAGTAGAGGGGCACTACACCCACTGGACACCAGAGAGTAGACGGGCACTACACCCACTAGACACCAGAGAGTAGAGGAGCACTACAACCACTAGAGACCAGGGAGTAGAGGGGCACTACACCCACTAGACACCAGAGAGTAGAGGGGCACTACACCCACTAGACACCAGAGAGTAGAGGGGCACTACACCCACTAGGCACCTCAGAGTATACCCAGAGACTACACCAGAGACTAGAGGGGCACTACACCCACTAGACACCAGAGAGTAGAGGGGCACTACACCCACTGGACACCAGAGAGTAGACGGGCACTACACCCACTAGACACCAGAGACTAGAGGGGCACTACACCCACTAGACACCAGAGAGTAGAGGAGCACTACAACCACTAGAGACCAGAGAGTAGAGGGGCACTACACCCACTAGACACCAGAGAGTAGAGGAGCACTACAACCACTAGAGACCAGAGAGTAGAGGGGCACTACACCCACTAGACACCAGATAGTAGAGGGGCAATACACCCACTAGACACCAGAGAGTAGAGGAGCACTACACCCACTAGACTCCAGAGAGTAGAGGGGCACTACACCCACTAGACACCAGAGACTAGAGGGGCACTACACCCACTAGACTCCAGAGACTAGAGGGGCACTACACCCACTAGACACCAGAGACTAGAGGGGCAATACACCCACTAGACACCAGAGACTAGAGGGGCACTACACCCACTAGACTCCAGAGACTAGAGGGGCACTACACCCACTAGACACCAGAGACTAGATGGGCAATACACCCACTAGACACCAGAGACTAGACGGGCAATACACCCACTAGACACCAGAGACTAGAGGGGCACTACACCCACTAGACTCCAGAGACTAGAGGGGCACTACACCCACTAGACACCAGAGACTAGACGGGCAATACACCCACTAGACACCAGAGACTAGAGGGGCACTACACCCATTAGACTCCAGAGACTAGAGGGGCACTACACCCACTAGACACCAGAGACTAGATGGGCAATACACCCACTAGACACCAGAGACTAGAGGGGCGCCACACCCACTAGACACCAGAGACTAGAGGGGCACTACACCCACTAGACTCCAGAGACTAGAGAGGCACTACACCCACTAGACACCAGAGACTAGACGGGCAATACACCCACTAGACACCAGAAACTAGAGGGGCGCCACACCCATTAGACACAAGAGACTAGAGGGGCACTACACCCACTAGACACCAGAGACTAGACGGGCACTACACCCACTAGACACCAGAGACTAGAGGGGCACTACACCCACTAGACACCAGAGACTAGAGGGGCACTACACCTACTAGACACCAGAGACTAGAGGGGCACTACACCCACTAGACACCAGAGACTAGACGGGCAATACACCCACTAGACACCAGAGACTAGAGGGGCACTACACCCACTAGACTCCAGAGACTAGAGGGGCACTACACCCACTAGACACCAGAGACTAGACGGGCAATACACCCACTAGACACCAGAGACTAGAGGGGCGCCACACCCACTAGACACCAGAGACTATAGGGGCACTACACCCACTAGACGGGCAATACACCCACTAGACACCAGAGAGTAGAGGGGCACTACACCCACTAGACACCAGAGACTAGAGGGGTGCTACACCCACTAGACACCAGAGAGTAGACGGGCAATACACCCACTAGACACCAGAGACTAGATGGGCAATACACCCACTAGACACCAGAGACTAGAGGGGCGCCACACCCACTAGACACCAGAGACTAGAGGGGCACTACACCCACTAGACTCCAGAGACTAGAGAGGCACTACACCCACTAGACACCAGAGACTATAGGGGCACTACACCCACTAGACACCAGAGACTAGACGGGCAATACACCCACTAGACACCAGAAACTAGAGGGGCGCCACACCCATTAGACACCAGAGAGTAGAGGAGCACTACACCCACTAGACTCCAGAGAGTAGAGGGGCACTACACCCACTAGACACCAGAGACTAGAGGGGCACTACACCCACTAGACACCAGAGACTAGAGGGGCACTACACCCACTAGACTCCAGAGAGTAGACGGGCAATACACCCACTAGACACCAGAGAGTAGAGGAGCACTACACCCACTAGACTCCAGAGAGTAGAGGGTAACTACACCCACTAGACACCAGAGACTAGAGGGGCACTACACCCACTAGACACCAGAGACTAGAGGGGCACTACACCCACTGGACACCAGAGAGTAGACGGGCAATACACCCACTAGACACCAGAGAGTAGAGGAGCACTACAACCACTAGAGACCAGAGAGTAGAGGGGCACTACACCCACTAGACACCAGAGAGTAGAGGGGCACTACACCCACTAGACACCAGAGAGTAGAGGGGCAATACACCCACTAGGCACCAGAGACTAGAGGAGCACTACACCCACTAGACACCAGAGACTATAGGGGCACTACACCCACTAGACACCAGAGACTAGAGGGGCACTACACCCACTAGACACCAGAGACTAGAGGGGCACTACACCCACTAGACACCAGAGACTAGAGAGGCACTACACCCACTAGACACCAGAGACTAGAGACACCCACTTGGCATTAAGGACTGGAGGAGGAACACTACATCAGCTAGACAGTAGGGACTGGTGGCACTAAACACCAGACACTGTAGGGGCACTATATGCACTAGGGATTGGAGGGACACTACAATCACTAAAGACCAGGGACTGGGGCGCACTACAGCCACTATACAGTCATGGCCAAAAGTTTTGAGAATGATACAAATACTAATTTTTACAAAGTCTACTGCTTCAGTTTTTATAATGGCAATTTGCATAAAACACATTTCAACATCATTGCAGCCCTGCCTTAAAAGGACCAGCTAACATCGTTTCAGTGATTGCTCCATTAACACAGGTGTGGGTGTTGATGAGGACAGGGCTGGAGATCAATCTGTCATGATTAAGTAAGAATGGCACCACTGGAAACTTTAACAGGAGGCTGGTGCTTGGCATCATTGTTTCTCTTCTGTTAACCATGGTTATCTCTAAAGAAACACGTGCAGTCATCATTGCACTGCACAAAAATGGCCTAACAGGGAAGAGTATCGCAGCTAGAAAGATTGCACCTCAGTCAACAATCTATCGCATCAAGAACTTCAAGGAGAGAGGTTCCATTGTTGCCAAAAAGGCTCCAGGGCGCCCAAGAAAGACCAGCAAGCGCCAGGACCGTCTCTTAAAAGTGTTTCACCTGCGGGATCGGGCTACCAGCAGTGCAGAGCTTGCTCAGGAATGGCAGCAGGCAGGTGTGAGTGCATCTGCACGCACTGTGAGGCGGAGACTCTTGGAGCAAGGCCTGGTCTCAAGGAGGGCAGCAAAGAAGCCACTTCTCTCCAGAAAAAACATCAGGGACAGACTGATATTCTGCAAAAGGTACAGGGAGTGGACTGCTGAGGACTGGGGTAAAGTCATTTTCTCTGATGAATCCCCTTTTCGATTGTTTGGGACATCTGGAAAACAGCTTATTCGGAGAAGACGAGGTGAGTGCTACCACCAGTCTTGTCTCATGCCAACTGTAAAGCATCCTGAAACCATTCATGTGTGGGGTTGCTTCTCAGCCAAGGGAATCGGCTCTCTCACAGTCTTGCCTAAAAACACAGCCATGAATAAAGAATGGTACCAGAATGTCCTCCGAGAGCAACTTCTCCCAACCGTCCAAGAGCAGTTTGGCGATCAACAATGCCTTTTCCAGCATGATGGAGCACCTTGCCATAAAGCAAAGGTGATAACTAAATGGCTCAGGGAACAAAACATAGAGATTTTGGGTCCATGGCCTGGAAACTCCCCAGATCTTAATCCCATTGAGAACTTGTGGTCAATCATCAAGAGACGGGTGGACAAACAAAAACCTACAAATTCTGACAAAATGCAAGCATTTATTGTGCAAGAATGGACGGCTATCAGTCAGGATTTGGTCCAGAAGTTGATTGAGAGCATGCCAGGGAGAATTGCAGAGGTCCTGAAGAAGAAGGGTCAACACTGCAAATATTGACTTGCTGCATTAACTCATTCTAACTGTCAATATAAGCTTTTGTTACTCATAATATGATTGCAATTATATTTCTGTATGTGATAAAAACATCTGACAAACACACATAAAAACCAGAGGGCAGCAGATCATGTGAAAATAGAAGATTTGTGTCATTCTCAAAACTTTTGGCCATGACTGTACACCACAAACTAGGGGCACAGCACCCAATAGACCTTAAGGATTGGGCACACTACACCAACTAAAAACCAGGGACCAGACACCACAGACTGGAGTAGGGACTACACCCGGTAAACATCAGGGACAGCAGAGACGCTATACACGCTAGACTCAAGAGACGGAGGACGCTATACCCACTAGACACCAGAGAGGCCCTACACCTACTTGACATCAAGGACTGGAGAGACAGCATACCAACTAAACAGCTGGGACCAGATGGAGACAACAGGAACAGGAAAGCACTATACCCAGTAGACACCAAGGACTGGAGAGATGCTACACCCACTACTAGACATCAAGGACTGGGGTGTGAGCACCATACCAAGTAGAAACTAGGGACTGGATGAGCACAACACCCTCTAGGCACATGAACTAGACATCGGAGGACCTGAGGAGGAGTACTACACCAACTAAAGACCAGGGATTGGAGAGGCACTACACTCACCAGACACCAGGGACTGGAGGGACACCATACCCACTGGACACCAGGGACTAGTGGGGCACTAGTCAAACTAGACACCAAAGACTGGGCGAGCTCTACAGCCACTATATTAGACACTAGGGACCCTATTGCCCAGCTGCGGCTCTCCAGCTGTTGTTTAACTACAACTCCTAGCATGCCTACACAGCTTACAGCATGCTGGGAGTTGTAGTTTTGCAACAGCTGGAGAGCCTCATGTTGAGCATCCCTGCTATAGACACCAGGAACAGGGAGGTACTAAAGAAATTAGACATTAGGGACTGGATGAGGACTACGGCCACTAGACAGCAGGGAGACTGGAAGGACACCATACCAGTAAACTGGTCACCGTTGATCACAGGCACTACCCACAGAATGTACCATGCTGTGAAGGGGTTAACCGAGTCCTCTATTCAGGGATTTACCTTGAAGTCTGACAGAATTGCATTCCTCTGGTAAAGGGCAGAGGACGCTCTGTCAGGCGGCATTAATCTCTCCGCTTCAGCTGGTTGAACTTCAATGTCAGCAAGAGATCGTTTTCATTACAACTGCCAGAAAACTCCGTGTCACAAATGTATTATGTGCGGGCGGGCGGCTGGAGGGACATTTGTAAATGTTATTAAATCCTGCGCCGGCTTGTAATTGAGACGAACACGACGGCTGCGCAGGATTTACAGGACCGGCTGCAGCGCACATACACAATCACCGTCCTACACCTCTCCTCTGAGGACTCAGGTGAGACACACTCACCTGCACCTACAAGGTCCGCATCTCTGGATGGGTCAGAAGCTGTGGTCAGAGGGTAACATCCACGCGGGTGTTTTATGAAATTCCGAATGCTGTAAAAACATGAAAAAGGATGAAGATGGAACTGTAAAACCTTATCTGCATCACCGGCAAACAAAAAAAATTGTATTCAATCACGTTCCAATTCAAAAAATAACTGCTGCTACATGGAAACCATCAGCAAGCAGGTTAGCTGCTGTTGCTGGATCTTCTTATGGTTTCATCTGTATATTCTAAAAGACAAAGCCCCCAAAAGAGTTATTTCTGGGTCTCATGATTTAGCAAATAAGCAGCAGTTTCACTATCAAGAGAAAACCGAATCAGCGAGACGTTCGAAGCTCCGCGTGGACTTACCTAAATACCTGCAGTAGCTAGGCCAATTAACAGCCAAATTACATATGCCACAGGCCATGTTCGTATGTTGTAGCCATATTGTTTTGGCAATTTCAAGAAAATTGTAGCAAAACTGCGATGTGACTGCATTATGTGAACACGGACTAACACTGGGACTGGAAATTTGTAAGTTAACAACTCGATTATCCCACTCACTACAAATCATTACCCATAGGAAGTACAGACGTGATCCGTCAACAGCAGCTAGTTCATGGTTTCCAAGCAGCGAAATATCCTCTGCTCAGAGTAATAAATCATAAATCACACTTATAAGTAAGAAATAAGTTACTCACCTTACACTGTTCTTTCCGGAGCTGAGGATAAGGCCATCGTGTGTCACAGCCAAAGCAGAATTCCACAGGGATTCATTACAGGCACATGGCAGTCCTGATTTTCTGTCGCCAAAAACTGCTGTCTGTTTCCAAGGGCAACCAGCAAAATTGTTAAAGCAAAAACATTCAGTAGAATCTATAATGAATAATTTTACTTAAAGGGGTTGTCTCACTAGTAAGTGGCATTTATCATGTAGAGAAAGTTAATACAAGCCACTTACTGATGTATTGTGATTGTCCATATTGTCTCCTTTGCTGGCTGGATTCATTTTTTCCATCACATTATACACTGCTCGTTTCCATGGTTACGACCACCCTGCAATCCATCAGTGGTGGTCGTGCTTACACACTATAGGATAAAGTGTTGTCCTCTCGGGTGGCTGGGACCGTGGGAGTGCACATAGTCCGGTGCTTTTTCCTATAGTGTGCAAGCATGACCACCACTGATGGGTTGCAGGGTGGTCTGTAACCATGGAAACGAGCAGTGTATACTGTGATGGAAAAACAAATCCAGCCTGCAAAGGAGGCAATATGGAGAATCACAATACATTATTAAGTGGCTTGTATTCACCTTCTCTACATGATAAATGTCATTTGCTGAAGCAAGACATCCCCTTTAAAGGAGTTCTCCGGGACCTAGACATTGATGACCTGGCCACAGGTCATCAATATTAGATTGTTGGGAGTCCATCACCGGGCACAGTGGATGGAGCCTGAGGCACAAGGTTCAGTCATAGTGGCTGAACCAGGGTACTGCAGTTCAGCTTCCGTTCAAGTGAATGGTTACTGGGCAGCAGTATACCGACCCAGTGTTGAAGCCTTCTGCTTCTGTCCAAAGCACCGATGGCTGCCCAAGCCAGCCAATATGGAAATGCCAGGTGTTATACCCCCACAATCTAATATCGATGACAACGTGGACACATATGAACATGGGACCAACACAGATGTCTTCAGCTGCCAAGTGCACATGTAACAGGTCAGCCAGTGTCATAGGTACAAAACTGCTGACAGATGCCCTTGTCTCTGTGCATGCCAACTCCCATCATTCTGTAACTGCTGACACATCAGGAGTCACACTTCATTACTGGAGATAACACATCAGTATACAAATTTGCACATTGAACGTGTTATCTACCAAGAGATCCGTCTCCCAGAACACCAAATGTCTCTGAAAATGCTGATATTTCCAACTGTTGGATATATAATCCATGTGACAACTGCTGATCGCTGGGGCTGTGACAACTGGCAGCGGGGGGGGGCGGACATTCCCTTCAAAACTTCTGACACCCCTGCATCACAGCCCATGGCACACAGGTCTAGAGGGCCCCTTTAGTTGTACAGATATAATCAGTCAGTGCACGTTACATTCAGCCACTCTAGATGTGGAGAGCAGCGGCGCAGGGACGAGCGTTACATAACCCGTCTTCAGCACTCCGCACCTGGATCACTGAGTGTAAACACTTGACAAGCGTCTCCGCCACTCAAGAGCTGCCGGAGAGACGGCTGCCATGCTTGACTCACCGCCGCCGGCGTCCCACCGAACACAAGGGAAATCAGGGAAAAATATATATTCACCGCAAGACAGAACCCAAGCGCCTGCGCAGCGAAGGCCTTTTCCAGATGACCAACCTCAAAGCAGTGACCCGACAGTTGCTATTTGTGCCAATCTTCATACATCTCCCCTGCTGTAAGGCCGTGTTCAGACCTGGCAGATTTGTCCTACAAAGCAACCGGCGAAATCTGCTGCAAATGTAATACCCTCGGCCATATCTGAACACTGTATTTCCCTGCAGGGGATAAGAAGATACAGGTACACGTCCCTCCCCTATTCGGGCGCGGCGGCCATCTTTCCATTCTCACCAGGGGCAGACTGGGAACTTAAAGGGTTTCTGTCACCAGAAATGACCCTATTAAACCAAGTGTCATTTGCAATGAGCAAATGACACTTGATGCCAGTAATGTTACTATTATACCCCTCAGTAACGCCGTTTTGCTAAAAATAGCGATTTTATAATATGCTAATGACCTCCCCTAGGTGCAGTAGGCGTGAACCTGCACCTAGGAGAGGCCGTAATTATGCCTCTTACCACGCCCCCGGTCGCGCTGATTGACAGGGCCGGGCAGCCAGCTCTTTCGGCTCCCGGCCCTGTACGAGCCCGAAATCCCGCGCCTGCGCAGTAATGAAGCCGGGACCCGGGCGGGCGCCGGCTCTCAACGCGCGCTGATCCCGCGCCTGCGCATTGCGATCAGCGCGCGTTGAGAGCCGGCGCCCGCCCGGGTCCCGGCTTCATTACTGCGCAGGCGCGGGATTTCGGGCTCGTACAGGGCCGGGAGCCGAAAGAGCTGGCTGCCCGGCCCTGTCAATCAGCGCGACCGGGGGCGTGGTAAGAGGCATAATTACGGCCTCTCCTAGGTGCAGGTTCACGCCTACTGCACCTAGGGGAGGTCATTAGCATATTATAAAATCGCTATTTTTAGCAAAACGGCGTTACTGAGGGGTATAATAGTAACATTACTGGCATCAAGTGTCATTTGCTCATTGCAAATGACACTTGGTTTAATAGGGTCATTTCTGGTGACAGAAACCCTTTAAAGTGGCCCTGGGAAAAATACTAAAAGTGGCCCCATTTTGTAATTGGGTCCAAATTGATGGAAGGCAGGGGCAGTAATACCATATTGTGGCACATTATACCACCCCCAACAGAGCCAAATACCACAGTCCATCACAGAATACATCCCCAAAAACTTCCACTTGCTGGCAATTAGGAGGGCCCAGATGGCCCCCTGAGCATCGGCCCACCGGGAAATTTCCCTGTAAGGTCTATGGCCAATCCGCCCCTGATTCTCACTGATGAGGCTGCTGGGATTAGTAAGTGAGTGATGGAGACGCCGGCCTGACGCTCGAAGCCACTAAGAGAGCAATTCCAGGAGAGGCAAGAGCGCAGTGGACGCTGACACAGCACCCACCTCATGCTACCCCGTCAATCAAAGTGCAGAGGGTGCGGCAGTTGCAGAGAGAGCAGAGTCTCTAGGTGTAATGGTAACACCCCTGTTGCTCCTAGAGGCTCATTTACATATATTAAAAGATAATTTTTCTCAGCAATGCGGGCACATATGAACATGGGACAAACACAGATGTCTTCAGCTGCCAAGTGCACATGTAACAGGTCAGCCAGTGTCATAGGTACAAAACTGCTGACAGATGCCCTTTAAAAGGTGTGTAATTACATCCCGATTCCTTCACCAAAAATATTTTATTTTTTTTTACATGGCATTACTAGATAAATATTAAAAAAAATACAAGAAAATACTTGTACAGGCATGATATACAGCACCCCCTTGTGGTGCTCAAGTGTATCTGCAACTCAGAAAATTCCTGCTACTGCCAGTGACATACATTGACACGCGGAGGGCACCTATCGATCGTCTATTTGGGATCGCGCTTCTACCAAATGACAGCCACGATGCAGCTGCAGGTTGTCAGTGCGGCTCGACACCGGCGGTGGCAAGATGGTGAGAATTTGGGACCCCAAAACCATTGCTGCTAACAAGAACTGCAAATGTGGACTGTAGTTTGAGACGGTGAAGTATGGATCCAGCCGAAGCTACAAAGAACCTGTCTGGGGTGCAGGCAGCTGAGATATGGGGTGCTGTTCGGCAGGGTCCTCAGCTGTGCAGCACAAGTCCTGGATGAGGGGTACAAGTCTGATGTCTTCAGTCTCTTCACAGGATGTGCAATAATAGGATCTTAAAAGAACTGTCCACCCCTGATCTGTCAGCAAAACAGGCGGCCATTTTGTCGTCACGGCGTATAATTGTGCATAGGATCACTCATATGAGTGATCTATGGCATAAAAGGTGCGACAAAATGGCCGCCTTCCTTTCTTCCGTGCAGTTTACTTAAGAACCAACCACTATCCAAACATTACGAGATCGCCGTCCATCCTGATGGTCATGTCGCTGACTTCTCACAGGTCGTCTTGTCCTGATCCTCGAGTTGACTTGGCCTGTCCCCCGCGGTACTGCTGTCCAGCACCAGCTCCAGCGCCTCCTCACCCACAACCCGACGAACCTTCTCCCCTTTAGCCGCCAAGATTTCTTCAATATTCCTTCAGAGGGGGAGCAATGAACACATGTTAACACAAGATGGCTGCGAGTTCAGGGGCGTATGCCTGCGGTCGGGCCGAGACACGTGTCCATAATACATGCGTGATGAACTGGCCTTAAAAATACGATATTGTAAGCAACCTCTCTAGCTACTGTGAAACTACAACTCCTATTATGGCCTATTAGCCTGCAGCTTTCAGGACATGCTGGGAGTTGTAGTTACACAACAGCCAGAGAGGTTGTGTTACAATTTACATGTTGTAATATAACACGTGCTCCACTAGGTGGTGCTGTTGTCTATGAAATATGAGCAGGCGTTGATTTGAACATAATTTACAGCACTTTCTAGTAAACCTGCCAGGCAGTGTGAGGCCACGCCCCCTCTTTAAAACCCCCAACTCTAAAAAAAACTAAAAAAAAGTGCAAAACAGCCAGAAGTAGCCCGGTTTCTGGCAAAATGTGTGCTCATACACCTGTACTTACTTCTTCCCCTCCAGATCGGAGAACCAGCCCAGGTTGTCGGCTATGATGTGATGGTTCTGGCAGCCGGGGCACCTCACGATCACCACGCCGTTATGATACGCCACTTTAGAGATCGTTTTCATGGACCTTGTGGAGCAAACCTGAAGAAACAGACAATACAATCATCATGGACATCCTGACAACTACATGTAAAGTGGTTGTCAGGCAGTGTAGCTTAGCAACCAGACATAACGTCCTGGACAACCACCAGGAAGAGCGTATACTATATACTGTCCGCACGTCTATACACTGGAGACGCTGGAAACAGTCAGCAGTGGGAACCGAACACTAAGGGCACATTCGCAGGACGGCGGAAAACGTCTGTTTTCAGAACCATCGCTGTCTGTATCAATCCGCCCAACACCCATTAAAAATGGCTACATTGTGTAAAAAAACCTCCACAGGCACAGCCGGGATCTGATGAGTGTTGTGACATCACATGATCACACAGGGGGCCCTCCACACCGGGCACGTGTTTTGTGGGGCGTTCTCCCACTCAGGCACTGTTATGGGGGGTCCTCTCCCTCGGGCACCGTTATGGGGAGAGGGTCCTCTCCCTCAGGCACTGTTATGGGGGGGGGCGCTCTCCCTCAGGCACTGTTATGGGGGAGGGGGCGCTCTCCCTGAGGCATTGTTATGGGGGAGGGGGTGCTCTCCCTCAGGCACTGTTATGGGGGAGGGGGCGCTCTCCCTCAGGCACTGTTATGGGGCAGGGGGCGCTCTCCCTCAGGCACTGTTATGGTGGAGGGGGCGCTCTCCCTCAGGCACGGTTATGGGGAGGGGGCGCTCTCCCTCAGGCACGGTTATGGGGAGGGGGCGCTCTCCCTCAGGCACGGTTATGGGGAGGGGGCGCTCTCCCTCAAGCACTGTTATGGGGGAAGGGGCGCTCTCCCTCAGGCACTGTTATGGGGGAGGGGGCGCTCTCCCTCAGGCACTGTTATGGGAGGGGCGCTCTCCCTCAGGCACTGTTATGGGAGGGGCGCTCTCCCTCAGGCACTGTTATGGGAGGGGCGCTCTCCCTCAGGCACTGTTATGGGAGGGGCGCTCTCCCTCAGGCACTGTTATGGCAGGGGCGCTCTCCCTCTGAATGCACCCACCTTGCAGGTGTACACCAGCTGGTAATGGGTGGACTTCACTTTCCCCACAGGCTGGTTTTCCGGGGCTGCTTCTCGTGTACACAGGCTTCTCCATATTGTAGTCTGGCAGTTTCGGGTTGCAAATAAAAGCGGGCGGCTGTGACAGTTCACACTGTGCGTCCCCAGGGATGTCGGCACCAGCCTCACTCCGACACGGGCAGCTAGCCTCCTGCAGCCGACAACCAACCTCCAGCTCCCCGCTGTCAGCATGTTTCCTACACTGTTTCCAGCACCTGACCGGAAGCTGCCGCTCTGCAGGCGGAAGTACAACTCCGCCATCTTTGTTGAGGGCATTCCATAACTAAGCTTGCCCTTCCTCGACTTTTCTTTATGTTTGTGCTGTAATTAAATACTAATATAACACGATTTCATAAGGAGTATTATTTAATATGTACCACAACTCCCAACTTTACATGCCAGCCTTGCATAGCAACAATGCCCTGGTTGCCTAGATTTAACCCTTTAGTGACCAGACTTCCAAGAGCTTTAACTTTTTTTATTTTTCCATCTATGTAGCTGTATGAGGGCTTGTTTATTGAGGGACAAGTTTAGTTTTTAATGGTGCCATTTTTGGGTACACATAACTTTCTGATTAACTTTTATTAACTGTTTCTGGGAGGGAGATGGAAAAAACAACAATACTACCACTGAGGTTTTACGTTATAAACTTTGCGGCGTTCATTTTTCAACATAAATAACATGATATCTTTATTCTCTGGGTCAGTACACTTACCAAATACATATAGATTTTTTTTATGTTGCACTTCTTTTGTGCAATAAAAACCCCCCTTTTTTTAAAGAATAAAATCTTTTTGCCTCACCGCATCCCAAGACCTATAACATTTTTATTTTTCTTTCTATGGAGTTGTGTGAAGGTTTGATGTAGTTTTCATCAGTATCATTTTAGGGTAAATAACACCTTTTAAGTGCTTATTAAGTTTTTTTGGAGGTGACAAAATAGCGAAAAAAATTGTGGCATCATTTACATGTTTGTGAAGTGCAGGTCGTAACGGATGCGACGATACCAAACATGGGGGAGATTTTATTTTTGCAATTTTTTTTCATTGAAAAGCATATTGTCAATGGAATAAAGCGCATTTTTTTAATTTAATAAATTTTTAACCGCTTAATCATCCCACAAGGGGACTATTTTTGCCAAATCTCATGGACACTTGCAGGGATGGATTGGCTTTAGATCCTACAGGAAACCTTTCCAGTGTGCCACCTGAGCCCTCCTCACAGCCAGGTAAGTAATGATCTGATGCTCCTAGCATTAATTAATACTGGGAGCGTCAAGTACTTATGTACCTGGCCGGCAGCCACAGATGTCCTCCGGACTACTGTATTCAACTGTATTGACATCCTGGGTTAACTGCATTTGGAGGACAGAATGAGGCAGATGGCGCTGACTACCACAGAGGGGCAGTATATTGTGTTGCACTGTGGTATTTGGTTCTGCTGGGGCAGTATATTGTGCTGCATTGTGGTATTTGGTTCTGCTGGGGCAGTATTTTGTGCTGCACTGTGGTATTTGGTTCTGCAGGGGCAGTATATTGTGCTGCACTGTGGTATTTGGTTCTGCGGGGGCAGTATTTTGTGCTGCACTGTGGTATTTGGTTCTGCGGGGGCAGTATATTGTGCTGCACTGTGGTATTTGGTTCTGCTGGGGCAGTATATTGTGCTGTACTGTGGTATTTGGTTCTGCGGGGGCAGTATATTGTGCTTCACTGTGGTATTTGGTTCTGCTGGGGCAGTATATTGTGCTGCACTGTGGTATTTGGTTCTGCTGGGGCAGTATATTGTGCTGTGGTATATGGTTCTGCTGGGGCAGTATATTGTGCTGCACTGTGGTATTTGGTTCTGCTGGGGCAGTATATTGTGCTGCACTGTGGTATTTGGTTCTGCTGGGGCAGTATATTGTGCTGCACTGTGATATTTTGTTCTGCTGGGGCAGTATATTGTGCTGCAATGTGATATTTTGTTCTGCTATGGCAGTATATTGTGCTGTACTGTGGTATTTGGTTCTGCGGGGGCAATATTTTGTGCTGCACTGTGGTATTTGGTTCTGCGGGGCAGTATATTGTGCTGCACTGTGGTATTTGGTTCTGCTGGGGCAGTATATTGTGCTTCACTGTGGTATTTGGTTCTGCTGGGGAGGTATTGTGTGCTGCACTGTGGTATCTGGTTCTGCTGGGGCAGTATATTGTGCTGCACTGTGGTATTTGGTTCCTGCTGGGGCAGTATATTGTGCTGTACTGTGGTATTTGGTTCTGCTGGGGCAGTATATTGTGCTGCACTGTGATATTTGGTTCTGCTGGGGCAGTATATTGTGCTGCACTGTGATATTTTGTTCTGCTATGGCAGTATATTGTGCTGTACTGTGGTATTTGGTTCTGCTGTGGCAGTATATTGTGCTGTACTGTGGTATTTGGTTCTGCTGGGACAGTATATTGTGCTGTACTGTGGTATTTGGTTCTGCTATGGCAGTATATTGTGCTGCACTGTGGTATTTGGTTCTGCTGGGGCAGTATATTGTGCTGCACTGTGGTATTTGGTTCTGCTGGGGCAGTATATTGTGCTGCACTGTGGTATCTGGTTCTGCTGGGGCAGTATATTGTGCTGCACTGTGGTATTTGGTTCTGCTGGGGCAGTATATTGTGCTGTATTGTGGTATCTGGTTCTGCTGGGGCAGTATATTGTGCTGCACTGTGATATTTGGTTCTGCTGGGGCGGTATATTGTGCTGCACTGTGATATTTGGTTCTTCTGGGGCAGTATATTGTGCTGCACTGTGATATTTGGTTCTGCTGGGGCAGTATATTGTGCTGTGGTATATGGTTCTGCTGGGGCAGTATATTGTGCTGCACTGTGGTATTTGGTTCTGCTGGGGCAGTATATTGTGCTGCACTGTGGTATTTGGTTCTGCTGGGGCAGTATATTGTGCTGCACTGTGGTATTTGGTTCTGCTGGGGCAGTATATTGTGCTGCAATGTGATATTTTGTTCTGCTATGGCAGTATATTGTGCTGTACTGTGGTATTTGGTTCTGTGGGGGCAATATTTTGTGCTGCACTGTGGTATTTGGTTCTGTGGGGGCAGTATATTGTGCTGCAATGTGATATTTTGTTCTGCTATGGCAGTATATTGTGCTGTACTGTGGTATTTGGTTCTGCGGGGGCAATATTTTGTGCTGCACTGTGGTATTTGGTTCTGCGGGGCAGTATATTGTGCTGCACTGTGGTATTTGGTTCTGCTGGGGCAGTATATTGTGCTTCACTGTGGTATTTGGTTCTGCTGGGGCAGTATATTGTGCTGCACTGTGGTATTTGGTTCCTGCTGGGGCAGTATATTGTGCTGCACTGTGATATTTTGTTCTGCTATGGCAGTATATTGTGCTGTACTGTGGTATTTGGTTCTGCTGGGGCAGTATATTGTGCTGCACTGTGATATTTGGTTCTGCTGGGGCAGTATATTGTGCTGTACTGTGGTATTTGGTTCTGCTGTGGCAGTATATTGTGCTGTACTGTGGTATTTGGTTCTGCTGGGACAGTATATTGTGCTGTACTGTGGTATTTGGTTCTGCTATGGCAGTATATTGTGCTGCACTGTGGTATTTGGTTCTGCTGGGGTAGTATATTGTGCTGCACTGTGGTATTTGGTTCTGCTGGGGCAGTATATTGTGCTGCACTGTGGTATTTGGTTCTGCTGGGGCAGTATATTGTGCTGCACTGTTGTATCTGGTTCTGCTGGGGCAGTATATTGTGCTGCACTGTGGTATTTGGTTCTGCTGGGGCAGTATATTGTGCTGTATTGTGGTATCTGGTTCTGCTGGGGCAGTATATTGTGCTGCACTGTGATATTTGGTTCTGCTGGGGCAGTATATTGTGCTGCACTGTGGTATTTGGTTCTGCTGGGGCAGTATATTGTGCTGTATTGTGGTATCTGGTTCTGCTGGGGCAGTATATTGTGCTGCACTGTGGTATTTGGTTCTGCTGGGGCAGTATATTGTGCTGCACTGTGATATTTGGTTCTGCTGGGGCAGTATATTGTGCTGCACTGTGGTATTTGGTTCTGCTGTAGCAGTATATTGTGCTGCACTGTGGTATTTGGTTCTGCTGGGGCAGTATATTGTGCTGCACTGTGGTATCTGGTTCTGCTGGGGCCCAATGTGCAGGTTTCTGCAGGGTAAAGCCACATCTGTCGATATCCCTCTGCAGCAAACATCTGCTGCCATGGTGTTTGGCACACGGAAGCTTTGAACTGCAAAGGGTGAAAATGATGGAAATCCACGGAAGATATCTGCAACTATAGACTGCATACCTCCCAACCGTCCCCGATCCAGGCATGACACCGGGACCTTCTCTTTGGCGTTCTTTGACTCCCCAATGCCATGCTCCACCCTCAGGCCACGCACGAGGCATAGCACAGTGTAGACATTTTGTCCGGAGTGTTCCTTTAATGCACAATGTAAACCGCACCCACACTTCAATGACCATTCAGTTGTGTTTTCCAGTGAAGCTGCAGAACACGGCTGCGTCATGCATGTTTTATTCTCTGTGGTACATTTTAGGGTTTTTTTTATAAAAATAGACTATACAATATCAATACTGTGTGACGTACTAGTACATGGGAGTCCTGGTCTCACGCATAATGGCTGCTGCGATCACAGAAAGCACCATTACAATCCTGCACCGTATAATGTGCTCTATCGGATCAGTAGAATCATTTTTATCCAGAAAGGTTGAAGATTTGATAGGAACCAAAAGCTGTGTAAATACCGACCCAAACAGTCAAAAATCAGGGCATTGGGTGCAATCCACAGCATCCCAAGAGACTGAAAACAGCACTGCCTCATGGACGCTATATAAAGGAAGATCTCCAGATAGGAACCTCCCCCCCCAAGACGGAATTTGGCGGAGGTGTCCGTATATTACAGGCAGTGGCCACAGCAGAGGAAATGGCGACCCGATTTCAGAGAGACAGGTACTAGGAATATACCGCCTAACAGTCTTTTTAATGGGATTGAGAGACATGTCCCCATCCACCATCTCAGGTCTTCAGTTCAAGGCTTAAAGGCCATGTACACCATTCAGGGCAATTGTTTTTTATTACTGCATTGTACTCATTTTGAACTAGAAATCATTTTTTCAATTGGTCTTTACTATAAATGTTGAGCCCCTTTCTCTGTACAGCCTTGAGATTCTCTAGTAGCAGGCTCTGTATTTTTACTCTGTTCCATCAGGCAGCTCAGCTTCCTGATGTCAGAGATACTGTTTTCTAGGAATATACTGCCTAACAACCAGTCTTTTCAATTGGGTTGAGAGACTTGCCCCCATCCACCACTCAGGTCTTCAGTTCAAGGCTTAAAGGCTATGTACACCTTTGAGGGCAATATTTTTTATTACTGCATTGTACTCATTTTGAGCTAGAAATCATTTTTTCAATTGGTCTTTATTAAAAATGTTGAGCCCCTTTCTCTGTACAGCCTTCAGATTCTCTAGTAGCAGGCTCTGTATTTTTAATGTTCCGTCAGGCAGCTCTCTGATCTCTGACCTCCTAAACACTCATTATAGCTCAGTTCTTATCTCACTGATAAGAATGTGACTTAAATAAGTGTTTATGACCTTTTAGTCATTTAGAGAGAAGGTTTATTAAATGACAGCACAAAGTGAAAGTACCATTCACACAGCTAGACAGTTAACCCTTTGTGATAGAAAAGCTGAATATTTTTAATAAAGTCCAATTGAAAAAAAAATATTTTTAGCCCCAAATTAGTAAAATGCAACAAAATTGTCCCAGAAGGTGTAGATAGTCTTTAAATGGCACTGAACTGAGGGCAATGGTGCTTGGCAAGAGTCCTATTACTGCCAAATTTTTGCAGTTATGCATTTAGGCAGAGAACTTTTTTAGCGAGTCTGGCAGGAGACTAATCTCGGCAATTTTACTTACGATTTTCCAAAAATCAGTTGCTGCAATATCAGGTATATTAAAGAGGGGCTCCGACACTCTGTCTGCAATTAGATATTCTGCACAATTTGACACCCAAAGCCACATATTTTTTGCTCCTGGAGTGTTTCTATATGTTGAAGCCCTTTGGGTCTATTCACGCTTTGATTGCGGTGTAGCTTACAGGTGTATGTTGGAAGGATCTCCAAGCACATAGCTCCAAGATACACTATACAGTATGCCACCCATAGGTGCAAACCTTTGTATGGACTGGCACGAGCCAGGAGACCTGGCAGCACAGGGACCAGGTCCCCCAACCACTGTCCTTTAGTCTTTCGTCCAAGCACAATAGTGTACATGGTGGTCTCTACTGCTGGACTTGGAGCGGGCTCCTAGGACGTCCCCTCGGTCTCGCTTTCTGATGTGGAGTATTCTTTTTTTTGTTGTGAGGATTCTTTTTTTCTTAGGGCTCCTTTTCTGAAAGATAAAATTGAAAGGGTGCTATATTAATGAGGTTGTCAGACACCCACCGATCTGATATTGATGGCCTATCCTCATACAGCTGATCAGCGGGGATGTCGGACCCCGCCAATCTATTATTGATGACCTATCCTCCTACAGCTGATCGGGGGGGTGCCGGGATGTCGGACCTCGCCAATCTATTATTGATGACCTATCCTCATACAGCTGATCAGCGGGGGTGCCAGGATGTCGGACCTCGCCAATCTATTATTGATGACCTATCCTCCTACAGATGATCGGCGGGGGTGCTGGGAGTCAGACCCCCGCTGATCTGATATTGATGACCTATACTCATACAGCTGATCAGTGGGGGACCCAGGTTTCGGACCCCTGCCAATCTGATATTGATGACCTATCCTGATAATAGGTCATCAATACTAAAAGCCTGGAGAACCCCCTTAACGTGCCAGGGTGATTCATTATAGAAGTTCATGAGGTGGGAGACTTATGGTGGCGAAAAGGGAGCCAATGGCAGGACCACATCCTATGAGGAGTAAGGTGGAGGTGATGGCTCCAGGCTGCAGATGGCTACCTACAGAACTTTAACACCAGAATACATAACCCAGCAATGAGGAGGGGTTTTCTGATTGATGACCTACGCTCAGGATAGGTCATCAGTATCTGATCAGTGGGGGTCTAAAACACGAGACCCCCACTAATCAGCTTCCTGAGGCGACCCAGGCGCTCCAGTGAGTGTCACTGCCTCCTCGCAGCTTACCAAGCACAACGCCGTCCATTGTACAGCGGCTGTGCTTGGTATCGTAGTTCAGCTCCATTCACTTGAATGGGACTGAGCTTTGTCTAGGCCACGTGACTGATGAATGTGACCACACATGGCCTATGCTGTGAGAATGTCGCAGCACACAGGAGTGCCGATACCTTCTCAAACAGCTGATGAGTGGGAGTCCCAGGTGTCAGACCCTCACCGATCAGATACTGATGACCTATCCTGACACTCACTTAGTAGTTTAATCTTGTTTCTTTTATGGTCACATAGATACAGTATTGTGACACGTTTCGGCTTTAGCAAGGGCCTTCTTCAAATCTATCTATCTATCTATATACACATAAAATGACAAAAAATGGACAGCACCTCCTACAGGTGAGAGTCAGGTGCAAGCTACCTGCTGGCTAATTAAATACTAAACAGAAAATGGCAGCAGCACTAGATGAGCCATGAGACACAAAATGAACATGAAATGAACATATGAAGAAGCAAAAAAGCATAACTGCTATGTAGATAAAGTGGAAGCTCTTAGCGCATATAAATGATCATAAATATGTCGGGCTCATCCACCAACGATCAAGGTGGCTTCCAATCGGATGAGTCCTACACTAACACTGACCTGCATCCTACAAAAACCGGCAGGCCCATATCAGGAGAACAGCATACCTGGTCAGAAGCTGCACCAATGTGAACAGGAGTGCTAAATTCCCAGAGGAGGCCAGGCCAGCACTCCTGTTCACATTGGTGCAGCTTCTGACCAGGTATGCTGTTCTCCTGATATGGGCCTGCCGGTTTTTGTAGGATGCAGGTCAGTGTTAGTGTAGGACTCATCCGATTGGAAGCCACCTTGATCGTTGGTGGATGAGCCCGACATATTTATGATCATTTATATGCGCTAAGAGCTTCCACTTTATCTACATAGCAGTTATGCTTTTTTGCTTCTTCATATGTTCATTTCATGTTCATTTTGTGTCTCATGGCTCATCTAGTGCTGCTGCCATTTTCTGTTTAGTATCTATCTATATATATATATATATATTAGAGCTGAAACACGTCACAATACTGTATCTATGTGACAATAAAAGACACAAGATATAACTACCAAGTGAGTGGCGGTCTATCCTGTGGGACACCTTCCCTTGACAGGTGCACCACAGCGCACTGACGGAGTGCCGACTGAAATCCTCTTGACTATCCAGAGGATAGGTCATCAGTATAAAAAAGTTGGAAAACCTCTTTAAGTAAAAATCTAAAAAAAATATCTATTGCTAGAAGCTCAATGTGGAGAATTTTATAAGTTTTATTTTTAGGAAATATTAAATTCCAATTATTATATTTGAAATATTGTGTCTCATTGTCAGACACTGAGCGCCTTTAGAGCCTTGAGCACGCACATTGTCCGATTTTCGGTATACGGTGAGCAACTAATATATAGTGTAAATTAGAAATCTTTTTTATTATATCCTACCATGTGGCGGGAGCTGCACTGGGGCTGACGGGTGCCGTACATTACCTGCGGCCTTGTTCAGTGTTGTTATAAACTTTTCTTTTGTTTTTGAACATCAGTTCTCCGTTCTCCGCGCCGTGGACCTGGACAGAAGGGAAATGTATTGTAAGGTCGGACTAATAAAGTAATATGAGATCATGCTAAGGCTACTTTCACACTAGCATTTCTATTTTCTGGTATGGAGTTCCGTCATAGGGTCTCATTACCGGGAAAAATATGCTTCGGTTCTGTCCCCATTCATTGTCAACGGGGATAAGATGTAACTGAACAGAACGAAGTGCACCAGACTGGTTCCCAGCCCGAAGAGTATGGGATGACCCACAATGCAAGTCAATGGGGAAGGATCCGTTTAACTCTGACACAATAGAAAACTGATCCGTCCCCATTGACTTTCAATGGAGTTCATGACGGATCCATCTTGGCTATGTTAAAGATAATACAACCGGATCCGTTCATAACAGGTGCAGATGGTTGTATTATCGTGACAGAAGCGTTCTGCTGATCCATGACAGATACAGCAAAAACACTTGTGTGAAAGTAGCCTTACACATGGAGATGCAGAGCTACTCAAAGAGCAATGAAGTCAGGAGTACCACTGTTCTAGATTCTGCATATATTAGAGTGATGTTGTTTTAGATCTTTCAGGCTCCACTGTTCCTGATTCTTCTTCTATTGTTCTAGATTCTTCTGGTACCAGTGTACCATTGTTCTAGATTCTTCATTAAGCAGAGTATTATTGCTCTAGTTACTTCCTGTATCAGAGTGCCGTTGTTCTAGATTTCCTGTGTATCAGCACATCATTGTTCTAGATTCGTCTATTGTTCTAGATTCTTCTGGTACCAGCGTACCATTGTTCTAGATTCTTCATTAAGCACAGTTCTATTGCTTTAGTTACTTCCTGTATCAGAGTGTCGTTGTTCTAGATTCCTCATGTATAAAAGTGTCATTGTTCTAGATTTCCCGTGTATCAGCACATCATTGTTCTAGATTCCTCATATATCATCCTGCCATTGTTATAGATTCTCCTTCATGTATCAGTGCTATTATTCTAGATTTTTCATGTATCAGAGAGTGCCATTGTTCTGGTTTTCCCGTGCATCAGGGTAACATTGTTCTCAATTCTTCATATATCAGAGTCCTATTGTACTAGATTCTTGAAACCACTGTTCTGGGTTCTTCATGTAGCAGATTATTATTGTTCTAGATATTTCCTACATTAAGGTGCCACTGTTTTTAATTCTTCATGTATCACAGTACCGTTGTTCTAGATTCCTTATGTACAAGAGTTCCATAGTTCTAGATATTTCAGGAACCACTATTCCTCACGTATCAGGGTCCTTTTGTTCAGATCTCCATTGTTCCAGGTCCTTCATATATCAGAGTGCCATTGTTCTAGATACTTCATATATCAGAATACCCTTGTTCCCACCAGTTGCGTGTTTTAAATCCACCAAGTAGTGGACATCAGCCAGCCATTGTCCTAGATTGCCTAGCATCGACGTGCCATTGTTCTAGACCCCCAAGTAACAAAGCTCCCTTGTTCTCGATTCCCCAGATACAATGTTTAAAATTCCCTAAATCTAGAGCAGATTTTTTGTGTCATCTCTTATATACCAGTATTGTAATAATGGAACTTACATCGTCGTGAGTCTGGGACAATTCATCAGGGTTTTCTTCGTCGTGGTCCATTCCTGGAGGTTTCACTGCATTTACATACAGAAGGTCAGTCTTCCAGGAGACGATACACCATGCAGACAAAAGTTATAACATGTCGGAGGGTCTGTAGTAATTATGGGGGCAATAGGAAAAAGGCTAGTCCAAAATAGACAATCCCTTTAAGTGGTTAAGGACGGCCTGCTGTATTATTTAAAGGGGTATTCTCATTTTAGACAATGGGGGCATATCGCTAGGATATGCCCCCATTGTCTTATAGGTGCGGGTCCCACCGCTGGGACCCGCACCTATATCCAGAACGGAGCGGGGAGCGCTGTGCCTGGAGGACCCCAGGTTTCCGGGGGTCCGGCCACCACCAGGCGCAGCTCCCCGCGCCGCTCATAGAAATGAATGGGAGCCGGGCCGTGCATGCGCGGTGCGCTCCCATTCATTTCTATGGAGCCGACGGAAGTAGCCGAGCCAGCGCTCGGCTATTTTCGGCGGCCCCATAGAAATGAATGGAGGGCGGCTGCGCATGCGCAGTGCGCCCTCATTCACTTCGGGGGCTCCGTTCTGGAAATAGGTGCGGGTCCCAGCGGTGGGACCCGCACCTATAAGACAATGGGGGCATATCCTAGCGATATGCCCCCATTGTCTAAAATGAGAATAACCCTTTAAGGCAAGTGGTCCAGGACTATAAAGCCCAACCCATAGGATATTTACAGTGCGGGGTGTAGCCTGTGCATAAAACAGAGGCAGCGGCCTGGGGGTCATGTGTCTGGTCTTTTCTGACCTTTGAGGGACAGTGAATTAAAAAAAAAAAGAGGAAAATAAAGAAAAAAAAAAAATTCGCAAAAAAATAACCCACCCCAAAACACTTTCCGCACGCGACTCATTCTCATACCGCTAGCCAAGACCCGATTACCTGAAATTGGACATGTAACGTATCAAGATTTATGGTAGACAATGACGCAAATCTGTGTTAGGGAAATATTATATTACCTAAAAAAGTAGCTAAAATGTAATTTTTTTAAAAAAAAGCATTTTTTTTACTATGCTTTCAATTTATATGCCTAAAAAAATCTATAATTATCTGCATAAAAAGGACATAAAAAATCCTGAATTATATGGAAAAAAATGCATTAAAAAAAATCATGTCTGTAGCCCACCAGTGCGTGCGAAAAATAGCTTCAAGGTGTCTGGTTCTGAACTGGTTAGATGACATACCCGGGTGAAAAACTGAAAACCTAAATTTTTTATTTTTTTTTTAACCTCAGTCTATAATCACCTCCTATGGCGGCGCTACTTACCAGGATCGGTGGTCGGCGACGGCTGCTCATCTTGAAAATTTTGCACATTGATCTTAAAAAGAGAGGAGAAGACAGGAATGTCCGTTATTTCACAGTCTTCAAGTCACGTTATTTCTTCTTAACCCCCCCCCTCCATTACATATGCATGCTCAGCTCAGCTGAGCATGCATGTATTCTCAATACAGGAATAAGCTGCATATGACGGTGTCAGTTCTGGGAATGATGGCAGTCCCAGTGCTGGAGCCTGTGTTACGGTAGTATTGGAGGACACCATCATGGGGGAGATACTGGCCCCTTGCCATGGTAGGGAGGGGGTCTTAAAGGCATGTCATAAGAAGGCTCACCCTCCGTCACACACGATCTCTGGAGTTACTTACTTCCTGGGAGCTGCGCGATGAAAGCTCGTCTGCATCGGAGGACTGGAGGGGACACAAAGAGACAGGTTATGTCACGCTGGCAGCCGTCAACAAGCTATCGTCTAGACAGGAATGCATTTCCAGGCACGGAGTAATGCCTGAGGGATGATGGAGCTTGTAGTACACAGACAGCGCAGACATCTGGTTTTTCCGGACATGTTAGTACATAGCATCACAATGGGGGCATCTGCTTACTACAAAATACCTGAGCGTCCCCACTGGATATAGGATATGGCAGCTTTATCCATTATACGTAGCAATATCAGATATATATACAGATCCGCAGACGTCAGGCCTATCTGTTCCTAGGAAAGATGGGTGACAAGCATTCCTATTGGCCTGAACATGATGGCAGCGTGTGATGTATCGCCTCCTAACTAGACGAGACTCGACATTCAGGGGTCTGGGAGAGATGGTTGACCCCCGTTCTGGCATCTCCCAGCTTTCCTATAGACATAGGAAATCAGCCCCATCATTACGGCAGGGTGGGATGCGTCGTTGTATCCGCAGCCCCCTCATATACCAGCACTATGCACTAGTCACCACCAGAGCTGCATTTAAAGTGGCGTTATGTATGAAACTGCATGACGTCCGTTTTACCAGTAGCCCCCTAATGGTGGTCTGACGCGGTGCTTCGTGGGTGTTTGCAGCAAAGAAGTTTTAGGGCCATTTGCTGCCACTCTGAAAGGGAACATTTAAAGGGACACTCTGGACAAAACCCATCGATTGTGTTATGCCTTGAGAAGGGGCGGAGCATGACACAGGAACTCTCTCTAGCTATTTATGTCACGCTCCGCCCCCATCGGTCCTGCACTAGGAATAACATAACGTATCACTTTTGTTCCTTTAAAGTATCCGGGCACAATGGGGGTCATTTACGAACAGTTTTACGCATTTTATTTTATTTTTTTACTTTTTAAACTATTGTTTTTATGCGTCGAGGAACTGGTGGGGGCCGAGCTAAGGCACCGGTAAATTTACCAATTTTACTCTGGAAAAAAGGTGTAAATGTTGTAGATTTTCTGTCAGGCACTTGGACTACGAAAAATTCACCTAATTTATGACAAGGCGCGTCTTCCGGCAGCAACGCTAATGTAAAATGTACAAAAAAGGCCATCAAAAAAAATGACAGTCTTAAATGACCCCCAATGTCTTGTAGGGTTAGCTCCGCTGAATGTAATGATACCTTTCACTTAGTGGTCCTTTGCTGATGAGAAAGCACTTTTTCATATGCAAATGAGCAGTTTAGTGCACAGAAGGCGGGCCCAAGCACCCTTGCTTCTCCTGCCAACCCCACCTTCCAGGGGAGGATTGGGAACTTAAAGTGGCCATGAAAAAAAAACAAAACTAAAAGCGGCCCCACGTTGTAGCTTGGTCCAAATTGACAGAAGACAGGAGAAAACAAGTAGGCGGGGACAACAGAAGTAGGCGGGGCTGCAATACTGTAGTGCAACACAGAATACCGCCCCTGCAGAACCAAATACCACAGGGCAGCACGAAATACTGACGCCCCAACCACAGTATTCAATTCTATAAAAGTTGAGTTCAGGAGGGCGCCTGTGGCCGTTGAGCATCAGATCATCAAGAGGGATTGAGTGGCCCCCTGTAGGGTCTATGGCCAATCCGCCCTGCCTCCTTCTCTTTCCTGACTGGCCAGGCAAGATGACGATGCAGGAACCTGTCCTTGTCAATACAAAAAGGAGAGGGATGGTCTGTCAGAGGAAGCAGGAGGAGCAAGGGTGCACAGAGTGGCTTGGGCCCGCCCACTGTGCACTGTACTGCTCATTTGCATATGAATTAAAAGTACTTTTTTTTTCCAGAATGGATCGCTAAGTGAAAGGTATCATTACATTCAGCTGAGATGGCCCTACAAGGCCTTGTGCCTGGTTTATCAGTGAATTTCCCGGAGACGGACTCCCTTCAATAAATCATTTTTGCAGTATTGAAAAATGTGACCATTTAGCGTAAACCGACACCGACACATCTCAATTACTCAAAAATACTCTGTAGCACTACATATGAAAAAAGTCATTTATTTATCTCTCTATATAAAAAAAAAACAGTTCACAATTATGAGTAGAGAAGCAATCATACAACCAAACAACCAGTCGCCTCTCGTGACGCGTCTGTTTTATTAATTCACTGTTTTCCTTAGGGCTCATGCACACGACTGACGATCCGCAAAAAATACGGATGGCGCCCGTGTGCATTCCGTATTTTGCAGAACGGTACAGCTGGTCCCTAATAGAACAGTCCTATCCTTGTCCGTAATGTGGACAATAATAGGACAAGTTCTATTCTTTTGCGGAACGGACATACGGAAATGGAATGCACACGGAGTAACTTAACGTTTTTTTTGCGGACCCATTGAAATGAATGGTTCTGCATACGGTCCGCAAAAAGAACGGAATGGACACGGAAAGAAAATACGTTCGTGTGCATGAGCCCTTATGAAAATTACAATTCTGGAGCATGAATTCTAATAAATCTATGTTGTACCACTCCTCTATTATTCCTTCTAGAAGCTTAAGAATTAATCTGGGTGTTACAGTCTGACTTCATTCAATCAGTTCTCTCAGTGTCAGACTATGTGGGGACACACTCCTTGTCTAGGAGGATGGCAACACCCAGTTCATTTATTGATAAATTTATAAGAGGAATAGTAGAGGAATGGCACAACAGTGCACTATATGAAAAGATGCTCCAGAATTGTTATTACATGGGTAATGCAAGTATTTATTAAAACAGGCATGTCAGGAGAGGGGACAGCGCCTCTTTAAAGGAGCCTTAAAGCCCCTATTCAATGCAAAACGTACATATCATAAATATACAATATATATATATATATATATAGGAAATATAAATCCCGCCAGTCACGTGTAGGACAATATTGTCATTACATTTTGCAGCTTTCACTTATTTTCCAATGTATGGAAGATCTGCGGTTAACTGGACACCATCAGCAAGGAGGCTAGCTGCTGCCAGTCGCAGCTAATGATAGTAAATGTAATTTCTCAGAAATCATACCAGAAGCAGGGCACCCCTGTGCACTCAAAGTACTAAATATAAAAACATACTAAGAAAAAAGACCTTCCTACAGCTGGCCTGCTTGTTGATGGTTTCCAGGTGGCAGCAGAAGTAAAAAATAACATGAGAAATAAGCCAAATCAGCAAAAGGATAATGAACTCTATACAGTTAAACGGAGCCATCCATCCTCCAACTGTATATTCCAGTCCTCCAACACACTGGTCTCTACTGCCCCCTACTGAAAATGATAAGATTATCAGATGGCACCAGACCTCACATAGGTGTCCTCTTATAGCCTTATAATTTATAGTAGGGAGAGCAGTATTTCTTATTATACATACCTCCTGCTGCTGCAAAACCTCTTTTTGAAAACTACCACTGATACATTGATATGCCCACCATTGATCAACTGATATGATTTCATTCGTCTATTAAGTTGCAGCAGCTGAGGTGTGTATTATGATGTTCTGCAGCTGCTGAGGTATGTATTATGATGTTCTGCAGCAGCTGAGGTGTGTATTATGATGTTCTGCAGTAGATGAGGTGTGTATTATGATGTTCTGCAGCAGCTGAGGTGTGTATTATGATGTTCTGCAGTAGATGAGGTGTGTATTATGATGTTCTGCAGCAGCTGAGGTGTGTATTATAATGTTCTGCAGCAGCTGAGGTGTGTATTATGAGGTTCTGCAGCAGCTGAGGTGTGTATTATGGGATTCTGCAGCAGCTGAGGTGTGTATTATGAGGTTCTGCAGCAGCTGAGGTGTGTATTATGAGGTTCTGCAGCAGCTGAGGTGGGTATTATGATGTTCTGCAGCAGCTGAGGTGTGTATTATGATGTTCTGCAGTAGCTGAGGTGTGTATTAGGAGGTTCTGCAGCAGCTGAGGTGTGTATTATGATGTTCTGCAGCAGCTGAGGTGTGTATTATGGGATTCTGCAGCAGCTGAGGTGTGTATTATGAGGTTCTGCAGCTGAGGTGTGTATTATGAGGTTTTGCAGCAGCTGAGGTGTGTATTATGGGATTCTGCAGCAGCTGAGGTGTGTATTATGAGGTTCCGCAGCAGCTGAGGTGTGTATTATGAGGTTCTGCAGCAGCTGAGGTATGTATTATGAGGTTATGCAGCAGATGAGGTGTGTATTATGATGTTCCTCAGGAAGAGATAAGCAGCGCCTCTTAGTGCTGCTCGTCTCATGTCATCACAATGTAATGTTAATACAACAGACACGTCAATGAGAGATTTCCATTGGCACAAACAATGCCAAGGAGGACAGTAGTGTTATACCCTCAGGGGGAGAGGAAGGAAAGACTATACACTATTTAATTGCTGCCATTTAAACCCTATGCACACTACATAAATATTTTTTTCAATGTGGTGCAATGGCATACAATGGCCAGAAGGTGTCGCTGTTGCTTCTGCAATCTATGGAGCCGCTTCCTAAAACTGGTGTAGAATATAATTGGCAGCGTCTTTGGAAATAACACGCTCCCCGCAGCGGCCGCCTCACAGAAAGGATGAAATAACAGACCCCAAATACTGTAATGCTACTACTGAGGGTTTACGTAATGTGTACCAGCGCTGGTGAATCCGTCCTTTTCAGCTTTGTCTCCAGGGCTAGCAGTTTTCCCTCGCTCCTGAACAGCTGGATTTGTAGGTCGTCACACCTTTCCCCTAATTCGCGGATCTGCTTTCTGTACAAGTCTTTCTCTGTAAGACACTTGGTATACTGCGCGTAGAACTGTTCTCTTGTAGCATTGGCCTAAGACGAGGAGAAGGAAGGATCGGTAGAAGAAGATGAACTTACTAATAGTAATTACTGCACAGGGCATGCCCCCCCCCCCTCTATAATAATTCACAGAGTGGACAACTCAATATTTATCGGAATAGATGCCATGCAATACCACATTTCTCCTGCAGGGGCCACTGCAGGAGAAATGTGCAGCTGTCGGAATCCTCCACCAACAAGAAGAGGAATGGATCACTAGAGGGATCAGCTAATTACTGGCGGCTCTTCTCTTAGGCTACCTGCACACGACGGGGAAAAAGGACATTAAAAACAGACACACTATCCGTTTTTCATGGCTATCTTGTATCAGTGTGTGCACCCACTTTCGTGCCATCTATCCGGCTTTAACATACGTTAAAAACTGATGAATTTCATTGGATTTCTTAAAATATCCCAATCCCTGCAGTGCCCTCACAGCATACGTAATGCCTCCCCATAGTGCTGCCTGGACAAATGGCCTCAATAGTGCCCCCCAGTATGATTAATGGCCCCCCAGTATAATGAATGGCCTCTATAGTACCCCCCAGTATGATTAATAGCCCCCATTCTCTGACCTGTTAGAAAGGTGCATGATATAATCTGTAGTGATTGTCATCTTCTTATCAGTGACTGTTTCTCTGAGTAAAAACCTCTCTTGTTATTGTAGCTGGGTCATGTGACCAACTCCCTGACCTCCAACTGACCCAGGACATGAAGCCAATCACTGCTCTATTCATTCCTATGGGAGCCTCACTTTCAGTCTCATAGGAATACATAGAGAATTAGACTTCCTGTCCACACATAAGTCTCTGTGTGAGTTGGTGGGTCTAATTGCTGGTCACATGACACAGATAAGAAACTTCAGGATGATAGAAGTCAAAAATACAGACACTGGTAAGAAAATGACATTCACTACAGATTATATCATGTACAGTTATAGCAGGACATGGAATAAAATTTTTGTCGGGAATTCTTCTTTAAACTTTAGTGAAGGGGGCGGGGTGCCAGCTTAAAGGGGATGTCCAGTTTAATGACCCCCTTTGTGCTCTCCAGTAGATGGCATCTGCAAAAGATAGCATCACACCTGTCCATAAGGTATTACTGTGTGTATAGAGCTGAGCTGCAGTACTACACACAACCTGTGGACAAGGGTGGTGCTGTTTCGGGAAGAAAGCAGCCATGTTTTTCTATTTCTGCACAACCCCTTTAAACAGTTACTGCCAGTGCCCCCCAGTATGATTAATGGCCTCGATAGTACCCCCCAGTATGATTAATGGCCTCGATAGTACCCCCCAGTATGATTAATGGCCTCGATAGTACCCCCCAGTATGATTAATGTCTCCCATAGTGCCCCCAGTACGATTAATGTCCCTAATAGTGCCCCCAGTATGATTGTCCCCCATAGTGCCCCCAGTATGATTAATGGCCTCCATAGTGCCCCCCAGTATGATTAATGTCCCCTATAGTGCTCCCCAGTATGATTAATGGCCCCCATAGTGCCCCCCAGTATGATTAATGGCCCCCATAGTGCCCCCCAGTATGATTAATGTCCCCCATAGTGCCCCCAGTACGATTAATGTCCCCCATAGTGCCCCCAGTGTGATTAATGGTCTCCATAGTGCCCCCAGTACAATTAATGGCCTCCATAGTGGCCTCAGTACGATTAATGGCCCCCATAGTGCCCCCCAGTATGATTAATAGCCCCCATAGTGCCCCCAGTAAGATTAATGGCCCCCAGTATGATTAATGGCCCCTATAGTGCCCGCCAGTATGATTAATGTCCCCCATAGTGCCCCCAGTATGATTAATGTCCCCCATAGTGCCCCCAGTGTGATGAATGGCCTCCATAGTGCCCCCAGTACGATTAATGGCCTCCATAGTGCCCCCAGTACGATTAATGGCCCCCATAGTGCCCCCCAGTATGATTAATGGCCCCCAGTATGATTAATGGCCCCCATAGTGCCCCCCAGAATGATTAATGGCCACCATAGTGCCCCCAGTATGATTAATGGCCCCCATAGTGCCCCCCAGTATGATTAATGGCCACCATAGTGCCCCCCAGTATGATTAATGCCCCCCAGTATGATTAATAGCCCCCATAGTGCTCCCCAGAATGATTAAACACCCCCATAGGGCTCCCCAGTGTGATTAATGGTCCCCAGTGTGATTAGTGGCCTCCATAGTGCCCCCCAGTTTGATTAATGGCCCTTATAGTGCCCCCCAGTATTATTAATGGCCCCCATAGCGCCCCCAGTTTGATTAATGGCCCCCATAGCACCCCCAGTATTATTAATGGCCCCCATAGTGTCCCCCAGTATTATTAATGGACCCCTTTGTGCTCTCCAGTATGATTAATAGCCCCCATAGTGCTCCGCAGTGTGATTAATGGCCCCCATAGTGTACCCAGTGTGATTAATGGCCTCCATAGTGCTCCCAGTATGATTAGTCCCCAATAGTGCCCCCCAGTATGATTAATTCTCTCCATAGTGTCCCCCCAGTTTGATGATTGGCCCCCATAGTGCCCCCAAGTATGATTAATGGCCCCCATGGTGCCCCCCAGTATGATTAATGGCCCGCTTTGTGCTCTTCAGTTGGAATCACGCCCCTCTCAGTGCTCCCCAATGTCCCTCTTAGTGACCCCCTTTTAGTGGTCCCTATTCTGTTGGTGCGGAAGAAAAAAAATACTCAACTCATCCATTTGAATGCATGTGGACACTCGCTTATCACTGGAGACAGCAGGACCTGATGCTCACAGCGTGATGTCATCATGAGGGGAGCACAGGTCCTGCTTCATCCTGTGCACAGCGAGTGTCCCTGCACATGTAAGTGGATGAGGTTTTTTTTTTAATTATATTAACCCCTGAAAGGACATAGTCTATCAGTTTTTAACCGTCATTGGACGGGTGCACTCCTGTCTAAACTGTTGTTAAAAATGGTCTCACCAATTTCAACGGGGGTCCGCTTGGCTGTGAAATTGGCCAAAAACAGGACGTCCTATTTTTTGACAGTCGCTATTCAATGGCCATATGAATAGCACAATGGACTCTGAAAATGGCCGTCACAATGTAGCCTTAGAGAAGACAACCCCTATGATCAGTCACACATTATAAGTTAGGATAGGTCATCTAGATAAGATCCACACCCAATACGTCAGCCACCAGCACTAGAAGATATAAAAAACAGCTGATAGGCGGGGCTCCCAAGTGTCGGACCCCCACACATCTGATCTTGATGACCTATCCTGAGGATAGACCTATCAGTATCTAAGTCCTGGAGAACCCCTCTAACATTACCATGTAATCTAGAAGGGCCTGTAAGTCAATAGACCTCATATGCATAGGAAGACCAGTCTCAGGCCCCATCCGTCCAGTTCAAAACCAGTGTAACCTGGGACTTAGGATGGGAGGCAGGTACTTACCTGGTTGCGCTCAATGCACACCTCCTCTAACTGCTGCAGAATGGCTTCAATGCGTTCCTTGTACACTGTGGAGTCTTTCTTTAAGGTGCTGCACTGCAGCTCCAGAACTTCCTTCTCTTCCAAGTACTGAGGACACAAGAGACAATCACGGATAATTTTTTTTTAATGTTTTCTTCCCCAGTTTTGCGGATGTTGTACACGAATCTGATGGGGATGTAGTCACACTCACATGCTTAGCCTGATAGGACATAACATAAAATTCCAAGAAACAAGGTACCGAGAAATTTTTGAAACCCGCTGAGCAGTGTGTGAGATATTATACTTTCAAAAAACACCTTAAACTTTAGTGAAGGGGGCGGGGTGCCAGCTTAAAGGGGATGTCCAGTTTAATGACCGCCTTTGTGCTCTCCAGTAGAAGGCATCTGCAAAAGATGGCATCACACCTGTCCATAAGGTATTACTGTGTGTATAGAGCTGAGCTGCAGTACTACACACAACCTGTGGACAAGGGTGGTGCTGTTTCGGGAAGAAAGCAGCTATGTTTTTCTATTCCTGCACAACTCCTTTAAACAGTTACTGCCAGTGCCCCCCAGTATGATTAATGGCCTCGATAGTACCCCCCAGTATGATTAATGGCCTCGATAGTACCCCCCAGTATGATTAATGTCTCCCATAGTGCCCCCAGTACGATTAATGTCCCTCATAGTGCCCCTAGTATGATTAATGTCCCCCATAGTGCCCCCAGTACGATTAATGGCCTCCATAGTGCCCCCCAGTATGATTAATGTCCCCTATAGTGCCCCCCAGTATGATTAATGTCCCCTATAGTGCCCCCCAGTATGATTAATGTCTCCCATAGTGCCCCCAGTACGATTAATGTCCCTCATAGTGCCCCCAGTATAATTAATGTCCCCCATAGTGCCCCCAGTGTGATTAATAGCCTCCACAGTGCCCCCAGTACGATTAATGGCCTCCATAGTGCCCCCAGTATGATTAATGGCCTCCATAGTGCCCCCCAGTACGATTAATGTCCCCCAGTATGATTAATGGCCCCCCATAGTGCCCCCAGTGTGATTAATGGCCTCCATAGTGCCCCCAGTACGATTAATGGCCTCCATAGAGCCCCCAGTACGATTAATGGCCCCCCATAGTGCCCCCAGTGTGATTAATGGCCTCCATAGAGCCCCCAGTACGATTAATGGCCTCCATAGTGCCCCCCAGTATGATTAATGGCCCCCATAGTGCCCCCAGTATGATTAATGGCCCCCATAGTGCCCCCCAGTACGATTAATGGCCTCCATAGTGCCCCCCAGTACAATTATTGACCCCCATAGTGCCTTCCAAGTATGATAAATGGCCTCCATAGTGCCCCCCAGTATGATAGTGGTGCTTACAGTATGATACATGGCTCCCATAATGGCCCCCAGTATGATTAATGGCCCCCTTTGTGCTCTCCAGTAGGAATAACGCCCCTCTCAGTGCTTCCCAATAGGAATAATTATTTTCAAAAAACACCTCAAACTTTAGTAAAGGGGGGGGGCAGCTTAAAGGGGATGTCCAGTTTACAAAACCTATTTCCATATATCTTGTTAGGGAATTATGAGTTAAAGGGGTTGTCCAGGATTATACAAAGATGGTATCACACCTGTCCATAAGTTGTGTATAGTATTACTGTGTGTATAGAGCTGAGCTGCAGTACTACACACAACCTGTGGACAAGGGTGGTGCTGTTTCGGGAAGAAAGCAGCCATGTTTTTCTAATCCTGCACAAACCCTTTGAACAGTTACTGCCAGGCTACCTCAAGGACTGTTCTGGTAGTGCAGGGTGGCTCTGTTCTCCTGAATGGGGATGAGTTGCAATACCAGATACAGCCCACAGACAAGAGTGGCGCTGTTTCCGCAAAATGATTCTAATTATTGAAAAAAATCCTTGTAGACGCCCCGGGTTAAATTCCACCTGTCTGGCATTATGAGGGGTAGAGTGCAGGGATCAGCCACCTTATCTCGGAGGTCCTCGGCTTGTCTCAGGCTCATCTTCAGGGTGTAGACATTATTGACCAGTTCTTGATGCTCCTCCAAGGCCTGCTTGCGCTCGTTCTCCAGATCCTGGATGTAAAGTTTTGTCTTCTCTCCCGTCGTGTCTTTCTGGAAATTCTGAAATAGTGACATTCATCAGCCTGACGTTCCTTCCCGGGTTCCTGTAGACGGCGTGTCACTCAGGTCCACCCTACCTGTAGAGGAGCGTTATCCAGTTCCTGCAGTCTGGCCTTCAGAAGGTGGTTCTCTCTCTGCAGCTCGTAGATGACGTCCTGACTCGGCCGCTTTTCGATTGCGTTTTTTAGCTTCATTGTTTGCTTCCTCTCCAGTTTGCAGTCGTCCTCTGCCTTCATCAGGTTGTGCTTCAGCTTCTCGATCTGTTGGAGGGGAAGAACGGAAAATATAGTTAGTGGCAGAGAGAGAGAGAAAGAGAGAGACCTGAGCTCTCCATGTGACAGGCATCTACGTGCTGTCTGCTCACACAATAAACATATCCTTTCAATAACCGCTCTCCTCTACAACCAGCCATGAGAGGGCGCTCTCCTCTACAACCAGCCATAAGAAGGCGCTCTCCTCTACAACCAGCCATAAGAAGGCGCTCTCCTCTACAACCAGCCATGAGAGGGCGCTCTCCTCTACAACCAGCAACGAGAGGGCGCTCTTCTCTACAACCAGCCACGAGAGGGAGCTCTCCTCTACAACCAGCCACGAGAGGGCGCTCTCCTCTACAACCAGCCACGAGAGGGCGCTCTCCTCTACAACCAACCACGAGAGGGCGCTCTCCTCTACAACCCAACCACGAGAGGGCGTTCTCCTCTACACCAGACATGAGAGGGCGCTCTCCTCTACAACCAGCCATGAGAGGGCGCTCTTCTCTACACCAGACATGAGAGGGCGCTCTCCTCTACAACCAGCCATGAGAGGGCGCTCTCCTCTACAACCACCCATGAGAGGGCGCTCTCCTCTACAACCAGCCATGAGAGGGCGCTCTCCTCTACAACCAGCCATGAGAGGGCGCTCTCCTCTACAACCAGCCATGAGAGGGCGCTCTCCTCTACAACCAGCCATGAGAGGGCGCTCTCCTCTACAACCAGCCATGAGAGGGCGCTCTCCTCTACAACCAGCCATGAGAGGGCGCTCTCCTCTACAACCAGCCATGAGAGGGCGCTCTCCTCTACAACCAGCCATGAGAGGGCGCTCTCCTCTACAACCAGCCATGAGAGGGCGCTCTCCTCTACAACCAGCCATGAGAGGGCGCTCTCCTCTACAACCAGCCATGAGAGGGCGCTCTCCTCTACAACCAGCCATGAGAGGGCGCTCTCCTCACAACCAGCCATGAGAGGGCGCTCTCCTCTACAACCAGCCATGAGAGGGCGCTCTCCTCTACAACCTGCCATGAGAGGGCGCTCTCCTCTACAACCAGCCATGAGAGGGAGCTCTCCTCTACAACCAGCCATGAGAGGGAGCTCTCCTCTACAACCAGCCATGAGAGGGCGCTCTCCTCTACAACCAGCCATGAGAGGGCGCTCTCCTCTACAACCAGCCATTGAGAGGGCGCTCTCCTCTACAAACCAAGCCATGAGAGGGCGCTCTCCTTCTACAGCCAGCCCTGAGAGGGCGCTCTCCTCTACAGCCAGCCCTGAGAGGGCGCTCTTCCTCTACAGCCAGCCCTGAGAGGGCGCTCTCCTCTACAACCAGCCATTAGAGGGCGCTCTCCTCTACAACCAGCCCTGAGAGGGCGCTCTCCTCTACAACCACCCATGAGAGGCGGGCGCTCTCCTCTACAACCAGCCATGAGAGGGCGCTCTCCTCTACAACCAGCCATGAGAGGGCGCTCTCCTCTACAACCAGCCATGAGAGGGCGCTCTCCTCTACAACCAGCCATGAGAGGGCGCTCTCCTCTACAACCAGCCATGAGAGGGCGCTCTCCTCTACAACCAGCCATGAGAGGGCGCTCTCCTCTACAACCACCCATGAGAGGGCGCTCTCCTCTACAACCAGCCATGAGAGGGCGCTCTCCTCTACAACCAGCCATGAGAGGGCGCTCTCCTCTACAACCAGCCATGAGAGGGCGCTCTCCTCTACAACCAGCCATGAGAGGGCGCTCTCCTCTACAACCAGCCATGAGAGGGCGCTCTCCTCTACAGCCAGCCATGAGAGGGCGCTCTCCTCTACAGCCAGCCCTGAGAGGGCGCTCTCCTCTACAGCCAGCCCTGAGAGGGCGCTCTCCTCTACAACCAGCCATGAGGAGGGCGCTCTCCTCTACAACCAGCCATGAGAGGGCGCTCTCCTCTACAACCAGCCATGAGAGGGCGCTCTCCTCTACAACCAGCCATGAGAGGGCGCTCTCCTCTAACAGCCATGAGAGGGCCTCCTCTACAACCAGTCATGAGAGGGCGCTCTCCTCTACAACCAGCCATGAGAGGGCGCTCTCCTCTACAACCAGCCATGAGAGGGCGCTCTCCTCTACAACCAGCCATGAGAGGGCGCTCTCCTCTACAACCAGCCATGAGAGGGCGCTCTTCTCTACAACCAGCCATGAGATTGCACTCTCTACAGCCAGCCGTGACATATAAGCCACTCTCCGATGTCTGCATTGTCTATTACCACTACCAACCTCTAGCTGTAGCTCTCGGTTCCTCATGAGTGCAGTGTTCTTCTCGTCGCTCTGTCGGGCGTACTTCATGGCCAGTTCATAGTTCTCATCCTTGCACTTCTTGAGCTCTTTGTTTAGGTTTTCTCCCTCCTCTTTCATCTTGAGGACCCTCTCCTGGTGTTTCCTCAGCTCACTGTCCTTGACCTGCATTTGCCGAATGACGTCATCCTTCTCCTGGACTACGGCATGCAGCTCTCTGTATTTTCGCCGCTCCTCCTGAATAGTCTGCTGGAGTTTTAACATTTCGTTCATGAGGAGATGGGTCAGGCTGGATTCTCCTGCCGTGTCTTAAAAAGAAAAAAAAAAAAGAAACTGGAGTTTGCCACTACGACCTAATTCCTCAGTCTTTATTGTGCTGTACATACCCTGCTCCCAAAACAGCGCTACATTTGTCCACAGGTTATATGCGGTATTGCAGTTCATTCCTATTTACTTCAAAAGAGTTTTCCAGAAATTAAATACTCAGGATAGGTCACCAATATCAGCTCGGCAGAAGCCCGATTCCGGCCGGCACCCCCATCTATCAGAGGTTTAAAGGGGCAGCAGCGCTTTCTAGTGTACTGTGCACAGCGCCATACATTTTGTACAGGTTGTGCTTGGTACTGCAGGTCAGTTCCATTCATTTAAATGGCACTGAGCTGCACAAAGGACATGTGCCTGATAGACGTGATGTCACTGGCCAGGAAGAGAGCGTGATGTCATTGAAGGAAGAGGCTGCAGTACTCAGCCAAGTGCCGTGGCCCCTTCTAATAGCCGATCGCCAAGGGTGCCAGGAATCAGGCCCACAGTGAACTGAAGATCCAGACAAGCTTGTTTGGGTTGTCCATGATTACCACTGTCGTGCTACTATCCCTCTTCTTTTTCCTAATCAGCCCCTCCTGGTAGTCACGTCGCCCCAATAAGGGCAGTTCTTGAACTTTTCCCAATTGTAAACCAAGTTGCCACTATTATCTCTACGCATTTCCTCCTTAACCCTTTCAGCCCCGGAGGGTTTTTTTTCCCCCCGTTTTCGTTGTGCGCTCCCTGCCTTCATACAGCCATAACTTTTTTATTTTTCTGTTCACATAGCTGTATGAGGGCTTGTTTTTTTGTGGGACAAGTTGTACTTTGCAACGCCACCATTTAATATTGCATATGATATAGTGGGAAGTGGGAAAAAAATTCCAAACTGGGTGAAATTGCAAAAAAAAAGCGCAATTCCGCCACAGTTTTACGGGTTTTTTTATTTACGGTGTTCGATGTGCATTCGTTACTTTCATTCTACAGGTCAGTACAAATCCGTCCATATCTAATATGTATAGTTTTTCTTGCGTTTTGATAAAATAGTGAGAAAATAATTCTAAAGTTGGAATTTTTTTTTTCGGCGCCATATTTTGACCCCTATAACTTTTTGGTATTTATGTGTAGGGAGCTGTATGGGAGCTCATTTTTTGCAGGACAATCTGAACTTTTCATTGATACCATTCTCGGGTGTATAGGACTTTTCAATCACTTTTTATTTAATTTTTTTTTACAAAAAAAAGCAACAAAAAACGGCAAATCGGCCATTTTGACGCTTTTTCCCGTTTCGTTGTTTTTTTCGTACGGTAAATAAATTTTTATATTTTTATAATATGGGTGTTTTCGCACATGGCGATACCCATGATGTGTATTTTTAAAATTTTTTTAACTACTTTTATTTTCATTCTTGATTTGAACTTCTATGTTTTTTAATTTTTTTTTTTTTTTAACTTTACTTATTTAATTATTTTACACTTTTTTTTTTATAGTTTCCATAGGGAACTATTACAAGCAATCATCTGATTGCTTATATCATAGACTCGAATGCATTAGCATTCGAGTCTATGATATTTTACTGCTTTCCTATGGAGCTCTATTACACAGAAGGGCTCCATAGGAAAGTCTATGCAGCAGCCTCCTGTCATTCACTATGATTGGGGCTGCTGCAGACACGCTCCGGCTCCTCCGATCGCCACACCGGGGAGCCGGCGCAACACCGGAAGCGCGCGCTTCCAGTGTTTTAAGCCCTCGGATGCCATGGTCAGGATTGACCACTGCATCTGAGGGGTTAAATTTCCGCAATCGGCATTACTGCCGGTCGCGGACATCAGCCGCGGGTGTCTGCTGTATAATTCAGCAGTTCGCCAGCGGCCATGACGCCCGCTCTGTTCAGGAGCGAGCGCCATCTTTAAACATGCGCCCAGCGCTGTACTATTACGGCGCTGGGTGCGAAGGGGTTAAAGGGGTGACTAATGTAAAAAATGAAAATCAGACATCATCTAGTACATGACAATCTCTAACGAAGCTAGAACCAGCCCTGTACCTCACATGGATCCAGAGATCTCCCCATTCATTGCTCTGCTAGATTTATGTCAAGCTGGCAGCTAAAGGGGAGTGTCCTTTCTGCTGCAGCTAAGGGGGCGTGTCCATGCTCTCCCTATCACAGCTTAGGAGGCAGTTGAAGGATGAAACTGAGCATGTGTGGCCATCTCAGTGAGCAGGTCAAAGAAATAAGAAAAAAATGGCGCTATACAGATACATTGTATTGAATAACTCAGTGGCTATAGCAGGGGTGCACAACGTTTTGTGGTTGGGGGCCACATTGGCAGACCAACTCAATGACGAGGGCCGAAAATAAAATTTAAAGCGGTATTAAAAACTGAAATACTGTATTTATGGCATATTGAACACACAGTATATACTATTAATGTCTAGTTGCAGTTACAAGACTCCCATCTAATGGAAGAAATACATGAAAAATACATGTGAGCAGCCACAAGACATGGACATACATGTCTGTTACAAGATGTTTGGGGGCCGCACAAAATGGTATCGAGGGCCGCATGTGGCCCCCGGGCCGCAGGTTGTGCACCCCTGGGCTATAGTAAATGTTTAATTACATGCAATTACAAAAGTATTCAGATCCAGGTGATGGTTTGAAAACTGTAGAATATTTTTCGTGGGACAAACCCTTTAAATAACACAGGATTCACCAGGGGAGAAAGAGCCATAAGTGGGCGCTCTCCCATTTAACCAGCCTCAAGGGGGCGCTCAACTTTTCAAGCAGTTGCTGAGCGTTCTCATGTGCAACCAGCCTTGAGAGCAAGCTCTCCTCTTTAACCAACCATAAGAGGGCACTCTCCTATAGAACAGGCCACAAAAGGGCAACATCCAGAACCACCACAAGAGGGCGACCTCCTCTAGAACCACCACAAGAGGGCGACCTCCTCTAGAACCACCACAAGAGGGCGACCTCCTCTAGAACCACCACAAGAGGGCGACCTCCTCTAGAACCACCACAAGAGGGCGACCTCCTCTAGAACCACCACAAGAGGGCGACCTCCTCTAGAACCACCACATAAGAGGGCGACCTCCTCTAGAACCACCACATAAGAGGGCGACCTCCTCTAGAACCACCACATAAGAGGGCGACCTCCTCTAGAACCACCACATAAGAGGGCGACCTCCTCTAGAACCACCACAAGAGGGCGACCTTCTCTAGAACTACCACAAGAGGGCGACCTTCTCTAGAACCACCACAAGAGGGCGACCTCCTCTAGAACCACCACAAGAGGGCGACCTCCACTAGAACCACCACAAGAGGGCGACCTTCTCTAGAACCACCACAAGAGGGCGACCTCCTCTAGAACCACCACAAGAGGGCGACCTCCTCTAGAATCACCACAAGAGGGCGACCTCCTCTAGAACCACCACAAGAGGGCGACCTCCACTAGAACCACCACAAGAGGGCGACCTCCTCTAGAACCACCACAAGAGGGCAACCTCCTCTAGAACCACCACAAGAGGGCAACCTCCTCTAGAACCACCACAAGAGGGCGACCTCCTCTAGAACCACCACAAGAGGGCGACCTCCTCTAGAACCACCACAAGAGGGCGACCTCCTCTAGAACCACCACAAGAGGGCGACCTCCTCTAGAACCACCACAAGAGGGCGACCTCCTCTAGAACCACCACAAGAGGGCGACCTCCTCTAGAACCACCACAAGAGGGCGACCTCCTCAAGAACCACCACAAGAGGGCGACCTCCACTAGAACCACCACAAGAGGGCGACCTCCACTAGAACCACCACAAGAGGGCGACCTCCTCTAGAACCACCACAAGAGGGCGACCTCCTCTAGAACCACCATAAGAGGGCGACCTCCTCAAGAACCACCACAAGAGGGCGACCTCCACTAGAACCACCACAAGAGGGCGACCTCCTCTAGAACCACCACAAGAGGGTGACTTCCTCTAGGACCACCACAAGAGAGTGATATCCTCTAGAGCCCCCCCAAGAGGGTGACCTCTTTTAGAACCCCCACAAGAGGATGACCTCCTCTAGAACAACCACAAAAGAGGGTGGCCTCCTCTACAACCATTGAGGGTTATGTTCTGTTATGTAAAATATACAGCAGGGCCGGTTGTGCGGGGTTCGGTAATTGAAGGTGTTGCAAGGCCAGCAATAACCGTAAAGCAGCTGTGACCCAGAATACATGGGAACAAACAAGACAAGCAGAGACATGAAATGCGTTACCTATGATCATGGAGAAGACGCGTGTGGGCTCTTTTCCAGTTATCTTCATGTACAAGTGAGGATAATACAGTTCCAGACTTTCAAGGAACGCGCCATATCCTTTACACCCGGTTTTCTGGAGAATATCCAGCAACACCCCTGTAGGGAGGAACATGAGGGAAGTCAGCGAGGACAGAGCTGTGACACAGGCCTATGGTAAAACCGGATACGTTTTAAGATAAAGCAAAGTAATCTTACATCCAATGAAAAGTTTGGCAATTTACTAAAACGCTAATCAGCCGTAACACGTCTAAGGGTCCATTCACATGTCAACTGTTTTGTGGTCCGCAAATTGCGGATCCGCAAAACACGGACACCGGCCATGTGCGTTCCGCACCTGGCCAGCACTATGATAGAAATGCCTTTTCTTGTCCGTGGCTGCGGACAAGAATAGGACATGTTCTATTTTTTTGCAGGGCCGCGGAACAGAATCGCGGATGCGGACAGCACATGGGGTGCTGTCTGCATCTTTTGAGGCCCCATTGAAAATGAGTGGGTCTGCACCCGTTCAGCAAAATTGCGGAACGAATGCGGACCCATTTTGCAGACATGTGAATGGACCCTAATTGTGCGTAGTATGCGGCCGCACAGCGAGCGGAGATCTTGTAAATACTAAGCGAAAGCAGAATACCCAACAGGCAGAACTGACCATCCTGGATGCACATGGTCACTACCGATACAGCCAGCGCTTCCAGTATGGGTGCCAGCGCTTCCAGTATGGGTGACAGTGCTTCCAGTATGGGTGACAGCGCTTCCAGTATGGGTGACAGCGCTTCCAGTATGGGTGCCAGCGCTTCCAGTATGGGTGCCAGTGCTTCCAGTATGGGTGCCAGCGCTTCCAGTATGGGTGCCAGCGCTTCCAGTACGGGTGCCAGCGCTTCCAGTACGAGTGCCAGCGCTTCCAGTATGGGTGCCAGCGCTTCCAGTATGGGTGCCAGCACGAAGCCATGGACTCATTAGATGTTTGAGGTCCATGTTTATAGTGACCCTTACATGACACTCACCCACTTTCCTTTTGCGGATGACGAGGCTGGGGTCATTGAAGACTTTTTCTTCGTCATCGCTGTTAAGGACGCGGCACTGGCGCAGGTATGGGGTTATCCGGTTAGGATCTATGATGGAGATCAGCTTAACCCGGTAACAGTCCAGTCTATTCCAACACTCCTCATCTTCATCTTCAGACATGACGGAAATAGGTCAAAAGCAAGCTACCTGGAGAGAAGGAAATGGGTCAGTCTGTGATCATGTCTAATACACTGATATAAAATACGATTCTAATAATAGGGGTGTCCTGATCGTCTGAAATACAGAGGACAGAGATGATGTCACCGGCACAGGTGTGAGGTCAGTATACCTATAGATTAAGAACTTACTGTATATGCAATTTAGGTAAGATAGTTTGTGAATGAGCACTCCTATCACGGATACATATGTATAAAAGTATTTATTTAAATGCAAATCACAACTTAAAAACACACCCTTTTAAAACATTTATAACCTATAATCTGTAATATGTACTGGATACTATTGCCGGCTTCTGGTGTATATATAATATCCAAGTATATATATTACTCTTAAAACCGCAAGGTAGCCATTATAGCGCTGAATATATTACACGGAAAAACACTTTACATTACACAAAGAGATGTTTCATCAATTTTCCTATATCTCTCCAATTCATAGAGGCATAGTCCCAATCCAAATAGATACTTTTCTTAGAAGTGTTTCTTGTTGATAGTATTAGAGATGTGAACAGTAAATGTATTCAGGATGTGAACAATAAATGTATTCAGTCCTAAATTGTTTTGTACCGTACTCACTGTCCCGCATTCCTTAGGTTCGTGGACCTGGACGCCCGATATCCGATGGCTGTCCGGCGCGGTTTCTCCCCGGGAGCACCAAGCCAACAATGTCAGCGTCCCACGTGGTAAGTCTCGTCCCGCGAGACTTCAGCCGTCTCCAGCGGGCTATTTGAAAATTCTGATTGATCTTAAAGGGGTATTCTCATCTTAGACAATGGGGGCATATCGCTAGGACCCGCTGGGACCCGCACCTATCTCCAGAACGGAGCGGGGAGCGCTGCGCCTGGAGGACCCCAGGTTTCCCGGGGTCCGGCCACCACCAGGCGCAGCTCCCCGCGCCGCTCATAGAAATGAATGGGAGCCGGGCCGTGCATGCGCGGTGCGCTCCCATTCATTTCTATGGAGCCGACGGAAGTAGCCGAGCCAGCGCTCGGCTATTTTCGGCGGCCCCATAGAAATGAATGGAGGGCGGCTGCGCATGCGCAGTGCGCCCTCATTCATTTCGGGGGCTCCTTTCTGGAGATAGGTGCGGGTCCCAGCGGTGGGACCCGCACCTATAAGACGATGGGGGCATATCCTAGCGATATGCCCCCATTGTCTAAAATGAGAATAACCCTTTAATATCTCTTGATCTTTCTCCAGAATATTTCAGGGTTATTGGTGGATGTTAGAGGATATTGTTGCCTTTACTTGCCATACGCGTTTCAGGGTTATTCCAACCCCTTCAATGGCCGCTGAGGAAGGGGTTGGAATAACCCTGAAACGCGTATGGAAAGTAAAGGCAACAATATCCTCTAACATCCACCAATAACCCTGAAATATTCTGGAGAAAGATCAAGAGATATTAAGATCAATCAGAATTTTCAAATAGCCCGCTGGAGACGGCTGAAGTCTCGCGGGACGAGACTTACCACGTGGGACGCTGACATTGTTGGCTTGGTGCTCCCGGGGAGAAACAGCGCCGGACAGCCATCGGATATCGGGCGTCCAGGTCCACGAACCTAAGGAATGCGGGACAGTGAGTACGGTACAAAACAATTTAGGACTGAATACATTTATTGTTCACATCCTGAATACATTTACTGTTCACATCTCTAATACTATCAACAAGAAACAGTATCTATTTGGATTGGGACTATGCCTCTATGAATTGGAGAGATATAGGAAAATTGATGAAACATCTCTTTGTGTAATGTAAAGTGTTTTTCCGTGTAATATATTCAGCGCTATAATGGCTACCTTGCGGTTTTAAGAGTAATATATATACTTGGATATTATATATACACCAGAAGCCAGCAATAGTATCCAGTACATATTACAGATTATAGGTTATAAATGTTTTAAAAGGGTGTGTTTTTAAGTTGTGATTTGCATTTAAATAAATACTTTTATACATATGTATCCGTGATAGGAGTGCTCATTCACAAACTATCTTACCTAAATTGAATATATATTGGATATAGTGGGTGTATCCGAGAATAGAGCACCAAACCATCACATTAGGAAGGTGAGCGAATCACTATACAATAAACTTACTGTATATGGTTTATACTAAAACAGTATGCAGGAAGCTCCTCAGCTCCCCCTAGTGGTGACTCTAGCAAGTCAGATTACAACATAAAGTGGTTTTCCAATAATTAAAGAGGACCTGTCACCATGCCTGTTTTTATAGCTTCATGCATTCCCCGTGTAATAACAATTCTGGAGCATCTATTCTTATGTCTCTATGTTGTGCCATTCCTTTATTATTTCTACTAGAAGTTATGAATGAATTGCTAGCAGTCTGCAGTAAGGGTACAGAGGGGAGGTAACAAGTTGGGGTGTGTCCCTGCACAGACTGACTCCAATCAGTGCTGCTATTTTCAGACTGTGCAGGTACACAAACCCAACTGGTTACCACCCCTCTGTACCCTTACTGCAGACTGCTAGCAATTCATTCATAACTGTACACCGCATAGTGGCCTTGCTTGGTATTGCAGGTCAGCCCGATTTACTTGAATGAGACTGAGCTGCACAAAGGTCATGTGACTGATGGACGTGACGTCACAGGCCGAGAAGAGGCTACAGCACTTGCCAGATTGACCAGGATGCCAGGAATCTGAATCTCCACCCGTCTTATATTGATGACCTATTCTGAAGATACCTCATTAATATGCAAGTGCCTGGGAACCCCTTTAAAGGGGTTTGATATCGATGACCTCAGGATCAGATTGGTGGGGGCTTACTCGCGGCACGCCCACGATCACCTTCCGACCTTCCGGTAAACGATGCAGACTCCTTACAGCTTTGCAAGCACAGCGCCCTCCATTGTATAGTGGCTGTGCTTGGTACTGCAGCTCAGCCCCATTCACTTGAATGGGACTAAGCTGCACCTAGGCCATGTGACCGATGAACGTGACGTCACAGGCCTAGGACGAGGCTGCTGCTCTCACAGGAACGCAGTGACCTCTTCAAATAGCTGGTTGGCGGGGCGCCAAAAGTTGGACCCTCATCGATAAGATATTCATGACCTATCCTGAGGATAGACCATCAATATTAAACTCCCAGAAAACACCTTTACATCTATGCAGGTTTGTACCTCTGTATCAGGAAAAACAAAGCCCTTACCACTATAAAGGCATAGTAAAGCTTTTATCAGAGCAGAATATGTCAAATGGTCGATTCTTGAACTGTGATACCGAAACTTGACATTTCCAAAAACTCCTGCAAAGTAAATGTCACGATGCGTAAGGATTAGCTGACTTTCTGCATTCAGAAATGAAGGAACCGGCAAGTGAAGCGCCCTAATTTCACGGCGTAGTCAGCGATTTTTGATCAGTTTTGAAATTAGGTACTTTTTCCGCATCTAAGAAACGTATGCATCATGATCTCTGGGGCCATGCCGAAGATCATATTAGGGATATAACCACCAAGTCCCTATAATAAGGTTTAGCGGGATGATTACAAGGCCGACCATAATCAGGCATTATTGGTGTTTCGCTCACCATTGTTAGTTATAAGATACTGTAGTTATGAAGAGTCTGGGGCAGATTTACTAATCCTGTAGACCAGGGTGCTCAACCTACGGCCCTCCAGCTGTTGCAAAACTACAACTCCCAGCATGCCCTAATAGCTGTAGGCTGTGTAGTCATGCTGGGAATTGTACAGTGCCTTGCGAAAGTATTCAGCCCCCTGGAACTTTTCAACCTTTTGCCACATTTCAGGCTTCAAACAAAAAGATATAACATTTTACATTTTTGGTGAAGAATCAACAACAAGTGGGTCACAATTGTGAAGTGGAACAAAATGTATTGGATCGTTTAAACCTTTTTTGGAATAATAAAACTGAAAAGTTGGGCGTGCAAAATTATTTGTCCCATTTCCTTTCAGTCCAGAAGTTGATCTCTGATCTCTGAATGATCCAATGTTGTCCTAAATGACTGATGAAGAGAAATAGAATCCACCTGTGTGTAATCAAGTCTCCGTATAAATGCACCTGCTCTGTGATAGTCTCAGGGTTCTGCATCATGAAGACCAAGGAACACACCAGGCAGGTCCTTGATACTTTGTATAGAAGTTTAAAGCCGGATTTGGATCCCAAAAGATTTCCCAAGCTTTAAACATCCCAAGGAGCACTGTGCAAGCGATCATATTGAAATGGAAGGAGTATCAGACCACTGCAAATCTACCAAGACCCGGCCGTCCCTCTAAACAAGGAGAAGACTGATCAGAGATGCAGCCAAGAGGCCCATGATCACTCTGGATGAACTGCAGAGATCTACAGCTGAGGTGGGAGAGTCTGTCCATAGGACAACAATCAGTCCAACACTTCACAAATCTGCCCTTTATGGAAGAGTGGCAAGAAGAAAGCAATTTCTCAAAGATATCCATAAAAAGTCTGGTTTACAGTTTGCCACAAGCCCCTGGGAGACACCAAACATGTGGAAGAAGGGGCTCTGCTCAGATGAAACCAAAATCCAACTTTTTGGAAACAATGCAAAACGATATGTTTGGCGTAAAAGCAACACAGCTCATCACCCTGAACACACCATCCCCACTGTCAGACATGGTGGGGGCAGCATCATGGTTTGGGCCTGCTTTTCATCAGCAGGGACAGGGAAGATGGTTAAAATTGATGGGAAGATGGATGGAGCCAAATACAGGACCATTCTGGATGAAAAGACCTGAGACTAGGACGGAGATTTATCTTCCAACAAGACAATGATCCCAAACATAAAGCAAAATCTACAATGGAATGGTTCAAAACTAAATGTATCCAGGTCTTAGAACGGCCGAGTCACAGTCCAGACCTGAATCCAATGGAGAATATGTGGAAAGAGCTGAAAACTGCTGTTCACAAACGTCTCCATCCAACCTCAAAGAGCTCGAGATGTTTTACAAGGAAGAATGGGCAAGAATTTCAGTCTCTAGATGCAAAACTGATAGAGACATCCCCCAAGAGACCGCAGCTGTAATCGCAGCAAAAGGTGGCGCAACAAAGTATTAATGCAAGGGGGACGAATAATTTTGCACGCCCCCCTTTTCAGTTTTATTATTACAAAAAAAGTTTAAATGATCCAATAAATTTCGTTCCACTTCACAATTGTGACCACTTGTTGTTGATTCTTCACTAAAAATGTAAAATGTTATATCTTTTTGTTTGAAACCTGAAATGTGGCAAAAGGTTGAAAAGTTCCAGGGGGACGAATACTTTCGCAAGGCACTGTGGTTTTCCAACAGCTGGAGGGCCGCAGGTTGGGCATCCCTGCTGTAGACAGCGCCAGATCTCAGGAGCTCAGGCTGGATGATAAATGTGGTGCCGGGATAGATACCTTTCTCTGACTCTATTCCAACTATTGGTTGTGCCAAAACTTTGGTGCAAAATGTCGCTTCTTAGACCTGGTCCCTCTCCTGATAAACCAGATGAACTAGGTGCAATGGATATTTCTAACAAGATCTAGGCGCCATCACTTTCATAAGTATCTTGGATAGACAACCAATACAGCCTCCATGACAGCTCCCAGAAGAAATTGCCAGCCATCTTTTTATAGTTCGGAAGTGGATACCAGGCTGAGGCTAAATTCACACGTCCGTGGAGCACGGTCCGGGACAGTCCGTGAAAACTCGTATAGAGTGTATCACTGTACAGCGACGGCCTTGGGAAGCGCACGGCGTCATAGCAACCAATGACGCCGTGCAGTCCTGCCCTCAGAAGGAGCACAGTCCGAATTTTCACAGACCATCCCGGACCATGCTCCACGGACGTGTGAATTTAGCCTAAGGGTTGTCTCATGAAGACAACCCCCTTCCATATGCCCAGTCAGGTCCTATGGACAAGGAGGTTCCCGCTTTATGATGAAGGGAGGAGTGCTGCTAATGGACCAGGCCTGTCCATGTATTTCATGGTCAGTCGTGGTCCTAGGTCATCAATATCAGATCAGTGGGAGTTCAACACCCGTCAATGGCATCGGTCAAGCTGTTTTGGACAACTGCTGGTAGAAGAAACCATACAGTGGATGGAGCCAGAAGCAGAAGGCGCCGTCCACTGTGTAGTGGCCGTGGAGGGGTACTGCAGCTCAGCTCCTATTCAATTGAATGGAAGCTGAGCCGTAGTACATCGGAAGCTACACAATGGACGGATTCTTCTGTCCACTGTATAGTTTTCGCCGGTTATCTGTAATAGTTTATTGGTGGGGATGTTGGATTTTTACTGATCTGATATTGATGTCCTATGATAGATCATAAATATCTACGTCTTAGAGGACCCCTTTAAGTCCCACCCCCGACAAACCGCCGACTCTGGGGTAAATTTGTGGTCAGTACATTCAACCACCTTTAATAAATCTCTCCCACGGTGCTATCGCCTCTTTATCTGGTGACCTGCTATACGCAGATCTTTTATTTGAGTTTCCTTTGTAGACTTTAACCCTGGAAATCAATAAAACTGTTATTTTTGGAAACACGAAGCGCGCTCCTTACATCATCCCGCCATCGGCCGGCGATCAGTAAACACTGTGTTACCGTCATAGACCGTGCAGACTACGCAGAACATTAGCATCAAGCCGACCACAGACATTCACTCCCATAAGGACTAATAATAGTTACAGGTGCTTTTTAAGAACCTGCAGAAATGGCCAGGTCTCTGGCGGCTAAAAGATAAAGGGTTAACAAGGAGACACCAAGATGAATTGTGTAATATGTTATAATACCACATCACACGGGGATTGATTGCACTGGATTTGAAGCTTGGTGACCTGCAACGGTTCAGGTGTAATTTTCCTGTTATGTCTATCTTTGCGGAAATCCGCTGTACCCGCCGGGCCACGCTACCCGAAAGGGGTAACCTGGTGTAGAAGACCACCCTGCTATTGAATTTTTGAGTTATTTGGGACCCTCCTTTTCAAATCCAACATTCAAAAGCATGAAATTGAACTGTAATACCTCTTTTCTCCTGCGGGGGTGCTGCAGGGACATTGAATATTTGTCCCCTCTGTAATGAGGGAAAACGTCTTATGCATAATGCAATGCAAGCCTCTTAGGCTTAGTTTGATATCAGGTGGAGGGGGGGATGCACATGACCCACAGCATACATGTTACCTCCTGAACTTCTAAAAGTTCCTGGACAATCCCTTTAAACACCACTGCTCTCCGCTTCCTGCTCCTGGCTGAAGACACAGGAAATGGCAGGAGATGCATGCTCAGCCAATCACTAGGTGCAGCAGTCACATGCCTCAGCCGTGATTGGCTGAACCGGTATCTAGGGGGTGGAGACTTGCACGGACTGATGACGAGTCATTGAGATGAATAATGACTTTTTTAATCCCATAAAATTTTTCATCCCACTGGACAACCCCTTTTTAAGCCAGTCGTGATCAGTGGGGAGAAGCTGCAGCCAACCAGACATGTTCCTGGCTGCTGCTCCAATGTAGCATTACATTATAATGCCAACCACGTAAAGCATGGACAGGCTGGGTCCACCAGACCGAGAGGCCACCATTTATGATGTCCATATTGCCCTAGTAGACAACTGCCAGACTGGGGACAACTGGGGTTAAACAACAGTATCTCTCGTGCAACTGGAGCTTTCTTTTGTGCACCCTTATACTTCAGCAACTTCTAACTGCACCAAAGCTGTAGCCGACGGCATTCATTCCAATGGGTGGTGGGCGCAATTTTTTCTGTTATGCAACGAAGAGTTAAGTTCACATCACTGCTACTGATTTCCATTTTTCTCTCAGCTGTTTTTGATGGGATCTGCATCGGGGTCCCCGAACACAGGAGACACTGACACAGATATGAGCGAGCTTTTGGCAATACTTTACTAATAGGGTTAGGGCCACAGGGACATATGTCGCACGGCCAGAGATTGAGTTCAACATCGCAGCTAGTAAAAGTGAACGATGGCCTGACAATGGCAAGTGCAGATGAGCAAATCCATTCTGCAAGCAGAGGATTTGCTGCTGCTACCTGAGAAGCGTAGATGTCGACTGTGCATGTGCCGCAACCGTAGATGCATCTCTATAAGGAGGTGTGAGATGAGATGTCTGGTAATCAAGGAGGAGGGAATCATTGAGCAGCAGGACCAGCACCATCGCTGCTCAAGGAATCTTATTTGATTTGTTACATTTGTTCCCATCTAGTCATAAGCAATCACAATTTGCAGGTCGCAACGCCTCCCCATTCACTTTGCTTTTTACTAGTTGTAATGCTGCAGCGCTGCGCTGCAATTTTTGGCTACATAGTCCTTGCCTAAAGGAAAACCAGATGCGACCGAGAGGTTTGAAAACTGCACCAAAATCACAAGACATGCTGAGAAACATAAAATCTCATGCCATCTGAAATCCACGTGCTCTAAATAAACGGAACCGATTTTCAGCTTCAGGAATTTCAGCAACAGATACAACGGCAACAATCTCAGCTCTGCTACGTGAACTTGGCGAGGACTCCAGGACAAGCTTGCTGTTTGTTAAAGCAGTAAATGGAATGGAAGATAAGTGCGTGTGTACAGAGCGTTCAAATCCAACATGCGCGCCCACGCTTACTGCTAAACAAGCATGTCTTCATTCTACGATTACGCCAGAAATAACGTCACCAATTCCTCAAAAAAAGCTACGGCACCTTTACACTGGTTACCATCTAGGTGATCGGAGGCACAGGACTGACTATAATGCAGCCTTACATTGTATCCCTTCTGTTACTGCTCTGATATAACTACTGTGTCAGTCTTCACTGTTGGTCTGGGATCCTATTCATTTACATTTTTTTAAACCATTATTAGATTTGCATAAGGTTGCAAACCAGAGACAAGGAGACCAAGTACGCTGCTGTTGTCTTGTGAAACAGGCAATGCCGGGAAGGATCCTCACGAGACTTCTCATTTAAGCGACCCCAATATTACCCATGTGTTGGGAAACTAACTGGCCCTGGAAAAAGACCTAAAGGTGGCCCCATGTTGTAGGCAGGTCCTAATTGACAGAAGGCGGGGCAACACAAGTAGGCAGGGACGACAGAAGTAGGCGGGGCCTGCATTACTGTAGTGCAGAGCAATATACTGCCACAACACAACCAGATACACAGTGCAGAATAAAGTACTGCCCTATCACCCTACTGACGACGGAGGGAACCTGTGGGTTCTGGACGGTTACATAAGTACCTGGTGCTCCTAGCATTAATTAATGCAGAGAGTATCAGATCGTTATGTACCTGGCGGCGTAAGGAGGTTTTGGGCGTACCTCACAGGGCATCACTCCACTGGGAAATTTCCCTGTAGGGTCTATGGCCAGTCTGTCTCTGGAAACTGACCATGAGGGCTGTAGATTTTCCTCCGCCAGTAGCAACAAAGCGGAGGAGATTTAGAAAAAAATCGAATCTACAGGACGCGTAAAAGAAATTGCGTGGAATCTGCCAACGTCAAGTTATGGTGTGGATTTTAACCCTTTCTAATGCAAAGGGTTATATATATATATATTTTTTTTTCTGCACTGATCTGAAATCCCCATCAAAAAAATGACATCACTTTTACATATGAAAAATGCAGAGGCTTACCCGCACCCGGATTAGCCTGATTGAACGGGGATTATCCGCATGCGGACCTATAGCGGTGATTTGTGCAAATTTGCGGCGGAAATTCGTAGGATCCGTGGTGGATTTTAACAGTAGTAAGATCCACCGTATGCATATAACAGGCAGAAGCCGCCACATGCTGCCCCCTGGTGATGGCTTATCTCCCTTGAGAACAAAAGGATCAGGCATGTTGATCGCTGATTTTGACAGGAAACGTGTAACGCTTCAATTGCCCTGCGGTGGCGCTGCTGAGAAACCAACACTGTGTAACCCCATTCGCCTACCATTCAGAGCTCATCATCAATAGAGCCGACCAAATGGACAACCCCTTTAAGCTAAAATATACAACGTAAGTAAATATCGCAAGTATATATCGGAGGCTGTTGATGGAGATGTCATGGTTTGTTCATCTTCAGTGATAATAAAAGACGTAAAACAGCGCATTCCTTACCACTACATCTTATTACACGTCATAAATCGCCTACTACAACCATGTGTCAGTGGTCGAGGTTACTCATCAAAAGTCGATAGAATGTCTGGTGGCATAAGAAAGGGAAGGAATTGGGAAATCATATTTTTTCCCCCTTATTTTACATTGAACACACAGATGTAGCAGAGTTGAATTTGTCATTTAACTCTTTGTACAGTTTGTGCACGATGATAAGTGAAGGATAATGGGAGAAGGTTTATCTGCAGTCCTCTGGAAACACCTGCACCATGGGGTAGCATGGAAAGGGCTGGAAACTGACCTTAGTGAAGGTTTGCTGGGGCCGCAGATCATCGAGGCGTCCGGTCTTGTTCCATATGAGGCAGAACACGGTGCAGAGGTTGTACACAGGGCTGGAGCGGGGAGGAGCGGCCTCACGTCTACTTCCTAGTAGGTAGACACATTCCACACAGCAGCTGGAGCGTCCGGCCCAGTTCCTCAAAAAAAAAAAAAAAAGTCATATGAGCGAAATCAAAGCCACAGGAATAAAAAAGCAGTGTGTACCCGGCTGGCACCACGCACTCCTCCAGACAGGGCGTGCCCCTCTAGTGATGTCTCACATTCCTCCTCTCACCAGAAGCATATAGGTCCCAACAATCCCATTTTTCTCCCAGGATCGTCCTGCAAAATGGACCACGAGGGGCCTGCGCTTATTTAAAATGTGCATCAAAGTGGGGTATGTAGGCGTTCCCCATGAATGGCTTTTCAAATGTTGCAAGATCAGGGAGTTCCTGATGTCTCGGGCTATCTCTAGGCAGGATCAACCCTATTAGACAAGGGAACGTGGCTTGTGGGGTTGATTCTGCCGATTAAAATTATACCTGTCTTGTGAAAATAAGTTGTGGCGTTCATGAGGAAAGGTGGGGGGGGGGGAGAGAAAAAAATATTTGTATTCTTTATGCAAATGAGGGCTCCAGTGCACTGCGAAGCTAGACCCCGCCCCTCGGTGCACTGAAACTCTCACTTGTAAAAGGAATATACGTCTTCTTCTTGGGAAAACCGCAACTGAGGAACACAAGACAGGTATCTTTGGAATCAGCATGATCAACCCTTCCAGTGGTTTGATAGGGTTGATCCTGATGACAAATGCTCTTTAGGGACAATTAGCGATTTTTATCAATTATTTTAATTTTTTTTCTGACGATATTGCAGTTTTTAGTGACACCATTTTGGAGTACATATCATTTATTTTTTTGGCGCACAGTAATGGGAAAAATAACTATTCCACTCTTGTTTTTTGCGCTTTAAATTTACAACGTTCGTCATGTGACATCACTAGCAGGTTACTTTTATTGTATGGGTCAGTTCAATTACAGCGATAGCCAATATGTATACTTTTATTCGTTTTTAGCTACTTTTGCCCAATAATAGCACGTCTCATACAAAAACAATTATTTTATATCGTCCTATTTCCAGACTCAGGACGTATTCATTTTTCCGCTGATGTTGCCGTATATGGGCTTATTTATTTGCGGGACAAGGTGTGGTTTCATTGGTGCCATTTTGGGGACTTACTGATTAAGGGCCCATTCACACGACCGTGTGAATAGGTCCGCATCTATTCCGCAATACTACGGTCGTGTGAATGGGCCCTAAGGGCTCATGTACACGAACGTGTGTGCCCCGGGCCCGTGCTGTGGACCACCATGTGCACGCAATTTGCGGATATGGACCCATTCACTAGAATGGGTTTGTGATCCACAAGAGACACCCTGCGCCGGAAAAAATAGTACGTTATATTTTTTGGTGGTGCGGAGACACGGACCGAAATCCCACCTCGTGCCTCCGCTCTGTATGTTGTGGACCCATTCAAGTCAATACTGTTTGCAGGCAGCAATACGAGCACGGGGCTCACACGTCATCTTATACAGGTTGTGTACGATACCATAGATGTGTGCGGGGATTTTTTTTTTTTAACACTTTTAAAAAAATAAAATCACTTTTTTTATGGACAAAATGACTATTTTTGATTACATAAATAGACTTTATTAACCATTATTGTTGACTCCACTAGTGGACCAGTGTAGAGTACCTCGTATACCACCGCATTAACGCCTATGACTGCAGCAGTAACAGTGGCAGAGCCGAAGACTCACACAGTCATGGCAGGCCTATTGCCACGGCAACACATCAGCTCCCCGCGATTGTGTTCTCAGGGGCTGATTTATTGACTGCGGCATCTAGGGAGTTAAAAAGAACCCCTCTCTGTTTATGACAGGCCTGTTTTAATAGCTTCATACATTCCCCATGTAATAACAATTCTGGAGCATTTATTCTTATGACTTTATGTTGTGCCATTCCTTTATTATTCCTACTAGAAGTTACGAATGAATTACTAGCAGTCTGCAGTAAGGGTATAGAGGGGGTGGTAACCAGTTGAGGGGGGTGTCCCTGCACAGTCTGAAAATGGCAGCACTGATTGGATAGAGTGAGACTGTGCAGGGACACACCCCCAACTGGTTACCTCCCCTCTGTACCCTTACTGCAGACTGATAGCAATTCATTCATAACTTCTAGTGCAAATAATAAAGGAATGGCACAACATAGAGACATAAGAATAGATGTTCCAGAATTGTTATTACATGGAGAATGCATGTACATATTAAAACAGGCATGTCAGGAGCGGGGAGAGGTCCTCTTTAAGTGGCCAGCATCGGAGTTAACTGTGATGCCGGCCGTCACAGCAAGGGCCCGGCTACAGTCAGTGCTGGGCTCCTCTCTATTCTAGGGGGTTGAGAGTGGGGAAGTTGGGCACTAAGGGCGGTAGGGATTCCATAAGAAAAAATATCTACATCGTCAGGCTGTAAAAGGGCATGAGCTGTGTGTGTAATACTTAATTTGTCCTGTGGTGGCGCTGCAGGGAAACTGAACACTTGCTGCCAGGTTCCTCTACAGATCAAAGCTGATCACTGGGATCTCAGCAGCACAACATCCTGCGATCGTCTGATCGACATAGGACCCGCTAACAAAAAAGTGACACAAGATGTTGGAGTTGAAGCTTTGTGTATTATCCCTGGCGATCGCTGGGTGCTCATTCCTCAGCACAAGACTCAGATCAGCTTAGATATCACAGTACGGGGCCGCCTTCCCAGTGACAGGGTAAATTAGAGCTGTAAATTTTATAGCCACAGTGACTAATCCTACATGACCACAGCAGGATATGGGTTGTCCTCAGACAGCCATGGTTCCTCCTTCTTCTTCCTTATTTTGTAAGATGCCGTGTCCCATGATCTTATGGTTACAACATACCATGGCTCAAGCCATTCATTTATAAATGATGAAGAAAACTCGGACACCACCTGACGGCTCCCAATCATATAAGGCACATGGAGCTGAGTGGTGGCTCCATGGTCATGCCCTACATTTTGCCTGTACTAAGTCTCGAGGAGTCACCGTCACCCAGTAGGCTGGTAGAGACAAATTCTTAGGTCCTCCTTGGCTGAAGGGAAGACTTTGAGCCTTGTTGTACCATGCCGCCTGATGTCTTTATGTTCTCCACCATACACAAAAAGGGTAACAGTATGGGGTCCTATTCTCATGATGTCACACAAGGGCCTACTGTGTCTACTCCACCGCCTTGCACCCTTTTGCCAGTTTCCCTCAAATATTACACCCTCAAAATGGGGGTCTCAGATGCTGTGGAGCGAGTAATACCCAAGCCTACAAAGTCTCTGTGCCGATTCCCTCAGAGGGAATATACTTACCCTGCTCCCTGCGGCGCTCCCGGTCCCAGCGCTGCTTCTCCCTGTGCGTGGATGAAAACATCCGGTATTGGGGGGGGAGCATCCCTAGCGTCACCCACAATGCTAGGGAGGCTCGTCCCCGTTCCCACCTGCCCCACCCCCCATCCGTGTACAGGGAGAAGCAGCAGCGGCGGTGCAGGGAGCCAGGTAAGTATATTCCCTCTGAAATGTCTGGCGCATGGGGGGGCAGTTTGTGATATTGGATAAACCCTTTAAAGGAGTAATTAAGGATGCAAAAATTGGGCAACAAGCTTACCAGTGGATGCTGAGTATCACGAAAGGAGCAGATGATCCAGCAGTGGAGTGGATAGCAGTTGTATGGACTACAGGCAGATGGCGGATTAATCAGCCAGGTCAATACAACAGCACAGGAACCAACACGTCCCACATGGGAGAGACCCCTGCTGCTTGTAACAAAGCCCCTCGATGGTACAGCTCGTGCTTTGCCAAGGAAAAGCCGAGCCGTACGGGTTTCACTCAACATTAGTCATGCAGGTTTCTAAAATGACGTATAATGCATAACTAAAATGACTAATAAGTCTGAAAATAAAATAGAAAAAGATGAATCAGAAGATGCATCCCGCCGGGGCAAGCTGATACCTGTACAGAGAATTACCAGGGTGGACGTCAAGAGGAAACACCCTGATGTTATTCCTTCAGCTCCTGAGATCACACATAACAAAACACCACACGACAGCAAAAACCTTACAGCAAACAACTGCGACTACTGACGTGCCGGTCTCCGAGAAAACATCCGGATTTTCTTCAGACTAGAGTAGGTATCATTGGAATGGTTGGTTAGCTTTCTCAGTACTGAAGCTTAGGAGGCATATCGCAGAGCCAATGCGCTGTGTACCGCCATATGGCACTGTATTATGGAGATATGGTGTAATGAGGGCCCCAGCTCAGGTGATATCTTTTAGGGTATGTCCACATGGTACAAAATCTGCAGCAGAACCCCAAGGTTGACCATCAGGTTTGTGTCATGGTGTCAGAGTTCGGATGCAGTGGATCCACTGAGAGGTTTAGCCCCAATCAATGGTTAATCCGGGAGCGGACGTCTGCGTGGGCTGTAAATACTCCGTAAGCACCAAAAATTAGTAGTACAGACTCCCAATGATAACAATGGGGGACAGAAAACTGCCATGTGTGACACGCCCAGTTATTTTAATGGGAGACATACGCAATTTCTGAGAAATTCAGTCGTTGGATTAGAAAAACATGGCTGCAATATTCCGGAAACAGCGCCACCCCTGTCCACAGGTTGTATGTGCAGCCACGCCTGCAATGCCAAATACAAATGATGGACAGGTAGGGGGCTGTTATTGGAATAAAGCAGACATATTTTTCTCATCTTTAAGACGCACAGAATTTCTAATCATAAATATGTTTCATCTTCAGGTCTGAAGCAGAGAAGTTGTACAGGCGATTATTGGGAACGGACCGTTAATTCCTGATAACTGCCTGTTCATTAGAGGAGGTGACAGCTGCATTTACATACAGTGATCACTGCCATTATATGGAGACGAGCCATCGCTACTGTGATCACTCAAAGCCGTACAGATACATCAGGGGTCATTTACTAAGAATGCTACGCCTGTTGTGTAAAGTAAAAAAAAGCTGCAAGACCTTGTTTTATTAGCGGATTAAACGCTCGGGCGACAATATTTTGTCACACAGGTGTTTTAGCGTCGTTCTCCAGCGTGCATGGAGGCCGACACATTCACCATCATTTACATAAGCAGACAGGCGTTAAAGCAGAGTGTCCCCCGATCGCTGGCCTTCAGGGTTAAGACAAAGTGACACGTGAACTCCCTGGAATAATAAGCTGTCGTCCGCCAACGTAATACCACACAGCCTCTACTCACCGGCTCTACAGGTCCAACCTGCCACCTATGCAGATTATTAATCAAAGAAGATCATTGCAGGAATGGGTGGTGACATCACAGCAAAGAACAACTACTCACATTATTCACTACGGGGCATCGTCCAGCTTTCCTACAGTCCTATACAGCAAATCTGCTCTGATAATGGGCTTAATTTTTCAAACAAGTGGATCCTGTGCGTGGAATCCGCTGCGTGAAAGAGTGCCAAGCCCCCTTCCGGACAGCAGAGGCAGGGAGCATTAACATGATTGATAATGCTCTGTGCCTGTCTGTGATCATTTTACTACAAATCAGATAAAGTGGTCACTGTGATTTTGTAGTAAAAAGGTCACCGAGAGGCACGGAGCATAATCAATCATGTTAATGCTCCGTGTCTGTGCTGTCCAGAACGGCAATTGGCTCTCTTTCACGCAGCGGATTCCACGCACAGGATCCACTTGTGTGAAATACCCTAATATGTTAGTACGGATATAGCCTTATCCCACATGAAGTATTAGTATTTCACACACTACTTTGCTCAAGACAGTTTTGGGAGGGGGGGGGGGGGCTTTTAACACCCACACTTAGGGCTCATGGTTCACATTCAAGCCTCATTTTTTGCGGGTCAGAAGCAGACTCACTTCAAAGGGGCTGCAAAAGATGTGGACAGCACGTGGTGTATGTCCATTCTGCAGTCCGCCAAAAAAAAAAAAGAAGAAGAATATTACCTATTAGGGTGCATTCACACGACCGTATAAACGGATCCGTTCCGTAATTTTGCGGAACTGGTGTGAACCCATTCATTTCAATGGGGCAGCAAAAGATGCAGACAGCACAAAGTATACTGTCTGCATCTGTTGTTCCATTCCACGGCCTCACAAAAAATATAGAGCATGTCCTATTAAATGGACCTATATAAGAAAAGGCATTCTCTATATAGCGCTGGCCATGTGCGGTCCGCAAAACACTTACAGTCGTATGAATGTACGTAGCCTTATTGTCCACATTACGGACAAGGATAGAACTGGTCTATTATGGGCCAGCCATTCCGTTCCGCAAAACACATGGCCAGTATCTGTGTTTTGCAGACCCACAACTTGCAGGCTACAAAAACGGTAAAGGCCGTGTCCATGAGCCCTAAACCAGTGGTTTTTTAGCCTTTCTGCCCATATACTGTGTTTTATCTCCTGGTGTTGTTTTTCCTTAGAAGAAAGCATGTGCCCCTCTATAAGGTCGCCTGCTCTGTAGTGCTGTATGGGAAAAAACATTATTAAAAAACACACACAATTCATTTGCATTTTTTAAGCTGCAAAAAGAAAAAAAAAAACTGGAGGTCCATGGAAGAAAATGCAGAAATGCCAGGTAAGAAGAATGACTGATGTCAAAAAACACTTTGTTTTTTTTTTTTTTTTAACAAAATCTTGTGTAAACCGCATTTAATATTCCCCATAAACTTCCACGCATTCTCTGGAAGTGATGTTTTTTTTCAAATCAAAAAACGTGTCAAAAAAACCTGTGACCCACCTCTGGGTTGCCTTCATACGCTGCGGATTTTATTGCAGAATTTTCGGTTCTATTCATGTGAACGGGGCTTGCAGAAATCTATGTGCCCGAGTTTCAGTCGTTTCAGAGTGTGAAGGCTCCCTTAGCGGGGTTATCCAAGGTGTAAAATATCCCCCCCAATGCCTGGGCCCCTTATATAGACTGTACTTACCCCTCTCCCCGGCACCCACGTAGCTCCTGTTCCCCGTACAGCCGCTGTATTTCCCTATCACACTGATAAAACATCTGGCGACAGGAGGGGCAGCCAATAGCAGGCTGCAACAGGGACGAGCCTTCTTAGCATGACGGGTGACACTTGTCGTCCCCGTCCCGCCTGCTATAAAGCTGTCAGTATGATTCCATTATAGAAAGGTCAGGCAGAGGTTCACAGCATTATCAATCATGATAATGGCGTGCACTCCTGTAGTCCAGATCTGCACGATCTCTCTCTCTCACACGTAATTTGATTCCGGCAAGGGACACGCTCATATTCACCGATTTAACACGCTAACACGCTGTCCGGGGAACTAGAACACGGCCCCGTTTACTCCAATGGATGGTCTAGTCCACTGTGATTTTCATCAGTAATTTTTAACCCCTAGGATACCAGAGGTTTTTTCATTTTTGTGTTTTCATTTTTCTTCCCCATCTTCCTTGAGCCATAACTTTTTTATTTTTCAGTTCACATAGCTGTAAGAGGGCTTATTTTTTGCACGGCAAATTGTACTTTCTAATGGCACCATATATTATGGAGTACAATGTAACGGGAAAAAAATTCCTCCACCGTTCTATGGGTTTTGTTCCCACGGCATTCCATTTGCAGCAAAACTGACCCATGCCCTTCATTCTCTGGGTCAGTACGATTACAACAATACCCCATATGTTTAGGTTTTTAATGTCTAAATAGTGTTAAAATAAATTTAAACTTTGAAAAAAATGTATTTATTTTTTCACATCACCATATTCTGAACCCCATAACTTTTTTATAGTTATATCTACTCAGATGTATGGGGGCTCATTTTTTTCCAGGACAATCTGTAGTTTTTATTGGAACCATTTTGCTGTGTGTGACTTTTTGATCACATTTTATTACATTTTTTAGGGTAAGAAAAGCAATGAAAAAATGGCAAATTGGCCATCTTGACCTTTTTTTCCGTTACGCCATTCATCGTTTTGAAAAAATATTTTTATATTTTAATAGTATGGGCGTATTCATTCGTGGCGATACCCATGATATTTATATTTTGGTTATATTTTGCTATTATGTATTAATTTTTTTTTATATGGAAAAGGGGGGTAATTTAAACACACACACACATTATATACATACACACACTATATAAATATATACTAAAATTTTTTAATTTTTCATATAAGTTTTTTTTTTTTTTTTTTATGATTTTGAAGCTCATATTTGAGCCTACAAAATCCAATTGTTAATTTTTCATTCCGAACATTCCTGGATTTTTTATTTCCATTTAAATATCAGAATTGCTCATTTCTAGAGATGAGCGAACGTGCTCGTAACGAGCACTGTACTGCTCGGCTCCCCTGCGCTCACATGGGCTCAGGCAGCCGCTTCCGTCCTCCTCACCCGATGGAAGCGGCTGCCTGTGCCCAATGCGAGCTGAGCGGTACAGTGCTCGTTACGAGCACGTTCGCTCATCTCTACTCATTTCTTATGTTGGCCTGCCATCTGCTGACCAAAATAACAATTGCTGTTTAAATGCGCTAGGTCTCTTCAGCGAGACCCAGCGGATATAAATCAATTACCGGCATCCTCATTGGCCAAAAAGGATGTCGGTAAGAAGCCAGGAAGCTTTTTTCACCCTTTAGATGCCGTGATCTCACTTGATTACGAAATCTATAGGCTTTAATTAATGTGAGCGGCATTATTGCCGGTCAAGGCAATTAGCTATGCGTCTATGCTGTTTGAAACAGCAGAGACCGCCGGCCATGGCGCCCGCTGCACATGCAAGCAGGCGCCATGTTTGCCTATTGCTCCAGTGCCGTACAATGAAGGGGTTAAACCAAAACCACTTATGAAGCCTCCATTGATAAGATAGAATAGAAAGATCTGCACTCATTCTGTGTATTGGACCCGCACCTTGTTTTGGCTGAAAATCACTGACCTAAAAACTGGAAATACTAGGATGCACAGGGCACAAGTGGGGTATACCAAAACACCGCAACCTTTACCAAGATGTTAGGCCTCTTTCACATTAGCGACAGCACGGATCCGGTGGGTGAAGGGTGCCGCCGGATCCATGCTGCCGCAAGTACACGCGGGGAGCCGGAGCAGTACTCCGGCCCCACAAGTGTCACATATACATACACACACACACACACACACACACACATACTTACATGCTCCCATCAGCTCCGCCAAGCACAGGGGGACAGCGCTGACATAGGAAGATTCCCCTCAGCGCCCTCTGCTGGAGGGAAAATCTTCCTATGTGCACGCAGTCCTCCTCTTCCTGCGATGTGCGGAGCTGCTGGGAGCATGTAAGTATGTCTGTAATGTGTGTATGTGTCTGTCATGTGTGTATGTCTGTGTGTGTATGTGTCTGTCATGTGTGTATGTCTGTGTGTGTGTAGGTCTGTGTGTGTGTGTGTATGTGTCTGTCATGTGTGTGTGTCTGTCTGTGTGTGTGTTTGTGTGTTTATGTCTGTGTATATGTCTGTATGTGTGTGTGTGTCTGTGTGTGTCTGTCATGTGTGTATGTGTCTGTCTTGTGTGTGTGTGTATGTGTCTGTCTGTCATGTGTGTCTGTCTGTGTGTGTGTCTGTCTGTCTGTGTGTGTGTGTCTGTCTGTCTGTGTGTCTGTCTGTGTGTGTGTCTGTCTGTCTGTGTGTGTGTCTGTCTGTCTGTGTGTGTGTCTGTCTGTGTGTCTGTGTGTCTGTCTGTGTGTCTGTGTGTCTGTGTGTGTGTCTGTCTGTCTGTCTCTGTCTGTCTGTCTGTGCGTGTCTGTGTGTGTGCGTGTCTGTGTGTGTGCGTGTCTGTGTGTGTGCATGTCTGTGTGTGTGCATGTCTGTGTGTGTGCATGTCTGTGTGTGTGCATGTCTGTGTGTGTGCATGTCTGTGTGTGTGCATGTCTGTGTGTGTGCATGTCTGTGTGTGTGCATGTCTGTGTGTGTGCATGTCTGTGTGTGTGCATGTCTGTGTGTGTGCATGTCTGTGTGTGTGCATGTCTGTGTGTGTGCATGTCTGTGTGTGTGCATGTCTGTGTGTGTGCATGTCTGTGTGTGTGCATGTCTGTGTGTGTGCATGTCTGTGTGTGTGCATGTCTGTGTGTGTGCATGTCTGTGTGTGTGCATGTCTGTGTGTGTGCATGTCTGTGTGTGTGCATGTCTGTGTGTGTGCATGTCTGTGTGTGTGCATGTCTGTGTGTGTGCATGTCTGTGTGTGTGCATGTCTGTGTGTGTGCATGTCTGTGTGTGTGCATGTCTGTGTGTGTGCATGTCTGTGTGTGTGCATGTCTGTGTGTGTGCATGTCTGTGTGTGTGCATGTCTGTGTGTGTGCATGTCTGTGTGTGTGCATGTCTGTGTGTGTGCATGTCTGTGTGTGTGCATGTCTGTGTGTGTGCATGTCTGTGTGTGTGCATGTCTGTGTGTGTGCATGTCTGTGTGTGCATGTCTGTGTGTGTGCATGTCTGTGTGTGTGCATGTCTGTGTGTGTGCATGTCTGTGTGTGTGCATGTCTGTGTGTGTGCATGTCTGTGTGTGTGCATGTCTGTGTGTGTGCATGTCTGTGTGTGTGCATGTCTGTGTGTGTGCGTCTCTGTCATGTGTGGTGTACTGTGGACGGATCAGTCATGAACTCCATTGAAAGTCAGTGGAGGACGGATCCGTTTACTGAGTGTGTCACACTGAACAGATCTGTCCCCATTGACTTGCATTGGGGGTCATCCCGGATCCGCCTTCGTGCGGATGCCCAGACCTGAGAGCAAACCGCAGCATGTTACGGTCTGGTCTCTGTTCTGGTGACGGAACGGAATGCTTTCAGGAGCCTCCGTTGTCTTCAGTTCAGTTTTGTCCCCATTGACAATGAATGGGGGCAAAACTGAAGCGTTTTTTTTCCGGTATTGAGCCCCTATGACGGAACTCAATACCGGAAAAAGACAACGCTAGTGTGAAAGTAGCCTTAATGGAACAAGAGACGCCAACAATAAAAGCATCCATCTAGATGAGAGTGTACACAGTACAGGATTACAGGGTAAAAATCAACAGTGAGCGGTACTTTATGGCCCAATGAACACAGCTGAATCGAGTATAAAGCTCTAAAAACCCTTGAACAAATACAAAGCTCATCACCTGTTTGTGTAAAGAGGTTGGTGAACTATGGACAGGTGCAAGATTTGGCGAGAGCTCAACTTTGCAGGAGTCACTGTGCACCCCCAATAGTACTCTGATTACCTGCTGCTGTACTGGTTGGGTATGTGCCCCTAAGGCCCCATTCACATGACAATATTGCGGAATAGATGCGGCCCCATTCACCTCTATGGGAGCGGGCAGCTGTGGCACGGAGCTAGCTGAAAAATATGAAGCATGTCCTATACTTGTCCACATGCACGGACAAGTATAGGCATTTTGAATGGGGCCGCCTGGCGTGTGTTCCGAGCGGTGTGGAACACACGCTGGGCTGCCCCCGTATTATTGCGGGTCCTCAATAATACGGTCGTGTGAATGGTGCCCAAGGGTCCATTCACACGTCCACATGTCATGGCCATGTGCCAGCACTATAGCAATGCCTAATCTTGAACGTGGCTGCGGACCCTTATAGTAGATAATTTTACAGTGTGGTAGGAAACTACAGCATCCATATAAAACCTTGATTAATCACTGAAAGCTCAAGTGCAAAAACAAGAAACTTTCAACTAGTCTTCATTCTAAAAAATGCCCTACCGTTTTGCTGCTGTAGAGTCTATGCAACTCCTTCACATAGCTGGCTGTGCTGCTGCTGACATAGATCTGACAGCATGCTGCTCCTGGCTGTGCTCGCCCACTCTACCCTTTCCTGCACCAAACCACTATAGATCTGCATACTGAAATCCAGAAACCAGATTACGTTTCCATAAACCATCTGAAAAAAAATATAATTACCGGGTGTCAGACTTAAGGATTAGAAAAACCATAGCTGCTTTATATTAGAAACAGCGCTGATCCTATCCAGGGGAAGGGGGCCACGTTTTACCTTGACATGGTTTAGACGCTCTACAGGCAAAACTTGCGACACTTTTAGACGCAAATTAAGTGTTGCAAGTCCCCTTTTCTGTATGTCAGTGCGACAATATTTTGTCACACGGCCAGTTTTACACCGCGTACGCCAGTTGGACATGACAGGGGTGGGGCGGGGCCTGGCGGGAGGTCTGCAAATTGACTTACATACAGGTGCAAATGTTAGCCAAAAACTACACCATATTATACAAACACACATATATATTTTTTTTACATAGTATACACATTTTTAACGGACGCTACAAGGTCATTGAAAACAGGCCCATTGATTTTAATGGTATCTATCTGGCCGTGTTGGTGTTCATAGGTTGTTAATCAGCTGTGTGCACACCCCCATAGACTGTTCTGAAAACAGATGTTTTTCACTTAGTATTAGGGGTCATTCACACGACTGTGGTTTGGTTCCGCATCCGAGCCGCATTTTTTGCGGCTCGGGTGCGGACCAATTCACTTCAATGGGGCCGCAATAGATGCGGACAGCACGCTGTGTGCTGTCCGCATCCGTTGCTCCTATCCGTGGCCCCGCAAAGATTATAGATCATGTCCTATTCTTGTCCGTTTTGCAGACAAGAAGAGGCATTTCTATAATGGGCTGCCCGTTCCGTAAATTGCAGAAGGCACACGGGCAGCATCCGTGTTTTGTGGATCCGCAATTTGCAGACCGCAAAACACGGCATGTTCGTGTGAATAAGCCCTTAGTATTTCTGTGCATAGCAGCTTTAGGAAGAATGATTGTAAAGCGCTGCGGAATATGGTGGCGCTATATAAATAATTATTATTATGCTTTTATATGATGTTTTATACATACATCGTATACGTTATTTCCTATTGTAAAGGCGCTTAACTTGTAAATTACTTTTTCTCCTCATCAGCAAACAGATGTCATGTTCGGGAAGCTCTTTCCCAGACCTGCAATATGACAAGTCACGCAACCACGAAACAGGAAAAGAAAAGAGGAACATTGAAAAAAAGAAAAAACAGCGAGGACGAGGGTGAGAAAATACAAGGACTCTTTTTAATGATATAATCTTCCAGGTACAAAAAAAAAAAAAAAACATGGAAAATAAAGCGACAAATCCTTTGCTCGGTGATGCCGGTCCATCATGTCCACATAGATAACACGGGTTGTGCTATAGGCCTGATTCACACATTGCATTTCTATGTGGTTTCCAAGGGTTAAAAAAAAAAAAAAAAAAGTAAGGGTAAATTCGGATCTTCTGCTACAAACAACAAGTGCCATGATCAAATAAGTCAAATCTCGAAACTGGTCCTTAAAGGGATCAGCCTGGTAGGGGAACCCTTTAAGAATCGTAAATGGCTCAATGACTGCATGCAATACTAATTTTCTCCTGCAGTGGCCGCCACAATTCTGTCTTCTGCATCATTTTAACCAGCAAATACCACAGGATTGGACAAAAACATACAAAAGTACAAAACTTTACATAAAGTTGTAGATAAGGTGCCCGACTTTGAATGATTCACTGAACCACACTGTATCCCTGCTGGCTGTTTCGGCAGGACTGTAAGGACTATAGGGATAACCTACTGACTTGTTCCCTCCGCTGTAAGTAAATGGCAGGAGGACCAGCAGAGTCACTGAATCGACAAACACCAGCAAACACGGGATGGCAAACACTGGTTTCCGGAGATCCGCGTGCTCCTGTCTCAGGTGACGCCCATTTCTTCATGAGCTTCGGCAACAGGATATTGCAGCTGAATTGTGTTTCGCTGGAAAGGAAGAATCAAAGATGCAACACATCTGCATGAGACATGGAGGAAGTTAAGAAATAAAGCAATAAATGTGTGTCTGTGGCCTCACGCTCTATGGACAAATCGTGCGCTCGTAATTCTGTCCCACACAGAGCGGCGTGTGCCTCTGCTGTACACGGGGTTCCCGTGGCTTCGTACATTGCAGTGGACACGCTTTATATCTAAACAGGAAATGTGCACACTAGTTTCATCAGGAAATCCAACTTGTAAGAAGAATCCAAGACACCGTCAAATTAACCTGCGCCCCAGAACATGAAAACATAAAAATACTCATTTGACCATGGTCCCGCTGCTGGTCCACTTCCAATCCCTGCAGGAACAGGAAGCAGCTTTGTCATATGTCCGCTCCAGCCAATCACAGGCCTCAGAGGTCACAGCGGTTTGGGCGTTATGTCACAGCAGTGTCTACAGTTCCTCAGTGGCTGCCGCAAAGACAGGACCCAGCCACTTCCTGATCCTGCGGGGTCCAGAAGCGAAGCAGTGGCAGGACTGTGGACAGGCGAGTGTTTTGTTTTGTTTTTTTTTAATGGGGTTCAGGTTAGGACTCCAGGGGTTGATGGCTCCAAGGCCAGACAATTCCTTTACAGGGATTATCCAAGTTAAATTTAATGATGACCTATCCTCAGGATAGGTCATCAATATTAGATCGGCGGGGGTCCGACACCCGGCACCCACGCCGTACCAGCACTGCCTCCTCTTCATTGTTTACATGCTCGCCGCAGCAGGGGTAGTGGTGAGTAGGTGTAATTACACCTCACCACCCCATTCATTTCAATGGGAAGAATCGCTCCCATACAAGTCTATGGAAGCGATCCTTCCCATTGAAATGAATGGGGCGGTGAGGTGTAATTACACCTACTCACCACTACCCCTGTTGCGGCCAACATGTAAACAATGAAGAGGAGGCAGCGCTGGTACGGCGGGGGTGCCAGGTGTCGGACCCCCGCTGATCTGATATTGATGACCTATCCTGAGGATAGGTCATCAAGAAATATAACTTGGAGAACCCCTTTAAGCCCAAAAATAGAAACATTTCAGCACAAAGGGCTTTCTCAAGTTGTAACACGGCCTGTGTGCAGAAATGTTGATTTTTTTTTTTGGCTTAGGTGCTCCAAATAAAGCAGCATATACTGCAAGAGGCACTTGATGTGACACGTACAATGGGGATATTCTTCCTAGGCCTCTCTATGAATACAAGCGTACAGAGGTCCACTAGGGACCTATAGACATGTATGGCTGAATAATCATGGAGCTGTAATATGGCATTAAGCAGGATGTGTATAGAGGAGTGGTCGCCTAATGTGGATTTTGCTGCATATTCACAAGGGAGTTCGCCTCTGCTACACTGAAAGGGATGAAATCTGCTGTGAAAACTGTGAAATTGACGTCGGCTGTAGAGTTAAAAATCTGTGCCGATTGTTAAAGGTCCGACAGGTGCCATTAGCAATGCAGAGCGAGACGTGTGGTCGTGCCCTTAAACTAATGAGACCGCACCGTTTAGTCAATCTGCATTGTTAATGGTCACATGGCAATTTCAATACCACGCAGCCATTAACAATGCAAAGCGACTGAGGGTACCGGACACACAGTAAGGTTTCTGATTCAGTTTTGGAAACCCAAGTCGGGAGTGGGTCATAAAAGGAAGCAAAGTATAAAAGGACAGAAACGACTTCTCCTTGGATTCTAAAACTGTATTAGGAAACCTGACCTGGTAGCCGTACCCTTAGGCCGCTTTCACACTAGCGGCAGTCCGGATCCGGCAGGTAAAGGGTGCTGCCGGATCCGGACTGCCGCAGGGACATGTGTGGAGCCGGAAACGCGCTCCAGCCCCACACATGTCACACAGTACATACATACACACACACATATACACATACATACTTACATGCACCCGGCAGGTCTCCAGAGCGCCGGAGGAGCAGGACGGCGCGCACAGGTGACGATTCCCCACAGCGCCCTCTGCTGGGCGCCTGGTGGAATCGTCATCTGTGCGCGCCGTCCTGCTCCTCCTGCGCTCTAGAGACCCGCCGGGGAGCATGTAAGTATGTATGTGTATTTGTCTGTGTATGTCTATGTGTATGTGTGCAGGTGATGGATCCGTCATGAACTCCATTGAAAGTCAATGGAGGACGGATCCGTTCACCATTGTGTCACACCAAACGGATCCGTCCCCATTGACTTTCATTGGGGGTCATGACGGATCCGTCTTGGTGCGGATGCCTGGACCGGAGAGCAAACCGCAGCACGCTGCGGTTTGTTCTCCAGTCTGAAGACGGAACGGAATGCTTTCAGGAGCCTCCGTTGTCTTCAGTTCAGTTTTGTCCCCATTGACAATGAATGGGGACAAAACTGAAGCGTTTTATTCCGGTATTGAGCCCCTATGACGGAACTCAATACCGGAATTTTAAAACACTAGTGTGAAAGTAGCCTTAGTCAGTCTGCATTACTAATGGCTGTGTGGTATTGAAGGTGCAGTGTGGCTATTAACAATGCAGTCTTGGTTCGTTCACATAAGCTAGCTGCAGGCGTTACCGACCTCGTTGTGTGGTCATACCCTAAAAATAAAGGTTAGTCTATTTTCTGGAAACAGAAAACTTCCATAGAGATTGAAACGGGTCCAGAAAACCTACAGGGCAAAAAAAAACCTCTAAGGATCTGATGCATCAGCTTGTATTAGGGTTTTCCCTAAAGCCTCATTCACACGTCAGTGTTCGGTCAGTGATTTCCATCAGTGATTTTCAGCCAAAACCAGGAGTGGAGCCTCCAGAGACATAAGGTATAAGGGAAAGATCTGCACCTGTTCTGTGTTTAGAGCCGCTCCTGGTTTCGGCTGAAAATCACTGATGGGAATCACTGACCGAACTCTGACGTGTGAATGAGGCCTAAGATGAATGTGAGATAAATCATGCAGCTTCAGCATAAAAATACAGAAGAAGTTGCAGGAAGACATACAATTCTTACAGTTCACGTCTCACTGCGGCGATACACCCTTCTCCTCTGGGGGCGCTTCCGGGTGTTCACTGGAGTCCGCTGACCGTCAGAATTCGACGTTTCTCCCTTCCAAAGAACAAGACAAATATTACACACAAGAACAGTGTTAAAAGTGTTGTGCAGTGACACGATTGATGGGCTACAAGCTAGACGGCGTGCAGTGACGAGGACGCAGCACTCCAACCAGCGCAGCAACCCCTTCAAACAGCTGACCATTGGGGGCTGCCGGATGTTAGACCCCCACCAATCTGATCTTGATGACCTATCCTTCGACAACATCTTTATAAAATTATCTCCGACAACCCCTTTAAGATAAAGTAGATCAAGGTAAAGTATCTACAAACTCATTCAATATACTTTTCTAGGACTTAAATACTGATGACCTAACATCGGATTGAAAGGGGGTCCGCCGCCCAGCAACCCCGCTGATCAGCTGTTTGAAAGGGCTGCATCACTTGTCCCAGTGCTGCAGCCCTTTCATAGTATACCAAGCACAGCGCCGTACATTGTATAGTGGCCGCTTTTGGTGTTGCAACTCAATCCTATTCACTTGGGACTGAGCTTTGTCAAGGCCATGAAACCTATGGATTTTATGTCATAAACCAGGGTACTCGCCTTACGTGCTGCGGCCCCTTCAAACGCCTAATTGGCAGGGGTGCCAGGAGTCGGACCCCTGCCAATCAAGTACTGATGAACTATCCTAAGGATAGATAATCTATATTTGCTTCCCAGGAAATGCCTTTAAAGGAGCTCTCCTATCTCATACTGTACATTGGGGGCATATCGCTAGGATATGCCCCCAATGCATGGTAGGTGCAGGTCCCACCTCTAGGACCCGCACCTATCTCTAGAAAGAAGCCTGCAAAGTCAAGGAGAGAGGTCACCCTTTATTCATTTCTATGGGACTGCTGGAAATAGCCGAGCGCTGACTGGGCTATTTCCGTCAGCCCCATAAAAGTGATTGGAGCGGTGGCCACGCTTGCGCAGTGCGCATCCCATTCATTTCTATGGGACTTCTGAAAATTGCACTGAACTAGTTTCGGCAGTCCCATAGAAATGAATGGAGGGCGACCGCACATGCGCTGTGAGCTCTCCTTCACGTTACGGGCTTCGTTCTAGAGATAGGTGCTGGTCCCACCGATCAGACATTGGGGGCATATCCTAGAAATATGCCCCCAATGTATGAGATGGGACAACCCCTTTAAGCCGTGCAATATCATCATTGCAGTATAATATATACACATGTATCCCATATTTACCTCCTGTTGGCATGACTGTGCGGTTGGTCCGGGACCTTCACCTCCCATACGATCTTCTGTAGTGTTACAGGCGTAGCATTCATACATGTCTACCTCCATCACTTTGTCTTCGTCTTTGTCCTCACCCTTCATCCCAGACGTGGGCACCTCATTTTTTGGTGGAGCAAAAACTGCCAGCACCCCAGAGAATGTGAATGCAGAGAGGAATCGCTGCTTGAGGAGCTTGTACGCCGGGTTGTCTTTAAGCTTCTGCTCCACCAGGTTGTCTAGGATCTCCTGCTTTCTACTGGTGTCCTCATCTCCTGCTCCATCAGCACGAGGCATGAGTTTGAAAGCACTTTCTTCCAAAGTCTTCTTCTGCAGCAGGATCCTTGAAAAGGTCTTCAGAGTGCAAGCAGATGGCGGCAAATAGGCCGTGCAGCTCTTTCCCTGCAGCCAGTCTTTCACGCTAGTCTCGTCTTCCAAGGAAATGAGGCCCAAGTCTAAGATCTTCTTCTCTGGACTAGTTATGGTGATCTGAGATGGAGCAGGCGATTGACTACTTACTACATTCCCTGGGCATGCATTAGGCCGATTAGGGGTTAGGATTTTTGCTACTTTAACCACAGGATACATTTTGGGTGAAAGAGTGAATTCTGAAGCCTTGTTGGGGGGGCTAAATGTTGGCAGTGCCCTTGGCACCTCGGCAGATTCGTCAGGTGGAGGACACTGCAGCCGTGCGTCTTCCCTTGTTGCGTTTTCTGCTGAAGATCCGTTACTTGGCAATGGCTGGTTCGTAGTATTACTGATATTAGTTGGTGCTTCTGGGACTTTATCAGACGATTCTCCGTTTGTCGATGGTTCACGAGCTTTCATACTGGAGGATTCAGAGAAAGTGGAGTTCTGATTCATAAGAACCTGGGATGGAGCAGAAAACAAAGCTTGGATTGGAATTTGGACCAAGCCTTGGGGTGTAAGAATCAAAGTGGTAGCCGCGGGGCTCTGGAGCAGCTGGATTGGCACTTGCTGTGAAGCTATGACTTGAGGACCTGGCACGGCTTGCACTGTACACAGAGAGCCAGTAGATGGCGCACTATTGCACTGATTTGTTGCTTCTGCATCTTGCGTAACGACCTTAGCTTTATCTGCATCTGCTCCTTGCTGGTTTACAGAATCGCTGTTTGCCGATGATATCTGGTTGCTAGAAATATCATGCATTTGTATAACCGGGCACATTGGCAATGGCATAGCTGCCAAATTTTGTGACGCAGTTAAAGTCACGGGAAGAACTTGGGGTTGATACTGTCCGGCAGGGACGCAGGCCTGGGTGAGCACAATTCTAGGAGAGGTAATGGAAGTGGCGGGGCTCTGAAGCAGCTGTAGTGGCATTTTCTGTGAAGCTATGACTTGACCACCTGACACGGCTTGCACGGCGCATGGAGAGCCAGTAGATGGCGCACTATTACATTGATTTCTTGATTGTGCATCTTGGATAACGGCCATAGATTTATCTGCATCTGCTCCTTGCTGGTTTACAGAATCGCTGCTTGCTGATGATATCTGGTTGCTAGAAATATTGTTCGTTTGTATAACCGGGCACGCTGGCAAGCTTTGTGATGCGGTTAAAGTCACGGGAAGAACTTGGGGTTGATACTGTCCGGCAGGGACGCAGGCCTGGGTGAGCACAATTCGAGGAGAGGTAGTGGCGGCTGCAGGGCTCTGGAGCAGTTGTAGTGGCATTTTCTGTGAAGCTATGACTTGAGGACCTGGCACGGCTTGCACAGTACATGAAGAGCCAGTAGATGGCGCACTATTGCACTGATTTGTTGCTTCTGCATCTTGCGTAACGGCAGCAGCTTTATCTGCTCCTTGCTGGTTTACAGAATCGCTGCTTGCTGATGATATCTGGTTGCTAGAAATATCGTTGGTCTGTATAACCGGGAACACTGGCAAATTTGGTGAAGCAGGTGAAGTCGCAGGATGCACTGGGGGTTGATGCTGTCCGGCAGGGACGCAGGCCTGGGTGAGCACAATTCGAGGAGAGGTAGTGGCGGCTGCAGGGCTCTGAAGCAGCTGTAGTGGCACTTGCTGTGAAGCTATGACTTGAGGACCTGGCATGGCTTGCACAGCGCATGGAGAGCCACTAGATGGCGCACTATCGTGCCGCTCTGTTGCTTCTGCGCCGTGAGCACCGGCCACAGCTTTATCTGCGTCGGCTCCTTGTCGGTTTACAGAATCACTGCTTGCTGATAATATCTGGTTGCTAGAAACATTGTTCGTTTGTATAACCGGGCACACTGGCAAGTTTGGTGAAGCGGGTGAAGTCGCAGGATGCACTGGGGGTTGATGCTGTCCGGCAGGGACACAGGCCTGGGTGAGCACTATCTGAGGAGAGATGAGAATCCTCGGCGTAATGACGACTCTACGACGGGCTCTCGATTCCTGCTGTCTTTTTTCTTTCAGCAACTCAAAGACCGTCTTCGGTTTCGGCGCTACTGCAGGACTCCTTACTTGGTGCTGAGAAGACTGACGTTTTGTTTGTGGTACGGCTTCCCCCGAACTGGCTGGCTGCGATTGCTGAGCACTGGAGGAATATGCTGCGGAGGAAACAAAGTAGAATGATAATGAGCTCCAAATCCCCAGCTTTGCGTCACACATGTCTTAAAGGGGCACGCCATCACTTTACGATTGAGAAGAGTACAACCTTAGGGACTCCCACTAAACCTGGGAATGAAGGAGACGTAGCATGAATGGGTCTGGCTGCAGATCACTGCACAGCCAGGGGTGCGTAACCATAGAACTAAATCACCGCTGCAGCTCCTTATTCTCAGAATCGGTGCGGACTACCAACAATCAGAACGTGATGGCATATCCTAATGATAAGTCATCGCTTTATAAGATCAGAACACCCCACTAACGGAATATAACTTTAGGTCCAGCATTCTGGAGTGGTTTATTTCTTAGAAAATCTTCATCAGAGGTATGTTTTCTGTTTACAAGCAGCTACCACTAGGGGGAGCCTATGAGTTGACTGCATACAGCTTCCACTGAACTCTATAATAAATCTGTTGGTGAATGCGGACACACAGAATTTCGGCATTACAATTTATGTCTTTGTGCAGGTACATTGGGTACTATCCTCTGGATATGTCATCAGTATCTGATGGGTGGGGTTCAGACACCCGAGAACTCCGCCAATCAGCTCTTGGAGAAGGCACCGACGCTCACAGTAGCTCCATGGCCTTCTCTGAGCTCACCAAGCACAGTGCTGTATATTGTATAGCGACTGTGCTTGACATCTGAGCTCAGTCTCATTCACTTCAATGGGGCTGAGCTGCGTCTACACTACCTGACCGATGAATGTGACATCACATGGCCTTGGGAAAGCTGGAGAAGGCGGTGACGCTACTGCCTTCTAAAACAGCTGATTGGTGGGGGTCCTAGGTATCAGACCCCTCAAGCATCGGTAAAAACTTCTCGGAAAACCCCTTTAACATTATGCGCACATATAACAGTTGAGATATACATACCGGAAATGCTTTTTGAAGGCTTCGTATTCTACATATAAATAGAAAAAAAAATAAATTAGATATACATGAAGGAGTAATGTAGATAAACAGACTCAGACAGTCCCTCTCAACACGCAGTAAATGAACACTGGGGACCTGGGAAGCGTCTGAACAGGAGCAGCTGGGGATCAGTGGGGCGTATATTGTTTTTTTTTTGTTTTGTTTAACCCATGTTGAACCTTTGTTAAGAAACATAATTAAAGGGGTTGTCTCATCATGGACAATGGGGGCATATCGTTTGGATATGTCCCCATTGTCTTACAGGACCCACACTTATATCGAGAACGGAGCCCCGCAAGGTGGTGGCTGGAGGACTCCGGTCCGGCCACCACCCAAGCCGGCTCCCCATAGAAATGAATGGGAGCGTACCACGCATGCACGGCCCCCCGCTCCCATTCGTTTCTATGGAGCCGACGAAAATTGCCGAGCCAGCGCTTGGCTATTTTTGCCGGCCTCATAGAAAATGAATGGAGGGCGGCTGCGCATGCACAGTGCGCCCTCCTTCACTTTCGGGGCTCCGTTCTGGATATAGGTGCGGGTCCCACCGCTATAAGACAATGGGGGCATATCCTAGCGATATGCCCCCATTGTCCAAGATAACACAAACCCTTTAACCACCGGTCAATGCCTTTTTATATTTTTTCTGCCGCACATAATTGGGTCTCATGCACACAAACGTATTTTTGGTTCGCATCCGATCTGCATTTCTGTGGGTCGGGTGCAGACCCATTCGCTTCAGTTGGGCCGCAAAAGATCCGTATGTCCATTTTGCAGCCTCACATAAAAATAGAACATGTCCGTTTTATGTACAAGGATAGGAGTGTTCTATTAGGGGCTGGACATTCCGTTCCGCTATGGAATGCACACGGCCAGTATCCGTGTTTTGCGGATCCGCAATTTATGGACCACAAAACAACCAATGGACGTGTGTATAGCTTCAATTTAGGTTTCTTTAACAGACTTTTCCAGATGTATAATATTGTACTATCCTCAGGATAGGTTATCTATATCAGATTGGTGCGGGTCCAAAACCTGGCAAACCCACCACCCAGCTGTTTGAAGAGGCAACAGGACAGCAGTGAGCGCTGTGGCGTCCTCGCAGCTTACCAAGCACAGTTCCATCCATTGTATAGTGGCTGTACTTGACATTGTAGCTCAGCCCCGTTCACTTGAGAATCACACCCCCACAGCTACCCATCATAAAGGAATATTTTCTCACCGCTCGAGTCTTCTGCTGTGCTTTCTCTCTCATACGTTTTAGAAACTCAGCTTGTTGGGCTTTCCTTAGACGGATCATTTCTAGACAACCTGCCGCATTGATCTGAAAGAACTAACAGAGAAAATGGGTGAATAATCAAAAATCCAACTCAGATAGTATCATAATATCAGAGGCTATGGACACGTTGGACATAAAAAATTATTTTTATGTATGTTAGTGGTTAGCCTGAGTTTTTTTTTTTTTTAAAAAGTTACGCTTAGGCCTCTTTCACATGAGGGTGACGGATTAGGTCCGGATGTGTTCAGGAAAACTCGCACCATTTTGCAACCAAGTTCAGTCAGTTCTGTCAGCAATTGCGTTCATTTTTTTCCGCGCGGGTGCGATGCGTTTTGATGCATTTTTCACGCACGTGAAAAAAACTGAAGGTTTACATACAACATCTCTTAGCAACCATCATTTAAAAACGCATTGCACCCGCACTTACTTCAGGATGCAATGCGTTTTTCACGCAGCCCTGGCCCCATAGAAGTGAACGAGGCTGCGTGAAAAACGTAGAATATAGAACATGCTGCAATTTTCACACAACGCAGAAGTGATGCGTAGAAAAAAAAAAAAAAAAAAACGCTCATGTACACAGACCCATTGAAATGAATGGGTCAGGATTCAGCGAGGGTGCTATGCGTTCACGTCACACATTGCACCCGCGCAGAAAACTCGCTCGTGTGAAAGAGGCCTTGATCTGCAGTACTCATTCCTTCATTTATGCCCCTTTCACACGAGCCTCCCGCAACGCATCTACAGGGCTGGACTCCGGCACTGACTGGGATCGCATATAATGCTATGCGATCCCAGTCAGTGCCGGAGTCCAGCCCTGTAGATGCGTTGCGGGAGACATGCGAGTCTCCTGCTCGTGTGAAAGGGGCATTATTTGCAGACTGATACGCTACCAGTTCCTAGTTTCAGAGATGGAAATTGGTGGCTGATTTAGTCCTTAGCACTGCAAAGGGTGAAATCTGCTGCAAAGTTGGCCAACACATCGTGGATATGGAAATCCTTAACATATCTACAATATGATTTGGATTTTTTCCTGCTGTAGGTGAATGGGGTTTCGCCAAACAATCGAAAAATTAACCGAATACAATTACAACATAGTGAAACCAAATCTTACCTGGATAAGCAGAGTGAAAATGGGGGTGCTGGCTATAGTCACAGAAGAAAGCTTCTTTCTCATCACATCAGCTGAAAAAAAAAAAAAAAGATTCTTATTAGTCACAACCACTCAAAAAATCAGAGATCAATAGGCAATTTAATGCTGGCCATACATAAAGGAAGAAGAGAGGCTCCTCACAGCTCCCCAGGCGGCAGATATTGGGGGAAAGAATGATGGGGCACGCTGGATGTCAACATGTCCAATCGTTTGTTCCTGCTGAAGATCAGCTGCAATCAGAGAGGTCTGGAGGCAGGCGACCCCCCCCCCTCACCACTGATGTATGTTCAGCAAATCTGACGTGTAGAAATGTGCCTCTCCAATCCGTCAGTTCCTTAAAGGGGTTCTCCAAGTTAAATTTATTGATGACCTATCCTCAGGATAGGTCATCAATATCAGATCGGCGGGGGTCCGACACCCGGAACCCCCGCTGATCAGCTGTTTGAATGCTAGCTTTCAAAGCATTGTTTATACCAGGGGTAGGGAACCTCCGGCTCTCCAGCTGTTGTGAAACTACAACTCCCAGCAAGCATACTCGCTCTGCTCTTCTAAGAACTCTCATAGAAATGAATTAAGCATGCTGGGAATTGTAGTTTCACAACAGCTGGAGAGCCGGAGGTTCCCTACCCCTGGTTTATACGCTAGCTGTAACAGCGGTAGTGGTGAGCAGGTGTAATTACATCTAACCGCCCCATTCATTTCAATGGGAAGGCTCGGTCCTATACAAGTCTATGGGAGCGATTCTTCCCATAGAAATGAATGAGGCGGTGAGGTGTAATTACACCTACTCACCACTACCCCTGTTACGGCCAGCATGTAAACAGTGAAGAGGAGGCAGCGCTGGCAGGGCGCACGCGCCTCCTCTTCAAACAGCTGATCGGCGGGGGTGCCAGGTGTCAGACCCCCGCCGATCTGATATTGATGACCTATCCTGAGGATAGGACATCAATAAATTTAACTTGGAGAACCCCTTTAAAGCCTATTCACACTCTGCAGGATAAAAATCATTGTGGATCTTCGGAAGCTCTGGAGATTTGTAATCTGGCGTAATGATTTGTCATGGATTTCCTCTGGAGGTTTTTCATCTGCAGTGTGTGAATAGATCCTAGGAACTCCTTGGGCAGATCACACAGTAACTATTTAGGCTATAATACCGTCTTATGAACCATCAGTACATTGGAATCTTTTATTTGCCATTTACCAAGAATTTGCTTATGCCAAGGCGTCTTGTAGAGAGTCAATAGCGGAAGAAAGACATTGCCCACCCAGGGCGTAACGGCAGCCAGCAGACTTCTGTCCACAGGGGTTTTCCTTCTCATCCATGCAAACCTTGGACCCAATTTCTCTGCGTGGTCACCCTCAGGCTCCTTCTGGGTTTGACTGGGCTGTTGGCCCTAAAATGATGAGGGAACATGAACAATAGTCACACGAAAATTCAGAATTTGCATTGTGGTATAAGAAACTTTGCCATATGGGAAACACCAATCATGATACCATTGTCGTCTTTCACTTTGATGGCAGCCTTCTCCAGCAGGTTGTTCCGGCAGGTGAACAGCCACCGGATCCGTGCTGCCGCTAATGCACGCTTGTTGCAGGAACTCCTCTCCGGCCCCATTCACTATAATGGGGGCGGGCTGGATTTCCGACAACAGCACGGCAAACCTGTCAAGAGGCGGCCGGAATAAAATTACATGTCGTAGTTTTATTACGGCCGCCTCTCGGCAAGTTTGCTGTGCTGCTCCCGGAAATCCAGCCCGCCCCTATTGTAGTGAAAGGGGCCAGAGCAGAGCTCTGCATTAGCGGCAGCACGGATCCGGTGGCTGTTCATCCGCCAGAACAGCCTGCCCGAGAAGGCTGCCACTAATGTGAAAGTAGCCTAAATGAACAGAGTAATAGTAACCTTACTAATCTCACACCCCTCCACTACAGTCAGCTTCTCCCCTGCTTAAAATGGCTGATTAAGGAGAATAATAAATTGGGGATTTTTATTTTTTTTTACTGAAATGCATGCATTTTTTGTCAAAAAATCATTTTTGTCATTTGGTTTTAGCAAAAATTTAGCTCTGTTTGTCTTCCGCAGCCTGCAGGTGTTCTCATACATTGCAGACCACACAGTACAATTCAATGTAAAAGCCGTCAAAAAACTCTGACGCTCGGTCTGTAGCAGCTCTCGCTGCTCTCCTGAACTCAAATCTACGCTGCCATCCAAATAAAATAAACTTGGGGGGTTGTCGGCTTTATGAGCTTTTAGAAGAGCAGAAACTGGAGGCTACAGCCTGAGATGTCAGAGAGCTCATATGACAGCTTTCGCGCTGAATGGGACTGAGCAGCCTGCAATGTACGAGAGTACACTCAGATTGCGGAAGACAGAGTTTTAATAAAACTCAAAATGACAAATTATTTTTTTTGCCATAAAATAAATGGTATTCCATTAAAATAACCTAGAGGTCTCCACGGCCTGGAAATCTAGCCTTCTATGAAGCCACTTTAAATATTACATTAGGGATATGGTCATGCTCATACTATATACTGGACTGTGTTATATGTAAGAATGACCTATAGATCCATCTTATGCAGGAAGCATGAACACGGCACCTGTTTTCCTTGGCAGAGTATGGTATTCCATCGGAGAATCCTACGGACGTCATATTCGCTGAGCTGCACTATATCATGGCCACTGTTCTTCGCCTGCGGAGAAAGGAACATGTGCTAATTAATCTCGCTATAACACACGGATATATCAATAGAATCTACCAGATAAAGGCTTCATTCACACGTCCGTATTTTTATTTTCCAGATTTTCGTTCCGTTTTTTGCAGATGTGTTTCCGCAAAAATCTTCCGTTTTTACCAATTGTACATCTGCATCCGTTCCATTTCTCCGCAAAAAAAAACGGAAGGAGGAATATACGTTGGTAGGGTATTTCTTTCTATTTCCTGGAAACGGATCCGCAATTGCGGATGACATATTGATGCATTCCGCATATCATCCGCATTTTTTGCGGACCCGTTGACTACAATGGGACCACGGACCGCAAACGCGGGCAAAAATAACAAGCTCTATCTTATATGCGGATCCGCATAACGGAACGGAACAGATGCGGACAGCACACGGAGTGCTGTCCGCATTTTTTGCGGAGTCATTGAAGTGAATGGATCCGCATTCTGGATTCCGCATTTGCGGAATGGATGCGGATTAAAACATATGGACGTGTGAATGGACACTAAAACAGATATTTGGCAATTATCTACTAAAACTGGTGAAGAACAGACAAGTTTAAAGGGGTATTCCGCCTTTACCTGCCAATAAAATGTTTGTTATAAAATAACAAATATGCGCCTACTAACCTTTTAAATACCCTTTTGTTCTAGCAACCAGGGTTCTAGAAGGGTTCTCTGCTTTGGATCATCTCATTTTGTTAGAAGGTTCCCTCAAAGTTAAGCCGATCACTGGGCAGCTGAACCTGGTAGCAAGTCTGTGCAGCGCCACTACAGGGGAACTGTGGCATTACACAGTGCCCACTGATATCAAACGAATATAAAGGATGGATGTGTCAGGTTCTCCAAGGGGATGTCTTTGTAGCTGATCTCTACTCTGGCTATGTATAGCAAGGTATTTTAGTGGTTCCTTCCCCTTTAATTCCTTGTAATGTCGTTGGTTAATGGTGCTTGAAACCTGGCCGCATTCCTTAAAGGGGTTGTCCCACGAAAAATATTCTACAGTTTTCAAACCAGTACCTGGATCTGAATACTTTTGTAATTGCATGTGATTAAAAATGTTGTATAGTTACTGAGTTATTCAATAACATGTATCTGTATAGGACCACTTCATTTCTTATTTCCTTGACTGAGCCGCACATGCTCAGTTTCACTTTTACCCGCCTCCTGAGCTGTGATAGGAGGAGCTGAGACACGCCCCCTGAGCTGCAGCAGAAAAGACACTCCCCTGAGCTGTCAGCTGGATATAAATCTAGCAGAGCAATGAATGTGGAGATCTCTGGATCCATGTGAGGTACAGGGCTCGTTCTAGCTTTGTTAAAAAGAGGTTGTCATGTACTACATGATGTCTGACTTTCATTTTTACATTATTCGTGGGATAACCCCTTTAAGTATGAAGTAATTGAACTTGTGTACTGCACACTGAAAACCTTTAGGTGGGGCTAGGAAGGGCCAGGAGACTAGAAAACATTGAAGACATTACATAGTCAGTATTTGGTCAGTAATTTTGCATCAGTATTTGTAAGCCAAAACCAGGAGTGGGTCCAAAACACAAAAGAGGCACAGATATTTCTTTTATACCTTTTCTCTGTGGGTTTCACTTCTGGTTTGGGCTTACAAATACTGACCAAATACTGATGCAAAATACTGACCGTGTGAAACAAGCCCTAGTCGGGCACTGGTCAATGTGAGCTCACTCATTTATTCACGGCTTTGGTAACTTACTTTTCTCTAGTAAACGTTTATGCACAAATGAGTGCCAATAACAGATCTCCATAATCCTGAAAGATCCTGAAGGCCATTTTTGCCAGAGGATAGGTCATCAGTAGAAAAGTCTTAACCAATATACATGCATTTTGCCCTTTCATAAAACATACCTGTAAGAGGATGTCCTCGGGATTTTCTGTTACCGTGTCCGTAGATGGCGGGTAAGCAATACCTTTCAGTATAGTGTTGAACTGGTAATTGCCCCGTCTGCCCCGAACTCTAGTTCGTGGTACTCTACAACTGCTAGAAGTCACGTTTATGGGGGCCAAGTCTGGGCTCTTTTTCCTGGGGATCCATAAATCCAAGTCAGGTACAGAGTCTAGAAATCTCCTGGTTGCTCTTCTCTCCTCGTTGTCATCCTCATCTTCGCTGCTGCTATTATTACTACTACTACTACTACTACTACTACTACTACTACTACTACTATAAATACTACTGGTGCTGCTACTACTGATGACGAAGCTGCTGCTACTGTCGCTGCTGATATCGCTGATGTCTTCTTCACTCAGTTCCTCTTCTTTTATCTTCTTAGGCGCCTTGTTTTGTGGTCTCTTTTGTGGTGCTGCCTTTCGCGGCCTTTTCGGCGGTGCTGTATTTTGCGACTTTTTTTGTGGCCTTTTCCGTTTTCTAGTTTTCCCCTGAAAAGCCATAGAGAGACTTAAAAAGTGGACTCCCAAGTAAAAGGATAACGGGTCAAGGGTATGGCTCTGAACCATTACATCTAACCTGCATGTGAATAAACGTGTTTAATGAAACCGTAAAACCATAAAATGGCTGCAACCTGAAACCAGGAACGGCTAAGAGATGCCATACCTCTGCATGTGTGCGACCGCTCCATTCATTTCTATGGGAGCTCCGCAGATAGTCGAGCGCTGTACTCGGCGATCACCAGAACTCCTATAGAAATGAATGGAGCGGCCACACGTTCTTTTCAGGGGGCTGCAGGAGGTATAGCGCTTCTATTTTTGTGATTGGTGGGGGTCCCAACGGTAGGACCCCCACCAATCACTGTGGATAGCGGATAAATTTAACAACCGGAATATTCCTTTAACCCCTTAGTGACCACCCATACGCCTTTTTTACGACAATCACTAAGGGGCCTTAGGTGGGCAACCCAGTCTCCTGCTCTAACAGCCCAGACCGGCAGGAGCGCCGAACCAGGCTATTAAACCCCTACATATCGCACTGGCGTCCGCCGCATGTAAGCGCTGACAGAGGGAGTGTAGACTCCCTCTGTCTCCCATCGGCACCCCGCAAATGCGATTGAGGGGTGCCAATGTAAGTATAGGGATAATGCGTTGTATTTTAGAAGCAATCAAAAGATTGTCTGTTATAATCCCCTTGTGGGACAATTAAGTGGTTAAAAAAAAACTAAAAAAAAAAAAAAAACTAAAAAAATTACATTAAAAAAAAAATTTAAATTTACATTGAAAATACACTTTTCAATGAAAAAAATAGCAAAAATAAAATCTCCCCCATATTGGTATCGTTGTGTCCATAAGGACCTGCAGTACACAAATATCATGTAAATGATCCCCTATGGTGACCGCCATTAAAAATAAAACAAAATGCCAGAATTGCTAATTTAGTCTTTATCGCCACAGAAAACAAGTGATCAAAAAGTGTTATTTCCCCCAAAATGATATCAATGAAAACTACAAGTCGTCCAGCAAAAATCAATCCCTCACACAACTCCATAGAAAGAAAAATAAAAAAGTTATGGGTCTTGGGATACGGTAGTGCAGAAAAAAAGGGGGTTTTATTGCACAAAGTAGTAAAAAGTAAAACAACTATATGTATTTGGTATTGCTGTAATCGTACTGACCCAGAGAATAAAAATATTGTGTTATTTATGTCGAAAAAGGAACGCCGCCAAATTTATAACGTAAACACTCAGTGGCAGTATTGCTGTTTTCTCCAGTCTCCCTCCCAGAAAGTTATGTGTACCCTAAAATGGCACAATTAAAACCTACAACTTGTCCCGCAAAAAACAAGCCCTCATACAGCTATATAGATGGAAAAATAAAATTAAATTAAAAAGTTATAGCTCTCGTAGGTGACAATGAAAAAAGGTAGAAAAATGCTTGGCCAGTAAGGCCCAAAATAGGCTGGTCACTAAGGGGTTAAGGAAGAATGGCTGCCAACAGGGGTGTCTGGCGGCAGCTTAGTTCCCTCCACGGTGTAACTACCAGGATTGCAGGCATAGCAGCTGCTATGGGGCCAATCTGCACCCAGACGCAAGGTGCAGTTAGTGGTAAAAGGTACATCAGGTGCCTTCTGCTGTTTGCTTTATTCCTTCTGCTTGACATTACTTTTTGCATTTTTTGTGCTGTGACATCACTACTTGTGTACCATGACATTACATGTACATTATACTTGCATGTGACATCACTGTTTGCATACGGTAATTCCAGTGTTGTAACTTATCTTTGTACTGTGACACCACTGTGTGCATTATGCCAATACTGTGACATAAACGTGACCTCATGCTATTCCACTATTATTACATCACTATGTGCATTATCCCTATACTATGACATCAATGTGTGCTTAAAGGGATTGTCCCATCATAGACAATGGGGGCATATCGCTAGGACCCGCACCTACAACGAGAACGGAGTGGCTAAATGAATGGAGGGTGCACTGCGCATGTGCAGCCGCCCTCAATTCGTTTCAATGGGGCCGCCGAAAATAGCCGAGTGCAGGCTCGACTATTCCCGTCTGACCCATAGAAATGAATGGGAGCGGTGGCCGCGCATGCGCGGTGCACTCCCATTCACTTCTATGGGAGTGGCGGGGAGCAGTGCTTGGTAATCCGGGGTCCTCCAGCCACAGCTCTCCCCGCTCCATTCCCGTTGTAGGTGCGGGTCCCACCCCACCTTCTACTGATATCCCCCTTTAAGCCCTGTGCATTAGAGAGACCAATCAGCTGCTGAAATCATGGTGAAATGGGAACCAATTTCAAGTTTAGCTATGGGGCCCCAGGGTTGTCTGTTACACCTTTTTTCCTTCTCCTCACTGAGAACACATGCACACTCGGCCAAGCTGAACGTGTATGTGCATGCGAGTGTCGGGAGGGATGGCTCTTGGCTGAACAAGACCTATCTAATGTGCATGGCCGGCCTTACTCCTTCACAGGAAATAAATCTGTGATAACATAAATATTAATTACTGAAAAAACTATTTTTTTTTGTATAGCAGAAGGTGTACAGAGACATTTAATGGAAAGCAATACCTTGAAATACCCGTTCATATTCTTCCATTTGCTCAGGCACTGGGATCCTGTCCGGTGTGTTATTTCTCTGCCAACTTTAGCCCAATGACCTGTAAGATAATGAAAAAAAATTAAAATTAATCAAGTTCTTAACAGATACAAGGGCAGGATCATGACTAGCAGCAGTGACTCACCTACTCCATACTTCTTAGTCAACTCCACCAGCTTTTGTTCTTCTTCCGGGGTCCATTTGCCCTTTTTCACGTCCTTGTGAAGTCCCTTATAATACCTGAGAGAAGAACCAGTCAGTGTCTTTCATTTAGTAAAGCAGTTGGTAACAAGTGTGATGAAGAACTGGTGGGGGTCCTACCACCAGAACCCCCACAACCAGCAGAATGAAGCACTGAGGCACTACTCCATACAACTGTGCCCAATACTGGTGTTCAGCCACATGAGTGCGAACATCACGCTGGAACCTATTATAAGACAACAGGGACAGTACAACAGATCCGTCCAAGAATGGTGGCTTCAGTTAAGAACACAGCCTTAAGGCTCATTCAGACAACCGCATGAATGGGTCCGCATCCACATTTTTTTTTTTTTACAGAATCCTGTTTTTTGCTTTTTTTCTGTTCTTCTTACAGATCAGAAGAACAGAAAATGAAACGATGATGTGAACTCTCCCTAAGGCGTATTGTGCGCTTTGTCATATGTGTCGACAAAAGAATCATAACAAGAAAAGAATAATGACCTTTCACGACACTGGATATCACTCCTTCCAGGAACTTCCCATCGGATTTTGTACCAGTCCTTTTCTCCATATTTCTCCACAGCTTTTAATAACAGCTAAAGATATAGAAAAAGTAAGTTTAAAATTTGTACAGAAGATGAATTATCATAAGTACTTCTGGGGAGTAACACAAGGGTACATTGCATCCGGTTACATATCAATAAAGGATGCTGCACTTTATAGCCTTAAAGGGGGTGGTCTTTAAAACTTTAAAGGGGTTGTTAAAGTTATTTTTTGTTTTTATAGGTTTCTAACTAAGCAATTGTAAGGGGTTTTCAGTTCGCTTCCTTCATCTACAGTGGCCCTGTTCTCCTAAGTTAGTTGAGATGTCATCTTCTTTCCCTGCTCTGACGACATCCGTTGTACAAGCCTGGGCTTCAGGAGAGCAGCAGGTCTGCCTTGGAGTGACAAGCCACACCCCATGCACTGCCAATCTGCTGGCTACGCCCCCTGCACTGCCAATCTGCTGGTCACACCCCCTGCACTGCCTGATCTGCTGGCTGAGCTTTCTGCCCTGTGTCTCCTCCCACTGGATTCTTCGACAAAGTTTAACCCCTTCTACCATCAGCAGCACAGACTCGGGGCTGGGGATCTGTCTCAGGGACTGAGCAGCTGCAGGGTTTCCTCTTCTCCAGGCAGTGAGGAGATAAATGTTCTGCACAGGATCCTCCCTCCTCACCCTGCAGACACAGAGCTGACAGAGACCGGAGGAGTTTTCTCCTCTGTACTCTTCTGCTGGTTGTGAGAAAGTGTCTGCAGAGCATTGCACAAGAACTGGTAGGGGGAAGATCCTGTGTGTATTAGCAATGCCACTGTGCAGCTGGGAATTGTAGTCCTACACATACAACATGTTGCTGAGTATCCCAGCAATCAGACTGCAGGCAGGGCAACACTTTTATTCACTTCCTTTGCAGTGAAGGGGGAGGGAAAAGGCAGTCTTTGTTGACACCCATAAATATGACACGCCCCCACAGCTCTACAACTGCATGTCAACAAAGGGGCCAGAACAAAACTAGGGAAATGAATAAATGTAATTTATTTGCCTAAAATCTGTCTAGCTTCTGTATATATTGCTGTCCATCAGATTTACAGTGCTTTAGTTGTATTTTTTTTTTTTTTACATAACTCAGACAGCCCCTTTCAGGTCATGGTATACCCACTTGGATAGGCCATTGCTTCCTCATGAGTGATGGTACAACCACCGGGACCCACATATCCTGAGAATGAAGAGGCTGCAGCGCATCCCCTTCTAAGTGTTCCTGGCTGTGCAGAGAACTGCAGCTGATCATCAATCAGAACGTCACAAGATGTGAATACCCTCATATAGCTTTTTAGATTAAAGGGGTTGCCCCATCTGAGACATTTATGGCATATCACTAGAAAATGCCATCAATGTCAGCTAGGTGCGGGTCTCACCTCTGGGACCTGCTCCTATCTACGGTAGAGAACACGGCCCCTGAAGTGAAGGAGAGCGCACCTCGTATGTGCTTTCTAGTCATGGCTATGGGACTTCCAAGAATAGCCGAGCAGGCACGCTTGGTTATTTTCGGGAGACCCATAATGGTGAATGCAGAGCACACACCGTGCAAGCATGGCCACCTCTCCAGTGACCGCTATGGGACTGCCAGAAATAGGAGAGCGAGTCCTGGGTTATTTTTGAAACTCCCATAGCGGTGAATGGAGGGTGGCCTGGCTTGCATGGTACCTCTCTGCTCGCTGCAGCGGTCCCGTTCTGGAGATAGGAGCGGGTCCCACCTATCAGAGGTATGTCCAAGATGGAAATCCGATTTCTCAGTGAGTATTATCCAATACTGCATACAATCTAATGGTTATAAGGCACCTAACGCAGGCGCAGTATAAACCATATAAGCTTATTGCCCACCGTGGATAAAAGACGATGACATGGCAATCACAGACTGGATGTATAATGATTTGGATAAGAAAAGGTTTCGACTCCTGATTACTACTGTAACTTAGTGTACGCTCAGCACAGTTGCACAATTTTCAGTTTTCACTCTCACCGCATCTTCTTCTTTGCTCCACGGTCCCTTCTTCAGACAGGGATCCAGACATTTCGACCATCGATGAAGCAGCTGCATAGGGTCTCTGCCTTCCATGAAATAGGAAACTGAAAAATACAGATACACATCATTAAAGAAGAACTCCCGCGAAAATTTTTATTCTCTGACCTGTTAGAAAGGTATAATCATTTTCGTTATCAGTGACTGTTTCTGTGAGTAAAAACCTCTCTTCTTATTGTAGCTGGGTCATGTGACCAACTCCCTGACCTCCAACTGACCCAGGACAGGAAGCCAGTCACTGCTCTATTCATTCCTATGGGAGCCTCACTTTCAGTCTCATAGGAATACATAGAGAATTAGACTTCCTGTCCACACATAAGTCTCTGTGTGAGTTGGTGGGTCTAATTGCTGGTCACATGACACAGATAAGAAACTTCAGGATAATATAAGTCAAAAAATCAGACACTGGTAAGAAAATGACATTCACTACAGATTATATCATGTACATTTCTAGCAGGAAATGGAATAAAATTTTTGTCGGGAGTTCTTCTTTAATTAGAGGTCCAATTCACGTGCCAATAATGGATTTTTACTGGCAATGGCAGTTCATGGGATATTTCCCCTGGGCCAGCAGTTTATACTGCAGTGCTGCTTTTCTACTTTTTCCGGAGATTATTATACATTATGAAGAGCTGTCTCACATTCAACAGACCGATCCTTCTCTCCCAACATCTGCCGCCAGGGAAGAGTTGTGACGTCGCCATGAACATGGTCTGACGTTAATTTAATGTGTATCTCCAGATTATGTATCTCCTTTGGAAAAAACACTGTACACGTATCCTGGAGGTTAGATTTAGAGGATGACCATGTATATGCCATACCTACCTACTCCCTATTAGGATATATCTGATTTACCAAATTTACCTTTTTGCTAAATTTTAAGCATGTCTATGTATGTATGGGTGCTATACTCACTCTTGCGGTAAGGTATGTGCATCCCCACCCTCATTCGCTGGACAAAATACATCAGATTCTCATCTTCTTCCTCGGTGAACTCTTTCCTCTTAAAATCTTTGTTGTTGAGCTGGAATTGCTGGAGGCACTGGAAGGCCGTTCTCTGCGTCTGTGCCGAGTGAAACATGAAGCAAGTGAAAAACTTGTGGTCTATGTAAAATGAATCTACTGCTATTGAGGCATTTAACCACCTAACTGTTCTGCTCGGGCAGTGTGAAAAGTAGCTAACTGGAGGGGGGAGGGCTGCTTTAGATGGTGATATCTCCTCAATAGTAGCAGCTAGAAACATGCAACTGGTCTTGTCTGAAAAAGTCCAAGAAACAGAGGAGAAATCACTGTTAGAAATCAAGTCAGGAATAATCACGAGTGAAACCTGTTTTTACCTTCATTTTCAACTGCATTTACAGCATCCCGATTTCTATCAGTGATATCTTCCTCTGTCCTGAACATATTGCTGTCGTCTGGTATTGTCTGAAAGCTTGGATCAGTTGCATGTTTCTAGCTGCTACCATTCAGGAGGTAGCAGCATCTAAAGCAGCCCTCCCCCCTCCAGGTAGCTACTTTTCCCACTGCTGGAGCTCCACTCTGGCAAAACAGTTAGGGGGTTAAAGGAGTACTCTGGGACTTAAAGGGGTTGTCTCACTTCGGTAAGTTGCAAAACCACCACTGATGGATCGCAAGGTGGTCTGTAAGCATGGAAACGAGCAGTGTATAATGTGATAGAAAAAAGGAGGCAAAATGGATAATCACAATACATTAATAAGTGGCTTATATTAACTTACTCTACATGATAAATGCAACTTACCGAAGTGAGAAAACCCCTTTAAGTCCCAGAGTACCCCTTTAAATGCCTCAACAGCAGTACTAAATGCCACTTACTGAAGTGAGACAGCCTCTTTAAGTAATGATGGCCTATCAGTAGGATTTTGGAGGCTTCAACTCTGGGACACCCACCGTTCAGCCTAATGACGAAGTCTCCTTATTATGCTCATTGGTAGGGGTCCGAAAATACAAATCACCATCGATTAAAAGGGTTTTCTATAAGTTAAAGAAGACCTTTCACCACTCCTGACATGTCTATGTTAATAGCTTTATGCATTCCCCATGTAATAACAGTTCTGGAACATCTATTCTTATGTCTCTATGTTGTGCCATTCCTCTATTATTTGCACTAGAAGTTATGAATGAATTACTATTTGTCTTCAGTAAGGGATCAGAGGTAACCAGTTGGGGGTGTGTCCCTGCACAGACTGAACATGGCAGCACTGATTGGTTAGAGTGAAACTGTGCAGGGACACCCCCCCCAACTGGTCACCTCGGCTCTGTTCCCTTACTGAAGGCAAATAGCAATTCATTCATAACTTCTAGTGCAAATAAAGGAATAGCACAACATAGAGACATAAGAATAGATGTTCCAGAATTGTTATTACATGGGGAATGCATGAAGCTATTAAAACAGGCATGTCAGGAACGGTGAAAGGTCCTCTTTAAAGGGTTTCTGTCACCAGAAATGACCCTATTAAACCAAGTGTCATTTGCAATGAGCAAATGACACTTGATGCCAGTACTGTTACTATTAGACTTCTCAGTAACGGCGTTTTGGTAAAAATAGCGATTTTCTAATATGCTAATGACCTCCCCTAGGTGCAGTAGGCGTGAACCTGCACCTAGGAGAGGCCATAATAACGCCTCTTACCACGCCCCCGGTCGCGCTGATTGACAGGGCCGGGCAGCCAGCTCTTTCGGCTCCCGGCCCTGTACGAGCCCGAAATCCCGCGCCTGCGCCGTGTAGGCTAAATTCGGCGCAGGCGCAGATAGTTCACCCGGCCGCCCGGCTCCTGCCTCTCTCACTGCGCCTGCGCCGTGCGGAGTAAAAGCGGCGCAGGCGCAGTGAGTTCCGCCGGCTCCCGGCTCTCTCACTGAGAGAGCCGGGAGCCGGCGGAACTCACTGCGCCTGCGCCGCTTTTACTCCGCACGGCGCAGGCGCAGTGAGAGAGGCAGGAGCCGGGCGGCCGGGTGAACTATCTGCGCCTGCGCCGAATTTAGCCTACACGGCGCAGGCGCGGGATTTCGGGCTCGTACAGGGCCGGGAGCCGAAAGAGCTGGCTGCCCGGCCCTGTCAATCAGCGCGACCGGGGGCGTGGTAAGAGGCGTTATTATGGCCTCTCCTAGGTGCAGGTTCACGCCTACTGCACCTAGGGGAGGTCATTAGCATATTAGAAAATCGCTATTTTTACCAAAACGCCGTTACTGAGAAGTCTAATAGTAACAGTACTGGCATCAAGTGTCATTTGCTCATTGCAAATGACACTTGGTTTAATAGGGTCATTTCTGGTGACAGAAACCCTTTAAATACTGATGACCTATTCGATGGGAGTCCGACTCTCAGCAGCCTTGCCAATCAACTGAAGAAGCTGAGGCTCTCGGACAAGCATTGCGGCCTCTTCAAAGTATACCAAGCACAACACCACACATTGTATAGCAGCAGTGCTTGGTAATGCAGCTTAACTGCTTTCAATTGAATGGGACTGAGCTACAGAAAAGTAATGGCTGATGGATGGGACGTCACAGGCCGAGGAAGAGGCTGCAGCATTTGCCCAAGCTAAGTGGCCCCTTCCAACAGCTGATCTGCAGGGGGTGCTGGGAGTCAGACCCCCAGCGTTTAGATATGAATGACCTATCCTGAGATCAGGTCATCAATAATTAATTCTGAAACCCCTTTTCCCAGTGGGAAAAAGAGCTAACTGGAGGGAGGGAGGGCTGCTTTAGATGCTGCTAGCTCCTGAATGGCAGCAGCTAGAAAACAACTGGACTTGTTTGAAAGCAGACATTCCAAACTTTCAGACAATACCAGAATGACAGCAATATGTTAAGGATAGAGAAAGATATCACTGATATAAATCGGGATGCTGTGAATGCAGCTGAAAATGAAAGTAAAAACAGGTTTTACCCGCGATTATTCCCAACTTGATTTCTAACAGTGATTTCTCCTCTGTTTCTTGAACTTTAGCTGTCATTTTGGTCTTGTATGAAAGCCTGGACTGTCATCTTTTAAACAAGACAGTTTTCAAACAGTTGCATGTTTCTAGCTGCTACCATTCAGGAGATAGCAGCATCTAAAGCAGCCCTCCCCCCTCCAGGTAGCTACTTTTCCTACTGCCTGAACAGTTAGGTGGTTAAACACTGATAGCCTATTTGTAACCAAGTCACAACACTCACCCCCAGCTTCTCGGCTATTAGTTCCCAGTTCACAAAGTTGTGTTCTTCCGCAATTTCTTGCAATTTTTTAATTTCATCTTCTGTCCAGGGCTCCTTGTTGACATGAGGGTGCAGATGGTTCTTCCAAATCTTACTAATCCTATCCGCATTGTGAATGCCTTCAAACTGAGAACACAGATTTCATACTGTCAAATGTGGATTATGAGCAACTTTTTCACTGCATCTCAATTCCTCACATTTTGCAAGATCTCTTTGCTGTCAGTGAATGTGGACCTGTCCTGGTCATGTCTAACAAAGGCTATATTCACACAAGCGTATTCAGTGCGAGAAATACGCTTCGTGTGTCAGAGGTACTTCCTGTCCTGAATTGCGCTCCAACGTCATGGACCCACAGTATTATAATGCTGTGTGTTCCTGCCCAACCTCAACTCTTCGAAGGGCTCGTTCAGACAGCCATATGCTCTCTTCAAAAATGCGAATTCGTTTTTTTGCGGATTAGATGCAGAACTTTTCACTCCAATGGGTCCCTTTTCTTCCGTTTTACGGCGCCGCAAAACAAATAAAACATGTCCTATATTTGTCAATGAAAATGAGTTGGTGGCCCCATTGAAGTCTATGGGTACACAAAAATGCGGAATGCAATCCGTTTTTTTTTTATGGAAATGCTGAGCTGTCCGGAAAAAAAAAAAAAAAAAAAAAGATCTGCATTTTCGCGGACAGCATACGGCCTTATGAATGAGCCCTAATGGATTGTACTGACAACATTATGTGAGTACAATTCATTAGAACCGAGGCTGGGCAGCAGGACACAGCATTATAAATCATTAGAATGCCTTGGCACCGTGTCATAAGAGCAGAATTCAGGACAGGAAATTCCTCTGACACACGGAGCGTATTTCTCACACTGAATACACTTGTGTGAAATTGGTGAACAGCACATAGATGATTGAGAAGCTCCTGATACACTAGCAAGCCCCACACACCATCAGGACAAGTTTTTAGACCAGTCACTGACTGCATGTAGAAATCTTGAACACAGCGAGCTCTTACACAAAGGATATTAGAAACCTGCAGAACTTTGCAATGTATAATTAATACGTCTTATCTACAAATAACTATGAAAACCCTTTTAAAGAAGAATTCTCACATTCATCTTATGAAAGACCATGGTGTTAATTAAAGGGAACCTGTCATCAACTTTATGGTGACCTCACTGAGGGTAGCATAAATTAGTGACAGAAATGCTGATTTCAGCGGTATCTCTCTCTTGAGCTAAACGTAAGTGGTTGCTGAGAACCAACATCACAAACATTGCAGCCCAGGCCTTGAAAAGAGTCAAATCTACCTGAGAAGAGTCATGGTTATTCCTAATCTCATGCTCTTCTGCCCATCTGCTGATGATTGGCAGTTCTCTCCTAGAGAGAAAGGGAGAAAACTAGGTAGAAGCCTGTCAATCATCAGCAGGTGAGCAGGGAAAGCGGGAATTCATGAATAACCAGGACTCTTCTCATGAAGATTTGACTCTTTTCCAGGCCTAATCTGCAATGTTTGTGATGTTGGTTCTCGGTAACCACTTACTTGTAACTTATAAATGACAGACCGCTGAAATCAACTCGCCTGTGTCTACTTTATTCTGCTGTTAGTATGGGCAGCATAAAGGTGATGACAGGTTCCCTTTAAAAGGGCATTCCTTTACCTTATCCCCTATGCACTGCATAACTGTTAGACTGGTGGGATTCTGACGCTAGGACCCCCATCGATCAGGAGGTCCTGTGCTCCTGTATGAACAGACTGGCAGGACGAGCAAACCGACTGCCCCTCCATTCATCTCTATAGGCCTGACAGAGACAGCCGAGTACAGCGCTCAGCTATGTCCATCAATCCCACAGTGTTTGAATCTAACAGAAGGGTGCATTATCAACCAGCCATTCCGTTCATATGCAGACATGAGACCTTCAATCATGATCGATGGGGGTCCTAGCAGTCTAACTGTAGAACCCCTTTAATATCTTAAGCATGGAAAATGTCTTTCCTATTTGCCAGCATGCTTTACAGGAGCTTCAAGTTAGTAATGAGGAGTCGACCTTTAAAGGGTTATTCTCATCTTAGACAATGGGGCCAGATCGCTAGGACCTATATCCAGAACGGAGCCCCCAAAGTAAAGGAGGGCGCACTGCGCATGTGCAGCCGCCCTCCATTCATTTCTATGGGAGCAGCAGGGGAGCTGCGCCTGGTGGTGGCTGGAACCCGGGAAACCGGGGGTCCTCCAGGCAGCGATCTCGATATAGGTGCGGGTCCGAACTATAAGACAATGGGAGCATATACAAGCGATATGCCCCCATTGTCTAAGATGAGAATACCCCTTTAAGGAAGCCGTAGGCCTTATGGCACCCGACAAAGCGTCATACAACTACAGTCCAGCTTCCTGTACACTTGGTCGGCTCCTTCTATTTTCTACGCAAAGAGGGTAACATTACATTTTCCTATAAGTAGGCGCCTCAGTCACATAGCACACCTTTCCTCCAACATATACAATTGTGTAAAGTTTGTCAATTACCAAGACAGACATCTAAAAACAGAGCCCGAGTCTCACTTACACAGACATTGGAAATCTTCTCCCAGTCATGATCGTCGGTTCTTTGCCCCAGAAGACTTTCCTCTGGAAGTTGGCTGAATGGAGGGGAAAAAAAAGGAAAAATAAAAATACAACTTGAAAGAAAAACTGTAAATCTCACCAAGACTGTACCACATAAGGAGTCTGCAAAAGTTAAAGAGACCACCCCTGTCCATCCATATTAGGGAATATGGAGAAGATAAAGGGGGTCTCCTCACTAACGAGCCTCCTCCATAAGCCAGAAAGGAGAGATGCTCTGTAGGCTATCCTACATTCCCCATGCAAAACGATCTGTTTGACAGGAGTAGGATCTGAGACAATCAGCTCATTGCCCTGGGTGCCACATTTTTTTAAGTGGCTGTCCAGGATTTTACTACCGATGGTCTATCCTCAGGATAACCAATCAATATCTGATTGGCGGGGGTCACACACCCAGCAACCCCTTCCATCGGCTATGGCCTTTCTGAAGCTCAGTGAAAAGGACTGAACTATAAACTGTTCCGGAATAGCTCTGGTGCAAAAACTACAGAGCGCCGTCCATTGTGTCCATTCACTTCAATGGGCACAGCGCTGCAGTAACCAGCTCCGTCCACTACACAATGGATGGAGCTGTGGAGTTCCACCGCTGGAGCTACTGCAGAACAGCTGATCGGCGGGGTACCGCCAACCAGATAACAATGGCCTATGTTTGACATGTATTTTCCTTGGCAAGGCCCTTATACGAAAATGCATTATGGCAAACCAATCTGAATTCTGCCAGCCCTCACATTTTTACACCTATGTTGCTATTTGAGACCTTGTTTTGTGCAGATTTTTTTTTTTTTTAGGCAATCTGATTAAAAGTGAGGACAGGACAGAGTTAATGTGAAATAAATATTTTACTGAACAAAATATGAAATAGTAACTTACTTGACATCATCTATGTCCCGCTCTACCTCTTGGATCTGCTTCGCAATAATGCTTTTGTCAACATCATTTTTGGCATTATTCCACTTCTGCTGCAGATATTCCAGCCTGGAAAGAAGTCACAGACATAGAAAAGTATAACTCAATGGAGCCAGATCCCAAACGTCACAATATTTCAGCTCATCAGCATCCAACCAAAGTAATAGATTAACATAAGATCATTGCAGCCATGTATGTTTGCAGAGGACAAGCACATGCACCAGTACTGATTAGGCTGCAAATACAAAAAAATAAAAGCTGTTGTGTGTCAACTCCATCCCCCTTACTTTAAAGAGGACCTTTCACCTCTCCTGACATGCCTGTTTTAATAGCTTCATGCATTCCCCATGTAATAACAATTCTGGAACATCTATTCTTATGTCTCTATGTTGTGCCATTCCTTTATTATTTGCACTAGAAGTTATGAATGAATTGCTGTTTGTCTTCAGTAAAAGAACAGAGGGGAGGTGACCAGTTGGGGGTGTGTCCCTGCACAGTCTGAACATGACAGCACTGATTGGCTAGAGTCAGACTGTGCAGGTACACACCCCCAACTGGTCTCCCCCCTCTGTTCCCTTACAGAAGGCAAATAGCAATTCATTCATAACTTCTAGAGCAAATAATAAAGGAATGGAACAACCTAGAGACATAAGATGTGGCCTCTTTATAGTATACCGAGCACAGAGCAGCTCAATCTTATTCACTTCAATGGGACTGAGTGGCCCAAGTAACTGATCAGCTGGTTAAAGGCTTGTGTTTCTAGGCCTTTGACATTAACCCTTTCAGCCCTGGAGGGTTTTTCGGTTTTGCGTTTTCGTTTTGCACTCCCTGCCTTGATACAGCCATAACTTTTTTTATTTTTCTGTTCACAAAGCTGTATGAGGGCTTGTTTTTTGCGAGACAAGTTGTACTTTCCAACGCCACCATTTAATATTGCATATGGTGTAGTGGGAAGCAGGAAAAAAATTCCAAATCGAGTGAAATTGAAAAAAAAAAAAAACACGCAATTCCGCCACAGTTTTACGGGTTTTTTTTTTTTTTTTATTTACGGCGTTCGATGTGCGTTAAAACTGACCAGTTACTTTCATTCTACTGGTCAGTACGAATCCGGCGATACCTAATATGTATAGTTTTTCTTGTATTTTGATAAAAAAAATTATAAAGTTGCCCTTTTTTTTTTTTTCCAGTTCTTGACCCCTATAAACTCTTTGGTATTTATGTGTATGGAGCTGTATGGGGGCTCATTTTTTGCGGGGCGATCTTAACTTTTTATTGATACCATTTTGGGGTGTGTATGACTTTTTGATCGCTTTTTATTTAATTTAAAAAAAATAAAAAAAATATTAAAAGAAATATTTTTTTTATTTATACAATATGGGCGTTTTCGCACACGGTGATACCCATTATGTGTATTTTTTTTATTTTTTAATACTTCTTTTCGTGAAAGGGAGGGGATTTGAACTTTTACGTTTTTTAATTTATTTACTTTTAAAAACAAATTTTTTAACACTTTTTTATAGTTCCCATAGGGAACTATAGGAAGCAATTATTTGATTGCTTATATCATAGACTCCAATGCACTTACATTGGAGTCTATGATGATTTTACTGCTTTCCTATGGAGCCCTATTACAGGCAAGGGCCTATGCAGCAGCCTCCTGTCATTTGCAGGCACACTCTGGCTTCTCCAATCGCCACACGGGGGAGACGGAGCAACACCGGAAGCATACGCTTCCGGTGTTTGCTGCCTTTGGGTGCCGCGGTCAGGCTTGACCGCGGCTTCTGAAGGGTTAAATGTCCGCGATCGGCACGTTAGCCGGTCGCTGACATTAGCCGCGGGTGTCTGCTAGTGGGAAAAGCAGTTCACCCGCGCCCATCACGCCCGCTCCGTGCAGGAGCAGGCGCCATCTTTAAAGTCCCGGCCAGCGCCCTACAAGAACGCCGCTCGTCGGGAAGGGGTTAAAAGGATCAACCGGTTTATATTACTAGCTGCACATGTGCTGGTAACACAGCAAATAGTTTAATAATGCTTTTTTCTAGCTATATGCATTTACCAGCACATGTGCGGCTATTAATATAACCTGGACAACCCCTTTAATTTCCAAAGCCTTGGAACACAAGCCATCAACCAGCTGATCGGCAGGGTGCCAATTGTCAGACCCCAATGATCTGATACTGATGACCTATCCTAAGAATAGTTTTTTATTTATTTCATTTAAGGCTAGGGCTACACGGCGACAGTTGTCGCAGCCAGGATCCCTGAGTAGCGGGGATCCTATAGAGATGAATGGGATCGCCGCGGCAGTCGCAAGAAATCCAACTGTGTTGGATTTCTTGCGACTGCTGCGGCGATCCCATTCATCTCTATGGGATCCCCGCTACTCAGGGATCCTGGCTGCGACAACTGTCGCGCGACAACTGCCGTGTAGCCCTAGCCTAAGGGGTTGGCTCATCTCAGACAATGTTGGCATATTGCACCTATCTCCAGAACGGAGAGCAGCCATTCATACATTCACCACTTTGGGAGTACCAAAAATATATCCAAGCGCCACAGTGTGCTCTTCATTGCTATAGAAAGTCTGGAAACAGGCTTCGGAGCTCCCATAGCGAAGAATGGAGAGCATGCTGCGCAGTGGCAGTGTTATCTCCTTCACTTTGGGGAACCCATTCTGGATATAGGAGCGAGCCCCAGAGGTGGGACCTGCACTTATCAGACACTGATGACATATCCAAGCGATATGTTTGAGATGAACCAACACTTTAATATTTAAATCCCAAAAAAACCCTTTAAGCTTTTCCCTACGATACATATAATATACAATACATGTAAAACCTTTATTGTTGTGAATTTTGGACACTTACTTGAGTAATTTGGGTTGAAGCATTCTTTGTAAGCTGTCACTCAAAATTGCCTTTCTTAACTCTTCATTGTCTGTAGTTCTCCCTGCACACAGGAAAGATGGACAAAAAAAAAAATAAATGAGTTTTCTCCACTAAACAGAGAAATCGTTTAAGAACATTACTCTATTCCGGTAGGTGCAACCTTGGTGTGATACCTAATCAACCAGGTGTTCACTCAACTTCCAAAAAAAAAAAAGAATAAAACTGGCCATACACCTTTAAAAACCGACTAGTGTTTGACAGAGAGCCATTTCTCCCAACATGACCCTCCACAGACACACATGGAGAGAGGGGACTAAACATTCCCTGCGGACTATCTCCCTTGGGAGTAAAGAATGGGTCTTGTTGAAATTCAACATGTCCAATCCTCCCAGGCATTTGCAGAAGGAACATCAGCTGAAAATCTTAGGCCCCATACACACAACACTATAAATTTTGCTGTCCGCAAGTAGCGGATTCACAAAACATGGATACCGGTCATTAGAGTTCCACATTTTCCCATTCCACACATCCCGCCCTATGTTACAAAATGCCTATTGTCTGCAGAACGGGTAAGAATAGGACATGTTCTATCTTTTTTTTGTGGAACGGACATACAGATGCAGACAGCATGCTGTGTGTTGTCCGCATGTTTTTGGGCCCCATTGAAACGAATGGACCAAAAATACAGTTGTGTGCACGAGGCCCTATACACATTAGAGTGTCGCTGGTGGTGCTGAAACTGGTGTATTTGGCTGACTTTGATATAACATGTGGAGCCAGCTCTAGATACAAGGTGCCAAACTTAAAGGGGTTGTCCGGGTTCGGAGCTGAACCTGGACATACCTTTAAATTCACCCAGGCAGCCCGCCTGAACAGGGCATCGGAGCATCCTATGCTCCGATGCCCTTCTTTGCCCTGCGCTAATTAGCGCAGGGCAAAGGCATTTAGCCAGGTTCCGGTGACGTGCCAGGCAGTGAGCCCGATGACGTCACCGGTGCTGATGGGCAGGCTTTAGTGCTGCCCTAGCCAGTAAAACGGCTAGGGCAGCGCTAAAGCCGGCCCATTACAGCCGGTGACGTCACCGAACACACTGTCGGGCGGAAGCTTCCACCCGGCAGTATGTTATGCAAACAGAAGAGCCCTTGCCCTGCCCGATCCAGCGCAGGGCAAGGGAGGGCATCGGAGCATGAGATGCTCTGATGCCCTGTTCAGGCGGGCTGCCTGGGTGAATATAAGGGTATGTCCGGGTTCAGCTCTGAACCCGGACAACCCCTTTAAGAACACTTAAAGGGGATGTCCAGGATTGTAATGGTAATTTTTGTAATGTTTATGCTGAAGGGGTTGTCCAGGATTTGTCATACCAATGTGTATGAGGATAGGTCATCAATCAGATTGACAGGAGTCTGACATCCATATTTTGTAGGACCTCTGACATTACACAGTTCTATCTATCGTATAGTGGATGGAGCTGGTAATGGCAGCGCGGCTCGCACTGAAGTAACTGGAAGTAGCACTGCAGTTACCAATGACATCTACTATGCAGTGGCCGGAGCTGTGTAGTTCCGTTACCGATTTCCAGTGCTGGGGCTACAAGGTAATAGCTGATCATCGGGGATGCAAGATGTTGGACACCCCCCAACCCACCCTGCAAACCTGATATTGATGGTCTACCCTCAGAATAGGAGATCAGTGTCCAAATCATGGACACTTTAAAGATTTTTATACTGATGACCTATCCTCTGGGGCAGGGGTAGGGAACCTCCGGCTCTCCAGCTGTTGTGAAACTACAATTCCCAGCATGCTTCATTCATTTCTATGAGAGTTCTTAGAAGAGCAGAGCGAGTATGCTTGCTGGGAGTTGTAGTTTCACAACAGCTGGAGAGCCGGAGGTTCCCTACCCCTGCTCTGGGGTCTGATGACTTTCTCATAGCTTCTCCTACCCCAGTGATGACACGTTCATCGGTCACATGGCCTAGGTGCAGCTCAGCCCCATAGAAGTGAATGGGGCTGAGCGCGATACCAAGCTCAACCACTATACAATGTACGGCGCTGTGCTTGGTGAGCTGCGATAAGGGAGCCTGATTAGCAGGGGTCATGACCCCCACCGATCAGAGGACAGGTCGTCAGTATAAAAATCTCAGACTACCCCTTTAAGCCGGCCTGGTGGATTTCAGCATGCCTATTCTTCTGCAGCCATAAAGATAAGCAAATGTCAATGAAATCAACATGCAGGCTAGAGACTTTCGTTAAGCTGATCCCTTATTAAAAGAAGCTGACACCACAAACAATGATCTGTCTCCTCTACCCCCTGGTGATCAGCTCTTACTGTCAAAGGAAAGTCGAACCCGTCCAGGCGCTTCCTGTGCAGAGACATGTATTGAGCATTACATGGCAGCCATTTAAATGAACTGACGACCATGTAAAGCCTGAACCGGCCGGGTTCACTGGACTGTGGCCACTAATGAATGTGCACACACACATCGTCCCAGTTCCCAGGTCCTGTAGGGTGGACGCGAGGACACAACTCACATTTTCTACTGGTTAATTCTTTAAAGCTTTTCAGGGTATGAGAAGATCGCTCCATCATCTCCGGATTGGCTGGAGGCCCCTGAAAGAAATCATAAGAAAGTATCAGTATTTTCCATGTGTTCTGCAAATATAACGTCCAAAGAAACAGGCACGCAAAATTCTGTTTAACCCATTAAGGACAGGACCCATTTCCTTTCATTTTCTCTGGATTGCCATTTTCTGACAGATATAACTTTTTTACGTTGTTTTTATTGGTAAAAATCTGGAGTACGTACAACTTTTTGATCACTCTTTATTTAATTTTTTTAGGAGGGACAAGTGTAACCTAAAATGGCGAATCATGGATTTTTATTTTTCGGTTGTGGCGTTCATCGCACAGGAAAAATATTTTGATAGGCATTTTGGACGAGGCAATGCAATCATGCTTATTCTTTATTGATTTATTTTTACACTGAAAATGTTAGTCCTCTAAGGGGACTTTAACGTGCAATCATCTGATCATCTGTCCTATAGACTGCAAAAGAATACTATTGCAGTCTATAGGATTCTGACAATCTGCCTGAGAAGCCACGCCTCAGGCACAGCTTTTCAGGCAGTTAGCCATGACAGACCTAGGAACTTTAACAAGGTCCCATGGTGTCGTGGCATTTTCACAGCAGGAGCTCCAATCAGGAGGCAGAGGAAGCCCCCTCTCTACCTAACCCCAAAGCTGCCGCGGTCACTATTGACAATGTTCTCTGAGGGGTTACACAACTGGGACCCGCCACTTAGGGAGTGCACTCAGCATGTCAGTCCCTGCACAGTTTGACACTACCCAATCAGTGCTGTCTTTGCGGGGACACACCATCAATTAATAACACTCACATTTGGACCTTTACTGTAGAGTGCTAGCAATTTATTCATAATTCTCTAGTAGGAATAACAGAGGAACAATACAGTTGATGCTCCAAAATTGTTATTAAATGGGGGATGCAAGTAGTCACTAAAACAGACATGTCAGGAGAAGTGACCGCTCCTCTTTAATGAGTCACCAAACTTTTATAAAACCTTTGACATGTTATAGTAACTTGTTCGAAGAGTTGATCGGTGGATGTCATGTGCTGAGAAATTTACCAAACTGCAAAGCTACAAACTGCTGAAAAAAAATCACCTACCACTCCAGTGGCTTTATCTTTAAAATACGGTTTGAAGAAATGGCCAATGGCCAGATTTGCCGGGTAGGGTTTCGCGCTTCCGACCGGTTGTGTTCGCCGTCCAGCAAGCTCCCAGAGCAGTTCTTCCTAAAACCACAAAATGCACCATTTCTAACCAATAGCTTCATAGATTGGTGACTTTACTGTCCCCCCTCCATCCAACCTCCGCACCTGCTGCACTTTATTGTGAGCGATAAGAAGTTCCAGTTCCTGAAGCTTCTCTTGTAATACCGCCTGATAGACCAGGTTCATTTGCAAACACATCTCTGCCCTGTGACCGCCATCCTCCAGGTTAATTTCATCCTGCAAGTAGAGACAACACAATAAAAACACACAATGTCATTATTAGATACTTTACAGCAAAAAATGTTAACGAGGGCATCCAGTTTAATGGACTCGTCTCCTATATAGACACCAAGCTGATGTCAGGTCCCAGACCCACGCTTACAGCTCCAAGGTCTTCATCCAATGTGTCTCCGCTATCAGAGTCATCTACAAATAGAAAAATATATATACATTAAATAGGCACTCTATCGCCTCCTTTTGTAACCTTATAACACTGCAGGACACTGGTAAACACCCGCAAAACCTGATCGCCCTGAGGCCGCCTTCTCTAAAGATGATCACACCCCTTAGATACCTCCCGACTGCCCGTACACATGAACCCTGGGCTTGGCCAAGGATGCATGTGTTCTGAATGAGGACAGCTCTGGCAGCAGCTTATCTCCCCTGAGAACAAAAGGATTGGGCATGCCCCCCAGTGAGTCAGGATCTCTCAGCGGATAGAAGCGAGTTACAATACTTAGGGCACCACATTTACTATAGGGTCTGCTCCTGTTTTTTGGCATAAAAATGCTGTTTTAGGTTACTTTCACACTTGCTTGGTTAATTCCAGTACTGAGATTTGGCAGAGGATCTAATGCAGGGATCTCAAACTCGTGGCCCTCCAGCTGTTGTAAAACTACAACTTCCATCATGCCAGGAGAGCCTACAGCTATTGGGGCATGCTGGAAGTTGTAGTTTTGCAACAGCTGGAGGGCCATGAGTTTGAGATCCCTGATCTAATGGATTTATTTTGATTTTGCACATCAGGATGCATCCGTTCCGTTACAATGCGGTTGTGTGAAATCAAAACAGAAAAATACAGATCTGTCACTAAATACATTGAAAGTCAATGGGTGACGGATCCGTATTTTTGGAGCCTAAAAAGCTTGCACAATACGGAATGCTGATGGAGCGGAAGACATCCTGAACAGATCTCTTTCCATTCAGAATGTATGAGGATTAAACGGAAACGCAATACCGAAAAACAACAACATCAGTGTGAAAGTAACCTTAGACAGCCTTTTTTTTTTAGACTCATTTACTACTGAGAATGTGTCCGTTTTGCACCTCGTTCGCCCATATTTTGATTTTTTATACTAATTCAGAAGTTTTCTAACTTTCGGGCCTATTTTCCAACTTACTTATGTAGATGCACCTTATTTTGCGCCCGATTTAGACATAAAAAAATCTAATTTCTACTCCACCCAAGGGCTGGCGTATTTTTCTGTGTCCGTTTCTGTGAGTGATGAGTTGTGCTACATTTTGGCTCAAAAATATGGAGATGTGCACCTTATTTCAGCTCACTTGCCTCACATTTTCATGGGCATACTAATTAGTCCAGTCAGTGAATATGAACCTGTAGTACTGATAAAGAACCACTAGAGGTCAGACTAATAGCAATACGCCGAGTCTAATTCATGAAATGCTTGATAAATAGTCAGAAAAAAGACTGACAGGTGAAGCAAAGGCGCTGGTCTAACTGAAAGCCTAACAACAGGCGAGCTTGATAAACGTGGCCCCAGATCTTGATATCACAAATGCTTGTTCGTGGGGGGATGGACAAGTGCAGGAACCAATCTGGGTAAGCAATTTTTTCCTCTCTAAGGGCTCATTCAGACAACCGTATGTTTGTGTCTGTATCCGTCCCGCAATTCCGGATGTGGACCCATTCATTTCAACAGGGCCACAAAAGGTGCAGACGGCACGCCATATGCTGTCTGCATCCGTACTTCTGTTCCAAGGCCCCTAAAAAAAAGATAGAGGGTGTCCTATTTCTATCATAGGGCTGGCCATCCTGTTCGGTAAAATGCAGAACGCACACATTGGGATACGGTCGTCTGAATTAGCCCTAATGCTCACATATTCCTCATTACATACAGTTCAGTTTAAGGAGGACTATGCAGGTAATATGTTAAAGGGGTATTCCAACCCCTCCCCACTCTCAGTGCTGGTCCTGCTCCTTAAAAGTGTGTGGGAGATGCAGAAAATGGCGTGATAACTGTTGATGGTTGGAGTGTCCCTTTAGGTTATGTTCACGTCAGTGGGTAGTCTGCACCTAAGGCTACATGCACACGACCGTATGTGTTTTGCGGTCCGCAAATTGCGGATCCGCAAAAAAACGGATGACGTTCCGTTTGGCATCCGTGTTTCCGTTTTTTTTTGCGGATCCATTGTAATAATGCCTATCCTTGTCCGCAAAATGTTCTATTTTTTTGTGGGACAACGGAACGGACATACTGATGCGGATAGCACGCGGTGTACTGTCAGCATTTTTTGCTGACCCATTGAAATGAATGGGTCAGTATCCTATCCGCAAAAAAATGGAACGGAAACAAAATACGTTCGTGTGCATGAGGCCTAAATCTTATGAACACCCCTTCTCATGTATGCAAATGGCGCTTCTGCATCCCCTGGAATGACAATGCCGTACGGAGAACTGAAGGACTGCACCGCAGGATCGGTGGGGGGGGGTCTCGGAGATAAGACCACCCCCACCGATCACGAAGTGATAGTACAGCCTAGCGATGTGTAATCACTTTGAGATGGGAGCACCTCTTTACAGGGGTTGTCTCATCTGAGACATTGGCGGCATATGAAGCGGGTCTCACAAATGGGACCCGCACTTATCTCCCCCAAAGTGAAGGGACCGTGCTCTTCATTGATTTCTATGGGAGTTCTGAAAACAGCATTCAGCTTTTTTCGGCAGTCCAACAGAAATGAAAGGAGAGCACGCTGCAGATACGTGGCTGCTCTCTGCAGACTTAGGGGGTCCTGTTCTGGAGATAGCTGCGGGTCCCAGAGGTGAGGCCCACTTCAGGTGCCGCCAATGTCTCAGATGAGACAATCCCTTTAAAGCCTAAGGATTTAAAGGGGTTGCCCTATTAAGACAACTTAGGACACGAGATAAGTGTCTGATCGGCTGGGTCATGAGACCCCCCCCCCGAATAGTGCGGGAGACTCAATGCAATAGGCAAAAGCGCTTGCTATCTCCAACAGTCCCAGGTGGCGGCAGTGCACACGAGGGTCCACCGCTTCATTCAAGTGGGGGAGAAGGGACCCCATTGTCAGGATCGGCAGTCGGACCCCGTCAATCAGTCTCGTAAATAGGGGATAAAGTGTCTTCATGGGACAACCACTTTAATAATAATATATAAAAGCTATAAAATGAAACAAAAATGACCCAAAACCACATGGAAAAATAAAAAGTATATGACACCCCCCCCCCCTACCGTCATCGGACTCATCACTGCCGCCAGACAGGACCACATCTATCGTTGAGACGTCCGGACCCAAACTTCTCTCGAGTGCCTCGATTTCTCTCTGAATCCTGTCCCTCGCTGCATTGAGGTCTCTGATGGACATGGTGCCTGCGGGCAGAGGGCACAAGGATTAGGCGCACACCAGGACAGGGGGCTCCTCGTACGATTTTGTTGTCTCCTGACGCTGAGCTGCTCACTGCCTTGTCTGCGAGGGAAGCAGCGGTGCCTTCTGGGTAATCGTATGCAAATGCATTCACAGGACGTGAGGCAGAGGAGAGCTCTGTGCAGCAGGCTGATCTAGGCTGTGTGCAGGCTGGAGGGGGCGTGGCCTTCCAGCCGCATTCATTAGCATGGATTACCCACAATGCACTGCCCCCCGTGCCTCGCTCTGCAGCACCAGACAGGCTCCGTATGAGAGGAATGAATGTGGATAAAACACTAGGGCTCGCCGCCCGTGGGGAACTACAAGTCCCAGCAAAGTGGGTCTTGTGCTAAATATTAAAAAAGGTTCATCATATGGACACATCACATGCACGTTTTAGGGCAGGGTCAGCAATCAGTGGCGCTCCGGGCTGGTGTGAAACTACAACTCCCAGCGTGATCCTTTCACTTCTATAGGAGATCTGAGCAAGCGGCCATGCTGGGAGTTGTAGTCTCACAAAAGCTGGAGAGCTGCAGGCTGCTGAGGGTGACAGAGGTAGATCTGTACTCGGATTAGCTTCTGGGTCCTTTTCACTGACAGCAAGCAGAGATCTTGACAAATAAAGAGGCATGTACTAGAAAGCTGCAGGACTTCTCATTTACCAGTCTCCACGGATGCAGAGCGGGAACAGCCTCACATTCAGGGTGAGGACAATGAACCCCAAAAATGTAAGGCACTTGTCTATATGTGGTGGGCTCATATTCTGGATATATTGTGTACCCCATAACTGGCTTATAACGACACAGCGAGACCCAGCGTACCCCCAAGTGTACCCCCCGACACTGTAATGTACTGTACTATATATACAGGGGGTACCCTGACACTGTAATGTACTGTACTATATATACAGGGTGTACCCTGACACTGTAATGTACTGTACTATATATACAGGGTGTACCCTGACACTGTAATGTACTGTACTATATATACAGGGTGTACCCTGACACTGTAATGTACTGTACTATATATACAGGGGGTACCCCGACACTGTAATGTACTGTACTATATATACAGGGGGTACCCTGACACTGTAATGTACTGTACTATATATACAGGGTGTACCCCGACACTGTAATGTACTGTACTATATATACAGGGTGTACCCTGACACTGTAATGTACTGTACTATATATACAGGGGGTACCCTGACACTGTAATGTACTGTACTATATATACAGGGGGTACCCTGACACTGTAATGTACTGTACTATATATACAGGGGGTACCCGGACACTGTAATGTACTGTACTATATATACAGGGGTACCCCGACACTGTAATGTACTGTACTATATATACAGGGTGTACCCTGACACTGTAATGTACTGTACTATATATACAAGGTGTATCCTGACACTGTACTGTACTATATATACAGGTGTACCCCGACACTGTACTGTACTATATATACAGGGTGTACCCCGACACTGTACTGTACTATATATACACAGGGTGTACCCCAACACTGTAATGTACTGTATATACACAGGGTGTACCCCAACACTGTAATGTACTATATATACAGGTTGTACCCCGACACTGTAATGTACTGTATATACAGGGTGTACCCCGACACTGTAATGTACTGTACTATATATACAGGGTGTACCCCGACACTGTAATGTACTGTACTATATATACAGGGTGTATCCCAACACTGTAATGTACTATATATACAGGGTGTACCCCGACACTGTAATGTACTATATATACAGGGTGTACCCTGACACTGTAATGTACTGTACTATATATACAGGGTGTACCCTGACACTGTAATGTACTGTACTATATATACAGGGGGTACCCTGACACTGTAATGTACTGTACTATATATACAGGGTGTATCCTGACACTGTAATGTACTGTACTATATATACAGGGTGTACCCTGACACTGTAATGTACTGTACTATATATACAGGGTGTACCCTGACATTGTAATGTACTGTACTATATATACAGGGTGTACCCTGACACTGTAATGTACTGTACTATATATACAGGGGGTACCCCGACACTGTAATGTACTGTACTATATATACAGGGTGTACCCTGACACTGTAATGTACTGTACTATATATACAGGGTGTACCCCGACACTGTACTGTACTGTACTATATATACAGGGTGTACCCTGACACTGTAATGTACTGTACTATATATACAGGGGGTACCCCGACACTAATGTACTGTACTATATATACAGGGTGTACCCTGACACTGTAATGTACCGTCCTATATATACAGGGGGTACCCCGACACTGTAATGTACTGTACTATATATACAGGGTGTACCCTGACATTGTAATGTACTGTACAATATATACAGGGTGTACCCTGACATTGTAATGTACTGTACTATATATACAGAGTGTACCCCGACACTGTAATGTACTGTACTATATATACAGGGTGTACCCTGACATTGTAATGTACTGTACTATATATACAGGGTGTACCCTGACACTGTAATGTACTGTACTATATATACAGGGGGTACCCCGACACTGTAATGTACTGTACTATATATACAGGGTGTACCCTGACACTGTAATGTACTGTACTATATATACAGGGTGTACCCTGACACTGTAATGTACTATATATACAGGGTGTACCCTGACACTGTAATGTACTGTACTATATATACAGGGTGTACCCTGACATTGTAATGTACTGTACTATATATACAGGGTGTACCCTGACACTGTAATGTACTGTACTATATATACAGGGGGTACCCCGACACTGTAATGTACTGTACTATATATACAGGGTGTACCCTGACACTGTAATGTACTATATATACAGGGTGTACCCTGACACTGTAATGTACTGTACTATATATACAGGGTGTACCCTGACATTGTAATGTACTGTACTATATATACAGGGTGTACCCTGACACTGTAATGTACTGTACTATATATACAGGGGGTACCCCGACACTGTAATGTACTGTACTATATATACAGGGTGTACCCTGACACTGTAATGTACTGTACTATATATACAGGGTGTACCCTGACACTGTAATGTACTGTACTATATATACAGGGTGTACCCTGACACTGTAATGTACTGTACTATATATACAGGGTGTACCCTGACACTGTAATGTACCGTCCTATATATACAGGGGGTACCCTGACACTGTAATGTACTGTACTATATATACAGGGTGTACCCTGACACTGTAATGTACTGTACTATATATACAGGGTGTACCCTGACACTGTAATGTACTGTACTATATATACAGGGTGTACCCTGACACTGTAATGTACTGTACTATATATACAGGGTGTACCCTGACACTGTAATGTACCGTCCTATATATACAGGGGGTACCCTGACACTGTAATGTACTGTACTATATATACAGGGTGTACCCCGACACTGTAATGTACTGTACTATATATACAGGGTGTACCCTGACATTGTAATGTACTGTACTATATATACAGGGTGTACCCCGACACTGTAATGTACTATATATACAGGGTGTACCCTGACACTGTAATGTACTGTACTATATATACAGGGGGTACCCTGACACTGTAATGTACTGTACTATATATACAGGGTGTACCCTGACATTGTAATGTACTGTACTATATATACAGGGTGTACCCCGACACTGTAATGTACTATATATACAGGGTGTACCCTGACACTGTAATGTACTGTACTATATATACAGGGTGTACCCTGACATTGTAATGTACTGTACTATATATACAGGGTGTACCCTGACACTGTAATGTACTGTACTATATATACAGGGGGTACCCTGACACTGTAATGTACTGTACTATATATACAGGGGGTACCCTGACACTGTAATGTACTGTACTATATATACAGGGGGTACCCTAACATTGCAAACCTCTGCCCCATAAAATACACCCAAATATAAAAAGCCCATAAGCAGGGCACTTCAATACTGCCACATGCCACCCTATAAATGTGCACCCCAATTCTGTCCTGTACCAGTGGGTTCCATACTTAGTGCACCCACCTTTCCTGTCAGTAAAAGACCGCTCCCCAGCCCCCACAGCACCTAGTACTGACCCGCACATTCCCCCAAGTTGCACTGTCGCATTGTCGTGGGCCCGGGCCCCTCACATAACACCGCCCACCACGGCCACCCCGCCAGTGTCCCCATACTGAGTTGCCTCAGCGCGCACGCGCCAGTCTGCCGGGACTCTCCCGCGCATGCTCAGTAGGGCTCACCGGGTTAGGCGCTGTATTCAAACGTCCCGATAAAGAGACCCTTGTATCTGCTATCCGGCCTGTGTACAGCACAGCTCTTTTACCTGCTGGAGCACTACAACTACCAGCATGACCTGTGTGCGGCTGGGGCACTGGTGCAGCTGGTAGTACACATAGTATATGAGATATTAACTATAGAAGCTGAATCCTAGTGCCCGGGAGCTAATGCTTCACCTGACACCATGACTGACACTAATCACAGACTAGTAACTGCTTAGCATGCAAATCCACACACAATCCTGACCGTGTGCATTTACCCTTACAGTGTGGAAATGATGTGCAAGCCAAATACACCTCATATAGAGTTATAACTACCGCACTGAACCGCATCCCGTGTGCACACAGACCAAACATTAGTCTGATGTATCATAATACATATCACAATCAACAGAATCTGAATGTCCATTCACACATCCACATAAATGGGTCCGCATCCTTTTCGCAACTTTGGGACCGCAAAAGATGCAGACAGCACACCATGTGCTGTCCACATCCGCACTTCAGTTCCGCAGCCCCACCAAAAAGATAGAACATGTCCTATTCTTGTCAGCAGCGCCGGCCATGTGCTGTCCGCCTGATACCACCTATCCTAGTCCCAGACAACCCTCTTAAATGGCATCTGTCAGCAGTTTTGTACCTATGACACTGGCTGACCTGTTGTATGTGCACTTGGGAGCTGAAGACATCTGTGTTGGTCTCTTGTTCATATGTATCCGCATTGCTGAGTAGCAAATGGGGGGGGGGGTTTCTAATATTTCGGCTTGGGGGCCCTGATACATACAGACCATAAGTTGTGTGCCACAGTCTTTGCAACTGCATTGGTAACTATTCTGATTCATAAATGTGATGCTTTTTTTTTACCTTTTAAATAACATTTACATTTCTATTTTTTTTTTATAGGCCAAACCTTTGTGTACGTTTGTGTTGGTTTCATGCAAACTATCCTGCACAAAATGCTATGTATGTGTAATGCCAAAACATGACCACAAGATGGCAACCCAGAGCACAAACTTTTGCATACCTGTAATGCCAAACATGACCACTGGATGTCACTGCGGAGCACACAACGTGTGAGACTTCTTCCTGTGACCCGTGGGGAGTCTCAGCGGTGACTCCTCCATGTGACTCCCATCATCGTCTGCATGTAAGTAATGTCTCCTGTGCACTACATACACTGACCTGGGCTCCTACCCTGTATTATCATATCTCCCTGCAGCTGATACACTGTAACACGTCCAAGTGTAAGACTCTATGACAATTCAAGGGCATTGGAGTCACAGTGTAGCAGGGGAATATCTGGAGCCTTATGGGATTGGCAGTATGTTGTCTCCAGAGCCTCACATTTCTCTCCTTGTATTGCCATGAAAGAAATCCACAACAAATAGGTTTCAGCCACTCCTGGCATATATGCCGTGGATATTGCGCCTATCTCATTCACTCGCTGCAGACACTTTCTGCGAGAAAATCTGTACGTAGCTTGCAGAAAATGCCTGCAGCAAGTCCATTGTGGTCGCGGATTGGGATTTCTGCCATGCGCACTCTTGCAATGTGAATGATGAAATCTATGGTAAAGCCAACAGCATTTGAGCTATGAGTTTTGCAACAAAAACCAAGTGGTAGGCAACCTACTGCATGCCAGCTGTTGTAAAACTACAAATCCCAGAATGCCCAGCTGTTCCAACAGTTCTCTAAACTCCAATAGAAGTGAATGGAGCACGTTCGGAATTGCAGTTTCACAACAGTGCAATGGTGGAAGTTCAATGACCCCAGGACAAACAGGAACGTGGTACTACACGGGTATATACTTGCCAACATACACATAGGACACCCTGACAGTAAGGCCAGGCCTACACGGCGCCATGTGTCACAAAAGAGTTGCGCAAGATTTTTTTATAATGATAGTCAACGGTGCTGCACTGTGACTTGCAATATGCTGTTACACGACAGTCGTAAAAAATCCATCCAACTTCTGGTGGGATAAGGCTGAATCTTAGGCCTCATGCAAATTGCGATCCGCAATGCACAGGCACTGACCGTGGGGCTTCAACATGTGGTTCGCAGACCTATTCACTTCAATGGGGACTGCGATCACATCAGACTGTCCGCACCGCAAAAAATAGAAGTTCTATTTTTTAGTGGTGCAGAGGCACCGATAGAAGTACCACAGAGGCACTCTGTAGTGCCTCTGTTCCGCACCGCATCTCCCGAATTGCAGACCCATTCAAGTGAATGGGTCCACATCTGTTATGCGGGGTGCACACGGCCTGGTGCCCGTGTATTGCGGGCCACAATATGGCCACGGCCTAGCACATGAGGCCTTACAGACAGGGGTTGACGGATCCATTTTCTCTTACAGGAAGATGACCCTAAGCTGCCTTACCGCTAAGGACAGGTTTTGAAGGTGCATCGCGGCCATTAAGGAGATGAGACTGCCACGCACTGTTCTGCTCTCCGGGGCCTCCCTGGCAGTTGGAGTGGCACTTGGTGCAGGACTGACAAGCTCGAAACTAAAGGACGAGGCTGCTCCTAAAATCCTCTACCCTCCTATAGTCCAGGCGGCCTCCGAAGTGTCGCTGCCATCTCCCTCGGGGATCACCCGCTTTGGTCTGCCAGGGCTGAGTCAGCTCAAGACTCGGCAGTCCCATGTACTGAGCTACGACCCCAGGCTTCGGGGCCCGGCCTGGGTTTTGGAGCAGCTTAACGGTGAACGCTTACAGGGTGGCGCCAACCGCCAGGGCTGTGATTTCATAGAAGATGAGTCCGTGCACCCTTATCACCGGGCTACCAACACGGACTACCGAGGAAGTGGGTTTGACCGGGGGCATCTGGCTGCTGCGGCCAATCACAAGTGGAGCCAGAAGGCAATGGATGAGACGTTCATACTCAGCAATATTTACCCTCAGGTTGGTGTCTGATTTTTATATACTGACTGCCAAGGCATGCTGGGAGTTGTAGTGTTGGAAATCACTGGTTTATGCAAGATGGAGTAAGAAATCATTCGGACAGATGCAGTTTAGTGTCTGTGTTACAGGATGCAGGACCCACACACTATGTGGATCAAGTGAAGTGAACCCTGTGGTGACCCAAGTTCAGGTCACATGAATTTGGAGGGATCATGTCTTGCAACCATAACACAGAGGCTAAAATGGGGCCCTTGGTTGTCGGCGATGGCCGTCATGCTGAAACATTACTACCTAAGGTACGGCGACACAGTGCGGGTGTGTTGCAGTTGGGATGCACCCACTGAATTGTTCAGTCGATGTTCATGGTTACTGGTTGAGCGGTAAACAGCACAGCCAATGACAATGAACGGCGAATAAACAATTTGGTCCTGATTTAACCCTCTAACTGTTTTGCCCAAGTCCAGCTCGGGCAGTGTGAAAAGTAGCTAACTGGAGGGGGGAGGGCTGCTTCAGTATCTCCTGAATGGTAGCAGCTAGAAACATGCAACTGGTCTTGTATGAAAGCTGACAGTCCAAGAAACAGAGGAGAAGTCACTGTTAGAAATCAAGTCGGGAAAAATCACAATTTTTTTACATTCACTTTCAGCTGCATTCACAGCATCCCGATTTCTATCAGTGATATCTTCTTCTGTCCTGAACATATTGCTGTCATTCTGGTATTGTCTGAAAGCTTGGAATGTCTGCTACCATTCAGGAGAAAGCAGCCCTCTCCCCTCCAGTTAGCTACTTTTCCCACTGCTGGACTCAAGAAAAACAGGGGGTTAAAGAGTTTTTCCCAGTGTTTAAAGCTGTTACCCTGGTTCTAACACCAGGCTAGGATTACCTGCCCAATGTCAGGCACATGATCCTGGAAGTGGCCACTGCACAGGATCATGTCACGTCTCAGATAATCCCTTTATACTGATGACCAGTCCTCAGAATAGGCCATCAGTGTCTGATCGCTGGGGGTGCAACTCCCCGTCGATCAGCTTTTTGTAGAGGTCCATGCAGCTGGTTGTGCCCGATATTGCAGCTCAGGTCCATTCACATGATTGGGACTGAGCTTCTCCTAGGCCACGTGACTTCTCTGGCCTAGGAAGAGGCTGCAGCCCTCACCGGACCACCGTGGCCTCTTCAAACAGCTAAACAGAGGGGGAGTTGGAACGCCACCAATCTGATATTGATGACGTATATGAGGATAGGTTATCAGAATTAAACACTCAGAAAACCCCTTTATATGATGGGGCTGCGCTTGTGTCCCAGGGGTGGTTGTAGTAGTGCCCCTTGCTTCCACCCTTTGCTCTTGTTGAAATCTGAATTGCAGTAGACCATGGGTGGGGTGCAGCCTCTGGGTGCTCCTTAGCTCCTCTGCTCTCCTTGATTGATCGGACCAGACATCAGCGTTGTCCTCCTGCTTGCCCATGTAATGCTGCTCCTGCACCATACAGTACAGATGCTAGGCGTGGTGAGGGAATGATGACCGATACTGTCAATGAGCGGAGTGGACAGGGCATGAAAGTGGAGGAGCCAAGGTGCACCCAGACTCTGTGGCCTGCCCCTGGTGCACTGAAGCCTTCATTTGCATAAACATAAAAAGGCTTTTTTTTAATGAAAAACAGCACAACGGATTTCAACAAGAGCAGTATGGTTTTATTCAGCAGCATCAGCCCTGCCGGGCATTATGTCTGGATTAAGAAGGTTGATCCTGCCGACAGATGCTCTTTAATTGAATCGTCTTATGGGGGTCATTCATAGGTCAGTCATGTTTAGAAAAAAAAACAGCAACGTGCAAATGACTCCTCACAGGATCCAGACCTGTAGTTGGTTCCAGGTTATATTAATGGAAACTCTGTCACGCACACGACTGATCTCCAATACTGCCAGCAGCATAAGCTGTAGAAAGGACGTCCTGCTGTTTAAAGGGGGTTTTCTGTGATTAATACAGATGATCTATCCTTTAGATGCGTCATCAATATCTGATTGGTCGGGTCCGACCCCCAGGTTTGAGAAGGCAGTGGTGCTCGCAGTAGCGCTGAGGCCTTCTCTTAGCTCTTCCTAGGCCAGTGACGTCGCGTTCATCGGTCACATGACCTAGGAGCTGCTCAGCTCCATTCCATTCAAGTGAATGGGACTGAGCGCAATACCGAGCACGGCCACTATACAATGTACGGAGCTGTGCTTGGTGAGCTGAGAGAAGATAGCGCCACTCACGGGAGTGCTGGAACCTTTTCAAACAGCTGATCGCCAGGGGTCCCGGATATCAGACCCCCCCCGATAATGGTGACCTATCCTTAGGGTAGTCCATCAGTATAAAAATCACAGAAACCCTTTTAAGGCCTCTTTTTTTTTTTTACATGTTCACGATGACACCCGTGACAAGATGGTCAGTCACTTGTCCATGAATTATCCGTGTTTGGTCCTTGTCTCCAGTTTTTGCCCTCCATATGTCATCTGTATTCCACCAACACTGCAAGGTTGAAAATTAATTTCCAGAGTATCTCTTTGCAACCATCCATGAAAACCACGGACCAAACACGGATGGCATCATGTGCGTGAGAGATCCAAAAGTAGGCCACGCTTCTGTGGTGTCACCACGGTGCATGGGAAAGCACCGATGTGTGAATACACACATTAAAGTCAATGGAGACCACAGACAGCACACGTCCATGATTCACTGAGTTGAAAAAAGTCCTAGTCCTGTGGAATAGTGATCTATACAGCTGTCACAAAACTCCCAGCATGCTGGGAGTTGTAGTTTTGTACCAGCGGTTGGAGACCACTGCTGTATATATATTGATGTAGACCAGAGATCTCAAACTCGTGGCCCTCCAGCTGTTGTAAAACTACAACTTCCATCATGCCAGGAGAGCCTACAGCTATTGGGGCATGCTGGGAGTGGTAGTTTTGCAACAGCTGGAGGGCCACGAGTTTGAGATCCCTGATGTAGACGCCGATTTTGGCCACTTCATTCTTACAGAATCCAAATCTTAACCAGAACGCCTGGAATAACCTGGAGAAGTACTGCCGCGGGCTAACCAAGAGCAACAAGAACGTGTACGTGTGCACCGGGCCCCTCTTCCTCCCCAAGTAAGTCATGCATCATGGGAGACTCTGTAACCTCATTCCCCTCCCTGACCTATTCTAACTCTTTGCAGAAAGGAAGTCGATGGGAAGATGTACGTGAAATACCAGGTCATCGGCGCAAACCACGTCGCCGTCCCCACGCACTTCTTCAAGGTGGTCGTCCTGGAGAAGTACAGTGGAGAGATAGAACTGCGGCCCTATGTGATGCCGAACTGCCCTGTAGATGAGAAGATCCCCTTGGATCGCTTCTTGGTCCCGATAGAGAGCATTGAGCGAGCCTCAGGTCTACTTTTTGTTCCCAATATACTCAAGAGCTCAAGCAACTTGAAGGCCATCACGGCGGGAGGGAAGTGACGCAGTCCGGAGCTGCACCCAGAGGGACACTAGCACATGGAGGCCGCCCTGTCACTAGGACGTCTATGGAGACTTACCATTTTTTTTATATAATTAGGAAAAATCCAGCAAATATAATAAAAATATTTAATTGATGAGTGGGTACAGTCCACCATGTCCATGAATGGGGGCGATCGTCTGCCACCGATACTGGTTGTCACAGTGTTCAGCCATCTTCAATCTTCTGAACGGCACTTTCTATTCTGGGTTTCAATGCGGTGAGTGAGATCAATATGGCTTCCTTGAGGGGGAAAAAAGAAACGTGAAATGAAACTGCGATATCGTCTCTTGTGAGAGGTTCCAATAGTAAGGTCATAGCCGTCCTTAAAGGGACCTGCGATATAAAGCTGATTATATGTTCAGCACATGCTGCTTACAGCAGTTATACGTATATATTGATAACCTATCGCTGACTGAATAAAGTGCGTCACTTTGGTTCCTTCTGAGCTTTACCACACACAGCGCCACTCTTTATCCATAGGCTAATCCTGGTACTGCAGCCGAGTCCGATTCATGGGAATGGAGTGCGGCTGCTCATACACAAGAATGGCGCCGCGTGTAGTAAAACTGCTTTGTTCTTGTGACTGGTGCCGATCACAGCGGTGGGAACAATACAATGAATAGAGGATGACATGTTTAGAACAGTGAACGTACAATTCACTAAAGTACTCCTATTATCAGAGCCTGAGCGCTTTTTAAGGTGCGATCCAATATTATACTATCTAGCGCTCATTTCTGATATTCAGACTTTATTGCCAAGTGTTCTTCTAAATTCTGCTCCCGCCCAGCCTCGGGAAGGACATCAGAACTTCACTGTGTTCATCATAAGCCGCTGTGTGTTCACCAACCTCTGTTCTGATGGTGCGGCTGCCCTGGCCCGGACACGTGTTCAGGTAATGGTTGAATAAGCTACTAGGTTCTTCTATTTCCAGGTTCTGGTCACTGTCCACGCTGGCTTCCAGTCCTCGAAGTCCTCCAAACACAACCAAAGCATGTCTGACAGCATAACAAAAGATGACGTTACTGTGCTGCCTTATAGTCCTGGGAAATACACGCTTAACAGAGAACACGTCTATCAATAGTGTGTACAGTACTGAAAAACTGTGACATGCTAAGTACAGGACGTGAGAGGGTAAGGCAAGGAGTCAACGAGCGAATGCACATATCAGGCACTACCGCATCTAGCCCTGCAACAGGGATAACTAAGTTTGTTATACCCGCCTCTTTATAGTCCCAATCGTGAAATATGGCACTGCTGGTAGGTATGCGCAGTGCCAAAAATAGACATGGAATAATACAGCTACATGACATCTGTCAGGAGCCAAAACAGTATCAGATCCTATCCTTAAAGGGATTGTCCCAAAGTTTTCAAACCAGCAAATGAATCTAAATACTTTTGTAATTGCATTCAATTAAAAATTTTGTATAGCCGCTGAGTTATTCCATAAAATGTATCTGTATAGCGCCACCTGCTGTTTGTTTTGTTTCTTATTTCTTTGACCTGCTCACTGAGATGGCCGCACATGCTCAGTTTCATCCTTCAGCTGCCTCCTGAGCTGTGATAGGGAGAGCTGAGACACGCCTCCTGAGCTGTGATAGGTAAGAGCTGAGACACGCCTGCTGAGCTCTGATAGGGAGAGCTGAGACACGCCTCCTGAGCTGTGATAGGGAGAGCTGAGACACGCCTCCTGAGCTGTGATAGGCAAGAGCTGAGACACGCCTGCTAAGCTCCGATAGGGAGAGCTGAGATAGGTAAGAGCTGAGACACGCCTCCTGAGCTGTGATAGGGAGAGCTGAGACAAACCCCCTGAGCTGTGATAGGGAGAGCTGAGACAAACCCCCTGAGCTGTGACAGGGAGTGCTGAGACACACCCCCAGAGCTGTCAGCTTGATATCAATCTAGCAGAGCAATGAATGTGGAGATCTCTGGATCCATGTGAGGTACAGGGCTGGTTCTAGGTTTGTTAGAAAGAGATTGTCATGTCCTATATGATGTCTGATTTTCTTCCCATTAGTCATGGGATAACCCCTTTAAGATCATCAATATCTGATTGGTGGGGTGGGTGACTCCTGACACCCTGGTCGATCAGCTGTCTGAAGAGGCCGCCATGCCCCGGTGAGCACTGCAGCCTCCTCTCAGCTCACCAGGCACAGTGCCATATATTGTACAGTGGCTGTACTTGGTATTGCAGCTCAGGCCCATTCACCTGAATCGGACTGAGCTGCCTCTGGATGAACGTGATGTCGCTGACCAAGGAGTGCTGCGGCCTCTTCAAACAGCTGATGAGCAGGGGTCCTGGGAGTTAAACCCCCACCAAACCGATATTATAGATAACTTACCCCGAGGATAGATCATCATTCTTTTACTCCTGAAAAACCTCTTTGGAGGCTCTGATGCTTACCGGAAATCTGTCAGCGTCACGTCCTCCACACTGTTTCCTCGTTCAGAGGTTCCTATAGTGAGGTCATAGCCGTCCTTAAAGGGGCATTCAGTGAAAACCGCACCTGAGATACACAGATTATTATATGTCTAGCACATGACACACAATGTAAGGTCATGAGGGCATCCGGATACTCACTGAGGCACGATGCCAGCCTCACTCTGTACCCCCAGTATATGCCATCTTCAGTCCTTGGATGCTGCGGTGAGACCACAATTCCTTTTCTTACTTTTTTATCTGGACACAGATCACATATAATGAATATACAAATAATGTGATGAATGAAGCAATAGCTGAGATGTGTATGGAAGACGTTCAGACCTGTACTGTTCCCACCAACATCTGTCCTGACAGTGGAAATCCTGGCTGAGTCCTTTCCACTATTGACCCCTTGAAGGGGTTGTCCATAATTAGAAAAAAAGGTCTGCTTTTCGCTCAAGAAACAGCACCTCTCCTGTCCACGGGCTGGTATTGCACGTCATCTTTATTCACGTGGATAGGCTGCCAGCTATACTGGGGTGTGACAGGAGAAGACGCTACCTCCTCCCTCACAGGTGTCAACTACTACTTCCCACATCGCTTCTCTCCTATTTTATGCTTTACAGGCTGAACATTGGGGTGAAGGTTCAGGTCCCTCTGACGGGTCCAATGAACATCCAGATGTCTTGTGAGCCGTGATTATCTACCTGGAATCTCCGGTTGCATCTGGACGGTGACTCTGACTCCGGCTTGTAGCTGCTTGTCGATCTGCACCTCCTGTGAAGACATGAGAAGGGATGAGACCTCTGACCAGCATTCACACACTTCAGACATCTAAATCTCAAGAACCCCCCCTTTACACATGCATGCTCGGTTGAGTGTGCACGTCTTCAACAGGGAAAGGGAAGCAAGTCTAGTTTCACACATGCGGTAAAGCTATCTGACAGACTCCGGCGGAGGAACAGCCTGATGGAGTTCACCATATTCACCCTAAAGGCTCCATTCACACGTCCGTATTTTTCTTTTCCAGATTTTCAGTCCGTTTTTTGCGTTTCCATGTTTCCGCAAAAACCTTCCGTTTTTACCAATTGTACATCCGCCTCCGTTCCGTTTTTCCGCAAACAAAAAAGGAAGGAGGAATATATGTTGGTAGGGTATTTCTATTTCCTGGAAACGGATCCGCAATTGCGGATGATATAATGATGCATTCCGCTTATCATCCGCATGACAAGCTCTATTTTATATGCGGATACGCATAACGGAACGGAACAACGGATGCGGACAGCACACGGAGTGCTGTCCGCATTTTTTGCGGAGCCATTGAAATGAATGGATCCGCATTTGCGGAACGGATGCGGATTAAAACATACGGACGTGTGAATGGACCCTTAGGCCTCTTTCACACGAACGTTGTGTTTTACGGTCCGCAAAAACAACGGATGGCATCCGTGTGCATTCCGTATTTTGCGGAACGGAACAGCTGGCCCCTAATAGAACAGTACTATTCTTGTCCATAATATGGACAAAAATAGGACATGCTCTATTTTTTTTGCGGGCTACGGAACGGAACAACGGTGTGCTGTCCGCATTTTTTGCGGGCCCATAGAAAAAAAAAATGAATCGGAGCCCGCAAAAACAACATTTGTGTGAAAGAGGCCTTAGACAGATAATGGGATTCGGCATAAGCACCTGGTTTAGGCCCAAAATGTGGCGCTCATGCCAAAAACAGGCTGATTCCCTGTCCCATTATAGTCAAAGGGGACTGATGGTGCATGGCAGCTTTACCGCATGTGTGATACTAGCGTAAGCTGCTGACCTCTGGCGGCGGCTTATCTCCTTATCAACAAAAGATCGGACGTGTTGAAATTCAGCTGTCTGATCTTTATTTGTGACATAGAAAGACATCTTTCCTACCACTAAATGGAGAGGTATAATACTACAAATGACATGTACTCCCTCTGGTAGGTTGTTCTCAGTACCTTCCTCATCCCACAGTTCACGAATGAGCCTTTGCCAGGTTTGGTGGGCCGATCCAACACAACTCCCTCCCGGTACTTAGACTCTTCATCTATTCTCACATGATGAGGGCTGTCCAGGGGGTTCAGAAGCCCTAGAAAGGGTTAACATGCAGAATGGTGAATGATTGTGAACACCGTACACAGGAAGGTGCCCTGCCCGTCATCCATATATTGTGTAACTACCTGCAAACTGCAGATCTGGATGTTTGGGGAAGAATGATTTCCTTAAGTACCTATGGAAGAAAAGCCGAGTGTGTAAAATATCACATATGTCCTGAAGAAGAGCAACAAGAGTATTCTGTGAGCTCCACTGATGGCGGACTACTACAGTGGCCATGACACGTCAACTAATGTTTCACGGACTTTAAAAGGGAAGCCGTATCCAGCCCCTGTGTTGTGGAAGCTCCAAGTACAGTATATACAGATAAAATATACCACCCTGCCATGTACTAATGAATACTTATGCAAACAGCATTGTATCTTCTGTAAGGGTTGGGGTTCAACACTGTTGCAATGCACTATGGGCTGCTGCCAGTGGTTGTCACCAAACGTCTCCTATAACGCCTCATTCACACGTCAGCGTTCAGTCAGTGTTTTTCATCAGTGATTGTGAGCCAAAACCAGGCGCGGCTCTAAACACAGAACAGGAGCAGATCTTTCCCTTATACCTTATGTCTGTGGAAGCTACTGTTCTGGTTTTGGCTCAAAATCACTGATGGAAATCACTGACCAAACACTGACCTGTGAATGAGGCTTAACGCGGATGACTCACGGACTTCTACTTTTTCTTAAAGAAGGTGTGCCACGTTTAAAGTCATCTCCGTTCTACAGGATGGGGATAATGAGCTGATCAATGGGGGCCTGACTGCCAGAACCTCCACTGATCCTGAGAATAGAGCGGCAGGTGAAGCATGTGTACTGCAGCTCCATTTATTCTTTATGAGCCTGCTATCTGAGTACAATGCTCAGTAATCTCCAGTTCTATAAAGTATGAACAGAGCGGTATCAACCGTGCTCTACCTGCCGCTCCATTCATACAAAGGGACAGGACCGCTATTCTCAGGATCAGATGGTTATGGATGACTTTTAAACTTGGCACAGCCCCCCTTAGACTCCCAGCGCCGTGGACACATTTCTAACAGCAGAGACTTGCGGGTACTTACCGCCATCGGCGGTGTCTTCCTAGGCCTTTAGATGCCGTGATCACACGTGATCATGGCATCTAGTTTTGTCGTAACCCGGAAGCGTACGCTTCCGGGTGGTGTACAGACACCCCGTGTGGCCAGTCGGGGTGTCTGTACACGATCTGAAAGCTGTAAACCTCGCTGATGAGGTTTACAGCTTTCAAAGTGCAATTCTTATTCTGGCCAGGATAAGAAATGAGCAATTCTTGGATTTATCTCCATCTAGTAAATCCCTGATTGCTCATAAAGAAAAAAAAACACACACTATATTAGCTCATATTTGAGCTTTAAAATAATCACAAAAATAAAAATAAAAAAATTAAAAAAAATATATTAAAAATAAAAAATATATAAAAGTTCAAATCACCCCCTTTCCGTATAATTAAAAAATAAATACCTAAATAACAATAAATATAGACATCATGGGTATCACCATGACCGAAAACGCCAGTACTTTTAAAATATTAAAAAAAATTCCAATACGGCGAATTGTGTGGCAGAAAAAAAGCATCCAAATGGCGATTCGCTGTTTTTTGTCGCTTTTTTTTTTCTAAAAAAAATTAAATAAAAAGTGATCAAAAAGTCATACACACCCCAGAATGGTATCAATAAAAACTTCAGATCACCCCGCAAAAAATGAGCCCCCATACAGCTCCATACACATAAATGCCAAAAAGTTATAGGTGTCAAGATATGACAAGGAAAAAAAAAAAAAAAAAGGCAACTTTCTAATTATTTTATCACTATCAAAACGCAGGAAAAACTATACATATTAGGTATTGCCGGATTTGTACTGACCAGTAGAATGAAAGTAACTGGTCCCTTTTAATGAACATCGAACGCTGTAAATAAGAAACCCATAGAACTGTAGTGGAATAACGTTTTTTTTTGCAATTTCACCCGATTTGGAATTTTTTTCCCGCTTCCCACTACACCATATGCAATATTAAATGGTGGCGTTGGAAAGTACAACTTGTCCCGCAAAAAACAAGCCCTCATACAGCTATGTGAACAGAAAAATAAAACAGTTATGGCTGTTTGAAGGCAGGGAGCGCAAAACGAAAATGTATAACCGAAAAAACCTCCGGTACTGAAAGGGTTAAATTCCCTGACAGCTGTGTACTCACTGTGGGCACTCCAGGTACTGCAGTATGCGTGCCAGCTGCACACAGCCGTGGCCTTTTTTGCCAACGCCTTCAAACTCCCCCTCCACGCTTCTGAAAGACAAGACATATCAGCTGAGAACACATGGCGGTAGACATTGCTGCTCGCCCTCAGGTATGCCGTACTTACTTTGATCCTTCGTCCGTCTCATCAAATATCACTACTTCGTCCACACAAAATATAGCACATGCCCGAGCGATCTGGCCGGCCAGGTAAGTGCGCAGCTCCGGAGACTGGGCGTTCTCCATAATGGATCCAGGCAATGCCACACTCATTGTATACAGACGACCTAAGGAGGAAGCACAATGAGAGCCTCCTTTATCACACAACGGTAAGGCCCCTTTCACATGGCTGTATTATTTCGGGTCCTCATTATTGCGGACCCGCAATAATATGGGGGCCGCCCGGCGTGTGTTCCGCAGCGCTCAGAACACACGCCGGGCGGCCCCATTTAAAATGCCTATACTTGTCCGTGCGTGCGGACAAGTATAGGACTTGCTTCATAGGAGCCGCGGCATGGAGCTAGCTCTGTGCGGCGGCTCCCCGTTCCATAGAGGTGAATGGGGCCGCATCTATTCTGCAATTTTGCGGAATAGATGCGGCCCCACTCACGCGGTCGTATGAATGAGGCCTAATGGATATGCAGTGCTGCTAAAAAGTATGACATTCCAATAAAAAGGTCACAGGGGCTTTATACAAAGAGGCAAACCACAAGTATTTTTTTTGCAGTAAGAGCCCCTGAACTCAATTTCACATGATCACACGCTTGATTCTTCCCAAGGTACTGTAGATCAATTGTCTACAACTGTTTTACAACTACAATTCCCAGCATGCCCTGATAGTTACAGGCTGCTTGATACAGAAGAACTCCGCATTTTCTTTAGGCCCCTGGGAGCTGCCCTGCCCCCGCTGGCCTGTTAGTAGTAGGACATCACTAATAACATATTTATGACTGTACCGTGTGATGGCTTTTTCTCGTATTTCTCCTGCTCCAGTTTCTCGGCTTCTTTTTGCTTCTGCAGTTGCGCCTTTTCTAACTTTTTCAGCAATTTTGCTTCTCTCCATTGTTTTTTCTGCTCCTTTCCTGCAATTCATATAAGTTGTCAGGTGGTTAAAGGGTTTTTCTGGATACTGACAACCTGTCCTCAGAACGGGGTCATCGCGATTTACACCTACCTTAGTGGCGGTGGAGGGTACGGCAGCTTCATCCCGTTCACCTGCATAGAACAAACCCGCCATACCCTGCACCGTCATTACTAAACAGACCGCAGGGCAGAAGCAAGCAACTTAGATAATGCTGTGCTTGCCCAAGAGCTGCAGCCCCTTCAGACAACTGATTGGTGGCCCCCACTGATCTGATACCAATGACCTGTTCTGAAGATAGATGATCACTATCCTCAACCTGGAAAACCCCTCATGTAAAAGACCAATGAGCTCTTACTTTGTTCCTTATGTTTTCTCCAGTTTACTTTCTTCTCAGGATCCTGAAACACACAAAATAAATTATGATCTGAGGGTGAAGATAAACGTCAAGTCTTTCACTGCAGATTGTTCCAGGGCCTGAGGGGGCGGAGCATGACACAAGACATCAAACAACACCTGTGTCATGCTCCGCCCCTTGCCTGGGAGTCTACCTTTGATCACCCTGTGCACAGGTCTGCAACTTGCTTAAAGATTTCTGCTTGCTGTCAAGTTAGGCCTTGTTCACATTTCCATGTCAGTATTACATACGTGAAAAAAGTGCCCTTATTTAATCCGTAAAGATGTCCGTGAAGGATCCGTGGTTGGTCCGTTTTTATCCTTCCCTGTGTTATCCATAATCCACGGACGTTGGTCAGCTGAAAATTTATTTCAAGAGCATTTCCTATCCGTCTTCTGTGAAATCCGTCATGTATTCAAGATTTTCACAGACCCATAGACTTCAATGGGTGTGTTTGGTCCACATCTCGGACCAAAGTAGTGCATGTCTCCGTGATTTTTTTTTTACTGACCCACAGTCAGTAAACCAATACCAGTGTGTGAACAGACACCAGAGGTGGACTGGGAACTTAAAATGGCCTTGGAAAAACTACTAAAAGTGGCCCCATTTTGTAGTCAGGTCCAAATTGATGGAAGGCAGGGCCAGCAATACCATATTGTGTCACATTATACCACCCCAACAGAGCCAAATACCACAGTCCATCACACAATACTGCCAGCAGCACAAAATACATCCCCAAAAACCTCCACTGGACGGCCGTGAGGAGGGCTCAGGTGGCCCCCAGGTCACCGGCCCAACGGGAAGTTTCCCTGTAAGGTCTATGGCCAATCCGCCCCTGACAGACACATTAAAATAAATGGGTACGTGTGCTATCCAGGAAAAATGGAAATGTGAACGAGGGGAAATTTGTAACCCTAATACCTCTCAGCTGAGGGTCTGTTACAATGTATTTTGTCTAGCTAATTCCCCGGGAGCTAAACGCTCAGGCTGATACAGTATACATTGGACAGATAAACTAAACTGTCAGGACAGGAGATGTGTGCAGCTGATGTATATATCCTGTTGGAGCACATGAATGTTATAGATGAGGTTTTAGGATCAGAGACCCTCTCTATTAGTCATGGCAGAGATCCCCTACAAACAGTAGATCTCAGACTAGTGATCGGCTGTTTCTGTCAGAACCACAGCAGCAGGACGCACCCTTGACCACCGCTCCATTCAAACTCTTTCTACCTGAAGGGAACTCTGACAACCCCTTTAAGAGGTGCCTAGACATAGATAACACAGGAGAATAACAAAGAGCACACTGCTGTGGAACTACAAGTATAAGCACTCCCAGCCAGGAAATGGTAGCCCATGCAAACTGTGACACCTAAGCTGCCTGCAGCACTACAGCTCCCAGCATCTTTCAGTCTGTACAGACTCCAGTACTTAGACCATTTTCTACAGCACACATGTCCTGACTGGAGGAAGATGGGAGTTGACGTGTGGACTCCACGTCCCCGCTCCCTATAGCTCTGCCTTGCGACCCTCCTCACCTGCTCCAGCCTCGGCCTCTTCTCCGCCATGTTTGCTCCACGTGTGGTGAGCACTTCCGGTTTGACAAGCCTCTCCTAGCAACCGCGGGGTGAGCCGGGCCTCTGCTGCCCTCGTGAGGCCGGCGCATGGCACTGCAGCCAGAGTCATGTGACGTTCCAATGCCAGGCATTGCATAGGAGCACTGTGGGGTGTCCTGGGACTAATACTGGGGGGTGCTTTGCATTTCCAAAAACCTGGGATAAAAGTGAACTTATAAGTGGGGCGAATATTGATTAAAAACCCAAAATCAATCAGTTCAATAAACCTTTGATGACCCCAAAGTTCTTAGAAGTCTTCTACAGATGCCTACAATGTGTCCAGTCATTGATGCCCTATAAATGCCCCAGCTAGAGATGCCACCATAGGTGCCTCAGCCACACATAGCCTTCCCTTGGCACAGCACCTTTTCTACATGGATTTATGGGCAATATTGAGACGCCAAGATGCTCCTGGATTAGCCAGGTGCCTAGTACCACGTCTCACGCTCCTGTGGGCTCACACTTGTTGAGTTCAGTCTAACTCTCCTGATACTCAAGGCAGGGGTTCAAATTGTGCCCCCTCTCCACCCTCGCATCCCAAAATTAACATGAAGATTAATGGTTAAGAGTTCAGCCCTGATTCGCCCCGTTACATGCCGATCATTACATAGATTATTAGCTCTGCGTCGTGCCTATTATTTTGTGCAGATTTCACCCTTTACAATCCAAGTCTGAACTCAGCCTTAAGGTCAATCCACATGACGTTCAAAGGCAATCCACCTGCAGTTCAACCCTGTTCACATGCATTAGAAACTTCTGCGCAGATTTCAATCCGCCATGAGGTTTCGCCCCATTCGTCAACGTCCACAACAGAAATCCAATGGTCAGTTATGGATGTCCGCCATGGATTATTATCTGACGTGTGAACATAGCTGAAAGCTGGAAATGAGCGAGAACATCTGTGATGGCTGTTATCTGCCCAGTCTATAACATCATAATACACACCTCAGCTGCTGCAGAAACTCATAATACACACCTCAGCTGCTGCAGAAACTCATAATACACACCTCAGCTGCTGCAGAACATCATAATACACACCTCAGCTGCTGCAGAACATCATAATACACACCTCAGCTGCTGCAGAACATCATAATACACACCTCAGCTGCTGCAGAACATCATAATACACACCTCAGCTGCTGCAGAACATCATAATACACACCTCACCTGCCGCAGAACATCATAATACACACCTCAGCTGCTGCAGAACATCATAATACACACCTCAGCTGCTGCAGAACCTCATAATACACATCTCACCTGCTGCAGAACATCATAATACACACCTCAGCTGCTGCCAGAACATCATAATACACATCTCACCTGCTGCAGAACATCATAATACACACCTCAGCTGCTGCAGAACATCATAATACACATCTCACCTGCTGCAGAACATCATAATACACACCTCAGCTGCTGCAGAACATCATAATACACACCTCAGCTGCTGCAGAACATCATAATACACACCTCAGCTGCTGCAGAACATTATAATACACACCTCAGCTGCTGCAGAACATCATAATACACACCTCAGCTGCTGCAGAACATCATAATACACACCTCAGCTGCTGCAGAACATCCTAATACACACCTCAGCTGCTGCAGAACCTCATAATACACACCTAAGCTGCTGCAGAACCTCATAACACACATCAGCTGCTGCAGAACATCATAATACATATCTCATCTACTGCAGAACATCATAATACACACCTCAGCTGCTGCAGAACATCATAAAAATAAAAAAACATAAAATGATTTATAGGAGTTTATTATAAACCACCTAATATACCAGAGCCCATAGAAAATCTACTTCTAAATGAAATAGACGAGGTGGCAAATCATAATGAGGTTGTTATTATGGGGGACTTCAACTACCCAGATATAGACTGAAAAACTGAAACCTGTATATCTCATAAAGGAAACAGGTTCTTGGAAATAACCAAAGACAATTACCTTTCCCAACTGGTTCAGGACCCGACTAGAGGGACGGCCATACTGGACTTAGTATTAATCAATAGACCTGACAGAACAACAGATGTGCAGGTCGGGGGACTCCTGGGAAACAGTGACCATAACATAATAACCTTCCAACTGTTCAAAAGAGCGTTTCTTCAGGGAGGAACAAAAATACCAAACTTCAAAAAAGCTAAATTTAGCCAACTAAGAGAGGCCATAGGCCTAACTAACTGGGACAAAGTCCTCAAAAATAAAAATACAGCCACAAAATGGGATATTTTTAAAAGCATCCTAATATCTAATTGTGAGAGGTACATACCTTATGGGAATAAAAGGTTAAGGAACAAGAAAAAAACCAATGTGGATAAACAGAACTGTAAAGAAAGCAATAAATGACAAACAGAAAGCATTTAAATCACTAAAACAGGAGGGGAGCGAGGAAGCATTGAAAAAATAGAATATTTAAAAGACAAATAAAAACAGCCAAACTAGAGACTGAGAGATTAATCGCCAAAGAGAGTAAAACTAACCCTAAAATGTTCTTTAATTATATAAATAGTAAAAAGTATAAACCTGAAGGTGTCGGCCCCTTACAGAGTAATGAGGGGGGAGTTGCAGAGAGCGATGAGGAGAAAGCAAAGCTACTAAATATCTTTTTTCTCCACTGTATTCACTGAGGAAAATAAACTGTCAGATGAAATGCAGACTATAAAAGTAAATTCCCCTTTAAAAGTGTCCTCTCTGACCCAGGAAGAAGTAGAACTGCGTCTTAAAAAGATTAAAATAGACAAATCGCCAGGACCGGATGGCATACACCCCCGTAGAGAATTAAGTAATGTCATCGCCAGACCCTTATTTCTGATATTTAAGGACTCTATACTGACAGAGAGTGTTCCACAGGATTGGCGCATAGCAAATGTGGTGCCAATATTCAAAAAGGGTCCAAAAACAGAGCCCGGGAACTATAGGCCGGTAAGTTTAACATCTGTCGTGGGTAAACTGTTTGAGGGTTTTCTAAGAGATGCTATCTTGGAGTACCTCAATGAAAATAAGCAAATTACTCCATATCAGCATGGCTTCATGAGGGATCGGTCGTGTCAAACCAATTTAATCAGTTTCTATGAGGAGGTAAGTTCTAGACTAGACCGCAGCGAATCAATGGATGTCGTATATCTGGACTTCTCCAAAGCATTTGACACTGTACCACATAAAAGGTTAGTATATAAGATGAGAATGCTTGGCCTGGGAGAAAATGTCTGTATGTGGGTAAGTAACTGGCTCAGTGATAGAAAACAGAGGGTGGTTATTAATGGTACATACTCAGATTGGGTCACTGTCACTAGTGGGGTACCACAGGGGTCTGTATTGGATCCTATTCTCTTCAATATATTTATTAATGATCTTGTAGAAGGCTTGCACAGTAAAATATCAATTTTTGCAGATGACACTAAACTATGTAAAGTAATTAACACAGAAGAGGACAGTACACTGCTACAGATGGATCTGGATAGACTGTAGGCTTGGGCAGAGAAGTGGCAGATGAGGTTTAACACTGACAAATGTAAGGTTATGCATATGGGAAGGAATAATGCAAGTCACCGGTACATACTAAATGGTAAAATATTGGGTAACTCTGACATAGAAAAGGACCTAGGAATTTTAGTGAACAGAAATCTAAGCTGCAGAAACCAGTGTCAGACAGCTGCTGCCAAGGCCAATAAGATAATGGGTTGCATCAAAAGAGGCATAGATGCCCGTGATGAGAACATAGTCCTGCCACTTTACAAATCACTAGTCAGACCACATATGGAGTACTGTCTACAGTTCTGGGCTCCTGTGAACAAGGCAGACATAGCAGAGCTGGAGAGGGTTCAGAGGAGGGCAACTAAAGTAATAACTGGAATGGGTGGACTACAGGACCCAGAAAGATTATCAAAATTAGGCTTATTCACTTTAGAAAAAAGACGACTGAGGGGAGATCTAATAACTATGTATAAATATATCAGGGGTCAGTACAGAGATCTCTCCCATCATCTATTTATCCCCAGGACTGTGACTGTGAGGAGGGGACATCCTCTGCGTCTGGAGGAAAGAAGGTTTGTACACAAACATAGAAGAGGATTCTTTACGGTAAGAGCAGTGAGACTATGGAACTCTCTGCCTGAGGAGGTGGTGATGGTAAGTTCACTAAAAGAGTTCAGGAGGGGCCTGGATGTATTTCTGGAGGGTAATAATATTATAGGTTATAGTTACTAGAGAGGGGTCGTTTATCCAGGGAGTAATTATGATGCCTGATTGGAGTCGGGAAGGAATTTTTTTCCCTAAAGTGGGGAAAACTGGCTTCTACCTCACAGGGTTTTTTTGCCTTCCTCTGGATCAACTTATAGGAAAACAGGCCGAACTGGATGGACAGATGTCTTTTTTCGGCCTTATAAACTATGTTACTATGTTACTAAGTATGATTTACCTGATAAAGTCAACAGAACGTGCTGCACTAGTCATCATTTATTATTTTTACTATTGTCTATTTTATATTTCCAATAAACCCTTGGATTTAAGCGCCTCTCTATCTACATTTTCTCTGCCTCCACATATAGGACTATTAACTCCCCACCCTGGACCATAATGTTGCAGGTCTGGCAAAGATTTTGCTCCTTACAATCCAAGTCTGAACTCAGCCTTAGGGCCCTTGCACATGACCGTATGTGCTCCGAGACATACGGTCCATGAGTGGGCCATATGTCCCGGAGCGGCATCGATCTTGCGCACGGGAGCGCACAGCATCATAGATTACAAGTGCAGGACAATAGCCCATCGGGCGGCCCGACGTGCACAGCAGCATTGTAATCAATGATCGGGGCACTCCCATGTGCATGATCTATGCCGCTCCGGGACATATGGCCCGCTCATGGACTGAATGTCTCGGAGCGCATACGGTCGTGTGCAAGGGCCCTTAGGCTATTCCACATCAAATTCATTTCAATTCACCTTCATAGCATCCCCTCTCACATGTACTGGACACTTAGGTACAATTTCTGCATAGATTTCATTCTGCCATGAGGATTAGCCCCATTCATGACAGTGGTGCCAATTCCTGTGCACATCCACAGCAGAAATCCCACAATTAGTCTTGGATGTCAGCCATGGATTATTATCTGACATGCGAACAGGGGCGGATTGGTAACTAAAAATGGCCCTGGAATAAAATTGTAAAAGTGGCCCCATGTTGTAGGTAGATCCAAACTGATAGAAGGCGGGGCAACATAATTAGGCAGGGCCAGCAATACCATAGTGCAGAGCAATATACCTCCCCAGCTGAACCAAATACCACAGTGCAGCACGAAATACTGCCACCTGCCGCACAGTAATCTACTGTATCGCTGTCTTGAGGACGTAGATACAGTTGAATTCAGGAGGACACGTGCGGCTGCTGGCCTGGTGTGTAGGAGAGAATCAGATTATTATGTAACTGGGAAATTTCCCTCTAGAGCAGGGGTGCACAACCTGCGGCCCGGGGGCCACATGCGGCCCTCGATACCATTCTGTGCGGCCCCCAACCATCTGGTAACAGACATGTATGTCTGTGTCTTGTGGATGCTAACATATATCTTTCATGTATTTCTCCCATTAAATGGGAGTCCTGGAAGTGTAACTAGACATTTATGATGTATACTATTTATGATATATGTTCAATATGCCCTAAAAATAGTATTTCAGTTGGTAATACCCCTTTAAGTTTTATTTTCGGCCCCTAGAACTGGTTCAGGCTGACAATGTGGCCCCCAACCAGAAAAGGTTGTGCACCCCTGCTCTAGAGTCTATGGCCAATCCGCCCCTGCACGTGAACATAGCTGAAAGCTAGAAATGAGTGATCACAGTTATCTGCCCAGTCTATATGTAATGACATACCTCCCAACTTTGTAAACGAATAAAGAAGGAAACATTGTGCTGTGCTCGCTGCAGCAAATTTTTTCAGCACTAGGCCACGCCTCTAACTCCACCCAAACCATAACTATACACCTAATCCCACCCAGTCCCCTTACTGCCCCCACATAGTAATTATTCCCCCTTCATGCCACTGAACAGTATTTATGCCCACGTTGTACCCCCTAACGGAATTATGTCCAGCTGTGCCCCCCTAGTAATATGCCCAGCTGTGCCCACAGTAATATACCCTGTTATGTGCCCCATAGTAATATGCCCAGTTAAGTGCCCCCAGTAATATGCCCAGCTGTGCCCACAGTAATATACCCTGTTATGTGCCCCCCAGTAATATGCCCAGTTAAGTGCCCCCAGTAATATGCCCAGCTGTGCCCACAGTAATATACCCTGTTATGTGCCCCACAGTAATATGCCCAGTTAAGTGCCCCCAGTAATATGCCCAGCTGTGTCCACAGTAATATGCCCAGTTATGTGCCCCCAGTAATATGCCCAGCTGTGCCCCCCAGTAATATACCCACAATGTGCCCCCAGTAATATGCCCACATTGTTCCCCCCAGTAGTATGCCCACATTGTGCCCCCAGTAATATGCCCACATTGTTCCCCCCAGTAATATGCCCACATTGTTCCCCCCAGTAATATGCCCACATTGTGCCCCCAGTAATATGCACACATTGTGCCCCCAGTAATATGCACACATTGTGCCCCCCAGCAATATGAACACATTGTACCCCTCACAGAAAGTAAAAAAAAATAAACAGCTCATACTTAAAGGGTTATTCTCATCTTGGACAATGGGGGCATATCGCTAGGATATGCCCCCATTGTCTTATAGGTGCGGGTCCCGCCGCTGGGACCCGCACCTATAACGAGAACGGGGCCCCCAAAGTGAAGAAGAGCGCTGGCTCGGCAATCTCCGTTGGCTCCATAGAAATGAATGGGAACGTTGGCCGTGCATGCGCAGTGCGCTCCCATTCATTTCTATGGAGTCGACGGAGATAGCCGAGCCAGCGCTCGGCTATTTGCGGTGGCCCCATAGAAGTGAATGGAGAGCGGGCCGCGCTTGCGCGGTGCGCACTTCTTCACTTCGGGGGCCCCGTTCTCGATATAGGTGCGGGTCCCAGCGGCGGGACCCGCACCTATAGGACAATGGGGGCATATCCTAGCGATATGCCCCCATTGTCCAAGATGAGAATACCCCTTTAACTTGTTCCTAGCAGCAGCAGAAGGACATTGGCTGCTCTAGTCTGTGGAGGGGGCGGAGCCGAGGCTGACTGCCAGCCGGCCCCGATCTCCCCCCCTGGGGGGAGGAAAGATGGAGCAGGGAGCTGATGCCAGCTCTCTGCATCATTGTTAAGGAACGGCAGCTGTCTCTGCTTACTATGGAAGCAGAGACAGCTGCCAGAAAGCAGGACATACCTCCCCCGTACCAGGACAGCCACTACAATCTGGGACGGTTCGGAAGTATGAAATTACATCACTTCCCTTGAACTCGTGTCTCTATTGTAATGGTTAAGGGAAATGAATGAAAAGTGAAAGTATTCAAGATGTGAACAGAGGAAACCAGCAGGCTTCATACGACACCAGTGAATACCATGGTTTTTTATACTTGTCTTACCTTCGGGGCTATTTTGGTGGTTGGCATTGTGATTCTGTATGTTGCACGCCGTCCTGTATGTCAGAGGTAAGTCTTATGATTGTGGGGATCCTGCTGCTGGGAGCCCTCTTAGGCCTCTGCTCTTGCTGTCAGTGGGGAGATTATTAGGTAACAGGTCTCCAGATTGGTGCCCTTTTTGTCAGTCGCTATCAGTGAGGTCCATCATGTCACAGGCCGCCACCTACGCAGATGCATACCTCCTAACTTTTTGGACATTCAAAGAGAGACACTTAGAGTACTTTCACACCTGCGGCATCGGACTCACCTGCCAGAACAGCCTGCTGGATCCGTGCTGCCGCAGGTGCACGTGTGGGGCTGGAACTACGCTCCGGCCCCATTGACTGTAATGGGGGCGGGACACGGATCCGGCCGCAGCACGGCAACCCCTGCCGAGAGGCGGCCAGAACTAAATTACAACATGCTGTTCACATCAGCGTTCAATGGAAAGGACGGATTCGGGTCATAACTGAGCTGAACGGAGCCTACAGACCCCATAGACTATAATGGGATCCGTTAAGTTTCCGCTCAGAGGAAGATTTTTGAAGTGGAGACAAAAGTTGCACACACCGGAGTGTGGACAGCACAGTGGCTCAGTGGTTAGCACTGGTGCCTTACAGCACAGGGGTCCTAGGTTCAAATCCAACCAAGGATTTGCATAGAGTTTATATGTTTTCCCCATGTTTGAGTGGGTTTCCTCCCACACTCCAGACAGACATACTGATAGGGAACGTAGATTGTAGGACAGCTTGATGCTAAAAGAGACAAATCACATACAAAATAATAAAAAGTAAATAACCATCACTGGCCTGAGGGGGCTCCAACTCGGCCATGTTACCGAGTGACCAACCCCAGGATGTACAAGAGATAGGGCTTCAATGGATTGCCCCCTAATTGTCTGTGCAGTTATTCCCATACCCTTACAATACATTCCACCCCTGGTCGTTTGATAGAAAACCACTTAGGAACCTTTGGATTTCTAAAAAAAATCAAAAACTGTGTCTTGGACTAACAAGAAGTGTTTTTCACTGCTGATCTTCTTGGATCTTAAATGTACAAAGTACGTAAACCTCAAACATCTCCACAGTTCAGTCTTTTACACCTCTTTTGTCTGTGTTGATGTGGAGGGGATTGCAGGTATAATCACAATCTTGAGTGCAGGTTTCAGAGCCTCTTATTAGTGGTTGTTATAGGGTGACCAGATCTTAAATTCCCAAAAGGACGACACCTTTTTTTTCCGAAAGGCGGGGGAGGGTTGATCATTACATATACCCCAGAGAATGGGGACCCGAACTTCCCTTTATTATTTTCTGTTATAACATGGTTATAACAGAAAATAATAGTTAAAGTGGCCTTTAGGGGTTAAAAATAATAAAAAAACGGTGTCTTCTTTCTTCTTTCCCCTGCAAAAAGACCTTTGGTGACGTCAGCGCGCTCACCAAAAGTTTTTTTTATTATTTTTAACCCCTAAAGGCCATTTTAACTATTATTTTCTGTTATAACCATGTTATAACGGAAAATAATAAAGGGAAGTTCGGGTCATTTTAACAGTTAAAATGATTTTGTTTGACTGCCTCAAACAGCTTGAGGCAGTCGAACAAAATCCCAGACGATTTTGAAATTCCCCCCGGACATTTTTTTAGGTCCCAAAAGTAGGACATGTCCGGAGAAAAGAGGACGTCTGGTCACCCTAGGTTGTTAGACCGTCCATAACCTTCTTGGTTCAAGGGGTTTTGACACTGGGACCTCCTCCCCTCCAGTGTTGGACTGGTGTGCCCATTCACACAGCAGCAAGATGTTATAAGATGATTGACTACAAGGGTCCCTGTAGTGACTTCAGTCACCTAATGCATCTATAATAATAAACTGTTAAGTATTCTACCCAGTTTTTTATATGAACATAGGTTGGTTGAGATGCTATACATTGCCTATGTATATGTAGTGCACAAGCCTACTGTGTTACATGCTACAGGGGATGGGGGACTAGAGGTCCACCTTGTTCAAGGGCCCACTGGGGGATTCACTTGTACCCTGTGGGTCAGGCCGAGCCTGCTTACAGTAATTGGTACAGCACCACAGCGACTGTGAATCTCACGTCCATAGAAAAACACAGCTTTGTGCATGGTGGCAACTGTTCATTCACTGTTCATTTGGTGCACACCTCAGCTGCTGCAGAACCTCCTAATACACACCTCAGCTGCTGCAGAACCTCATAATACACACCTCAGCTGCTGCAGAACATCATAATACACACCTCAGCTGCTGCAGAACCTCCTAATACACACCTCAGCTGCTGCAGAACCTCATAATACACACCTCAGCTGCTGCAGAACCTCCTAATACACACCTCAGCTGCTGCAGAACCTCCTAATACACACCTCAGCTGCTGCAGAACCTCATAATACACACCTCAGCTGCTGCAGAACATCATAATACACACCTCAGCTGCTGCAGAACATCATAATACACACCTCAGCTGCTGCAGAACATCATAATATACACCACAGCTACTGCAGAACATCATAATACACACCTCAGCTGCTGCAGAACCTCATAATACACACCTCAGCTGCTGCAGAACATCATAATACACACATCAACTGCTGCAGAACATCATAATACACACCTCAGCTGCTGCAGAACATCATAATACACACATCAACTGCTGCAGAACATCATAATACACACTCCAGCTGCTGCAGAACCTCATAATACACACCTCAACTGCTGCAGAACCTCATAATACACACCTCAGCTGCTGCAGAACCTCATAATACACACCTCAGCTGCTGCAGAACCTCATAATACACACCTCAGCTGCTGCAGAACATCATTATACACACCTCAGCTGCTGCAGAACAACATCATACACACATCAGATGGTGCAGAACAAACATGTTTCTGAGCATGAACTGTACCGTATTTATTTTTTGCTTGGTAGGAATGGTCCTGGTTACAGACCACCCGCTCCTCCACCGGCTCCTCCACCGGCTCCTCCATTTGTCCCAACTACGAAGAAAAGAAAAAGCGATGCACAGGTACGTACACTGCAGGAAAATTCTATAGAAAGCAGCAAATTTCACTTGCATTTTTAGAATTTGCGTAAAATTTATGGTAAAGGGATTCTCATTTCTGGGAATAGGTATGTACTGTATTACAGTTTCCCCGAAAATCAGAAAATCCCTTTTACAGGAGACAAGAATCAGTTCCATTATTGGGAAAGTTAACTGTGCGGAGCGGGCGCCATAGCTGCGGGGTACCGGAGGTTTTTTACAACAGACATCCGCGTCTAATGTCTGCAACCGGCGGTAATGCCGGCCATGGACATTTTACCCAATGCTAGTGCATTGGGGTCTATGAGAATAGCCATCTAATGATTGCTTGCTATAGTTCCCTATGTGAATGATAAAAAAGGTGTAAAAAAATTAAAATAAAAAAAAAACCATAAAATTTCAAATCACTCCCCTTTCCCCAAAATTTAAAAAAAAAAAAAAATGAAAAAAATACAAATCATGGGTAGGGATGAGAGAATCAGCTTCGGATGCAACATCCGAAGTCGATTTGCATAAAACTTCGTTAGAATACTGTACGGAGCGCTCGTTCTTGGAACCAAAACCGAGTTTGGGAAATGTTTTTTTACAGTAGAAATTAATGTCTGAAGTTATTACCCGAAGTCTCGCGAGTAATAACTTCGGCTCATTTGAGCCATTACATTCTAATACAGTACGGAGCGCGTCGGATGGTGGCATTAAATGGTGGCGTCGGAAAGTACAACTTGTCCAGCAAAAAACAAGTCCTCATACGGCTATGTAAATGGAAAAATAAAGAAAGTTATGGCTCTGGGAAGGCAGGGAGCACCAAACGAAAACGTAAAAACCGAAAAACCTCCGGGGTAGAAGCGGTTAAAGGGGTTATCCTGGAAAAAGTATTGATGACCGATCCTCAGTATAGGTCATCAAATTCAGATTGGCGGAGATCAGACTCCTGGGACCCCCTGGCTATCAGCTGTTAGAAGAGGCCAGCGCGCCCCCGATGGCAGCAGACGTGTGACCTGAGAGCTCTGCATCAGTGCCGCTATATCGGACCCTCCGAGCCTCACCAGCTTCCCCACAATGGGAAAAAAAGTGCCCAGAAAGCCCCCCCCGGGCCCCCAGCACCAGATTGATCCCCCACAACGCGGCACCCTGGAGGACTTTGTCACGCGGCCTACCCACGCCGCTCCCACGCCGCCGCCATCTTCCTTGCCGCTGCCTTCCTCATCACCAGCGTTGCAGCGGGAAGATGAGAGAGCCCAGCAGCGGACCCCAGCGCTTACCAGCTTGTGCGCTGGACCGGCTCCAGTGCCGCCTCCGGACCCGCTGAACTCCAGAGGTGATCTAGCCCTGAGGCCTGCACCTGCTGTGCAGGGAAGAGACGGAGGATACCAGGGGCCCCCAGTCCTGAATCGGGCCTTGTGCATGGAGCAGCAGGAGGGCCGCATTGGACAGGTCAGTGCTGGGGGTCATGGACTCAATCCGGCTGTCGTACCCTTCTATCCAGCCACTCCTTGCTGTACTTCAGGGTGCCCCCCGGCTTCTCTGCGGAGGTCTCCCCCTCTCCCGCCATCCCTGTACTCTGGCACCTCTGATGAGGATATTGGAGCAACCCCCTCTATGGCTCGATACGCAGCCCCCACACCTGAGTGCTCACCCGTCCGGGAATCCGCCTCTGAACCTGGGTCCCCGGATAGGCCGTTCCCGCCATCAGATTGGGCTTCCGTTTTCTCTCAATTGCCTACTAAACAGGACTTCCAGAACTTGGTGTCTGAAGTCACCGCCACATGCCGCTCTGAAATATCTGCCATGCAGCGGGATCTTCTCTCTATTACACAACGTACAGAGACGCTGGAAAAAGATCATGCCTTAATGCGAGCCTGTGTCTCTCGCCTCCATACCTCAGTCTCCACTCATGCCACAGAGTTACGGGAAATGCAGCGTCATCTGGAAGATCTGGATAACCGCGGCCGCCGGAACAATATTAGAATCCGTGGGCTACCAGAATCTCAAGGGGAGGAGAACCTGCAGGAGATCCTTGATGCTCTATTTAATCAAATCATGGGAGACCCCCCTTCTCTCACTACCAAGCTGGACAGAGTCCACAGAGCACTCAGGCCTGCCAACTCCTCCAATCAACCTAGGGATGTCATTTGCTGCGTCCACGATTTCCTCAGGAAGGAGGCCATTATGACAAAAGTGAGGCAAATTCGCACTCTAGACTTCAAGGGGACCCAGGTACAACTATATCAGGACTTATCCTGGATTACACTACAGAAGCGTAGACATCTGCGCCCTATCCTGGACTCCCTCAAAACTCAACGCATCCCTTATCGTTGGGGTTTCCCGTTTGCCTTGATTGTCCGGAAAAACGGACGGCTTATTTACCTCCGCTCTCCCGCTGATCTGGATTTCTTTTGCACGACTCTGGACATTCCAATACCTGAGCTTCCAGACTGGGAGATCCCAACTACCTCTGTTCCTCTTCCGCTACCCTGGCAGACTCCGGGAATCGCCAAGCGCCGCCGTCTACCATCGCCTAAGATTCACCCTGACGTTCCTGGTGATCCACCTTCTCGACTACATGGAAAGCGAGATGTAGCTGGCGATCCAAGTTCCTCTCATTGAACTTTTGCTTAAATACCTGAGTACCTCTTGGTGCTTCCCTGGGGACTTATAGTATTTTTTGCCCGCTCGGGGCCTACAGTTAATACAGTTACTAGTCTTTTTTTTGCACTGATGCCTTATACCTCTCTGTTGATGTTTTATTCTCACGTTTCTGTCAGTTGGTTACAGCTAGACCTTTTTGACCCCCTCTGGGACGGGACGTTCTCGGACCTCATCCTTTTCCTTTTTTGAGGCCCAGTTAATCCACCCTGTGGGCTTTGGCCTGCTAGGGTCAGTCCCTATATAGACCTTCTGGTCTGTTATAATTTTAGTTTTGTTTATTTTATTTTTTTTTATTTTTTTTTTACTTTATTAGTCCTTTCTTCATTCTCAATTTTATTGTTCTTTGCTGTATTTTGTAGTGTCTGTGTCTACCCTAATTTTTCCTTTTGTCTCTTTTCCCACTCCTATTTTAGTCTCCTCTGGTGGACCCTCTGAGCGGGAGTTGCTTGGACTATATCTGCCTGGCTGACGCATATCCTAGATCCTACTCCACTTTTGGCGCCTTGGGCGGTGAGCTAAGTTCCACTCATACGCTCACACACACCCTCCACCTCACCCATGGCTAAAATAGTCACTTTAAATGTTAAGGGGCTGGGCACCAATGCAAAGCGGCGACTAGCTCTTCGAGAGTTGCGCAGTCTGCATGCAGACGTGGCGTTTCTTCAGGAGACCCACTTCGACCAGACGGGGACCTTCAAATTTGCACGGCATTATTATCCCCATGCTTACATGGCCAATCATAACCGTCGTCAAGCAGGGGTTGCCATTCTACTTTCGTCATCCTGCCCCATTTCCATCTCTAACTCACATGTGGACCCGAAGGGCTGCTACATAATATTAGAAGGTACCTACCAAAACCGCCCTATCATTCTTTGCAATGTTTATGTTCCTAACACCTCCCAGCCCTCTTTTATTCGCAAAGTGTTTAATAAGCTTTATGGGCTACTGCCTGCAGCGTGGATCGTGGGGGGTGACTTTAACATGGTCTTCTCAGAGACGGCAGACAGACTATCTCTCTCCCCACTTGCTCCGTCCTCCTCACAGGCCCGTCTTGCGAGAGATTTTCGTTGTGCAGTCCGCAACTCTGCCCTCTATGATTTGTGGCGGGTGGACAACCCCACGAGTCGGATGTTTACCTTCTACTCTCCCCCCCACAAATTGCACACTAGACTAGATTATTTTTTTGGCAATGCTCTCACTTTAAAATTACTACGCGAGGTTACTATCGGTCCCATTTCGTGGTCAGACCATGCACCTGTCCTGCTTACCCTCTCCTCCCAACCCCTACCGCCCCGTACCAGTCACTGGCGCCTTAACGACTCTATGTTGAAGTCGCCCTCTACTCGCGACACAGTCAGGGAGTCTATTCAGGAGTACTTTACCAACAATGCGAATTCGGTCCCCTCTTTAGCCATAATATGGGAAGCTCATAAAGCAGTGGTTAGGGGTCACTGTATTGCACTGGCCTCTAGGCTTAAAAAGGACAGACAATCCCGACTGAGGGAGCTTACGGCCCGGATTGACTCATTACAAGCACGCCTACAGGCCACGCCCACTCTTTCCCTCCTGAGGGACTTGGTAGCGGCTCGTGCCCAGCTTAAAGATATGGCATTACATAATGTCGAACGCATGCTCCTTTATTCCCGGCAGCGTTTCTACGAAAGGGGTAATAAAGCCCATACCATTTTGGCTAGACAGCTTCGGGACTCTGCTGCCAAGCGTTCTCCCCAAGGAGTGAAGGACTTGAATGGCTCGCTTCAGTACCATCCTACCACCATGGCACGCTGCTTTAGGGATTACTATGCCTGCTTATACAATTTGAATCATGATAACACCTCACCCACTGCATTGGGCCGCATTCGGGAATACCTAAATGCCTGTCATCTACCCAAATTATCGACAGACGCTCTTACGATGTTAAACTCGCCCATCTTGACTGATGAGCTTGTTGACGTGATTAAAACCCTTCCCACGGGCAAATCTCCTGGCCCGGACGGGTTTACGGATCTATACTATAAAACCTTCCAGACTGAACTTTCCCCTCACTTGCTGTCCCTCTATAACTCATTCCTTCAGGGCTCACCAATCCCATCCTCGATGCTGTCCTCTCACATAGTTGTTATTCCCAAGCCAGGTAAAGACCCCCATGAGTGCTCTAGCTACAGACCGATATCACTCCTAAACACAGACTTAAAAATTTTTACACGTATCCTTGCGGCTCGCTTGAATGCTTGGCTTCCCACATTAATTCATAAGGATCAAGTGGGGTTTATCCCGCACCGACAGGGAGGAGACAACACCCGGAGGGTCATTAATTTGACTGACTCAGCCACCCGTACTAATACCCAGGCAGTGGTTCTAAGCCTGGATGCTGAAAAGGCCTTTGACCGCATCGACTGGTCGTTCTTGTTTGAGACTCTTCGGGTGTTTGGCATCTCCGGCCCTTACCTCCAGGCCGTACTTAGCCTTTACTCTACCCCCTCAGCAATCGTTAAGTTCCCTTCCTGCTCCTTGTCGTCCTTTACCATCACTAACGGCACGCGCCAAGGTTGCCCACTCTCACCTTTGATATTTGCGTTATGCATAGAGCCCCTGGCTGCACACATACGCCTCAACCCTGACATACAGGGACTTAAGGTCCGTGACAAGGAGTTCAAAATATCTTTATATGCAGACGATGTTCTCCTTACCCTGACTAACCCCCATATCACCCTGCCAAATTTGAACGCATCGCTTACACACTACGGGACTCTCTCGGGGTATAAAATTAATACTTCTAAGACTGAAGCATTACCCATACTCATACCAACGGCTGAACTTCAGATACTACAGAGCAATTATCCATATCGATGGTCAGGAGACGCCATAAAATACTTGGGAGTTCACATTACCTCTACCTACTCTGCTTTATACTCCAAAAATTTCCCCCCCCTTTTCGGAGAGCTCAAATCCCTTTTACATAAATGGAAACCTATGTTCCTGTCATTATTAGATCGGATAGCGGCGGTCAAAATGACACTGCTCCCTAAACTACTGTACTATTTTGAAACGCTCCCAGTCCGCATCCCCCTGTCGGAGCTTAAGTCATTACAGCGAGCTATCTTTGATTTTATATGGCAGGGCAAACGACACCGCATCCCCCGCTCGGTTATGCTTACTGACGTGGACAGAGGTGGTCTCTCGGTCCCCAATGTAGTACACTACTACTGGGCGACGCATTTGAGAGTGATACCCTTTTGGGCTACACAGCTGGCATTTACCAAATGGGTTGAAATTGAAAAATTATGGCTTGCCCCCATACACCCCAACACCCTACTATGGCTCCGGACCCCTGTGGTGGACCATCCTCCGCTATTGGGGCCGATGACTTTTACTAAATACATTTGGACCACGTGCTCCCAAAGGTTTACGCTGGCTTCTGAAAAATCATCTATGATCTCCTTCTTATATAACCCGGCAATACCTAGTAGCCTGTCCGCGCCGTTGGTCCGCGTCTGGTCGTCGTTGGGACTCTTCCATTTGGCGGACATTGTGGATGCCTCTAAATTGACCTTCAAATCCTTTTCCCAGTTGCAAGAACAAGTTAATTTACCTCGGGCAGAGTTTTTTCACTACTTGCAGATCCGTCATTATGTGCACACAACTCTTGGGTCCCTCCAAGTTTCTGTGCCCACGCAATTTGAGCGCATCTGTCGTTCGGGTACTAGTATGAGAGGTTTGATCTCCGTGATCTATCATCTCCTAACCGCCCCGACAGAGGGATCCTCTCCTCACCACAAGTATATGGATAAATGGGCTACGGACATTGGCTCTCCTCTTTCGCACTCGGCCTGGCAGGTGGTGTGGAGCAGGACCGCAAAATCGTCCATTTGCACTGCTTATAAAGAAACACAGTACAAACTGTTGATGCATTGGTACCACACCCCAGCCCTTTTGCATTCATTGAATCCGACCATCCCATCAGTGTGCTGGAGGTGTCAGGAGGGAGTGGGCTCTCTATTTCATATATTCTGGACTTGTCCATTAGTTGTGCCATTTTGGGAGGAGGTGAGGGATATTGTCCAATCCCTTTTCTCACTGCCAGTGGTACTGGATCCTAAAACTTACTTACTGAATCTTCCCCCTCAGCGATTGAACAGGCATTCGTCCAGGCTATTCCTGCTCTTGTGTCTAGCGGCCAAGTCACTAATAGCTAAACAATGGAAGCAAAGAAACCCTCCATCTACAGCCATGTTTCTTGCTAAAGTACGAGATATCAGGTCGCTTGATTATCTTACCGCCTCTCTAAACAACACTGTGGATCAGTTCAATGCCATCTAGCTATCGTGGGATACCCATCCTACCTACTGTTAGACACCGGGGATCCTGTACTCTACTACTCCCTCCCCCCCCTCTTCAAATTTTTTTTTTTTTCTTTTCCCTTTTCCACCCTCCTTCCCCACACCCTCGTCTTTTTCCTGTTTTTGTTTTGTGTACTTGATTATGTACCATCTAGGGTTCCGCTCAGAGATTTTCGCCAATCAATTATTTTGCTTTGTAATTACCATGCGGAACACCATCCCGGCTTTGCGCAAAAGAGTTTTCTTCGTTATTGTCTTTTATATTATAATAAAAAATATGTGTACTTTATTGTACCAATAAAACATACAGTTGAAAAAAAAAAAAAAAAAAAAAAGAAGAGGCCAGCGCTCACAATGCATCAGTCACATGACCTGGCCCCAGCTCAGTGATTGTTCCTAGGATCACTGCTTCCCAATAACTGAACCAATCCTTGTCCCAACACAGAACCCAAAAAATGGTTTATCATCCATCAGGACAAACGTCCAGAAATGTACCGCATACAAATAGTGAGCAGTGAAACCTGACATAATGTGAATATCAGACAGGATTAGGACATCTGCAGTTTTCGGACTCCCATAATTATTCTAAACTAAAGACCTTCTTTTGGAATTACGTAGAGGACCAAGTTGGAAGAAGATCCTCAATCCACATCAATAAAAAATGTCAAGGACCAAAGTCAAGGAATTTCACGTCCGACTACAATGGAGGACAGGTAAAGGACATGTACATTATATTTGTCTCGCAAATGCAAATCTTATGTCATGGGACCTCCACCAGAATACACACTTCCTTCACACTCCTTGATTAGGCCATTGCTTTTTGTCACCGGGGGTCTATAAACAGTGTTTAAAGGGGTTTTCAAGAGAGGACTTATCTTAATGATAGATCATCGATATCTGATCAATGGGGTTGGGTGGAGATCATCTGTTTGAAGAGACCACAGTTCTCTGGTGAGCTTTGCAGCCCCATCACAGCATAATAAGCATAGCGCCACACCTCGGATAGTGGCTGTGCTTGGTATTGCAGCCCAAGCTTATTCACTTGAAAGGGACGGCACAGTTGTAATTACATTGCAAAGAAGACGGCGTGCAGGTAATTTTCAAGCGGGAGCAGCACTTGTATGAGCACCGCAACCTGGTCAAACAGCTGACAGGGATGCTGGGAGTGGGACCCTAGCTGATCGAATATTGATGACCCATTCTGAGGATAGGTCATCAATATTAATCCTCTGCACAACCCCTTTATTGTCCACCATTAATATTTTTTCGCACATTTTTGGGATTTCCTCTGAAAGGAAACATTTCTTTGCATAACATTTCTCTGCATTATGCTGTTATCATGAGGCTACAAAGGTCACATCAATTGTAAAAGATGACTATACCTGGAATCTGCCCTTCATGATTGTCATTATCAGCTGGAGACTGAGGTGCAGAAGGAAACAAGTTGAAGGTATATAACCTATGAGAACATCATAATACACACCTCAGCTGCTGCAGAACCTCATAATACACACCTCAGCTACTGCATAGCCTCATAATACACACCTCAGCTGCTGCAGAACCTCATAATACACACCTCAGCTGCTGCAGAACATCATAATACACACCTCAGCTGCTGCAGAACCTCATAATACACACCTCAGCTACTGCAGAACATCATAATACACACCTCAGCTACTGCAGAACATCATAATACACACCCCAACTGCTGCAGAACATCATAATACACACCTCAACTGCTGCAGAACATCATAATACACACCTCAGCTGCTGCAGAACATCATAATACACACCTCAGCTGCTGCAGAACCTCCTAATACACACCTCAGCTGCTGCAGAACATCATAATACACATCTCAGCTGCTGCAGAACCTCATAATACACACCTCAGCTGCTGCAGAACCTCATAATACACACCTCAGCTACTGCAGAACCTCATAATACACACCTCAGCTGCCGAACATCATAATACACACCTCGGCTGCTGCAGAACATCATAATACATACCTCAGCTGCTGTAGAACATCATAATACACACCTCAGCTGCTGCAGAACCTCATAATACACACCTCAGCTGCTGCAGAACATCATAATACAAACCTTAGATGTTGCAAACCAGGGCTGCCCCAGGAGATGTGGGTTTTAGACACACACAGTAGCCACATCAGGACCTCCTTGTGGTAACCCAGCCTTTATTTTTAACAAAGACATTCCTCAGCATGAACTGTATTGTATTTCTTTTTTGCAAAGTAGGGATGTTCCTGCTGATGAACCAGCGGCTCCTCCAACTCTCAGCCCCCAAGAGAAAAGCACTGGACAGGTATGTACACTGCGGGACTATTCCATAGGAAGCCTTTCAGCACATTTCACATGCATTTATTTGACACAAGGTGGTAAAGGGGCGATTGCTGATGATTGCTTCATGTTTGTGCCGATTCCGTTGCCTCTTTAACAACAAGTGTCTAAACAGGTTTATCATATATCAGGACGGACGTTCAAAAATGTACCGCACACGGTGAGCGGTGAAACCTGACACAGTGTGAATATTAGACAGGATTAGGAAATCTGTACCAATTTTCGGACTCTCATAATTATTCTAACTAAAGGCCTTCTTTTGAAATTACGTAGAGGACCAGATTGGAAGAAGATCCTCAGTCCATAGCCTTCCAAGACACAGATGATGAATTGCTCCTGCAGCCAACCACAATGGAGAACAGGTAAAGGACATGTACATTATGTTTGTGTCGCAAATCTTATGTCACGCAACCTCCACCGGACTACACACCTCATTCACACTCCTTGACTAGTGTATTGCTTTTTGCTACCGTGAGCCTATACAGAGGGCTTAAAGGGGTTCTCCGGGAATTAAGAAAATTAAAATACTTAAATATTACTTCATTATAAATTTTCCCAAATACCTTTCATTATTTATAATGCCTTGTTTTGTCCGGGGTGCAGTCATCAGGGGAAACAAAATGGCCGCCATCCTATTAGTACACACAAAACTTGTCCTAATCACACAGCAGGACAAGTTACTTCACAACACTGAGGTAAAGAGCTGCCTCATCCTCCTCTCTGCTCGTCAGGGATTATGATCCTGAATGCAGATGATAAGATCTTCAGATGAATCTCTGGGGAATGGAGTCCATGAGGAAACATGAAGTACAGAGAGGACGGACAGGACAGACTGTGGTAATGGAGATTGCATACAAGAGCTACTGCTCATTAGCCACATCCCCTCCTCCTCTGGTGTCTCCTCCTCATCTCCATTCCCACAGAGATTCACCTGTATTCAAGATCATAATCCCTGACAAGCAGAGCAGAGAGGAAGGTTAGACAGATCTTTAGTTCAGTGTTCTGAAGTAACTTGTCCTCATATGCGATTAGGACAGGTTTTGTGTGAACTAATAGGACGGCAGCCATTTTATTTCTCCTAATGATTGCTCCCCAGACAAAACGAGCCATTCTAAGTAATGAAAGATATTTGGGAATATATTTATTATAAAAATAATATTTAAGTATTTTCATTTTTTTTTATTCATGGAAAAACCCTTTAAAGGGGCTTTCCAGGATCAAAAGAGGACTTATTTTAATGATAGGTCATAAATATCTGATTGGGGAGGTTGGGAGGGGATCATCTGTTTGATGAGACCACAGTGTCTCTATCATTCTGCACTCAATACAACATAATGACAAAGTGAAATCAGAATCTTAGGAATTTTTGCAAATGTATTAAAAAGCAAAAACTAAAATTCAACCTTGACATAAGTTTTCAGGCCCTTTGTTGTGACGCTATCTCATACCTCCCAACTGTCCCAGATCCAGCGGGACAGTTCTGGATTTCAGTGGCTGTCCCGCTGTCCCGGTACGGGGAAGGTATGTCCCGCTTTCTTGCAGTTGCCATAATGAAGCATAGAGCCAGCATCGCCTACCTGCTTCATTATTCCTCCTCCCCGCTGGCTTTCTGCACCTCTTGTCTGTGCAGGGGCGGGGCTGGCTGACAGTCAGCTTAGGCTCCGCCCCCTCCACATACCAGAGCAGCCCATGTTCTGCTGCTGCTGCTAGAAAGAAGGTAAGTTTATAGTGTTTATTTTTTTACTTTCTGTGAGGGGCAAAATGTAGGCATATTACTGAGGGCACAGCTGTACATATTACTGGGGGGCACAGCTGGGCATATTACTGGGGGGAACAGCTGGGCATATTACTGGGGGGAACAGCTGGGCATATTACTGGGGGGCCCAATGTGGGCATATTACTGGGGGCACAGCTGGGCATATTACTGGGGGGCCCAATGTGGGCATATTACTGGGGACACAGCTGGGCATATTAATGGGTGGTACGATGTGGGCATATTACTGGGGGCACAATGTGGGCATATTACTGGGATCACAATGTGGGCATATTACTGGGGGCACAGCTGGGCATAATTCTGTGAACATACAATGTGGGCATAAATACTGTGCAGTGGCATGAAGGGGAGTAATTACTATGTGGGGGCAGTAAGGGCACTGGGTGGGATTAGGCGTATAGTTAGGTTTTGGGCGGAGGGACAATATGTCCCTCTTTGGTGGTTTACAAAGTTGGGAGGTATGCTGTCTGTCCAATATAGCACAAAAAAGTGGGTAGAATAATGTAGTAGATTATTTCATTCAGCATCATTTTTTCTTCCCCAAGACCCTGTGGTTAAGGAACGTTACTGTTGGACATTGGTTACTGTCCTGGTGTTAAAGTGTAACTGTCATTTAATTAATTTTTTTTTTTGTAATGTATAGGGGCAATAGTGAGCATTTTGTAATATACTTTAGTTACTGAATTTGTCCATTTTGTCCCTTAGCAGTGCATCCATCTATCTATCCATCCATCTATCCATCTATCTATCCATCCATCTATCTATCTATCTATCTATCTATCTATCTATCTATCTATCTATCTATCTATCTATCTATCATCTATCTATCTATTTATCTCTCAGTATATTTTACATATAGTTTTCTGTCCCGCTACAATCTCTACATTGACAGTCTGTGTTCTCTCTGTATAGTAAAATGCCCAGCGTGCTGTGTAACCAGCTGATGGGAGATGAATGCAAGCGGGCAGACAGTACTTGCTATTGAGAACGCAAGGAGACAGGGAAAAGGTGTTTTACATTGTATAGAGAGCGTTATATACTCTAACTGTATACAGGGACTGTATTTAACTGTCCCTATATATAGTACAACAGCTGTTCCCTGTCTCCCTGTCTTCTCAAGTGAGCGCTGACTGCCCACTCTCATTTATCTCCTGTCAGCTGCTTATAATAGCACGCCGGGCATACACCTATACAGAGGCATTAGATCGAGGTACAGTACAGACCAAAAGTTTGGACACACCTTCTCATTCAAAGAGTTTTCTGTATTTTCATGACTATGAAAATTGTAGATTCACACTGAAGGCATCAAAACTATGAATTAACACATGTGGAATTATATACTTAACAAAAAAGTGTGAAACAACTGAAAATATGTCTTATAGTCTAGGTTCTTCTAAGTAGCCACCTTTTGCTTTGATTACTGCTTTGCACACTCCTGGCATTCTCTTGATGAGATTCAAGAGGTAGTCACCTGAAATGGTTTTCACTTCACAGGTGTGCCCTGTCAGGTTTAATAAGTGGGATTTCTTGCCTTATAAATGGGGTTGGGACCATGAGTTGTGTTGGGCAGAAGTCAGGTGGATACACAGCTAATAGTCCTACTGAATAGACTGTTAGAATTTGTATTATGGCAAGAAAAAAGCAGATAAGTAAAGAAAATCGAGTGGCTTACTTTAAGTGCAGTCGCAAAAACCATCAAGCGCTACAAAGAAACTGGCTGACATGAGGACCGCCCCAGGAAAGGAAGACCAAGAGTCACCTCTGCTGCGGAGGAGAAGTTCATCCGAGTCACCAGCCTCAGAAATCGCAGGTTAACAGCAGCTCAGATTAGAGACCAGGTCAATGCCACACAGAGTTCTAGCAGCAGACACATCTCTACAACAACTGTTAACAGGAGACTGTGTGCAGCAGGCCTTCATGGTGGAAACCACTGCTAAGGACAGGCAACAAGCAGAAGAGACTTGTTTGGGCTAAAGAACACAAGGAATGGACATTAGACCAGTGGAAATCTGTGCTTTGGTCTGATGAGTCCAAATTTGAGATCTTTGGTTCCAACCACCGTGTCTTTGTGCGACACAGAAAAGGTGAACGGATGGACTCTACATGCCTGGTTCCCACCGTGAAGCATGGAGGAGGAGGTGTGATGGTGTGGGGGTGCTTTGCTGGTGACACTGTTGGGGATTTATTCAAAATTGAAGGCATACTGAACCAGCATGGCTACCACAGCATCTTGCAGCGGCATGAACCCTGAACCCAATCCAGATGGTTTGGGGTGAGCTGGACTGCAGAGTGAAGGCAAAAGGGCCAACAAGTGCTAAGCATCTCTGGGAACTTCTTCAAGACAGTTGGAATACCATTCTGAATAGTTACTCTCCGGACACGGTCCTTCAACCAGTTTTCAATCCAATTACAGACTATACTTTCCAAGCCTATAGACCTCACTTTACCTATTAAACGTCTATAAGGGACAGTATCAAAAGCCTTTGCAAAATCCGGAAACACTACATCCACGTCCGCCCCTCTGTCCAGGCTGCTACTCACCTCACTACATCCACGGCCACCCCTCTGTCCAGGCTGCTACTCACCTCACTACATCCACGGCTGCCCCTCTGTCCAGACTGCTACTCACCTCACTATATCCACAGCTGCCACTCTGTCCAGGCTTCTACTTACCTCACTACATCCACGGCCGCCCCTCAGTCCAGGCTTCTACTTACCTCACTACATCCACGGCCGCCCCTCTGTCCAGGCTGCTACTCACCTCACTACATCCACGGCCGCCCCTCTGTCCACGCTGCTACTCACCTGACTACATCCACGGCCGCCCTTCTGTCCAGGCTGCTAATTACCTCACTACATCCACGGCCGCCCCTCTGTCCACGCTGCTACTCACCTCACTACATCCACGGCCGCCCCTCTGTCCAGGCTTCTACTTACCTCCTCATAAAAACAAATAAATAAAAAGTTAATAGAGTTGATAAAAGCTAATCAGAAAGTTTTGTGTACCCCAAAATGACACCATTAAAAACTACAACTTGTCTTGTAAAAAAACAAGCCCTCATATAGCTACATAGATGGAAAAATAAAAAAGTTATAGCTCTTGGAAGGCGATGATGAAAAAAAGGAAGAAAAACTCTTGGTCAGTAAGGTCCAAAACAGACTGGTCACTAAGGAGTTAATGTTCATCACCATTGTTCACCCTTGGGTCGTGGCTTAACTTGGCCAGAATTTTTTAGGGGAGAGGTGGAAACCCTAGTTGTTCCGTAGCAGCTGTATTTTACTTTGGGTATCCTTAGGAGGCTATTACACGTTGTGATAAATCTGCGTGCATTTGATTGGCCTCAGCGTGTAATACCACCCCTGGCTTTAGGACCACCCAGTTACGTGAAGAAGATGACATCATTAACCCTTAATCCTCGTGGCAAATGCACCCCTCCCCAGCTCCCCATTCATGGTATGATAAATGATATAAGATATTGTGACTTCTGCCCTTTGAACGTTCTTTAGTTCCTTGTCACGCCCAGGAAATCTAAGCTGCAGAAAGTGAAAGTAAAACTGTAGTGATTCTTGTATTCAGATCTCAGAGGAGAGACGAGGGTCTCAGAAGACGACCCGGGGGTAGGATGATCGCTGCTATCTCCGCCATTGCTGTGGTTGTATTTGGAATATTGTATTTGAGGAGCACAAGCTACACATCGGTAAACTTTGCAGGTTCGTAAGTCTCCTGGACTGGGCGTGTAGTGGAGAGCCGGGGGGAGTACCGGGCAGAGTTCACACACTACAGTTTTTTGAAGCCTGGGAATGAGAACCCATTCACACGACTGTATGGCCGCCATGCCCATGTTGCAGGTCACAAGCGGTGGGTCCGCAAAATCCAGGCACTGGCTGAGTGAACTCCAGACTGCGGTGCGGACCCATTAACTTCAGTAGGTCTGCGATCCACAACATACGGCAAAACAGGCATGGAAACATACAGAAGCCCTGCCGTGCCCGTTCCTCCACACCGTGCCTCCACATAGAACATGTCCTATCTTTTGCCGTATGTCGTGGATTGTAGATCAATTGAAGCCAACGGGTCCACGCTGCCGGTGCTGTTTGCGGTCCACAACACAGGCACGGCGGCTGTGAATGGGGCGTAACAAATAAGGATCTGTCACCAGATTTCAGAATATAAGCTGTCTAATCCTTTTCAAAAGTTTTCCCACAAAATATTAAAAGAATTTTTAGGGACTTTAAAGAGCAACTGTCAGCAGGATCAACTCTATGAAACCAAGCATACTACGTGGTAAGGTTGACCCTGCTGATTAAAAATATACCAGTCTTGTGAAAATCGGTGGCAGCGTTCCTGAGAAAATAGATCTTTATTCTCTGTGCAAATGAGAACTTCAGGGCACTGAGGGGCGTGGCCAGCACTGGGAATCTGAGCGGCACCAGGAGGCTAGGCCCCGCCCATTGGTGCACTAAAGCCCTAATTTGTATAAATAATAAAAGTATTTTTTCTTGGGAACACCACAACCAATCTTCACAAGACAGGTATCATTTTAATCAGCTGGATCAACCCTACATGGCTATATGTATGGTTTAATGGGGTTGATCCTACTGAAATATACGCTTTAATATTGACAACCTAGACTTCAGATAAGCTTTAATATCATGTTTATTTAAATGGGTTGTCTCACATTGGCATTTATCGAGTAGATAAAGGTAATAAAAGGCACTTACTAATGCATTGTGATTGTCCAAACACAGCACTCTATATGAGCAACAGGACAGATTTCCCATTAAAACCAGTTGGAGGGCAGATTCTGTGTGGATTCTGTTGCTTAAAACATGGCAAATCCGTTGTGTGGAAATCCATAGGCAGCGAGCTCTCCTTAGTGGTGCTTATATCAATCCATATGCAGTGAGCTCCCCCTAGTGGTGCTTATATCAATCTGTATGCAGTGACCTCTCCCTAGTGGTGCTTATATCAATCCATATGCAGTGAGCTCCCCCTAGTGGTGGCTTTAATAATCCAAATGCATTGTGGTCCCCCTAGTGGTGCTTATATCAATCCATATGCAGTGAGCTCCCCCTAGTGGTGCTTATAGCAATCCATATGCAGTGAGCTCCCCCTAGTAGTGCTTATATCAATCTGTATGCAGTGACCTCTCCCTAGTGGTGCTTATATCAATCTGTATGCAGTGACCTCTCCCTAGTGGTGCTTATATCAATCCATATGCAGTGAGCTCCCCCTAGTAGTGCTTATATCAATCTGTATGCAGTGAGCTCCCCCTAATTGTGCTTATATTAATCCATATGCAGTGAGCTCCCCCTAGTGGTGGCTTTAATAATCCAAATGCATTGTGGTCCCCCTAGTGGTGCTTATATCAATCCATATGCATTGTGGTCCCCCTAGTGGTGCTTATATCAATCCATATACAGTGAGCTCCCCCTAGTGGTGACTATATCAATCCATATGCACTGAGCTCCTCCTAGTGGTGGCTTTATTAATCCATATGCAGTGAGCTCCCCCTAGTGGTGGCTGTATCAATCCTTATGCAGTGAGCTCCCCCTAGTGGTGGCAGCATGGAGCCAGGGTTCTGTAATTTATCAAGTCTGAAAAACAGAGCTTGTTCATATTTTGCAGTGAATTCCCATATTTTCTGTCAATATACTATATATGTCTATGATGGCAATATCTTGTCGACCAGTAATTCTTGTGCATTTCCCTTTTTCAGCTCTGGAGGAGGACTATTCCACCAATGTATTTGGGCAGCACTTGGTGGCGCCAGTGATTCTCAAGGCAGTACCTGATTTCTGGAATAACACCAACCCTAAGAAGCCCTTAGTCCTTTCCTTTCATGGTTGGACTGGTGGCGGCAAGAACCTTGTCAGCCAGATTCTGGTCAGGAATCTCTATCCTGCAGAGGCCAAGAGGAAAAAATGTGTACAGCTGTTTGATGTAACACACCATTTTTCCCCAGAAGAGAACATAGCGAAGGTAAAATACTGGGACAATATCCGGGACAGTGTGTGAATGTGTCCAGGGTGTTAAAAGGGTTTTCCAGGAATTGAATATCGATGACCTAACCTCAGGACAGGTTATCAACAACAGATTGGTGGGGGTCCGGCTCCTAGCACCACTGCTGATCAGCTGTTTTAAGCGTCCGCAGTGATATGGCCTCTTCATAGTATACAGAGCAGAGCGCCATATATTGTATTGTGGCCGTGTTTGGTATTGCAGGTCAATCCCATACACGTGAATGCAATGGCTGATGGAAATAATGTCACAAGGCAAAAACATCTGATCGTTGGGGGGTGCCGGGAGTCGGACCCCCATTACTTTAATATAGTTTGCAGATAGCTCATCAATATTTCAATCCCAGAACACCTTTCACTATATGCCTATCTGGGCCTTTGAAAGTGGCAAACTATGCAGTCCTACAGTGCACATTAGCTGCTCCTGCTGAAGGGGGCTAGGCTACAGAAAGTCTGCCCCCAAGATCTTGTGACCACGACAAATTTTAAATTAAATTAAAATTAAATTAAATAAAAATTGTCTAAAAGTCTATTTTTTCCCTTTTTTAATCAATCTCCTGGGTATAAATATAATAAAAATGACAAAAATAAATCTCGATGTCTCACCCAAAAAATGCCAAAAAATAAGAAAAATAAGTTACGGCTGTATGGAGTTTTTGGACACAGAGATGCCTATGATGTTTATTTTTTTGTTTATTTATTTTTATTTTGAAAAGGGGGGGTGATTTATTATTTTTTATTTTATTTTTTAAAATATTTTTAAGAGCTTTTTTTACAGTTTTTTTCCTACTTTCTTTTAGGCCCCCATGCGTCTAACATTATGCAATCGGTAGTTTACCACTTCTATTTATCAATGGAAATAAATTCATTAAAGGGTTATTCTCATCTTATACAATGGGGCATATCGCTAGGATATGCCCTCATTGTTTTATAGGTGCGGGTCTCACCGCTGGGACCCGCACCTATATCGAGAACGAAGCCTCCAAAGTAAATGAGGGCGGACTGCGCATGCGCAGCCGCCTTCCATTGATTTCTTTGGGGCTGGCGAAAATAGCATAGAAATGAATGGGAGCGGTGGCCGCGCATGTGCGGTGTGCTCCCATTCATTTCTATGGGAGTAGCGGGGGAGCTGTGCCTGGTGGTGGCCGGACCCCGGGAAACCTGGGGTCCTCCAGGCGCAGTGCTCCCCCTCCGATCTCGATATAGGTGCAGGTCCCAGCGGTGGGACCCGCACCTATAAGACAATGGGGGCATATCCTAACGATATGCCCCCATTGTATAAGATGAGAATACCCTTTTAACAGATAGAAGATTGAGTATATTGCAACGTAGTGCTGCCACCTGCAGGTCTATGTTGTAATATACCTTGGAAAAGCATCAGTGCCTCAGCAAGGTCTGGCCTTTCACAGACTACAATTGGCAACCCTAATCGCTGTGTGGGAGAGCCGTTTCAGGCCCAGAAGCGCAGAGTTTCTGGGTTTTGCACTCTCGGATGTTGTAGTCGCATTTGACCATAGTATCTGAAGGGTTAAATTACTGCAATTGGCGTTATCGCAGATTTCAGACATTAGCCCCAGGTATCAGCTGTATGAAACAGCAGAAACCCGGTGGCTTTGGCACCCTCTGCATACGGATTTCCTCCGTACAGCGGAAGTCTGGAAAGGGTTACTATTGCAAGGGATTGATACACAAAGTACAGTCATTGACAAAAAATACCGAACCCAGATAGAAATGTCGGATTGCTGCAAAACTCATCCTGCAGTTGTGTCACAGGATGATATGTTTGAGTGTCTGACTACACGCTGGGTTTTGGCACAAAAGTGTAAAGGTATAAGAGTGTTTCCCCCGCATCCCTATAAAAAGGCTCTCAGAGGCTACTTTTGGGTAGTGTATTTCTTGGTGAGAGATTGTTTACTACTAGACATGCCTCTAAGATGCACTCAAAAAAGTTTTCTCAGTGGACAGACTGAGAAGGGCACATCATTGGACTGAGAGAAGGAGGATGGCCATTTCTATGTATTACCCCCCATGTAGCCTGTTCTGACATAGCTGTTGGGGGCAGTGGTTTCGTGAGGGCACACATACACCAAGAACAGGCTCTGGCGGTCCAGACAGACCACCAGTAGAGACGATCATTTAATCTGCCGTCAAGCACGTGCAGCTCCCACAGTTTTGTTGTCCACTATGCAGACACAGGTGGCATCTTCATTACACATCCCTGTCTCCACCTGGACCACTTCTAGGTGCTTAGCAGAAGACAATTTGGCATGGCGCTCATTACCCATCCTGCCATTGACAGCCAGCTGTCACCTTCATTTGCAGTGGTGTCAGGAATGAGAAACCTGGACTGCTCCGGTCTAGAACCTTATTATCTTTAGTGATGAATCCAGGTTCTATTTGGGATCCCATACAGTCTGCTTCATGTATGGAGGCATACATGTGAGCACTTCAATCCTGACTTGGAGCAACACACTGACCCAACTGCTGGTGTGATAATCAGGGGAGCCATCGCATATGACAATCGGTCACCCCCAGTAGTGACACCAGGAATACTATCAGCTCAGCGATATTTGCAGGACATCCTGCGGCCACATGTGTTCCTCTCATGGCAGGGCCAGGCTAGAGGCGGTCCAACAGGGTCCTAGAGCCTCCTTTCAATTGTACAGTTTTCTCCAATAGACGTCTCCTTTCACTCTTATATTGTAAGCGCTCTCATATATCATCATTACATTCACACATTAAAAGTTTCATTCCATTCCAACAACTGCTTCTTAGTGCGGTATTTAAATTTTTTTTTTGTTAAACAGTGTAAATTAGACAATTGTACTGCATACATTTTCTTTGTTTTGATAGGACACTATAAAAAAGCGCATCCATGGTACAGTGATGCAGTGTGAACGGGCCATCTTCATATTTGATGAGATGGATAAGATGCCGCCAGGCCTCATTGATGTCATCAAGCCTTACCTGGATACCTATGAACAACTGGACGGATTATCTTTCCGAAAATGCATATTTATCTTCCTCAGGTAAGCTCAACCATGTTATATGGTTTTCTAGTCCTCATGATGGCACATAGGGTGGCATAGGTAATGCCAGGCGCTGGTAACATAATGTGATCATTTGGGTGGCCATAGTGGGGAATACAATGCAAGCTGTTAAAGGATTATACAACATGTAATAGTAACTTCTAATACGTTAAGTAGCTCTAGTAGCTTCGAGTAAGCTTTCTATGTTACCCCAGTGCAGGATTCACAGCTACACTACTCAACATTGATGTATAATGCTGATAATTAGGTATGGAGACTGTGCAGGGAAAACTGGTTAGTTTGCAGGTCATATGCTCTGTGGTACTTGGCCAGATACCCCATAACCTCTGAAGTATCACAGCATCTTCAGGCTTCACGTGTTTTATGTTGCAGTAATGCTGGAGGAGAGAAGATTACTGAGTTTGCCTTGGAGTTTTGGAGAAATAAACATAAAAGAGAAGACATTAAACTGTCTGATGTGGAAAGCCATTTATCAAAGCTTGCCTTCAACAAAAAGGGTAAGTTAGATAACCTGTGTCCGGGGTACTAGGAGGATTCATATAATCCACACAGGGATTTTCTGTAGTTTAAAGGGTGTTCCAGGATTTTTTTTTTTACTGATGGTCTCTGCCCATCACAGGCCATCAATATCTTAAAGGGAGTCTTTCACCTGTTTTTGTCCTATATAACTAAGAGCACTGCCCCACAGAAGATTGCAGACACATCCCAGACATACCTGTGTGCACTCTGTGTGTATTACATGTCACATCCCAGACATACCTGTGTGCACTGTGTGTCTGTATTACATGTCACATCCTAGACATACCTGTGTGTACTGTGTGTGTGTATTACATGTCACATCCCAGACATACCTGTGTGCACTGTGTGTGTATTACATGTCACATCCCAGACATACCTGTGTGCACTGTGTGTGTATTACATATCACATCCCAGACATACCTGTGTGCACTGTGTGTCTGTATTACATGTCATATCCCAGACATACCTGTGTGCACTGTGTGTCTGTATTACATGTCACATCCCAGACATACCTGTGTGCACTGTGTGTCTGTATTACATGTCACATCCCAGACATACCTGTGTGCACTGTGTGTCTGTATTACAAGTCACATCCCAGACATACCTGTGTGCACTGTGTGTATTACATGTCACATCCCAGACATACCTGTGTGCACTGTGGTCTGTATTACATGTCACATCCCAGACATACCTGTGTGCACTGTGTGTATTACATGTCACATCCCAGACATACCTGTGTGCACTGTGTGTATTACATGTCACATCCCAGACATACCTGTGTGCACTGTGTGTGTGTATTACATGTCACATCCCAGACATACCTGTGTGTACTGTGTGTCTGTATTACATGTCACATCCCAGACATACCTGTGTGTACTGTGTGTCTGTATTACATGTCACATCCCAGACATACCTGTGTATACTGTGTGTCTGTATTACATGTCACATCCCAGACATACCTGTGTGCAATGTGTCTGTATTACATGTCACATCCCAGACATACCTGTGTGCACTGTGCGTCTGTATTACATGTCACATCCCAGACATACCTGTGTGCACTGTGTGTGTGTATTACATGTCACATCCCAGACATACCTGTGTGCACTGTGTGTCTGTATTACATGTCACATCCCAGACATACCTGTGTGCACTGTGTCTGTATTACATGTCACATCCTAGACATACCTGTGTGCACTGTGTGTGTGTATTACATGTCACATCCCAGACATACCTGTGTGCACTGTGTGTCTGTATTACATGTCACATCCCAGACATACCTGTGTGCACTGTGTGTCTGTATTACATGTCACATCCCAGACATACCTGTGTGCACTGTGTCTGTATTACATGTCACATCCCAGACATACCTGTGTGCACTGTGTGTCTGTATTACATGTCACATCCCAGACATACCTGTGTGCACTGTGTGTCTGTATTACATGTCACATCCCAGACATACCTGTGTGCACTGTGTGTGTATTACATGTCACATCCCAGACATACCTGTGTGCACTGTGTGTGTATTACATGTCACATCCCAGACATACCTGTGTGCACTGTGTGTATTACATGTCACATCCCAGACATACCTGTGTGCACTGTGTGTGTGTATTACATGTCACATCCCAGACATACCTGTGTGCACTGTGTGTGTGTATTACATGTCACATCCCAGACATACCTGTGTGCACTGTGTGTGTATTACATGTCACATCCCAGACATACCTGTGTGCACTGTGTGTATTACATGTCACATCCCAGACATACCTGTGTGCACTGTGTGTGTGTATTACATGTCACATCCCAGACATACCTGTGTGCACTGTGTGTGTGTATTACATGTCACATCCCAGACATACCTGTGTGTACTGTGTGTCTGTATTACATGTCACATCCCAGACATACCTGTGTGCACTGTGTCTGTATTACATGTCACATCCCAGACATACCTGTGTGCACTGTGTGTCTGTATTACATGTCACATCCCAGACATACCTGTGTGCACTGTGTGTGTGTATTACATGTCACATCCCAGACATACCTGTGTGCACTGTGTGTCTGTATTACATGTCACATCCCAGACATACCTGTGTGCACTGTGTCTGTATTACATGTCACATCCCAGACATACCTGTGTGTACTGTGTGTCTGTATTACATGTCACATCCCAGACATACCTGTGTGCACTGTGTGTGTATTACATGTCACATCCCAGACATACCTGTGTGCACTGTGTGTGTATTACATATCACATCCCAGACATACCTGTGTGCACTGTGTGTCTGTATTACATGTCATATCCCAGACATACCTGTGTGCACTGTGTGTCTGTATTACATGTCACATCCCAGACATACCTGTGTGCACTGTGTGTCTGTATTACATGTCACATCCCAGACATACCTGTGTGCACTGTGTGTCTGTATTACATGTCACATCCCAGACATACCTGTGTGCACTGTGTGTATTACATGTCACATCCCAGACATACCTGTGTGCACTGTGTGTCTGTATTACATGTCACATCCCAGACATACCTGTGTGCACTGTGTGTATTACATGTCACATCCCAGACATACCTGTGTGCACTGTGTGTATTACATGTCACATCCCAGACATACCTGTGTGCACTGTGTGTGTGTATTACATGTCACATCCCAGACATACCTGTGTGTACTGTGTGTCTGTATTACATGTCACATCCCAGACATACCTGTGTGTACTGTGTGTCTGTATTACATGTCACATCCCAGACATACCTGTGTATACTGTGTGTCTGTATTACATGTCACATCCCAGACATACCTGTGTGCAATGTGTCTGTATTACATGTCACATCCCAGACATACCTGTGTGCACTGTGCGTCTGTATTACATGTCACATCCCAGACATACCTGTGTGCACTGTGTGTGTGTATTACATGTCACATCCCAGACATACCTGTGTGCACTGTGTGTCTGTATTACATGTCACATCCCAGACATACCTGTGTGCACTGTGTCTGTATTACATGTCACATCCTAGACATACCTGTGTGCACTGTGTGTGTGTATTACATGTCACATCCCAGACATACCTGTGTGCACTGTGTGTCTGTATTACATGTCACATCCCAGACATACCTGTGTGCACTGTGTGTCTGTATTACATGTCACATCCCAGACATACCTGTGTGCACTGTGTCTGTATTACATGTCACATCCCAGACATACCTGTGTGCACTGTGTGTCTGTATTACATGTCACATCCCAGACATACCTGTGTGCACTGTGTGTCTGTATTACATGTCACATCCCAGACATACCTGTGTGCACTGTGTGTGTATTACATGTCACATCCCAGACATACCTGTGTGCACTGTGTGTGTATTACATGTCACATCCCAGACATACCTGTGTGCACTGTGTGTATTACATGTCACATCCCAGACATACCTGTGTGCACTGTGTGTGTGTATTACATGTCACATCCCAGACATACCTGTGTGCACTGTGTGTGTGTATTACATGTCACATCCCAGACATACCTGTGTGCACTGTGTGTGTATTACATGTCACATCCCAGACATACCTGTGTGCACTGTGTGTATTACATGTCACATCCCAGACATACCTGTGTGCACTGTGTGTGTGTATTACATGTCACATCCCAGACATACCTGTGTGCACTGTGTGTGTGTATTACATGTCACATCCCAGACATACCTGTGTGTACTGTGTGTCTGTATTACATGTCACATCCCAGACATACCTGTGTGCACTGTGTCTGTATTACATGTCACATCCCAGACATACCTGTGTGCACTGTGTGTCTGTATTACATGTCACATCCCAGACATACCTGTGTGCACTGTGTGTGTGTATTACATGTCACATCCCAGACATACCTGTGTGCACTGTGTGTCTGTATTACATGTCACATCCCAGACATACCTGTGTGCACTGTGTCTGTATTACATGTCACATCCCAGACATACCTGTGTGCACTGTGTGTCTGTATTACATGTCACATCCCAGACATACCTGTGTGCACTGTGTGTGTATTACATGTCACATCCCAGACATACCTGTGTGCACTGTGTGTGTATTACATGTCACATCCCAGACATACCTGTGTGCACTGTGTGTGTGTATTACATGTCACATCCCAGGCATACCTGTGTGCATTGTGTGTGTGTATTACATGTCCAGGAAAAGCACTTTTATTCTGCAGGAAAACAGCTCCCAAGTGCCCAGCTGAAAGTACAGGTATGTCTGGGATGTGACATGTAATACAGACACACAGTGCACACAGGTATGTCTGGGATGTGACATGTAATACAGACACACAGTGCACACAGGTATGTCTGGGATGTGACATGTAATACAGACACACAGTGCACACAGGTATGTCTGGGATGTGTCTGCAATCTTCTGTGGGGCAGTGCTCTTAGTTATATAGATGAAGATTAGGTGACAGGCTCCCTTTAAAGGTGGTTGTCTGGTGCCGACACCCCACCTTCAATGAGACCACCCCTGCAACAACCAGCTCTGTCCAGTAAACTGTTGACAGACTTGTGTAGTTCCAGCACCAACTTCCGGTGCCAGAGCTATTCTGACTGGCAGGGATGCAGTGATCAGATATTGATGGGCTATCTCTATACTGGGCATACAGTATGTCATTAATATCAGAAAACACCTAGCTGTTCGAAGTGCGCTGCAGCCACTTCATAGTATATTAGGAATAGTGCCGCCCACTGTATTATGGCTGTGCTTCATATTGCAGCTCAGTCCCATCCACTTGAATGGAACTGAGCTACAGAAAGCCCATGTGGTTTAAGGATTTGACGTCACAGGGCAAGAAAGAGGCCACAGTGCCCACCCAAGATGTGTGGCCCCTTTAAACAGATGATTGGTAGGGTTGCTAGAAGGTGAAATTAGCACCGACTTAATATTGATGGCCTATCCTGATGATCAGTTCATCAGTATATTGAAGGAGTTGTCGAGGACTTGAAAAAGATGGCTACTCTCTTCCAAAAACAGCACCACGCCTGTCCACAGGTTGTGTGTGGTATTATAGCTGAGTCCCACGTCAATGGAACTGAGCTGTAATACCAGATACAACCCATGGACAGGGGTGGAGCTGTTTTTATAATAAAGCAGCCATCTTGGACAACCTCTTTAAGCCCCAGAAAACCCATTTAATCCCTTGACAACATACATTGTATATTTATGGCAGATGTTATCTCTTTAAATTGAAGCCTGCTCCACTCCACACAGAGTGCTTGTTTCGTACAGCAGACACCCAGGGCTAATATCTGCAATAACATCAATCGCAGACATTTAACCCAACAGGTGACCACGGCATCTGCGATGGCTTTCCCCAGGAGCACTGCGCTTCCGGGGCTCGAACGGCTTTCCCAACGATGAGATTGGGGAAGCTGTTCATTGTCTGCAATAGCCTGGGTCTCTCTGAAGAAACTCAACCTATTACAGCTGTGTTTTTATGGAGGCCTGCAGATGGCAAGGATCCATAGGAACACAGAGAGTCTGCAATACATTGCAATGATAATTCATTGGAATGTAAGGCAAAAGCGATCTGAACATTGTATATTCAAGATCCCTAGGGGGCTTAAAAAAGTTAAAAAAAAAAAGAAGTAAAAGAAAAGTTGTTTAAAATATAACAAAATATAAAAAGTCAAATATCTCCCTTTCCTTATAGTAAAAAATAAACATCATAGGCATCAACACGTTCCAAAATGCCTGAACTAGTAAAATATAACTGGATTTATCCCATACAGTGAACGGAAAAAAATAAAAATATACGATTTGCACAGTTTTTTTTGTCTCATAATCCCCCTAAAAAAAAATTTAATAAAAAGTCATACACACTCCAAAATAGTATTGGCCAAAATGAGCCCTCACACAGCTCTCAATTTTTCCCCCGACACAAGAAAAACTATATAAATGTGGTATCGCTGTAATCATATTGACCCAGAGAATGAAGGGAACAGGTTATTTTACCCCATAGGGCAGGCATGGCTAACCTGCGGCTCTCCAGCTGTTGTAAAACTACAATTCCCACCATGCCCTGCTGTAGGCTGATAGCAGAAGGCAGTCTGGGCATGCTGGGAGTTTTGCAACAGCTGGAGAGCCTCAGGTTGGCCATCCCTGCCATAGGGAATGCTGTAAAAACAAAACCCATAAAACTATGGCACAGTTGCATTTTTGTTTCCAATTTCACCCCATCTGGAATTTTTTTTCCATTTGCTCATTACATTGTATGCTATATTAATTGTTGCCAATAGAAAGTGCTACTTGTCCAGCAAGAAACAAGTCTAACAGAAAAGTAAAAAAGTTATGGTTCCTGGAAGGCAGAAGACGTAAAAAACAAAAATGCAAAAACAGAAAATCGTCTGGTCCTTTAAGGGTTAATATGAAATTTTGGCAAAGACAATATATAGGTCAGGGATGGCCAACTTGTGGCTCTCCAGCTGTTGTAAAACTACAATTCCCACCATGCCCTGCTGTAGGCAGTCTGGTCATGCTGGGAGTTGTAGTTTTGCAACAGCTGGAGGGCCATAGGTTGGCCATCCCTGATATAGGTGATAACTGCCAGACTGGTGAAACCCTCACCAATTTCCAGAACTCACTTTATGTTAAAGGATGTCTTGTAGGAATGGGGCCCTATTCCAAGCTTGTCTACAGGGCCCATGCGCACCCTGGTAAAGCTTCTGCATGTTTTTCCTTTTAGGTGGATTCTGGCACAGTAGTCTGATAGACAGAAATCTGATTGACGTCTTTGTGCCGTTCCTTCCTTTGGAAGAAGAACATGTAAGGATGTGTGTGAGGGCAGAGCTTCGTCACCGCGACAGAACGATAAATGAAGAACTGGTCACTAAAATCGCTGGAGAAATGTCCTACTACCCTGAGAGGGAGAGGGTCTACTCTGTGAAAGGCTGCAAAACTGTGGCCACAAAAATCAGTCTGTTCCTTTAATCCAGGATTTAAAAATGGACCAGCAATATCAGATTGGTGGGGTCCGACTCTCAGCACCCGCACCACCAGCTGCTTGAAGGGACTATGGTGCTCGTTGTTTACTTTGGTCTGTAATGCACAGTTCCATACTTGTAGTGGTGGCATCCATTTTTAACACCGTGATAAGTCCTACAAGTTTGGAATTTTTTTCTTCACAACACACATGAGCCATAACTTTTTTCTACATACCTATATGTACATTATTTTTGTTGGGGTAGATATAATTTAAAGGGGCTTTCTGGAAGTTCAATATTGATGGGCTATCCTCTGGATAGGTCATCCATATCTGATCAGTGGGGGTTCAACTCCTGGCACTCCCGCCAATCAGCTGTTTGAAGTGGGCACAGTACCCCCGTGAGTGCGGCAGCTTCCTCATAGCATGCCAAGCACAGCGCCGTACATCGTATGGTGGCTATGCTTGGTATTGCAGCCCAGGCCCATTCACTTCAATAGAACTGAGCAGTTCCTAGACCATGTGACCGATGATCATGACGTCACTGGCCTAGGAAGAGGCCGAGGTAGTGGAGCCAGGAATCAGACCCCCACGGATCAGATATTGATGACCTGTCCTCAGAATAAGCCTTAAGGCCCCATTCACTCAGCTGTATTTGCGGTCCCCATCCAATCCAAATTTTTTGCAGACCGGATGCGGACCCATTCATTCCAATAGGTCAGCTAAAAATGCCGATATTGTCCTCATATGTCTGTTCCATTGCCCCACAAAAAATAGAACATGTCTTATTCTTGTTTTTTTTGCAGACAAGGATAGGCATTGTTACAATGGATCCGCAAAAAAAACTGATGCAACACGGACGTCATCCGTATTTTTTGTAGACTGCAAACTACACACGGTGGTGTGAATGCACCCTTAAAGGGGTTATCAAAATTCTGAAACTGACCTCCCATGTGCTGGGCCCCTCACAGGTGATATACTTACCTAGCTCCCCGCCCCGCTCCTGGTCCCCACACAGCTGCTGTTTCTCCCTGCACAAGGATGAAAACATCCGGTGTCAGGGGCGGAGCAGCCAATGGCAGATGGGAACGAGCCTCCCTAGCATCGCGGGAGGCTTGTCCCCGTCCCCACCTGCCATTGGCTGCTCCCCCTGACACTGGATATTTTCATCCCTGTACACGGAGAAGCTGCAGCGGAGGTGCGGAGACCAGGAGCAGCGCAGGGAGCGTGGTAAGTATATTACCTGTGAGGGGCCAGTTTCAGAATTTGGATAACCCCTTTAATATTGAACGTCCAGAAAACCACTTTAAAGTTTAATTTAGATTGATTTTTATAGAAGAATGTAATTAAATTATCTTTTCAATTTGGGAATATCAAATATTATGCTTGTTACCTTTAGATTATTTTTTATTCAATTAAAAATATTTTATTAAAAAAAAGTTATTTTTTTTCTTTCGCGTTGCTGCTTTATTTTTTAAATTATTTCTATTATGGTAGTATTTTTATTTAGTTTAGGAGACTTTTACACTTTGAAAACTTTTTTCTTTTTATTAGTCATGTTATTAATCACGTGTAATGTCATGTGGCTATAAATCATGATGTTGCTTACTGTGTGTATATAATTCCCTTACAGGGGCTTATAAGTACAGTTCTGAGGACCATTGTTAGGCCCCAGACACACAGTATAACACTGTCGGTCATAGGCATCAATAGTGAAAAAAGAGCCCCCATGTGTGTCAGACAGATCTGCATTGACTATGGTACAGATGCTATATGGAAGGGATTGGAGTTTTCTCTGATCCTGGCTGTGAAAAAAATAAATAAAAATCATGTTCTCACTCACTCACATGCCACCACCATATTTCCAGATAAATACTTTACACACATTGATAAATCTCCCCCATGCAGCCCTTCATCTCCTGTTTCTCCTCTGCCGGAACAGACTGCCTGAGATAAAACCGCAGATGTGAACCCAGCCTAAGACACGTATATTTCATCCCCTCCCTAAAATACACAGTTCTCTTTTGAACAATTGGACATTTGGTTGGATAATCACCTCCAACCCCTGATTCAATGTCAGCCCACAGTTTTCCACTCGCCAGGACTGTCCCTGATTTTTAGAGACAGTCCCAGCAAAGTTGTCTTGGGCCTAAAATGTGTGGTGCTAAAGCAAACTGCCCCCACAGGTGGGTCTTCCCGGGTGGGTGGGGGGCATTCACAGGGGCTATATTTCCTGATTTTACCAACTGAAAGGTTGGTAAGTATGGTCTGTCTGAATTTGTTTGTGACTCCAGTGATATTCTAAGGGCTATGAAAAGTTTCTCTTGGTCACCAGAGTATAGGTGCATTACATGTGATACTGTTGCACTTTGCACATCCATTCCACATGGGGTACTACAGGCCTTGACAGGCCTTGACAGAGGGAAATTTAGAAAAACTGGTGTAGTTGCCCCTAGCAACCAATCAGATTTCTCTTTTCATGTTTCAAAGCTCCTTTGGAAAATGAAAGCTGGAATCTGATTGGCTGCTCTGGGCAACTAGGCCAGTTTTCCTTTACCCTAGTTCTGATTATCACCTCCTGTGATATAATTGAAAAAACAGGTGAAGACAAACACACATGGGCTGTGTCCAGGTGATGTAATCTGGGAATTTTTTTTAGATTTGTATTGGCAGGGCTGTCGTCTTCTACTTTCATTTTCTAGCAGCAGGAACTGAAATGCAAGTAAATAGTGAGCAAGTCTGCTGAAGCTAATGTGTCCCTCACCGCCTAACCCTGCCACTTGCTTTCGGTCCTGACAAACTAATCTTTTGTCAGGAGGATGAACCAAATGAGTAGTTCACTTTGAAGATCGCTGGTGAGCTACCCATCATTAGAAGTCAGTCCGTAGTGGAGTGAGCAGCCAGCCCCAGGGAATGTCAGCAGGAGAAAATGTCAAAAAGCAGCTTCCGAGGAAGGTAAGGAGAATTTATTCCGGATTGTTGAGTAGCCATTACAAAGGCAGAGCGCTGGACGTGCGGCTATGGACTTTACAGCATAGTTGTCTGGGTCAGAAGCTTCAGGGTTCCCAGTCATACCGAAGAGGCAGATTGGTCACCTGCTAAAGGACTACAACCCTCAGCTGGGCACTGTAGTATTTCTTATCTATAAGAAAAGCTCTGGGAAAACTTGGTTACCGCAACAGTTGACAGGATCTATAGCTACTTTTCAAGTAAGTATATTTGCACTTTTTGGTAACAAACTGTTATCTGTTTCACCAAAAGACGAACCATGGTTTTACACTCCGGCAGTAGGGAATCGTTTGGTTTTACACGGGCCACTGCCTTGCACCCCACAACTCAATACCTACAAACACCAAGGGCACTCTGAGCAACCACGAGGCAAGGGACACCCAAACCAGGGAAGAAAAGGTGCAAAGCTCTTGGGGAGCACTGGAGCAGATATACCACCACAGTCTTAACTACCACCCCCATCCAGTCCATCTCACGCCTCCTGACCAGGGGTTCTGTGCAATACTCCAGGTCTGGAAGTATCTGCAAATTTTTTAGGTATTATAATGTTATGTTTATTTTATGTTGTTTTGGATGTAAGTTCCAGTAAGAGGTATGGTTGGCAGGAACAGGGCTAACCACCCTGTTCCTCCCCTCTTGGTAGGAGTGGGTTGGTCCTGCATCCTGCCAGGCTGTGTAACCTAGAAGAGATAGGAAGCACGCCGATGAGCTCCTGCTCCTGTTAAAGTGTCTCCAGGGGGACCAACTCAAGTGAGCCTCAAGAAAGCACTTGAGAGACAAGACAGCAGAGTGAACAACAAAATCCTGCATTTCAGACACTGCAGCAAGGCAAGGGACTACGGCTCAGACACCCATCACCCAAAGCTACCACTAGAACAGATAAAGTTCAAGTCTGAATCTGACAGTGAACACCTATACACTCAAGTGCTAAGCTGCTGCCATCAAACCTGCCTCTATACCTCGGTTATTGGTGCTATACATTGTGTATTGTACGTGTTATACATTTACTTCTGGCATAATTCTTCAAACTACATTTCCACTGCACTAATCCCCATGGAGTAACGGCCTAAGGGAGAACACTGTGACACAACATCTCATCAGGACCACTACCACTCTCATTCTCTGCACTGGCTCCTTAGGGGCTCGATGTAGGTGCAAGATCATTCAATATTGTGATCCGTGAGGGCTACCATGTCACGGGCCAACACCTACAGAGATGCTTGAAAGCACTTGCATAGGGATGTAAAGACGGGAGGCAACCCTATCACCTATGCTGGAGCTTTCTGATATGCACAGTTCACATTGTTAGTGAGATGAAGGGGGAGTAGCGCCATGTTGGTGGGAGTGGATGCTGCTGATGACATAGGCCTGATCCCAACTTCCAGGCAGTGGATGCTGTTCTCTGGATCTCAGCAGCCATGAAAAACAGCTTGTATTATATACCAAGGCCAGTAGGTTGTTTTTATGATGAATGGCGGCAGCAGCACCATTGATCTGTTGGGGACTCTGCGCTGACAAGTGGCCACTAATGTAACCACTGACCGTTATCGGGCCTAGCTACACCGGGCAACAAGGACAGATTGTAGACAAGAAAATGCAAGAACCCTCAAAGAATTGTGGCACATGCCGGTATGTTATCAACTGATGGGAAATTCAACAGCAGAGGGAGGCCAATAGTAATTGTACAGCCACACGACGCCACTGCGGCTGCAAACCCCACGACCATGGAATAACACAGCAGCTTGCATCTTTGCAACTGATTGTTTATTCGCTGGTCACTTGGTATGCATCTCAGCTGCTGCAGAACATCATAATATACACTTCATCTGCTCCAGAACCTCATAATACACACCTCAGCTGCTGCAGAACATCATAACACACCTCAGCTATTGCAGAACATCATAATACACACCTCAGCTGCTGCAGAACCTCACAATACACACCTCAGCTGCTGCAGAACCTCATAATACACACCTCAGCTGCTGCAGAACCTCATAATACACACCTCAGCTGCTGCAGAACATCATAATACACACCTCAGCTGCTTCAGAACCTCATGATACACACCTCAGCTGCTGCAGAACCTCATGATACACACCTCAGCTGCTGCAGAACCTCATAATACACACCTCAGCTGCTGCAGAACCTAATAATACACACCTCAGCTGCTGCATAACATTATAATACACACCTCAGCTGCTGCAGAACCTCAAAATACACACCTCAGCTGCTGCAGAACATTATAATACATACCTCAGCTGCTGCAGAACCTCATAATACACACCTCAGCTGCTGCAGAACCTCATAATACACACCTCAGCTGCTGCAGAACATCATAGTACACACCTCAGCTGCTGCAGAACCTCATAATACACACCTCAGCTGCTGCAGACCATCATAATACACACCTCAGCTGCTGCAGAACATCATAATACACACCTCAGCTGCTGCAGAACATCATAGTACACACCTTAGATGTTGCATATGATGGGCCAGCCCAGGTGGGTTGTGTTTTGGCCACACACAATGGCCACATCGTGACTGCCTTTTAGGAACGACACTTTTATTTTTAACAAACACATTTCTAAGCAGGAACCATATTTCTAATTTTCTTGGTAGGGATGTTCCTGTTTATAGATGGAAATAAAAATGTGAGGCGGAGGGAGGTACGCCTCCAACTTTCAGCCTTGAGCAGAAGAAGAGAAGCACCGGACAAGTATGTATATTATTCAACAGAAAGCCAAGCGGGACATTTCAACTGCACTTTTAGATTTCATGGGGTAAGAAACAGTTTCATTATTTAGAAGGAGCATTCCTAGGAACGTTCTTTTATGATAAATCGGCTGTGTAAAGGTGCCACCGATCTCCCGATGTGCCAGCGATCATTTCCTATCACTGCCATTTTATCTGAAATATGTAAACTTATATTACACAATGACAAGTAAAGTGTCCCCTTAGTAACACTGTAGCTGGACATTGTTAAGGAGATTAAGTATTTATCTTTCTACTGAATGTGGAAGATGGATACTTGTAAGATGTGGAGGCAGACTTCTCAGCTTGCTTCTTCTCTCCCTGTCCCAGCTGTTGTGTCCATCAGTGTATAGAAGATAGAGTACTGAAAAAATAGCACTTTTACTGTATCCCTGTTTATTTGAAGTGCTTCCAGCAGTGATCTCTTCAGCCCCACTCCCCTCCCCCACCTGTCGCGGCACATCCCTGGTTACTTAAAGGGGTTATCCCATTACTAAAAATGAAAATCAGACATCATATAGGACATGGCAATCTCTTTCTAATAAAGCTAGAACCAGCCCTGTACCTCACATGGATCCAGAGATCTCCCCATTCATTGCTCTGCTAGATTTATATCAAACTGACGGCACAAGAGGAGTGTCTTTTCTGCTGAAGCTAAGGGTGTGTGTCCATGCGCTCCTTATTAGCTGAAGGATAAAAGAGAGCATGTGCGGCCACCTTAGTGAGCAGGACAAATAAATACGAAAAAACACAAACAGCAGGTGGCGCTATACAAATACATTTTATACAGACTGCCAGAATTCACTGTACCAGGGGTACATTCCGGCCCTTGGCCAGACAAAAAATTCTACATGCAGCATTTTTTGTCCGGCCAAAAGCTGGCACATATGTTAGTAAGGCCTTGTTCACACATCAGTTATTTGATCAGTTATTTCCATCAGTTATTCTGAGCCAAAACCAGGAGTGGAGGCTACACAGAGATAAGGTGTAATGGAAAGATCTGCACCTGTTCTCTGTTTCTGACCTGCACCTGGTTTAGGCTCACAATAACTGATGGAAATAACTGATCAAATAACTGATGTGTGAACAAGGCCTAAGTGGCCAGATTGCTGCTGGATCCTATGACAGTGAATGGGGATCCAGTGGTTTACTGTGGTATTTGGCTACAGATGTGAACCCAGCCTAAGACACTTATATTTCATGCCTTCCCTAAAATACAGAATTATTTTGGAGGTGGATTCCTTTCTTGAACAATTTGGCATTTCGTTGGATAATCACCTCCAATCCCCGATTCAACATCTGTCCATAGTTGCCAACTCTCACAAATTTTCCGGGACTGTCCCGGCAAATTTGTGGTGTCCCGAGCCAAAAATGTGTGGGGCTAAGGCAAACTGCGCCCATAAGTAGCTGTTCCCGGGTGGAGTAAGGGCATTCTTGGGGGCTATATTCCCTGATTTTACCAACTGATAGGTTGGTAAGTATGGTCTGTCTGGTTTTGTTTGTGTGATATTCTAATTGCTATGGAAGATTTTCCTTGGTCACCAGAGTATAGGTGAATTACGTCAGATACTATTGCACTTTGCACATCTATTCCACATGACAGGGCAGTTCAGCACATAAGGGGAGATTTATCAAACTGGTTTATAGGAAAACTAGTTTAGATGCCCCTAGCAACCAATCAGATTCCACTTTTCATGTTTCAGAGCTCCTTTGGAAAATGAAAGCTGGAATCTGATTGGCTGCTCTGGGCAACTAGGCCAGTTTTCCTTTACCCCAGTTCTGATCATCACCTACAGTGATGTTATTGTAAAAACAGATGAAGACACTCACACATGGACTGTGTCCAGGAGACGTGATCTGGGAATTTTTTTTAAGATTTGTATTGGCATGGCAGGGCTGTCTTCTTCTACTTTCATTTTCTAGCAGCAGGAACTGAAATGCAATTAATAGTGAGGGAGCCTGGGGGAGCTGAGGTGTCCCTCACCGCCTAATACTGCCACTTGCTTTTGGACCTGACAAACTAATGTTTGGTCAGGAATGTGAACCAAATGAGTAGTTCAGCATAGTTGTCTGGGTTAAAAGCTTCAGGGTTCCCAGGCATACGGAAGAGACAGATTGTTCATCTGATACATCCCTCAGCTGAGCACTATATGATCTCTGATTGTCACGGCAGACTACTTAAAGGGAACCTGTCATCAATTTTATGCTGACCTGACTGAGGGTGGTATAAAGTAGTGACAGAAATGCTGATTTCATCACTCTGTCACTCATGAGTTAAAAGTAAGTGGTTGCCAAGAACCAGCATCATAATCATTGCAGCCCAGGCCTTGAAAAGAGTCAAATCTACCTGAGAAGCGTCATGGTTATTCCTAATTTCCTGCACTCCGCCCACCTGCTGATGATTGGCAGTTCTCTCCTAGAGATAAAGGGAGAAAACTAGGTAGAAGACTGTCAGTCATCAGCAGGAGGGCAGGGAGAGCATGAATAACCATGACTCTTCTCAGGTGGCCGGGACTCTTTTCCAGGCCCAGTCTGCAATGATTATGATGTTGGTTCTCGGCAACCACTTACTTTTAACCTTTAAATGACAGACCCCTGAAATCACCTCACCTGTCTCTACTTTATGCCGCTGTTAGTATGGGCAGCATAAAGGTGATGACAGGTTCCCTTTAAAGGAGTTATCCCATGACTATAAGTACAAAATGATAATCAGACATCATATAGCACATGACAATCTCTTTCTTACAAAGCTAGAACCCGTCCTGTACCTCACATGGATCCAGAGATCTCCACATTCATTGTTCTGCTAGATTTATCTCAAGCTGATACCTCAGGCGGTGTGTCTTTTCTGCTGCGGCTAAGGGGGCGTGTCTCAGCTCTCCCTATCACAGCTCAGGGGGAGTGTCTTTTCTGCTGCAGCTAAGGGGGCGTGTCTCAGCTCTCCCTATCACAGCTCAGGAGGCGTGTCTCAGCTCTCCCTATCACAGCTCAGGAGGCAGCAGAAAGATGAAACTGAGCATGTGTGGCCATCTCAGTGAGCAGAACAAAGAAATAAGAAAAAACAAACAGCAGGTGGCGCTATACAAATACATTTAATTGAATAACTCAGTGACTATACAGAATTTTTAATTCCATGCAATTACAAAATAATTCAGATGCACATGCTGGTTGTAAAATATTTTTTTTTTATGGGAGAACCCCATTTAATAACTGTTTGGACGATAGCGGGGAGCAGTGTTTCAGCAAATCTACCTGCATTCCCTGGATCGAATGGAGGCAATTTTGGCACCAAAAATGATAAAAAGCAGAGTGGACCCAGCATGCATGTGGAACCTGCACTCCCTGAATTTTATGGTGGCCATTATGGCACATAACAGGTAGTATTTAGTGTTAGGTTCCTGTCTTACAGAGATCGCCTTGACATTTGGCAGACGGGCCCAAATAATTTTGTACAAAATGTATTTGCCAAGAATCTCAAATTTACAAAATAAGCGTAGGCACTGTGTGTGAATGTGTCCGAGACCGCTGCCTGCTGTAGTCCAAGTGATCATGTGATTGTTGGGTAACTGCAGGAGCTGCTGGGTCTTATCAGTACTCCCCCTGTAACTGGGGCTAATATGTCAGACTCAGGTACAGGGGAAAGAAGGTCTTGTGCAAAACAAAAAAAAGAGAAAACAAAATAAAAAGTAATAATAAGAAAAGAAAATATAACAGCAGCTTCTAGCCTCTATATCAAAATGACCGTAAAGGGAAGTGGATGGAATTTTAAAAAATATTTTAAATAATATTTTTTTGAAAGGGGCCTTAGTTGTACTTAGTACTAGTAAAAGAGAAAAACGGAAAAATATGAAAAAAGTCTATTTTCTATCTCAGTCAGTCCCATAGGCTTTGAAAGGAAGAGCAGTCCACATGTTGTACTGTTGCTTCAATCCCCATTGTAAAGGTCATTAGGGGTCCCAGCAGTTGGACATCCACCGATCAGATATTTGCTACCTTGGAGAGTGGAGAGGAGAGTTGATAAGTTGTTGGGGGGGGGGGGGGGGGGGGGGCTGGCTAGTTTCATATCTCCGGCATTGTCATCTGTCACAGAGAGTGCCTAGAATCGGCTGGACATAAAATGCAGCATGCAGCGGTTTCTGCCTGGCCGATTCTTGGTACATTTGCTGGATTGTGTCCAGATCTCTACTGGACCTCATCGTAGTTCATTTTATTTTATTTCTCCTGATGATTGCTCTCTAGAGAAAACGAGCCATTATAACCAATGAAGGTATTTTGGGAATATATTTATAATAAAGTCATATTTAAGTATTTTCATTTTCTTAATTCACAGAGAACCCCTTTAATTACCTTTAAATAGAATGGAACTTACCATTCCATTCTCCCAACCCTTTTGGGCAGAAAGGTGCTTCCGACCAAGGGAGGGGCCACATGAAGCTGTAGCGAGACGTGGGGAGTTGAGCTGGAGTGGAGTTGAGAGTTGGAAGGAGAGAGTGAAGCAGCATGGTGCGGTGAGGGAGCGTTACCCCTCATTGGTGCAGAAGCTTTGGGAAAGTAGCTCAGAGAGCAGCCTATTCCTGATATATAAAAGGACTTAGCACCTCCGAGAGCTCCCGGGAGTGGGACCCCACCTATCAGATACTGATGAGCTAACCATTGGTAAGTATGCCATGGTGGTACCAGTAAAAGACTTATCAGCACAAACCACTATGGATGTATTTGAAAAGAGTTTTATTGAGGTCCACAGACCAGCAGAAAAGATCCTGACTGACCAGAGCTCACAATTATTCCAATTCCAAGATATTCAGAAAATATGTATGAATGCCTATCGCCTACAAAGCAACGGACTATGTGGAAAATAAACTAAAACATAATATTGCATAAAACTGACTGTAAAACTGTGAAGGATAGATCATTAGTAAGAAAAAGGTGGAGAAACCCTTTAAGATGCCAGCTGACAGTGATAACAACCTATTACCCAGACTGGGGAAAAGAGCCCAACCTTACGCTGCTTGGATGCCCACACGGCCACCCTATTTAGATGCAGTGCTCTATTCTGTACTGTCTTTGAGGAGAGACTTTTTCTTTTTCATGAAAGGTTGAAGGATGATTTGCAGGTTTCTCAGGTAAAGAACGGGGAGATACTGGTTTAACCAGGGTCAAACCAATTGTGGTTAAAGCATCCACTTCCCCAGTGGCGGCTATACCATGTTCCTAGTCATTGAGTTACTGTACAGTCATGGCCAAAAGTTTTGAGAATGACACAAATATTATATTTTCACATGATCTGCTGCCCTCTGGTTTTTATGTGTGTTTGTCAGATGTTTTTATCACATACAGAAATATAATTGCAATCATATTATGAGTAACAAAAGCTTATATTGACAGTTAGAATGAGTTAATGCAGCAAGTCAATATTTGCAGTGTTGACCCTTCTTCTTCAGGACCTCTGCAATTCTCCCTGGCATGCTCTCAATCAACTTCTGGACCAAATCCTGACTGATAGCAGTCCATTCTTGCACAATCAATGCTTGCATTTTGTCAGAATTTGTAGGTTTTTGTTTGTCCACCCGTCCTCTTGATGATTGACCACAAGTTCTCAATGGGATTAAGATCTGGGGAGTTTTCCAGGCCATGGTCCCAAAATCTCTATGTTTTGTTCCCTGAGCCATTTAGTTATCACCTTTGCTTTATGGCAAGGTGCTCCATCATGCTGGAAAAGGCATTGTTGATCGCCAAACTGCTCTTGGACGGTTGGGAGAAGTTTGCTCTCTGAGGACATTCTGGTACCATTCTTTATTCATGGCTGTGTTTTTAGGCAAGACTGTGAGAGAGCCGATTCCCTTGGCTGAGAAGCAAACCCCACACATGAATGGTTTCAGGATGCTTTACAGTTGGCATGAGACAAGACTGGTGTTAGCGCTCACCTCGTCTTCTCCGAATAAGCTGTTTTCCAGATGTCCCAAACAATCGAAAAGGGGATTCATCAGAGAAAATGACTTTCCCCAGTCCTCAGCAGTCCACTCCCTGTACCTTTTGCAGAATATCAGTCTGTCCCTGATGTTTTTTCTGGAGAGAAGTGGCTTCTTTGCTGCCCTCCTTGAGACCAGGCCTTGCTCCAAGAGTCTCCACCTCACAGTGCGTGCAGATGCACTCACACCTGCCTGCTGCCATTCCTCAGCAAGCTCTGCACTGCTGGTAGCCCGATCCCGCAGCTGAAACACTTTTAAGAGACGGTCCTGGCGCTTGCTGGTCTTTCTTGGGCGCCCTGGAGCCTTTTTGGCAACAATGGAACCTCTCTCCTTGAAGTTGTTGATGATGCGATAGATTGTTGACTGAGGTGCAATCTTTCTAGCTGCGATACTCTTCCCTGTTAGGCCATTTTTGTGCATTGCAATGATGACTGCACGTGTTTCTTTAGAGATAACCATGGTTAACAGAAGAGAAACAATGATGCCAAGCACCAGCCTCCTTTTAAAGTGTCCACTTAATCATGACAGATTGATCTCCAGCCCTGTCCTCATCAACACCCACACCTGTGTTAATGGAGCAATCACTGAAACGATGTCAGCTGGTCCTTTTAAGGCAGGGCTGCAATGATGTTGAAACGTGTTTTGGGGGATAAAGTTCATTTTGTAGGCAAATATTGACTTTGTAAGTAATTGCTGTTAAGCTGATCACTCTTTATAACATTCTGGAGTATATGCAAATTGCCATTATAAAAACTGAAGCAGTAGACTTTGTAAAAATTAATATTTGTATCATTTCAAAACTTTTGGCCATGACTGTATGTCAAGAAAAGGTGCAGTCACAAATTAATTTTTTGTCTTTGAACAGTAGGGGGCAGCAGAGTCTTTAAAATTTAGTTAAATAGAGCTACATGTCTCCATGTCCTACTGTACGATTAATAAAATGTGGTCTAATACAAAGAGTACTGGGACTAGAGACCCCTAGAATATCCTGAGTACCTACTAGGGGCTTAAATTATGTAGAGCGTCGCTCTCCTGATTAACTTACAGGGCATTCGGACCCAATGCTTGAACGCATACCCCCTCCCCATTACTTTAGTGGAAAGGGTTTATGTGACCCTTATGTCATTAGGTAGGTACTAGAGGAAGAGCGCACTATCCAGGCAAGGCAAGGGAGCAGGGGCGTAACTACCATAGCGGCAGACCATGAGACTGCTATGGGGCCCAAGGCAAGAGGGGGCCCAATCTTAGTTAGGATCATCTCCTCTTCTACTGAAGAACAACTTTTAGCAAATGAGGCAGTGGAAAAATGGTCCAAGGGTCATTGAAAAGGGTTTAGGCAGAAACCCTTCTGTCCTGTGTGGGGGGCCTGGTTTGATCCTTGCTATGGGGCCCTTACTTCTCAATGTATGCCACTGCAAGGGACATACTATGCCTCAACTCTGTGTAGGTTTTTGGTTTGATTCAGAATTCAAGACCAAGAAGGCATGATTGTTAACAGTCCTAAATTTGCTGTGACTGTCCCCATTTTTTAAGGGCAATCCCATCAAATATTTGTCCTGGGCACTGTGGCCCTGGTAGTTTTTCTTGAACTCGTCCCTCAATTTGTGGCGGTGTACACAGCATCTTGAGGAGTCACAGAGGAGCCTGGTCTGCAAGAGGTCTGACCTGAGGAGTATTGGAGTCTGGTCTGGGGTATGATCTGTGGTCTGAATAATAAGGTGCTGGGGTCTGGTTATGAGGTTTGCATGATATGGTCTTGCTTCTGAATTATTGTGTTTTGTCTGTGGACTGCATAATGGAGTTTAGTCTGAGGTTTGAATATTGGAGTCTGGTCTGTGGTCTGAATCAGCTATTTATGATGTGTACACTGTTTTTAAAAGTATGGAAATAAAGCTTGCAATATTTTAATGGAAGATATGCTTGCTGGACATGTTTCCTTCGGATTACCCCTCCCCCCTATACTGTCCTTACTATATGGTCCTTATACTGAGAACAATTTACAGATCAGAGGCAATACCTCAGAAAAGGATACTTGTTCTGTGATGTTATTTAATGCATTTTATTGTATCCAGTATAGTTTTGTATGGATCTGTCGGGGTTACTAATTTTGACTCAGCGCCTGTAGAAATTTTGGTGTACTAGGCCTGAGTTGCAGAGCTTTACAGTACTCCAGAAATAGGAAGGAAAGAACTAAGAAGGTCCAGAATCTACATTGGAACCAGTCAGTAAGGTATTCACTGTTTAAGGCTGATAGACTTACTGAGAGGGACATTTCTGATACACTATCACGAGCCGATGGAAATAGCCATGGGACCCGCACCTATAGGACAATAGGGGCATATCCTAGCGATATGCCCCCATTGTCCAAGATGGGAAAACCCCATTAAGTAAAGAAAGACTTATTTATTTTCTACACCTGGCCTGGTTACTAACTCCAGCACCATACACCGGCCACTGCACCCTACATCTCCTGCCTTGCACCCGCACCAAACCCACAGTACCGAGGGCACGACAACAACCATTAGGCTGTGCCCCGGGCCCCAAACTGCCGGGGTTGAAGGAATGGAGATGCTCCATTACATTGTGTTTATAATGAGCCCCATAGGAGCTGTAAGGACTGCCCTATATAATGGACACCATAGCAGCCACACGGACTACCCCCTATATATGATGGTACCAAAGCAGCCACATTGACTGCCACCCAATTTTTAACCCCTTGGCATGTACATGTACGGTGGAAGTTGCCACTTTAAAGATGGAGCGAGCTTATTTGTGCAGCTGGCAACATAGCCGCCCGGTTTCTGTTTCAAGGCTGATTACATACATTTAACCCCTCAGATGAGCCCTTAACAGTGTCCCCCGGCTGAGATGTGGGAAGATATTACGTTACAGTATCATTCAGAGCAGCAAGCAGGCTCTGATAGCTATTACTGTAATATACCAATACAAGCCAGCAGGTGGCAGCACTGTATGTGTGTTCTCAAATCACCCGTCTTTCCCCAAAATTAAAATTAAAATAAACAATTAAAAAATAGACATTATAGACATTGCCACATATGTAATGCCTGTACTATTAATATATAACAATATTTATCCCATACCGTGAATGACGTAACAGAAATAAATTCTAGATGGCCAATTCACCATTTTTTTGTCACTTCACCTCCACCAAAAAAGGTAATAAAAAGGGATCAAAAAGTCACACACATAAAAATGGTCTCGCTAAAAAGCAGAGATCGCTAAGTCATATGCAATATGAGAAAGTGCAACTTGCCCTGCAAAAAATAAGCCATCATAAGGCTATGTCAACGGAAAAAATTAAAAAGTTATGGCTATGGGAAGGTGGGGAGTGAAAAAACAAAAATGGAAAAATAGAAAATTGCAAGGTCCTCTTAGGGTTAATGACCCCATAGCAGCCACAAGGACCACCGATTTCTCTTCATGCTGTGATTTGCTTTGCTTGTTGTTCACATTGAAAAGGGGCTCCTCCAAATTCCGATCTGAGTCTTCGAGCTTCCCTGAACACTACTGGTGTATATAGTACGTATGGGCACATTAGTGAGAGTTACTCCCTGGTACAAGTTATACATTTCCAGTTATTTACCACTTAGCTGGAAATTGCAAAATCTCAAGTGTATACATACACAGGTCCTGACGGGTGGGCAGACTGCAACTTATCCAGAATCACGTATTCACGGGGTCAGTGAAAAACATTTCCTCAGAATCTGCAGTCCTTTCATCCTTTAGGACGATTTCTTAATCCAAATAAGACTGGAACGTGCTAATCATTTGCCACCAGAACCAGGCAGTTCTAGCTTCCTATGATCTACATGGCACCAACATAAAATGGGGCAGATTTACTTCTATTATTTAGACAGCATATACCAGATTTATCACCATGTCACTCCTCCTGTTGGGGCCCATAGTTTACCCAGATGATACTTGACAACGTCTAAGAACAATTTTAAGGTAGACTTTATGCATAGAGGTATGTCCCAGGCAAAGGGAATCGTCTTGCTAGCGCCACCTTTTGGACTTGGCTCCCTATAAGTCAAAGATGAGGGGTAAGCACCCCGAAACACCTGTCTGTGGAGGGATATTGAGTTTGGCTACTTTCCCTTAAAAAGCAGACTTTGACTCATAGAGAGCCGCTTCCACAAGATGGCGCTAGTGAGACAGTTCTCTTTGCCTGGGAGAGACCTCTTTGTATATTATTTTCCCGCTATGTCTGCATACACAGCTGGTCTCCTTAAGGAGAGTCAGTACTTCCACTTGGTAGACTTTAGAAGGGTAATGAGAAACCTACCTACAAGTACAGGACCATTGGGGGGACTGCATTGTAGTGGGGTCACTATTATTTTTTCTTGTATAACCCCTTTGATTGATCATCATATCTGACTAGTCAGGCATAGTAACAGAATTTGCAGGGACTGTTTCTAATTTTCAGAAACAATCTTGGGCCAAAAATAAGTGGGTCTTATATAAGCCCCCATCCAAGTGGGTGGTCCCAATGGGTTTGAAGGTGTTCCCAGGGCAGGACTTATATGCCCTGAATTTACTAACTACAATGTTGGTAAGTATGGTCATGCAGTAACACAGGAGAGCTGGGTGACAATCCCCTCTGGGGCTGTAAGAAGCATTTATAGCAAAAGAGCAATTTAAAGGGCATCTGTCAGCAGTTTTGTACCTATGACTCTGGCTGACCTGTTACATGTGCACTTGGCAGCTGAAGGCATCTATGTTGGTCCCATGTTCATATGTGCCCGCATCGCTGAAAAAAATGAAATTTTAATGTATGCAAATGATCCTCTAGGAGCAACGGGGGCGTTACCATTACACCTAGAGACTCTGCTCTCTTTGCAGTTGCCTCTCCCCATCAATTTTGATTGATCGTGTCAGGCGTGATGATGTTTTACTGCCTGGCCCTGCCAATTAAAGTGGAGGGGGCACTGCGATTGCAGAGAGAGCAGAGCTTCTAGGTGCAACGGTAACGCCCCTGTTGCTCATAGAGGATCATTTGCATATGATATAACATCCTGTTTCTCAGCAATGCAGGCACATATGAACATGGGACTAAAACAGATGTCTTCAGCCGTTAAGCGCATATGTAACACGTCAGCCAGTGTCATAGATACAAAACTGCTGACATATGCCCTTTTAAAGGACACTTAAGGCCTGGTGCAGGGCCCAAAAAGTCGGAGCATGACACATGCTTGACACATGACACATGCATGACACATACAAAGCGCCCTAAGGAGAGAGTCCCTGTGTCATGCAAGGCCCCCTCAGACCCTGCAGTAGGCATAAGACAGTGTATTAGTCTCTTAAAGGGAACCTGTCATCTCCGAAACACCCCCTGAACTAGAGTAAGCAGTGTATAGTGTAAGTGATGCTGAATCTGATTATGTAAGTTTTATCTTCATACTCACTTCCATTCTGACACTGTGCTCCCATAAACCAGCAGTAAAATGCATTGAGAGGACTATTTTTTTAGTTCTCTCCATTATATGAGTGAGCACTGGAGTCCAGTGAGTGCATGTTACTGCAGGTTTGTGGGAGCACAGCGTCGGAATGGAAGTGAGTATGAAGATAAAAGTTACATATTCGGATTCAGCATCACTTACACTATGCAACGCTTACTCTAGTTCAGGGGATGTTTCGGAGATGACAGGTTCCCTTTACGAGAGGAGGACAGCTATACATAATGGTGTGCATGGGGGGGTGGGCGTTAAGGGTAAATTCTTTTTGAACATCACATGACCTTTATTCTTCATATACCAGTAATTATGATGGGCATTTTTAGTGCTCAGGGAGGTCCCTGGCAGCTGAGCCTGATATCGAGCAGCATCCTGTACCAGCCACCCCGTGATCTGTGTGCCCTGAGATAAACCCACGCTCTTAACACGTTCTTATCAATAAGGAGCTAAAGATGTTCTTGGCATACATAGATAAATTATGTAATTTTCTTAGATACTTTATCAAGCCCCCATGCTTGATAAGATCTCTGCTTGCCGTTATTGAATTAAGTATATGAATTAAGGAGGTGATTAAAAACCCAGCCTCCAAAGACAATGTGTGGAAGGTACAGCAACTTCACATTGAAACTTGGGGGGGGTCACTTATGAAAGCAGATATGTCAGTTTTGTGGCGACATTTTCGCAGTGGTCTATGTTTTACAGCTAAAAGTGGGATTAGACCTGGATTATGGCTTTTGCAAAAGTCACAAAAAGTCGCAACCTACGCCAGACAACCCCCTAGTCTACTTTTACAAAAGTGGAAACCACATTGCACCAGACAATTATTGCCAGATATATTATTCATGTGCTCCAGTTCATAAACTTGGTTCAGGCACACAAAGAAGAACTCCCGTAAAAAATTTTATTCTCTGACCTGTTAGAAAGATGCAGGATATAATCTGTAGTGATTGTCATTTTCTTATCAGTGACTGTTTCTGTGAGTAATAACCTCTCTTCTTATTGTAGCTGGGTCATGTGACCAACTCCCTGACCTCCAACTGACCCAGGACAGAAAGCCAGTAACTGCTCTATTCATTCCTATGGGAGCCTCACTTTCAGTCTCATAGGAATACATAGAGAATTAGACTTCCTGTCCACACATAAGTCTATGTGTGAGTTGGTGGGTCTAATTGCTGGTCACATGACACAGATAAGAAACTTCAGGATGATATAAGTCAAAAATTCAGACACTGGTAAGAAAATGACGTTCACTACAGATTATATCATGTACATTTCTAGCAGGACATGGAATAAAAATTTTTAAAATTTCTTTAAATGATAAATGCCCCCCTTAATTCACATGAATGATCATACTGCATTCGTCCCATGGTATTCTTGCAGCTCTCAGTAAGAGCTGGATCGTCTCAAAACGCCTAAGTATACCACAACACTGTGGTGCGGGACTGCCTACAGCTTCCACCCTGTGCCCTTCTTGTTATCCCCTGACCGATCTGTATGGGGCCATCTATTAAGGGTTAAGCTGCGTCAACTCTGCAACAGCTGTTTCACTCATTGGGATGCTGATAGTGGAAGGTGTAAACTCATCTCCACTCTTATGGCATATCCACAGGATGTAGCAAAAAGGTCCAATAGGACTAGGCTATTTTTGGAACTACAATAGAAGCAAATGAAGAATGAAGAGTGCTGCTCATGCTCATGTGTAGCGATCTAGAGATGGGACCTTGTTCTTGACATAGGTCCTATTGGACGTTAAAGGCTTATTTCATCAATGTCCAGATGGAAATAGTATCAAATGCAAGTACATAGGTAAGTATCCAGTCACCACATACATCCTATACTGATGCTGAGCCTGAAAGATCTTCAATACAAAGGAGACTTAATTTCTTAATTGCATAGAACCTCCATATAACTAAAGGAAAAAACGTCCATACAGTTCTTACCCAATTAACTGAAATATACCGGTTGCCAGTGTACTTTCGTACAGTAGTAAGGCTTTAGGCTATGACATATGTTGGGATTAAAGGGATTCTCCAGTCTACAGATATTGATTACCTATTCCGCGGATACCAGATTGGTGGGGCTCCGTCACACTGTCTTGGGAAGCCTCAGTGTTGGAACCAGTGCAGTGTATGGAACTGGAGGCAGACAGCTCCATACACTGTGTCGTGGGGCAACACAGTTAAAGGGGGTTTCCGGGATTTAACTACTGATGACCTGTCCTCAGGATAGGTCATCAGTATCTGATCGTTGGGGGTCCGACACCTGGGACCCCCGCCGATCAGCTGTTTGAGAAGATACTGGCGCTTCTGTGAGCACTGCTACCTACTCGCAGCTCACCAAGCACAGAGCCATACATTGTACCGCGGCTGTGCTTGGTATCGTGCTCAGCCCCATTCACTTGAATGGGGCTGAGCTGCTCCTAGGCCACATGACTGATGAAAGTGACGTCACTGGCCTAGGAAAAGCTAAGAGAAGGCCTCGGCACTCACAGGAGCACCGATGCCTTCTCAAACAGCTGATCGGCGGGGGTCCCAGGTGTCAGACCCCCTCCAATCAGGTACTGATGGCCTATCCTGAGGATAGGTCATCAGTACTTAAATCCCGGAAAACCCCTTTAAGGAACAGGTGGAAGGTGAATGACTGCAGGACCAGACTACACAGGGCTTGTTTGTAGTCTGTTACCATAGAAACATATAGGTCCACAGTATGAAAGACTATTTCCAGAGTTGTTTCATTTCTGATTCTGGATCCCACTCTTCCTTTTTAACCTGGGATCTCTGGCATCTTTCATTTCCCGCAATGGAATGAGCGCTGATATAGTAATTCTATTGTTACAGTGTAAAACAGAGGAAACTACGCCCGCATCCTTCCTACATAATTCACATGTACTATTCCCCTGTGCACTGTTAGCTTGCCCCCTGGCACACAGGACCATAGACATAGTATAGCTACGGAGATAAACATGTACACATGTACAGACCAATCTGTGCACAAATATTCACACATACAAAAACGTGTAATCATACACACGCATACATAGAGCTGCATGTTACAGGGGTCTTCTACCATTCAGGTATTAATGACCTATCCTCTGGATAGGTTACCAGTCTCACATTAGAGACACATTGGTGTGCCCCCCCCCCTTTATATTTACTCAGATCAACATTGGCAGCCCAAGCCCAGCGGGCACTGGAATCTCCCCAGTTTTGCTTGGTGTTGATGCCACTACTGTCTGCGGGTTTTGAAATTGTTGTGATCATCAGACTTTGAAATAATGTCTATGACCCAAATAAATGCTTCAAATATTCAAATAGGCATGTTCCCTGCATTTCTATCTGACGGAAAGGGAGCAGTGACAGGTGACATGTATTATCTACATATAGCGGGTCTGCATTTCAGCTCTTGGGACATTTAATGGAATGGACCAAATGGATATAATTTATTACCGCATCTCATCAGCAGCGAAATTTAAAGGGGTTGTACAAGATTAGAAAAGCATGGCTACTTTCTTCCATGGATGTGTGCGGTATTGCATCTTAGCCCAATTCACTTCAATGGAGCTGACCTGCAATACCATACACAACCCAACAGCTGGAAGAAAGCAGCATGTTTTTCTAATTCTGTACAGTCCCTTTAAAGCCAGTTTGGTGATCATTCCCTTCAAAATCCCGGATTTAAGAAGTTAAAGGGGTATTCCCATCTCACAAATGTAGTTTGTATAGTTAGATATAGCCATACCAGTATTATTACTAATAGAATGTATTTATATAAAATGCACCGTTTAGAAGATTTTCCTATTAGTATATCCATTGTCCCACAGACATCAGTCAGGCCGTTGCCCCTAGTTACGGCCACTGTGGCCATGTAGTAGTGGTGGTCGGCTAGCTCCTTTTGAAACCCGCTCTGAGGTAACTGCTGTATTGTGAACACACATTGCATCAGCATGCGGAGACACATCTTAGGGTACTTTCACATCTGCGTATTGGACGCTACCAGTCCAAAACACAATGGTCAGGATTCGTCCAAAACGTTGACTTTATAAACAGATCCTGCTCCATAGAGATGAATTGATCTTGGAACAGGATCCATTTCTCTGCGTTTTGGAAGCGCAGACAAAAATGCTACAACCCTAAGATGTGTCTCCTCATGCGTACAGAATACAGCAGTTACCTCAGAGCGGGTCTGAACAAGAGCAAGCTGGCCACCACTACTACAAGGCCGCAGTGACCGTAACTAGGGGCAACGGCCTGACTGATGTGTGTGGGACAATGGAAATACAAATAGGCAAATCTTCTAAACAGTACATTTTATATAAATACATTCTATTAGTAATATTATTGGTATGGCTATATCTAACTATACAAACTACATTTGTGAGATGGGAATACCCCTTTAAGAAATTAATATCTCCAGTAAATGAAAAAGCAGCATTTTTAGTTGCCATCATTGGTGTTTTGTCAGAAGGTCTTCCATAAACTGAGCTGGTCACAGGGTGTCCTGCTGCTGCGTCCAGCAGTGATCAGCTGTAAACTGTAGGAGAACTCAGCAGCAACTGCTCGGTTTTCCTGGACAAATAAAAGTCAAATGAAGTATTACACAGTTTCCTGTAAAACCAATGCTGTCCTTGTATGACAAGAACTCAATATATCTGCAGCAACCCCACAGGGGAAATGATGTATTACATTCTCTTGTAAGATCAATGCTGTCCTTGTATGACAAGGAAGCAGCAGCAACTATTGAATATTCCTGAAGCACCCCCACAGGGGAAATGAAGTGCAGTGGCCGGGTGTGCGGTGGCTCCAAAGCTACACTGGGTCCCCAGATACTGTCGAGGTAGGGTGACCAGATCTGGGTTTCTGAAAAGGAGGACACCTTTTTTTTTTTTTTCCCTGAGGGGGGGGTTTGGGGGGGATGGGTGGTGAAACCCCCCCCCCCCCCTCCGAAAAAAAAAGTGTGCTCCTTTTCAGAAATAAAATAATAAAGGGAATATCAGGTCCCCCCATTCCCTGGGGTATAGTGTAATGCCATTACACTATACCCCAGGGAATGGGGACCCGAACTTCCCTTTATTATTTTCCGTTATATGATAGTTATAACAGAAAATAATTGTTAAAATGGCCCTTAGAGGTTAAAAATAATTTTAAAAAACTCACCTTTTCCGCTTGTTCGCGGCGCAGGCCGGTCCGGTGTCTTCTTTCTTCTTTCACCTTGCAGGACCTGCAAAGGGACCTTTGGTGATGTCACCGCGCGGTGAGCGCGCTCACCACGTGGTGACCGCAGTGACGTCACCAAAGGTCCTTTTGCAGGTCCTGCAAGGCCAGGAAAGAAGAAAGAAGACACCGGACCGGCAGCGCCTCGAACAAGTGGAAAAGGTGAGTTTGTTTTTATTATTTTTAACCCTAAAGGCCATTTTAAAAGTTAAAATGACTTTGTTGGACTGCTTCAAACTGTTTGAGTCAAACATAAATTATGTTTGACTCAAACACTTTGAGGCAGTCCAACAAAATCCCGGACGATTTTCCAATTCCCCCCAGACATTTTTTTAATGTCCAAAAGTAGGACATGTCCGGGGAAAAGAGGACGTCTGGTCACCCTATGTCGAGGTATCACCACATGTTGCTGCTCTCTTCCACAAGGGATAGAGAAGGTGTGGTGCACCCCAATGGGAAATAAGTCCAGAGAGTCAGGGTCTGCAATGAGTCAGTGTGTTTCTTTACTAGAGGAACTCAAGTGCAAAATAATACAGGCGAGGCATAGGGTTGGCTTCTCCAGTCTCCTCCTGGGCAGAAGAAGGGTTTGTTGCTGAGGAAAGGTCTGAGCTAGCTGTCCCTCTCTTTTTCAGAAGGCTGATACTCTGGCCAAAGGCTGGAGGTCCACGGTCTGTGGCGGTGTATCCTTGTCTCAGGGTCTTCTTCTGGTCTCTCAGTAGACTGTCAGAGTCTCCTCTTCTAAGCACTCTTTCCTAACTGCAGAACACTTGGGGCTCTGAATTCTCTCCTTATATACAGTTTCTGGTTAAACTAGAACCTTCTAGTGGAAGGGGTGGAATGGATAAACTCAGCACAAACAAATACCATGTTACACTTTCCATCTCTCATAGACTTGCATTAGAGCTTCAGTGATAATCAATGGCAATGACACAGCAGTTTTTCCTGGAAAACAAGTCTTCAGACATAATAACACGGCAGCACCTGCCATTCAAAAGGTCATTCTGCCTAGTTTTGGTGGTAAACAAGTATGGCTTTTTTCCCCCAAAACCTGCTCTTCTTTAAACTCTACAGTAGCTGTGAAAAATTACCAGCTCCTCGATATCAGGTAGAAAGTCCTCAAAGCTGTATTCGTTAACCCTTTCAGTTCCCTTGCTGTGCAAAAATAGCGCAATTCAACAGGATGTATATCTAGCAAACATATAAAATGCAGTTACTCAGTATTAAACAGTATAAGTTAATGCAAGTTAACCCTTTAAAGTGAAATAAAGTAAGAATTGATGACTTTGCATAGGGGAAACAGGCAAATGTCCACAAATGTCCAGACTTCAAAGTACCCCTGCTCCAGAGCACTACAGAAGTAGTACATAGCATCCTTAGAAATGAATGAAGGAAAGAGAGACGCTCTGAGAGACGCTCTGAAGGAAAGAGAGACGCTCTGTGTAGTCAGTGAATACTATAGGCAAGCAAAACATGATGATGACATTTCCCATAACTTGAATATATGTTTTTTTTGGATGGAGGGTGAGGAAGGGAAATAATATTATTCCAGGAATGTAGTGTCATGAGTTCGTGTGAGTCTGTCTGAATGGCGACATGTCTGAGGGGATGTCTGCCCCCCTTTCTTGTAACTCTTTATGTTATACTCATACTTCATTCTTCAGGCTGAAGTGCCTCTGTGTTCTTAGGTCCCTACCTGTCTCCACGTCTGGGACTGTCATCTTGATTACTCCTCGCCTACGAATGAACGCATGAAATGCCGAGCTCCGGTTGCTTGCTGTCACAACCATTACCACGCTCCGTGCATCTTCCTGTGAAATGTCAGCGCCATTGAATAGAGGCAGATAGCGGAGCCAAAACATCAGGCTGGAGTCATCCACCACCTGGCTTCAGATTATTTTCGCAGCAACATATATATGGGTGAGATTTATCAGAACTAGTGTAAAGATAAACTGGCTTAGGCTACTTTCACACAAGCGTTAATACTTTCCAGTATTGAGATCCGTCATAGGGTCTCAATACTGGAAAAAAAAAATGCTTCAGTTTTGTCCCCATTGACAAAACATAACTGAACAGAACAGAATGCTCCAGAATGTCTTCCATTCCGTTCTCATACCGGAGAGTAAAATGCAGCATGCTTTGGTTTGCTTTCGGTCCTGGGATGCGGAGCAAGACAGATCCATCATGACCCACAATGCAAGTCAATAGGGATGGAACCGTTTTCTCTGACACAATAGAAAACTGATCCGTCCCCCATTAACTTTCAATGGAGTTCACAACGGATCCGTCTTGGCTATGTTAAAGATAATACAACCGGATCCGTTCATAACGGATGCAGATGGTTGTATTATCAGTGACTGAAGCTTTTTTACTGAACCGGATCCAGCAAAAATGCTAGTGTGAAAGTAGCCTTAGTTGCCTCTAGCATCCAATCAGATTGTATCTTTCATTTTCATTTTTCCAGAGCTCCTTGAAAAAATAAAAGTTGGAATCTGGTTGCTAGTTTTGCTTTACATCTTTACAACAGCCCATTGATGAGATGGTGTCTGACTAACAGCTAATCATAACTGGGTGTCAAATCCCAAGTTAGTGGTCAAGATGGCCCAACATGTTTGCTCCATTGACCATCTTCTTGTGGAGGGCTTTTGCTGTGTACTAATCTAAGTTCAAGCAAGCAGAGCTGCTATGTAAAGCATGGTTATGGGCAGAGAACACCTGGAGGTAGGGTGGCCATTCGTCCGGTTTTTGGCCGGACAGTCCGGTTTTTAAACTCCTGGTCCTCCGTCCGGCGCAAGGCCAGGACGGACGGCCAGAAGTCCGCCTTTCAGGACAAGCCTTTGGGGTGTGCGACCCGTGCGGTTGCACAGGGCGCTTCACTACCGGCCAGTTAAGGGGGCGCCCTGCCTCAGATCAGCCCACCCAGCCACTTTAAAAAAACATACTCACCTGTTCTACGCTGCCGCTGCCATCAGGTTCCGCGCTCCACTGTCTTCCCTGCCGGCGCGCACTATGACCTGACGCTGCGTCAGGTCATAGTGTGCACCGTTAGGCAAGACAGTGGAGCAGGGAACCTGATGGCAGCGGCAGCGCAGACCAGAACAGGTAAGTATGTTTTTTTTTAAGTGGCTGGGTGGGCTGATCTGAGGTCTGAGGGGGGGGCACAAGACGCTGGTCTGAGGGGGGCACAAGACCCTGATCTGATGGGGGCACATTCTGTTGATCTGAGGTCTGATGGGGGCACAAGACGCTGGTCTGATGGGGGCACAAGACCCTGATCTGAGGTTCTGATGGGGGCACAGACGCTGACCTGAGGTCTGATGGGGGGCACAAGACGCTGACCTGAGGTCTGATGGGGGGCACAAGACGCTGACCTGAGGTCTGTGGGGCACAAGACGCTGATCTAAGGTCTCATGGGGCACAAGACGCTGACCTGAGGTTGATGTGGGCACATTGTTGTTGAATCTGAGGTCTGATGTGGGCACAGACACTGACCTGAGGTTGATGGGGCACATTGTGTTGATCTGAGGTCTGATGGGGGCACAGACGCTGATCTGAGGTCTGATGGGGGCACAAGACGTGATCTGAGTCTGATGGTGGCAGAGTGGGCTGATCTGAGGTCTGATGGGGGTACATTAGCCTGATGTGAGGTCTGATGGGGGCACATTGTGTTGATCTGAGGTCTGATGGGGGGCACAAGACCCTGATCTGAGGTCTGATGGGGGCACAAGACGCTGACCTGAGGTCTGATGGGGCACAAGACGCTGATCTGAGTCTATGGGGCAACAAGACGCTGACCTGAGGTCTTGATGGGGGCACAAGACGCTGACCTGAGGTTCTGATGGGGGCACAATGGCTGATCTGAGGTCTGATGGGGGCAAAAGCACCTGACTTGATCTGAGGCACAATCTGATGAGGGGGGGACAGTCTGGGGCTGAGTGTGAGTGGGGTCTATAGGCTGATGGTCACTGAGGTCTGATGGGGCATGACGTGACTGGACTGATGGGGCACAAGACGCTGAGGTCTGATGGGGCACAAGACGGTCTGAGGTTGATGGGGGCACAGACGTCTGAACTGAGGTCTGATGGGGCACAAGACGCTGATCTGAGGACTGATGGGGACACAAGACGCTGAACTGAGGTCTGATGGGGGCACAAGACGTTGAACTGAGGTCTGATGGGGGCACAAGACGTTGAACTGAGGTCTGATAGGGACACAAGACGCTGATCTGAGGTCTGATGGGGGCACAAGACCCTGATCTGAGGTCTGAGGGGGGCATTTTATACTGCACACATTATGGGGGCATTTTATACTGGCACCTTATGTCAGGCACCATGGGGACAAGGGGAGGAGCACTATGGGGGCACTATATAGGAGTATTTTAATACTGGCACAAATTATAGGGAACTATGTAGCTCAACTGGGGGCACTAAGATTTTTTTTGGGCACACAGTGGGCATTGGCACACATTATGAGGGCATTATGGGGACATTGACTCTACTGGTGGCACTAATTACTTCTATTGGGACTTTGGGGAGCACTATTATTGTGGGGGGCACCCTGTCACGCTATCAGCTTAGCACAGTTATTTTTGGGGAACATTTTGGTTACACTTTAGTAACGAAGTTATTTTTTTTAGAGCACTGTGTGCCAATAATTACTAAAGGAAGTACTATCTGTGGAGCACAGTGTCTGAGTATTGGGGGTGGCAGGATGGGGTGTTCAAGAAGGTGGGAGAATGATGGAAAAGTAGGAAACTAAGATGTCTGTCTGTCAAATTCTGCAGAGAGAAGAGATGGCTGAAAGAAATCATCATGGCGGTCTGGTCTGAATGGAGAAGATTGAGGACACAGAATGTCTACATCAAAGAAGACGTCACTGGATGTAAGAGGTATGTGGCGCTGTATTAGGCTACTTTCACATCTGAGTTAGTGATTCTGGCAGGCTGGTCCAGCAGAGAACAGCCTGCTGGAATTCACTGACTCCGGCACTGCTGGATACAGAATGCCCACCGGCCAGTAAAACGGCAGCGGTAAAGCCGGCCCATTAGGGCAGTGTGTAATTGTAAACAGAAGAACCCTTGCCCTTGCCGGGCTGCCTGGGTAAAATTAAGGGTACATCTGGGTTCAACTCTGAACCTGACAACCCCTTCAAGGTTTTCCTCTCTTTTTTTTTTTTTTGCTGGGCACTTACTGGGAGAGGGGCGTGGTTTAGCAGGTTGGGGGTGTGGTTTGACAGGTTGGGGGTGTGGCCTAAAATGTCCTCCCTTTTTGGGATGAAGCAGGTGGCCACCCTACCTGGAGGGTCTGATCAGAAGCTGGGTTTCAGACTCAGGGCCGGTTTTAGACAAAATGTGGCCCTGGGCAAAATCAAAAGTGGGGCCCCAAATGTTGTAATAATGTACTAACATCACAGTTACGTTCTGTCGATTCCGGCACTCCCTCACAGATTTACACTCCATGAAGCTCCTTACATAGTTCTTCACCCTCATGGCCCCAGAATACACCACATGCCCCCTCCCCTCACAGCAATGAGTTCCCCTCACTCACGGCATCTGAGAGTGTTAAAAACTGGAAGCGAGGGATTCCTCTTCAGGCACACTTTCCCCCAGCGTAGATTGGGGAAAGCGGCCTGTTCTATAAATAAGCCACAGCTTGTACTAGGCTTCCAGGCTCATTGTTGGTATATCCCAGTTCTGGCCACTAGATGGCAGCACTGAACTGTGATATAGTGATTTCTATACAGACTAATAGAGCAATTTACTGATGATTGTAAGTTGTGGTCCACTAGGGGAACTTAACAAAAAGTAAAAAAAAAAATTAAAAAAAGTTTTGAAAACACCTTAAAAATTAAAATCACCCCCATTCCCCCCCCAAAAAAAAAACAAACAAACAAAATAAAAATAGCATTATGGGTATCGCTGCATGCGAAAACGCGAAATTATTCATCACTTTATCTCCCAAGAAAATTTAATGAAAAAGTGATCAAGTCATACACACCCCAAAATGGTACTGTCAAAAATGACAGATCGCCCCATAAAAAAAAATGAGCCCCCAGACATCTCCATAGAAATAAAAAAGTTATGAGGGTCAGAATATTGCAATCATTTTTTACGAAGTGAGTCCTAATGAGTGCTACTAGGGTTGCCACCTTTCCCAACAAAAAATACTGGTTACACAAGTTAAAAAGGTTGGTGTGGGTTAATACGGGTGTTATTTGATCATATTTTATGTTTTTTGCAATAAAATCAAACATTTCACTGTTGGGTACACCCTGTGTATTTACGTTTTATTTGGCCTCTATTTTTAAAATGTTTCTGTAGGAATTCAAACTACCAGCCATCTACACTAAAGGCAGGAAACTTAACCACTGGGCTATAGAGCTCAATGTTAAGTCAGTGCTGAAAAACCTCATCGAGGTTTCTCTTGTATTAAAAACCTGATAGAAGTTTCTATTGTATTATAGAAGAGAAACTTCTATCAGGTTTTTCACCAGTGCCTTAACACTGAGCTCTATAGCCCAGTGGTTAAGGTTCCAGCCTCCAGATGGTTGTGAGTTCAAATCCCCACAGAAACATTTCGAAAATAGAGTCAAAATTAGACTTATATATACATAGGGTGACCCCAAGCATAGTTACCATGCTTGGGAATACCCCCTTTCATGTTGGTAACACTAACTCCATATATGGACACATATATGGAATCAGAGCAGGGACTTCTAAGCTGGGAAATTCCCCACTCCTGACTGCCATCGGGACTGAAGCAGGGGACCCCTTAGAGGATCGAGGCCCTGGGCAATTGCCCTTTAGATAATGAATGGACAGCAGTGAGCATGCTTGACCATGACCATTCAGTTTTAGTGATTGGGGAGGTCCTAGTAGTGGGATCCACAGCAATCTGACATTTATCACATAGCCTATGGACAGGGGTGGATTAGCCATAGACCTTACGGGGAAATTTCCGGTGGGCCGATGCCCAGGTGGCCATCTGGGCCCTCCTAATTGCCAGCAAGTGGAAGTTTTTGGGGATGTATTTTGTACTGCTGGCAGTATTTTGTGATGGACTGTGGTATTTAGCTCTGTTGGGGCGGTATAATGTGCCACAATATGGTATTGCTGGCCCTGCCTTCCATCAATTTGGACCCAACTACAAAATGGGTCCACTTTTAGTATTTTTTCCAGGGCCACTTTAAGTTCCCAGTCCGCCGATGCCTATGGATGAAATGTTGGGCAGGTTGATTGTGATACCACCCCTTTAAGGGGAACAGATGTTTGCCCAATATCCTAGTATCTGCAGAAACCTCACACAGGATCAGTAAACTTCTCCAGGCCTCGGGGCTTTTGCCTGCGACTGAGGAATCCTTGCAAAATTTTGTTTTAATAAATCAAGTACAGTTTAGTCTGGGCAATTTCAATTGCTTCAGACTTATTTACATATCTCATCATTTCTTTTCATGAGATCCTGGGGAATATCCAGGACAACATGTCATGCGTATTTGGGTAAGTCAGTAAACAGCAATCCTACTCTTCCTGGTACAGGTTATGATTGGTTCATTGCTTGAATAAATCATACTTACAGGGAAAAAAACAATTGTTCCAGTCCTGTAAAAATAAAATATTCCATTGACGTTGTGCTGAATGGCCAATCCCATGCTGGACGATTGGAAATTTATACTATGTTTAATAATCAGTGTTCTGCTACTTATAGTTCTGCGCATTATTTTGCAGCCAAGTTTTCTTTTGTGATATACACTCACCGGCCACTTTATTAGGTACACCATGCTAGTAACGGGTTGGACCCCCTTTTGCCTTCAGAACTGCCTCAATTCTTCGTGGCATAGATTCAACAAGGTGCTGGAAGCATTCCTCAGAGATTTTGGTCCATATTGACATGATGGCATCACACAGTTGCCGCACATTTGTCGGCTGCACATCCATGATGCGAATCTCCCGTTCCACCACATCCCAAAGATGCTCTATTGGATTGAGATCTGGTGACTGTGGAGGCCATTTGAGTATAGTGAACTCATTGTCATGTTCAAGAAACCAGTCTGAGATGATTCCAGCTTTATGACATGGCGCATTATCCTGCTGAAAGTAGCCATCAGATGTTGGGTACATTGTGGTCATAAAGGGATGGACATGGTCAGCAACAATACTCAGGTAGGCTGTGGCGTTGCAACGATGCTCAATTGGTACCAAGGGGCCCAAAGAGTGCCAAGAAAATATTCCCCACACCATGACACCACCACCACCAGCTTGAACCGTTGATACAAGGCAGGATGGATCCATGCTTTCATGTGTTGACGCCAAATTCTGACCCTACCATCCGAATGTCGCAGCAGAAATCGAGACTCATCAGACCAGGCAACGTTTTTCCAATCTTCTACTGTCCAATTTCGATGAGCTTGTGCAAATTGTAGCCTCAGTTTCCTGTTCTTAGCTGAAAGGAGTGGCACCCGGTGTGGTCTTCTGCTGCTGTAGCCCATCTGCCTCAAAGTTCGACGTACTGTGCGTTCAGAGATGCTCTTCTGCCTACCTTGGTTGTAACGGGTGGCAATTTGAGTCACTGTTGCCTTTCTATCAGCTCGAACCAGTCTGCCCATTCTCCTCTGACCTCTGGCATCAACAAGGCATTTCCGCCCACAGAACTGCCGCTCACTGGATGTTTTTTCTTTTTCGGACCATTCTCTGTAAACCCTAGAGATGGTTGTGCGTGAAAATCCCAGTAGATCAGCAGTTTCTGAAATACTCAGACCAGCCCTTGTGGCACCAACAACCATGCCACGTTCAAAGGCACTCAAATCACCTTTCTTCCCCATACTGATGCTCGGTTTGAACTGCAGGAGATTGTCTTGACCATGTCTACATGCCTAAATGCACTGAGTTGCCGCCATGTGATTGGCTGATTAGAAATTAAGTGTTAACGAGCAGTTGGACAGGTGTACCTAATAAAGTGGCCGGTGAGTGTATATATAGTGTTCCTTTAAAATGCATTTAGTGGCACGTGACCATAGTGACTTAGGACCGGGATGTATGACTATTTTTTATTACTATATTTCCTACATGTAGCCAGATTTTATAAAATCCCACACAACCCCTTTAAACCCTTCAGACAGATGACAACTAACATGACCACCATTACTTCTTCCACAAGGGTTGTCACTCTGCTTTCTAATACCCGTGAACAGGAAATTTGTCAAATTAAAGAGGTCTTTCAGGGGTAAAATACTGATGAAATATCCTCATGATAGGTCATCAGTATCTTACTGGTTGGCCGCTGCAGCCTCTTCCTAGGCCAGTGACGTCACGTTCATCAGTCACAAGATCTAGAAGTAGATCACCCCTATTCAAATGAATGAGCCTGAGCTGCAATACCAAGCACAGCCACTATACAACATATGGTGCTGTTCTTCGTATGCCGTGAAGAACAGCTGATTGGTGGGGGTCCCAGGAGTCAGATCCTCACCAATCGAATATTGTGGGCCTAACCTGAGGATAGGTCATCAATCTTGTACTTCAAGAAAACCCCCTTTAAGCAGCAATATATTACCGGTTGCTCGATGCCAGCCATAGGCTAGGATTGTACAATAACGTAGGGCTGGGCGATTAATCGAATTAATTCGCCAATTGAAAGCCTCACGATTTTATTTTTTAGGAAAATCGTGAACTCGATTTTCCTAAAAAGGCGCCCGCCAGATAAAATAAAAAAAATCTCTCACCTGTCCTGCGCCGCGGCTCTGCTCCGGTGTCTGGCGCTCCTCTTCTTCTCCGTGGCCGCGCTGCACTGTCCTGACCGCGTACAGCGTCAGGACGTAGTGCGCGCACTCTGACCTGACGCTGCACACAGTCAGGTGACAGTGCAGCGCTGGGAGAGGAAGACTGAGGAGCGCCGGACCTGGAACGGAGCCGCGGCGCAGGACAGGTAAGGGATTTTTTAATTTTATTCTTATGGTGGCCTAGTGGGCTGTTATGAGGGCTGAAGGGGGCACTACTGTGGGCTAATCTGAGGTTTCAAGGGGCACTACTGTGGGCTGTTCTGAGGTCTGAAGGGGCACTACTGTGGGCTGTTCTGAGGTCTGAAGGGGCACTACTGTGGGCTAATCTGAGGGCTCAAGGGGGCACTACTGTGGGCTAATCTGAGGTCTCAAGGGGGCCTTACTGTGGGCTAATCTGAGGTCTGAAGGGGGCACTACTGTGGGCTGATCTGAGGTCTGAAGGGGGCACTACTGTGGGCTGATTTGAGGTCTGAAGGGGGCACTACTGTGGGCTGATCTGAGGTCTGATGGGGGCACTGTGTGCTGATCTGAGGTCTGATGGGGGCACTGTGTGCTGATCTGAGGTCTGATGGGGGCACACTGGGCTGATGTGGGGTCTGATGGGGCACAATGGGCTGATGTGAGGTCTGATGGGGCACAATGGGCTGATTTGGGGTCTGATGGGGCACAATGGGCTGATGTGGGGTCTGATGGGGAAAGAGTGGGCTGATCTGAGGTCTGATTGGGGGCACAATGGGCTGATCTGAGGTCTGATGGGCACAATGGGCTGATGTGAGGTCTGATGGGCACAATGGGCTGATGTGAGGTCTGATGGGGCACAATGGGCTGATGTGAGGTCTGATGGGGCACAATGGGCTGATGTGAAGTCTGATGGGGCACAATGGGCTGATGTGAAGTCTGATGGGGGCACAGTAGGCTTTTTTTATTTATTTTTTTATATATTTAATAACATAAGAAAATCGAGATTTAAATCGTGAATCGTCCCAAAAAGTTTTTTAAAAATCGAGATTTTTTTTTTGGCCATATCGCCCAGCTCTACAATAACGTGATATACAATCACAATGTCCCACTACTCCAACGCCAATAATGATAGAGACGCACAAGGTGCTGCGACCGAAACCCAAAAAAACCCAAAATTGTCACACAATCCAAGGTCATCATGTAGACCTAGCTTTTTTTTTGAGCGACAACCGCAGTTAAAACTGCAGTGGTGTCCATAGGTTGTCACCGAACATCCGCAGTAATGAATGCAACTAAAAAGAAAGATGAATAAAACCAAAAACCTGACGACATAGAACGACTCACAGATTTATATTGAAGGGAATAGGTCACCCTTATTTTTTTTTTAGCTAGATAGTGATACGCATCCTTTTTTTCTCATCTGGTTTTATTTTCCATTTGTAGATTTTTAAAATTCCATTTCCTGAACATAATTATGGGGGCGACCATGTTGCTTAGAGATATGCTTTTACAGCAGTCACCATGGATCATAGACACAATGGACAGCAGAGGGACCTCATTGTCTTTTATGGGGGCATTCTCTAGGCATGCTCTGTGACGCCATTGTACAGAGAGGAGGAGTAGATAAGCTTTGCAAATGGTGGATCCTAAGTTAGCTATACAGATGTGATATCTGTCATTCTAATCCTGTGATGATAATGATATGACTGCTGAAAAGTGATTTGTACAGACCAAGAAGTGGATTGTTTCACCAAAATTCTTTAACAAAATGTTTAGCATAAAAACTTGATTTAAACAATAAGTCATTTTCTGATGACATATTCACTGGAAATACTCTGGTTTTTACCTCCTTTATACAGTAATATAACCCGTCCACATCACTTTATGGATTTTTAAAATACTTCTGTGGTCACACAGCTGGAACTATCCCCTCCTTTCTTTCGAGTTACTCCTCCTGCTTCCTTTCCTCCCTCTACTACTGTCTGAGGTTCACATCTACACTTCAGTCTAGGCTCACTGCTCCTTCCAGCTGCAGAGATGGAAAACAAGGTATTCCTGTCGTTTGTCTTCTACAGCACCCTCCTCATAATCAAAATGTACATCCTGGCTATAATCACCGGGCAGATCCGACTGCGGAAAAAAGTAAGTCACAAAATCCTTGTACTTTTTTTTTCTTTTTTTTTTAAAGCAGCATTTTACTATTAGGATGGAAAAGGTTAAATGTTCCTTGCATTCCCTGGGGGGCTCACGCTGAATGGCAGGATTGTCTACTGCTGGTGGAGCAGCATGTGGTGAAACAGATACAGTATAGTCTTCAGTTTGTCCTAGCAAGTAAACGGTTAACGGTTTTGGGGATCACTGACGGACAGTTGTTAACGCCAAACCCATGAACGTCAAAGAGATGAAGTGTGATTGATGTGTGTATGTGGGTGGGAAGCCTGGAGACTGAGGGTTAACCCTTTAGTGACCAGGTACACTTAAAGGGGTTGTCCAGGATTAAAATAAAAAGGGGCTGCTTACCTTCCAAAAACAGCGCCACTCTTGTCCATAGGTTGTGTCTGGTATTGCCGCTCTTACGTGGTTTTTGCTGCAGTATATCAAACATAGCCCATGGACAAGAGTGGCGTTGTTTCTGGAAAGGAAGCAGTCTCTTTTATTCTGTTGTGAACAACAACTCCCAGCATGCTCTATTCACTTGCATAAGAGTTCTAAGAACGGACAAGCAAGTGTACATGCTGGGAGTTGTAGTCTCACAAGTGGAGACTCGGGAGTGCCAGAGGTTGGTCACCCCTGATATAGACGTACCTTTGTAAATGGCGAAAGCAACAGTTCCGATTACAATATGTTATTAGGGGATTACTAGTTATGCTATTAAATTACTAGCTAGGCAGTTACTTAAAGGGGTTTTCCTCAGGATAGGTCATCAGTATCAGATTGGAAGGGGTCCAAATCCCAGCACCCCTGCGATCAGCTGTTTGAAGAGACACTGTGGGCACTGCTGCCATTTCTCAGGGCATTTATGTGACGTTCATCGGTCACATGGTCTAGGCGCTGCTCGGTCCCTTTCAAGTGAATGGGTCTGAGCTGCAATACTGAGCACAGCCACTATCCAGTGGATGGCGCTGTGCCTGGTAACCTGTGAGGAGGCTGTGGAGCTTACTGGAGCGCTGTGGCCTTTTCAAACAGCTGATTAGTGGGGAGTCTGAGCCATTCAGACACAGGATAAGTCATCTATAATAAACATTAAGAAAACCCCTTTCAAGGTAGTTGTCTGCTTTGGAATTCTGTTTTGGTCAGAAGGACACCCCAAAAACAAGCTACTTGTATGATGTCCCACTGCTGCGATCACCTGTAATCTGCAAGACAACCCAGCATAATTTCCCTGCAGCGCCACCACAGGAGAAATTAAACATTACACGCTGCTTATTAAAATCAGTCAGCTGTCCTTGGAAAAACAGAGTCCTTTGGAGACGGAGATGCAGAAGGTCCATAAACAGGGACTGTCATCCATTAATTCGGAATGGCCTAGCATAGTACCTCCAAATTGGAAAATCCCTCCAATTCCAGTCCTGGATATACTTCAGTTATAGAGGGTCGTAACACCGACGAGTATGTCGCACTGCCACGTGCTTCTCACAGTCTTAATTACAGCTTTTTCCCAGAAGGTGTTAATCTTCTAGCCACCCTTTAAAAAGCCATCTTGGCCATTAACCTTTAAAGAACAATGGCGACTCAATGACATTGATGAATGAGTGGTCACCTATTTGACATAGGGTCACACCACCGCCAGCAAGCCATGCACACACGATACACCTGTTCAGTCATCTCAAATACAACCTTGGAAACAGGAATATCCAGACTGTTATTGGTTTTTGAGTGCCGTTCCTGAAAATTATAGGTTTACAACACCTCCTGTGACATGTCTACCTGACCCCAATTGACCTGTCAGTCCAATGATCCTCACGTATCAAGGTGTGGAAAACTATGTAGATGCTGTTTTAGACCTACACAATCTTACAAAGGGCACCAAATGCTAGAGACGAAGCAGGTTCATGGCGCGTCAACTTTAGTGCAGTCATCGTGCATGGCGTCAATGGATCTTTCATGAGTGAAGACAGTAGGGTTAACATCTTCCACGCCCAGGGTACACATGGCTGAGAGCCAAAAGGTCAGATTACATCTGCTCACCTGCTGGATATCTGATCTTAAGGCCCAGTAGTGAGAATCAGGGCGTGGAGCTTCATGGATGGAGGACTTGGGTCAGCCTTTGGTAACGAAAACCATCTCCACATTTCGTAAGGCCTGTAGACATACTAGACTACTAGTGCCTAGGGCAGGAGATAAAGGCGGGGGTGGTGGATTATGGTGATGGGTGTGTTGAAGAAACATTTTCCACCCCATAACTAATCAACATGGCAGACGAAGATAAAGAGAAGCATGACATAGATTCTGCCAAGTCATCTGTGTCCTCAGCTCAGTGCCAGTTCAGTCTGGAGTCATTAAAGCCAGGCTTGTTTCTAGGGATAGGCCGTCTGACAGTCATATCATAGGGTATAGTTGCTAAGCAGTGTACGCCTAGCAACCAGTCTCAATGACATAACTATTCAGCTCAAAACCGGCTTGTATTGTGCCAGCTTGGTAGTAATGATGCCATGTCTCTACCTGTTTCATTTATAACGTATTATGGACAATTATGGCATATCAGTAGTATCACCTTTGGGACCTGCTCCTATTTCAGGAATGGGGCCTCGAAATGAATGGAGAGCAAGCCCCTCAAAGACCCTTAGCAGTGAATGGAGGGATGGCTGAGCATGCTGGGCTTGCTCTCCTATGGGACTTCCAAAAGTTGAAGTATCAGCCAGTGGCATACATAGAGAAGTAAGGGCCCCATAGCAAGGACCAAACCAGGCCCCCCACACAGGACAGAAGGGTTTCTGCCTAATCCCTTTTCAATGACCCTTGGGCCATTATTTTCACTGCCTCATTTGCTAAAAGTTGTTCCTTTAGAGGGTAGAGTCCTGATCAAGTAGAAGAGAAGATAATCCCAGCTAAGACTGGGCCTCCTCTTGCCCTGGGCCCCATAGCAGTCGCATGGTCTGCTACTATAGTAGTTACACCCCTGGTACCAGCCATTTTTTGAAGAGATGACACACATGCGCAGTGTGCTGTCTGTTCAGTGCAGGCCCTAATCTGGGAAAAAAGAGCTGGTCCGAGAAGTGGGGTCTGCACTTACTGGACACACCGCAAATGTCTCAAGATGGGGTAACCCCTTTTAGGATACTGTAAGATAGATTTTTATTTCTTGTATGTTGTGATAGCTCTTGCTCTCTCTTTATATATATATCTTTACTGTATATTTATCTGTACAATTGTATTAGCCATGCACACTTGCCCTGGATGTACAAGTCAAATTTTCACTACACTACAGCCATAGTTTTTGAGTTTGACCTGTCAAAGACTTGTTATCCTCTGCCCTCACCCGGGGCTATATTTTTCAGATAAAAAGGCAAGTGCCTAGAGCAAACCAGATCTGGGGCTATGATAAATTTTGTTTGTTTTTCTATATAAGTGGTTAATACAGTGGATTTTCTGCTATGTAATCTCTGGCTGATGGTCTCATATAAATAACGTAGGATGTGTTGGCTGATTACATAGACTGACTCAGAATGACTAAATCATGGTGTACTCCTAGTTGTCCCCTAGGGCAATAGTAAATACAGCCTCGTCCCTTGTTTCTGCAGATTAGCATTTAGAAAGGGACTGCTCCAGTTCTCTTTCATAGAGGATAGAGTGATCTGATAGGATCTGTACATGGGGCGGTCACTGTGCATCCACATATTGCTTGGGGTCTACAATACTGGAGGATAAAATAGAGGTTGGCAAGAAGTGAATTTACCCCAGCAACAAGTGTAACAAAATGAGACATTATAATGGGGGGCACTGGGAGAAAATGCATACAGTAATTGTATGACAAGGGATAGAGAGTGGTCAAAGACTCATCCAGTGACCACTGCAGATCTCAGAGGTTGATGGTCGTCTGCTGTTGTCACCTGATGCTGTACAACGATCCAAACAACTTCCAGATGATATTTCATTATGCGGATAAATAGAAGAAACAGCACTGATGTCACAAAAAAGGGGTTATCCCATGTCTGATGAAAATCAGACATCATATAGTACATGACAGTCTCTTTCTAACAAAGCTAGAACCAGCCCTGTACCTCACATGGATCCAGAGATCTCCACATTCATTGCTCTGCTAGATTTATTTCAAGATGGCATATCTTTTTTCAGGGGAGTGTCCTTTCTGCTGTAGCTCTCCCTTGTAACTGTCACAGCTTTTAGGCTAGGGCTACACAGCGACACTGGTCGCGTGACACCCGTCGTGGCCAGGTTCGCTGAGCAGCGGGTGTCGCACGACCAGTGTCGCCGTGTAGCCCTAGCCTTAACAATAGATATGGCTGGTAGCAGTTGAGGGATGGAACTGAGCATGGGCGACCATGCTGATTCAGCTCAGCAGGTGGGCATGCATATTACTATACAGAATTGACACCAGTGGGCGCCATTATAATGAGGTAAAGGGAATATTTCGCGACTACAGCATTTTTTTCAAACTGAAAGTACTTACAAAATTAACTAGTTTTTAATTTACAATTATTTAATTTAATTATTTAATGATGAACAACCCCTTTAAAGTTTAATATTGATGACCTATCCTCCGGAGGATAGGTGGTGGGCAGCTCCACTTATCAATTGGTTGAAGAGGAAGCTGAAGGCTGCTGCCTCTTCCTAGGCCATGCGACACCACATTCATCGGCCTAGTGAATAGGGCTAAGCTGCAATACCAAGCACTGCCACTAATACAATGGATGGTGCTGTGCTTGGTAAGCTATGAGGAGGCTGCGGCACTCATCATGGCACTGCAGCCTTGTCAAACAACTGATTGGGAGAGGGTGGGAGGTTCCGTGTGTCGGACCCCCACAGATCAGGTATTGATGACTTGTTCTGAGGATAGGCCATCAATATTAAACACCAATGGAAAAAAGCCTCAAATATGATATAAGTATAAATTATATCTGTATAGGGAAGCTCTGTTTTTGTGACATAATAATCATGGGGCATCCTTGTGGAGATTTAGCTGGTGTAGAAAAAAAATTATGCTACTAGGTAGCACTAGAGAGGCCATTTTTGGCTGCCCACAGCCACCACTAGGGGGAGCTTATTGCATACGGAGTTACAGATTATATTGAACTCAATGGGAGCTGTATACATCTGTATGCAGACTTCCCCTAGTGGTGTCTCTAGGCAGGATGGACTGAACTGCATGCTCTGCCCCTATGGTAAGTATGGCACTGGGAAGAAAAGTTTTTACTAATGTTTCTAGTTTCTACGACATGTTGAATACAAGACTAGATCTAGAAAGTATATGATGCTGCGTGGTGAAGCAGGCGGTGCGGTGTTATCTGCTGATTATGAATTCTGGGTGGCTGTGATGATGTGAGAGAAAACAGATGTGAAGGAAGGACTGGATTTTCCCCTACCCACAAGGCTTATAAAAATTTGAAAAAAATTCCTCCATGCCGTCGCTGGGGCTACACCACCTTTTCACAGTATACATTAAGTAATGTTTATTTTGCATTGTGTAACACTGGGAAGCTCCGACAGGAAGACGAGGTGTGGGAGATCACTGAGAGGGCACAAACGTTATAGATACGTCACCCTATCACATTAGACCGATAACCCGAATTAAAGGGCAACTCCTGCCACTGTGGATATTATAATCCACAGGACGGTAGATATCCGCAAGTCAAATACAGAAGACATTTTTATTTTTTTTTAAAAGGTTTTAAAAAAAAGTCTCAGTCCCATCAGTCCTTAGAATGGAGCAGAAGTTTGATACAGTCTTCATCCTGGGTGGAGTTGCCTCCAGTGCTCATTGTCTCCCTCTGCTGGGTTATGTGTGAACTCTGAAAGAAATGACAACTCTGAACATGTGTGAAAATCCAGGGGTTAGTTTTCAAGTCCATTCAATGGGTAGCCTAATGATTAAAGGGGTTGTCGAGGACTAGAAAAAGATGGCTGCTTTCTTCCAAAAAACAGCAACACGCTTATCTGCAGGTTATATGTCGTATTAAAGCTCAGCTCCACCCACTTCAGTCCGACACATGGACAGGTGTGGAGCTGTTTTTGGCCATGTTTTTCTAATTCTGGACCACCCCTTTAAGATCTGGACTGCAGAAGGACAACTACACAGAAGAGTCCTTCTCTTTTAGGGGGAATGGAACAGTATATTTTTCTGTACTGAGGCTGCTTTATGAAAGGGCAATCATGTACTTCTCCTCTCCCAGCCGCTAAGTTCAATACACTAGTACACCTCCAGGGCTACATAACGACTTCAATCTCATGATTTCAAGTTGCAAGTTTTAAAGAAGAACTCCTGCAAAAAATTTTATTCTCTGACCTGTTAAAAAGGGGCATGATATAATCTGTAGTGATTGTCATTTTCTTATCAGTGACTGTTTCTGTGAGTAATAACCTCTCTTCTTATTGTAGCTGGGTCATGTGACCAACTCCCTGACCTCCAACTGACCCAGGACAGAAAGCCAGTAACTGCTCTATTCATTCCTATGGGAGCCTCACTTTCAGTCTCATAGGAATACATAGAGAATTAGACTTCCTGTCCACACATAAGTCTATGTGTGAGTTGATGAGTCTAATTGCTGGTCACATGACACAGATAAGAAACTTCAGGATGATATAAGTCAAAAATTCAGACACTGGTAAGAAAATGACATTCACTACAGATTATATCATGTACATTTCTAGCAGGACATGGAATAAAATTTTTGTCGGGAGTTCTTCTTTAAAGTGGTCGGCCAATTTCCTTTTTTTATGCAAAACCCACCTCCTGGGCAGTTCTGCAAAGAGAAACATACTTACCTGCTCCCCGCCGCTGGGTCTCAGCAACTTTGCTTCTCAGTCTTAGTTACCTCTCTCGGGTGCCCCTTCTGTCAACATCTGCTTTGACACCCCTGCAGCCAATCTCTGGCCAATCTACTCCCCTTTTGTCATGTGTCCAATTGACATAACTGAAGGGGAGCAGGTCACCTCTGCGGCCAGTGATTGGCTGCATTGGTGTCAGGGACCCAGTGGCGGAAAACAGGTAAGTATGCTTCCCTTTGCAGATCTTCCCAGGTTTGGTTGGTGGGTGGGGAGTAATGTTACCAACCCCCTGCCCCCCAAAAAAGGTGGCCAACCCCTTTTGAGGGGACTTGTCAAATTGAACATGTCTGATCTGCAGGCAGCATGTTACAGATCAGGAGGAGATGAGTAGACTGATATTTACTTCTGTGGGGAAAGATTGGATAAAACTTGTATTTTATTCATTGAAATCTCTGCTCTTTCCATACTTCGGAGTCCAGTGGGCGGTCCTATCATTGTTGACAACAATTTCTGCAGCTAAGACCGCCCACTGGATTCTGCAAGAGCAGGGATTTACATGAATAAAATACAAGTTTTACAGAATCTTTTTCCAAAAAACTATATATCAATCAAGACCCGGTGCACAGTATTTCCAAGGTGGCAGGTTCCCTTTAAATATGGGTGGAATGGATCTATCTAAGGCTAGCCGTAGTAGTAGATATATGGTGGCCCCAGGTCATGTCATCTCTGCAGTCTCTACTGTTTAACATGACTGCCTCCGACTCCTACTTACCAAACATGGAGATTTCCTAACCTTGGCTTACTCCAAATTACAGTCATAAATTCTTTTTGCAATTATCGATGGTGACAAATGGTGCATGGAACATGTCGGAGCTGAGTTACTGTTTAACGACCGGGAAATCTTTACATGAGCCTCTCCTTTAAATACTTCAAAAAGAGCCAAGAGGGATACAGTATATTCAGCAGTGTGTCTGGATTTAAAGGGGCTGTATAGTTTTGCAAGTGTTATTGTTCCGATCATTTAAAAAAATGAAGAAACTTTCTTGATCGTATCGTTTTGTGTATACAGCTCCTAGGTGGACACATATGTCTCTACGGCAACAGGCTGCAAACAAACCCCCATTCATCTGCCTATCCTACAGGACAACAGGGAGTGTGACATCAGGATCAGAGTACACAGGGTTTGTTTGCAGTGTGTAACCATGGAGATGCATCAGTCTGCATTCAGTACACAAAGCGGTGGGATTTTTCCAGTCGTGTCAATTCATTTTTTCTTTTATTTTTTTACGCTTACGTTAGAGGCTCAATAATAAAAAAATAGTTGCAAAAATATACATGCCCTTGGGAGACCTTGTGTGGTGAATTGATTGAATAGATCTGAGCGGCATTACCATTTACAGCCTGTGGACAAAGGTGGCGCTGTTTCTGGAGTGGGAAAAAATAGCAGGTGTTTTTCTCTAATCTTGGCCAATCCCTTTACATCTGCCGTAACTGTTGTATTTTCATGCCCCCTACAACAGGCTTTTGCCAACCCTGAAGATGCCATGAGACATGGAGGTCTGGAGTTCTATCGTGAAGACCCCGATGTGGAGCGCTATAGGAGGTAGGTGCCGTGTACTGACCAAAGGTGTAATCATGTGCTGCTTCACTGGTTATCTGGGGAGGTGCCAACATGGCAGTGCCTTAGGAAAGCTGAAGGAGCAGTACCCGCCGAACCAGTCCTCTGCTGCTTCCGCAACAACGGGCTCCAGCCATGATGTGTCACAGCACCGAGGTCACGTCTGCAGCCATTGATCAGCTGTGGTGCTCAGTCCAGGGAAGCATTGGCGTGGGGGCCGCAGGGGGTTGGTAAGGTGGGTACTACTCCTTTTGTTATAGCATTGTACAAAATGTCATGGGGTTGGAAAACCCCTTTAAGAGGGATGTATGTTAGACATTAGATAGCAGTCGGTCAAGCACTCATCCAACCGGTAGCTATCTAACCCCCACCCCCCATACGTGTGCATGCATGGCTCAGCATGCATGTGTCCTGACATGGTTGCCTCTGGCATCAGCTGAGAACAAAGGGATCGGGCAGCTGAAATCCAACAGCCCAATCCTTATCTCCCGTGACATATGGAGTCGGTGGAGAGTCGGAGGGTCACAAGATAGGTGGTGAATGTAAGATTAGTGTGGACTGACCTCTGGAACTCCCACAGATCAATGGGGGCCTTATGGATCGGTGGGCACACAGGGGTCCTGCTGCTTCATTGGGACTCGCTCCAGGATGACCTCTGACGGTCCAGTCACACTATGACTGTGTAGAGAAAGCTGCCGGATTTCCCCCTAAGATTTCTTCTTAAATATAAAGAACTGAATTACAGGAAGGTTGTATCTGGGTCATTTATATTGAACTCAGTGCCCGAGTAACCACAAGACGGGGGGGCAAAGGAAGTTGGTAATTGCCGGTTAGGTAAACAGCAGGGTTAAACCACAACTCCGTCTGGAGTTTAGTAAGTGGACTTTTCGGAAATTAACTTGTCATAGAAAGAAGTAGGCCGGGGGTGACCCTGGGTGGAGCTGTACTTGGATCTCTCTGGCAGTCCCACAGAAAACGAATGGAGTGGCAGTGGACATGCGTGACCTGTCAGACCATTCCTAAGGGGGCATTGGACCTCCATTCCAAGAATGAGAAACTTATCCCTACCCTGTGGATAAGTTTCTAACTTTGCAAAACCCCTTTAAACAGGACCCGTCACCGCTCCTGACATGTCTGTTTTAATGACTACTTGTATCCCCATGTCATAACAACTCTGGAACATCTATTCTTATGACTCTATGTTGTGCCGTTCCTTTATTATTCCTACAAGAAGTTATGAATGAATTACTAGCAGTCTGCAATGAATGGTCCAGATGGGTGTGACCAGTTGGGGGGGGGGTGTCTCTGAATAGACTGACACTGGAAGCACTGATTGGATAGTGTGAGCTGGACCCTCGTTGCAGAATTGTTATTACATTGGGGAAGCAAGTAGTCACTAAAGCAGACAAGTCAGGAGGAGTGACAGCTTCTCTTTAAATGGATTGTATCAAGGTAGTAACTTATCCACAGGGTGGTAGAATGGGTGTCCAACTGCCAGTAATTCATTTGTAACTTCTAGTAGGAATAATAAAGGAATGGAGTCATAAGAATAGATGCTCCAGAATTGTATTTACATGGGGGATGCAAGTAATTACTAAAGCAGACAAGTCAGGAGAGGTGACAGGTTCTCTTTAATGTTAGAAGGGGTACATCTGGAGTGAGTAATGATTCATGAACAAAAAAGGTAATATCTCCTTTCATCCTGACCTTCCTGGTTCACAAATGCCGAAACAGCAGTGAAGACTGACACACTGGTAGAGCTGAAGGAACATGGGGTATACAGTTCTGTGTACAGCTGGTCTTATGACCACGTCCATAGCTGTGGGTGTCACCCAATGACCAGTAGGGGGCAGTACTTTTAAATGTATCACGTACTGTGACACATAAGCTGTGACATATCGTAAATGCTCGCTGCCTTTCATCGAGTTGATCTCTGTGACGTCATCCTTTCATGTCTGCACCCCATCGTATTGTGGCCTCCCCCAGAATCCCAGGATCTGAGTGTTTCGTTATGTGCGGAAACCTGATACCCACCATGTCTGGGAAGAATTACTTCTTGGCCGACATGAAATGTTAATACGCGCCGCCAACACCCACAGCATGAAGCAATCCAAAGTGAAATGTTAGTTTTTCAAAAGCTTTCATCTGTTCCCACATGTCACTGGTTGGTGATGTTAATACTGACTAATATCACTGACAAGCGCCATAGTGTTGCAGAGGCCGAGCTGTATGGGGGGCGCGCTGTTTGGTGCTGCTGCTTTATTGAGTATGGGGCAGGCAGGTGGCAATGCACATAGGGATGCCATGGCTCATCACCTTGAGTCCCCTGCCACCTCCCATTGCTGGGTGACACCAGTCACATTTATATCCTATCATATAGGGGGAAGATAAGCAGTGCCAGATTCTTATAGTGAATGGGGTCCGGCCACCACCAGGCGCAGCTCCCATAGAAATGAATGCATGCACGGCCACCGCTCCCATTCATTTCTATGGAGCCAACGGAAATAGCCGAGCCAGCGCAGTGCACCCTCCGTTCATTTCCCCGCTCCGTTCTCGATATAGATGTGGGTCCCAAAGGTGGAACCCACACCTAACAGATAATGGGGGCAAATCCTAGCGATATGCCCCCATTGTCTGAGATGGGAAAATTACACAACTCAATTTTGCCAGCAGAGGGCAGTATGTCTGAACCTGCCTTATTAGGAAGGGGGCACCTAATGCGCGATATATCAGGCACTATGCAGAATTAGGCGTGATGCCACTCAGTAGACGTTCAACTCGCCCAGCAATGTCCCTTAAACAGGACCTTGCATGTAATAATTGGGGAACATCTATTCTTATGACTCTATGATGTGCCATTCCTTTATTATTCCTGCTAGAAGTTCTAAACGAATTGCTAGGAGTTTGCAATGAAGGTCCAGGTGGGTGTAATCAGTTGGAGGCATGTCCCTACACAGTCTGACACTGACAACTAGTAACACCCATCTGGACCATTCATTCCTTACTTCTAGCAGAAATAATAAAGGAATGGCACAACATACAGTCATAGGAATAGATGCTGCAGAATTGTGATTACATGGGGGATGCAGGTAGTCAGTAAAACAGCCATGTCAGGAGAGGGGACGGGTCCTCTTTAAACATGCCTGCTGTAGCCTGGCACTTGGCGGTATTAGGGTAGTACCCCAGGCTTGGCACCCTGTCCACACTGACTAAGAGGAGAGATATTTCCCATAGAGAGGCAGAGAGAATAATGTGCCTGCTTCTGGCCAGGCCGTATAAGGGTGTATTATTGGGATGGATCGCAGATGTTCCACTGTCACATCTCTACTTGTCAGCTCCAGCCATCGCTGCCCCGGCCAAGTCTGACCACAGTCTTACTTTTCCCTCCGTAATGAAAGCAAACTTCTGGCGTAAACAGCCTGATGCTCTTCACACTTAAATAAAACAGAAGTCGGAGGAAACCTTGCTATGAGTCACTTTCTTTTGCACAACGCGGTAAAACATTAGTAATCGGTGATTTAAAGTTCAGCCAGGACCTAAACAGCTATGTTTTTCCATAACTGAGAATGCCGCCTGGATGCTGACAGGGGATGTAGACTTTTGCAAATTAGCAATTCATTTCGATAAAAATCTCCCACTGTTTTGCATATACAGCCCCTATGTAGATCTCTGTGGCTCTATGGATACAGATCCCATAGGTTCACATGGAGGATTTGGGGCCAGTACCAGAAATTCATACCAAGAACGCATCCAAAACTTTCCTATTGATTTCAATGGGGATTCTGCATGTTAAACATGCAGCTCTCCCCCCCCCCCCATGTGGCTTTACTGTAGAAAAAAGATGTGTCCTGTCCATTCTTGACACGGTGTCCGAGTCCGGAATTTCCATTGAAAATGGGTAGAAATGAAAATCCTCTCCAAAAATGGACCATAAACCAATGTTAAAAACCAGCCAGGTTTCCTCATGAGGTTTTTTCAGCACTGAAAATACTCTGTTTGAACCTACTCCACCGCTTACTCCACTCTCTTTACCCCCTCTTCTTGCTGACCTACAGGCAGTACAAAAAGGGGGTTCCTATCAACCAATTTGACTGACGTTTTCCGGGCTTTTCTACTTTCGACAATCTCTTTTGTTAGAAAAGTCCCATGATGTTGGGTGTCACAATGCTTGAACCTCCAGTGATCAGCAGTAATCTGTGGGGTGTCATCTGTCAGAAAACGTTAAGTTCCCTTACAGTGCCTCCAGAGGAGAAATAAAGTATTACACGGTGTCTATTGAAACATTAGGCTATCTATGCAATGCTAATATGTTGGGTCCTCCAAAGGCTAGCTACAAGCCAAAAAGTCTCCTCTGCCCCATATGAGACCAGCATTATAAATTACATTGCATTGGGGGTCTGGAAGTTATGCCTCTGGCGGTGGGATTACTTCTTCGCGCATCATACAACATAAGCAAAGGGGGGTGTGATCATGGAAAGTAGGACACAACACAAAGTTCTGGTTTATTGGTGTAAACCTGCACCAGAAGGGGGCGCCATTTTAATCTTTCCCCATACTATGTACTCTCCTATACATGGATTTTTTTTTTACTTTCTCTGGATCCACACACCCTGATTACATTGTAGTAGGTCGGACTTTCTAGCTGACACCTAGCACCTCCTCAATAGATCGTGCCCCTGCAGCTAATGTGGACAAGATTGTATCCTTGACTCCGTTTTTTTGCAGCTTGGTCAGAAATCTGCAAATTCCCTTTGTGCAGCAGCCTGATCCCAAAATCAAAACACGACGCATATTTGCTGTGTTTGTATTGTAGGTTAACTAGTCGGTGTCGACCAGAACTTGTGCCGGAGGGTGAGCTTTGGAGGGTGTCATGCAGGGTCGACCCAGCCGAGCCTTTACAAAACACACGATATATGATGCCTGACAGTTCTGTGCTGTATCCAAGTTCCTCCAGGTTTTAAAGGAAAAACAGATATGCTGAGGGGGGCAGAGCATGACATTCACACAGCAAGCAAAGTCATACCCCGCCCCTCAAGCCCTCCAATAAGAAAAATTCAATGTGTGAGTTTTTCAGGGAATGTTCCCTTAAATATCTTAATAACGTTGGGACTCCATGCCAACTGGTTGTGTGATGCCATGGTAAAATTGAGGAATTACCACGACTATCATACAACCTGAATTCCATATTCCAAGATTTATAAACTGAGTGCGAAAACTACAGTGGGTACAGCAGGGCATAGGAGCGATATTAAAAAAAAAAAAAACAGGCAGGGCTGCAGCATCAGCATCTAAAGGTTTTTATCTAAAATAAATAAAAAACATGAAAGGCCCTCTTTAAGGATTTGTTTTATATGCATTTTTTCTAATATATCAGTGTAGCTTCACCAAAGCTGGGGCTGCACATACCTTGACATTCATGTTATCTCTAGGGTCATATTAGACATGGAGAGGTATAAAAACACTTCCCAAACATCAATCACATCCCACAAACCACAGAGGAAGAGCGGCCTTTGTTGTGTCTCTGGCACTTTGTACAATTTCCTGTTCTTTTTATTCCCTGGATTGAAGTTTCCATATTCTGTAGCTTTTAATGGCAATCTACAACACTTAGTATGTGTATATAGTAGGCTACTCTAAACAAAGTATGAAGCTAGCCTAGTCCGATAGTCATAACCATGGGTCAAAATGAGGTAGAGGCCCTAAAAACACAGGCACAGCGTCTCAATTCCTCTGCTTGTCTTCATATGACCCTGGTAAATGATAAAATTCTGCCTGCACACAGCCACTACTAAATTACCTCCAGTGTTTTGCAGACATTTTTAAACCTCGGATTTCTGCCATATATATACATGTACGACAGCAGTCCTGAAGGGTAGTTTGGGCGTTTTGGGATGTGGCAGTGCTAGTGATGTTCATTTATTCATTGTTAATTTATTGTTATTTTTACTATGGGGAAAGGAAGTGATTTGAATTTTTATATTTTTTTTATAGTTTTATATTATATTTTTAAAAACTTTTTATGATTAATATTAAGTCCCTTTAGGGGACTTGAACATACAATTCCTTGTCCCATAGACTGCAATGAATTACCATTGCAGCCTATGGGACATTCAGTGCGTTCCTATGTGGCCTTGCCACAGGTAGTGCTCCATAGGACTGTGGTAGCTTCAGATCTTTCAGTCCTTCTACAATGAATGAACAGCTCTTGCACAGGGAAGCCATTCGGGCCCTGGGAGCCCACAATTGACCACGACATTTGAGGGGTTAAATGTCTGCGATGGGCATAATTGCCGATCGCAGACATTAGCTCTGGCTGACTGCTGTTTAAAACGACAGAAACCTGGGGGGAGGCAACGGTGCTAATGATTTGTATTTATTGTTTATTTTTATTTTTGGCTAAGGTAGGTGATTTGATTTGTTATTTTTTTATTGTTTTATATTTTTGAAATAATTTTTTTTTCACTTTTTATTAAGGAGACATAAACATGTGATTGTTAGATCTCTTGTCCCACAGACTGCAATAAATTACTATTGTAGTCTATGGGGCATTCAGTATGTTCCTATGGGGTCCTGTCACAGGGAGGGCTCTATATGAACTATAGCTATGGTAGCCTTGGATCCTTCAGAGGGACCGAGGCTACCACAAGGAACGAATGGCTCCTGCGTGGGGAGCTGTTAAGCCTCCCAAGCAAAGCTGCCTTAAAGGGGTTATCCCATCTTTGACAATGGGGGCATATCGCTAGGATATGCCCCCATTGTCTTATAGGTGCGGGTCCCACCGCTGAGACCTGCACCTATATTGAGAACGAAGCGGGGGAGCTCTGAGCCTGGAGGACTCCGGGTTTCCCGGGGTCCGACCACCGCCAGGCGCAGCCTTCCCGCCTCCCCCAGCTGCGCTAATAGAAACGAATGGGAGCGCACCGCGCAAGCGCGGCCCGGCTCCCGTTCATTTGTATTGAGCTTACGGAAATAGCCGACTATTTTCAGCTGCAGCATAGAAATGAATGGGAGCGGGGCCGCGTATGCACGGTGTGCTCCCATTCGTTTCTATTAGCGCAGGGGGAGGGGGGCTGTGCCTGGCAGTAAGACAAGATGGGATAACCCCTTTAAATATAATGGTCACAATTGACCATCGCATCTGAGGGGTAAAATGTTTGCTATCGGCGTTATCGCCGATTGCAGACATTAGCTCCAGGTGTCTGCAGTGTGAAACAGCAGAAATACAGCACTACTTTTAAGGACCCGACTTCCACAGTATATGTACGGCAGAGGTTGGGAAGGGGTTAATTCAGATTAATCATACTTTTATTCCATTTTGAGCACTGGAGCAGCAGTGGGTCCCCTGAATGTATAAAGCCGTAGGCTACTGCATAGATGACATATCGCCATTTCTGTGCCCTTTGGATTCCTTGGGGAGGGTTCGCCTGCATGGGAATGTCAACAAACGTAGCTGTCCAGGAAGCCACAATTAAGCAGGACAGTAATCCCTGATTAACTCTTGTTTTTCCCATAGTAAACTAATATTTAGGGCAGTTTTACGATGTCTAGCAAATAACTTGGCAGCTGGATCTTAAGTTCTATTTTGGCACAAGTGCAATGTTGTGTAAGTCAGATATGGAGATGTGCAAGTGAGAGATAAGACATAGATATATACTGTGTGTTACATAAGAAACAGTAGTCACATAACGTACAATATGTACCTTGACTGCTTTAGGGGATGCCCTTGGGACACCTCCATTTTTGTTCAGCTGACGTCACTTCAGTGGTATCCATTACCAGCAATGGCTGGAATGCATGTACTCTGAATGCTATGTGAATCTTGTCAAATTCCCTCCCATCATGCCCCAGGATGGAGCACAGATTATCATAGACATGCTGCATATCCCTGTGCTCATTGCTGCCCTCTGCTGACTACTGAAGCTTGTGTGAGCCATGAAGAACACTGGGGTAAGAAAAGTGACAATTGTTTGGGGTCGAGGCACTTGGGCAAAATCTGCGGCCTATTCCTCAGCCTGTGAAATCATGTCCATCAGTTGATTTTTTCTGCCTTTAGGTCCCATTCAAGTGAATGGGATTGAGCTGCAGTACCAAGCATACCCACTATACAGTGAATGGCGCTCTGCTTGGTATACTGTGCAAACGGTTGGACCCCCATGAATCAGATATTGATCCTGAGGAGAGGTCATCAATGTTTAAAAGGTCACTGAACATTCACAAAAGTATAGCACGGCCTGCTAACATTGAGTGACTTTGGGACTTTCTGGCTATGCGCTGGTAAGTTGGAAATCTTCCATAGTTACTATACGGGACTATGAAGACTTAAATTATGGAGGGGATAAACGGACACACTGACCTTTTGACTGTCTGATTTAGCTCTGTTGTTTATGACTGAAGATTTATGTTTGGAAAAACTGCTTAGTCATTCCCCTAGACTTGAAACTCATGCAAGTCTATGACAGGCAGAAATTGTACCGATGTTTCTGTTTAGGCTGTGTTTCTCCACTCCACCCCTCTCACTAGAAGGTTTTAGTGCAGCTAGAATCTGTATATAAAAAGAGCAGGCAAAAACCCTAACTGTTTCCACATAGAGTCCAGTGTTTAGTAGGCAAGACTCTACCAGACTGCTCGAGGGATCAGAAGAAGACACTGAGATGGACATGCTGAGCCACAGACCCTGAACCACCTACCTTTGGCCAGAGTATCAGCCTTCTGAGATAGAGAGAGACAGCTAGCTCAGGCCTTTCCTCAAAACCTTGAAACCTGGGAGAAGCCAGCTTAGTGCTTTCCCTGTATTGTTTTGTACCTGAATTCACTGCAGATCCTGACTCTCTGAACTTATTTCCCATTGAGGTGCACCACGCCTTACCATCCCCTCCGGAGAGCAACAACACGTGGTGACACTTCTATGGTGTCCAGGAGACCCAACGTAGCGTTGGGGCCAAACCAAACCCGGCCACTGCCAGCTGCCATGAAGAGCATAAAAATACATTTGTTTTCAGGTGTAAAAAATAGTACATTTACCTGAGCCAAAGTCCCAGCTCCTACCACTAAGTGGCGAGGATGGCGGAAAAATGCCCGCGCAACAAAATATTGTTGCACAGACATTTAAAAAGTTGCAAAATGGAGTCTTGCAATTTTTTTACACCAAAAACTAGCGTAAATATGGTTGTAAATGACCCCCATTATATTTCTCCTCCAGAGGTACATTTACTCCTGTCCGCTTCCTGCTCTAGTTAATGGGGCTGAGAACTTGCACTTTGTATGTTTACTTTTGGAAAGTGTTTGGCATTTATTAAGAACAAGGTTCCTTTTCATTGTGTCTGAAGTTAATAATCTGATGCCCCCGCCCCCCGCCCCCCCGGTATGTAATGACCCAGGGCTTCGGTTAAGTCCATGCTCTAGTTTGCATTGTGCGAGACTAAAGAATGCTTTTTTTCCAAAAGATTTCAGCTTGAGGAATGTTCCGGTTTCACTGCATTCATAAACATCATCTAGACCGTTAAAATGTTCCGGACGTCATATACTAAATTCCAGTTTCCACGTGTTTTCTGGCCCTGTAGGGGCCCCAACAACTGCAAAATCTCATCTGCTGGTGCATTTTTCCTTTTACTACAGTATTTAAAGAGGATCCGCCCCCTCTCCTGACGTGTCTGTTTTAGTAACTACTTGCATCCCCCATGTAATAACAATTCTGGAGCATCAATTCTTATGACTCCATGTTGTGCCATTCCTCAAAAAAAATTCCATTAATTTCAAAAACAGATTAGAGCATGTCCTATTCTTCTCCGCAATCACAGACATGAATAGGCATTCACTATTATAGTTGCGGCCATGTGTGGTGCGCACAGCATGCTGCGGTTTGCTCTCCGGTCCAGGCATCCGCACCAAGACGGATCCGTCATGACCCCCAATGAAAGTCAATGGGGACGGATCCGTTTGGTGTGACACAATGGTGAATGGATCCGTCCTCCATTGACTTTCAATGGAGCTCATGACGGATCCGTCACCTGCACACATACATACATACACACATACAGACATACAAATAAACATACACAGACATATACACATACAAATACACATACATACTTAACTTACATGCTCCCGGCAGGTCTCCACAGCGCAGGAGGAGAAGGACGGCGCACACATAGGACGATTCCACCCGGTGCCCAGCAGAGGGCGCTGTGGGGAATCGTCCTATGTGCGCGCCGTCCTGCTCCTCCTGCGCTGTGGAGACCTGCCGGGAGCATGTAAGTATGTATGTGTATTTGTATGTGCATATGTCTGTGTGTGTGTGTCTGTACTGTGTGACATGTGTGGGCGCGATTCCGGCCCCACACATGCCCCTGCGGCAGCACGGATGCGGCGGCACCCTTCACCTGCCGGATCCGTGCTGCCGCTAATGTGAAAGAGCCCTAAACACTACGGTCGTGTGAATGCGCCCTTACAGTGTCATGGACCTCATGATGGGCCCAGACTTGTGAATATGGCCTTAGACTGTCCAGGGACACACCCCCAACTGGCAACACTCAACTGGACCTTTAGGCCTCATGCGCGCGATCATATATACAGTGCCTTGCGAAAGTATTTGGCCCCCTGGAACTTTTCAACCTTTTGACACTTTTCAGGCTTCAAACAAAAAGATATAACATTTTAAATTTTTGGTGAAGAATCAACAACAAGTGGGTCACAATTGTGAAGTGGAACGAAATTTATTGGATCATTTAAACTTTTTTTGTAATAATAAAACTGAAAAGTGGGGCGTGCAAAATTATTCGTCCCCCTTGCATTAATACTTTGTTGCTCCACCTTTTGCTGTGATTCCAGCTGCGGTCTCTTGGGGGATGTCTCTATCAGTTTTGCACATCTAGAGACTGAAATTCTTGCCCATTCTTCCTTGAAAAACAGCTCGAGCTCTTTGAGGTTGGATGGAGACGTTTGTGAACAGCAGTTTTCAGCTCTTTCCACATATTCTCAATTGGATTCAGGTCTGGACTGTGACTTGGCCGTTCTAAGACCTGGATACCTTTATTTTTGAACCACTCCATTGTAGATTTTGCCTAATGTTTGGGATCATTGTCTTGTTGGAAGATAAATCTCTGTCCTAGTCTCAGGTCTTTTGCAGACTCCAACAGGTTTTCATCCAGAATGGTCCTGTATTTGGCTCCATCCATCTTCCCATCCATTTTAACCATCTTTCCTGCCCCTGCTGATGAAAAGCAGGCCCAAACCATGATGCTGCCCCCACCATGTCTGACAGTGGGGATGGTGTGTTCAGGGTGATGAGCTGTGTTGCTTTTACGCTAAACATATCGTTTTGCATTGTTTCCAAAAAGTTGGATTTTGGTTTCCTGTGAGCAGAGCCCCTTCTTCCACATGTTTGGTGTCTCCCAGGGGCTTGTGGCAAACTGTAAACCAGACTTTTTATGGATATCTTTGAGAAATGGCTTTCTTCTTGCCACTCTTCCATAAAGGGCAGATTTGTGAAGTGTTGGACTGATTGTTGTCCTGTGGACAGACTCTCCCACCTCAGCTGTAGATCTCTGCAGTTCATCCAGAGTGATCATGGGCCTCTTGGCCTCATCTCTGATCAGTCTTCTCCTTGTTTAGAGGGACGGCCGGGTCTTGGTAGATTTGCAGTGGTCTGATACTCCTTCCATTTCAATATGACGCTTGCACAGTGCTCCTTGGGATGTTTAAAGCTTGGGAAATCTTTTGGTATCCAAATCCAGCTTCTCCACAACAGTATCAGGGACCTGCCTGGTGTGTTCCTTGGTCTTCATGATGCAGAACCCTGAGACTATCACAGAGCAGGTGCATTTATACGGAGACTTGATTACACACAGGTGGATTCTATTTCTCTTCATCAGTCATTTAGGACTCAACTTCTGGAGGGAGTTTTCTGAACTGAAAGTAAATGGGACGAATAATTTTGCACACCCAACTTTTCAGTTTTATTATTACAAAAAAAGTTTAAATGATCCAATAAATTTCGTTCCACTTCACACTTGTGACCCACTTGTTGTTTATTTTTCACCAAAAATGTAAAATGTTATATCTTTTTGTTTGAAGCCTGAAATGTGGCAAAAGGTTGAAAAGTTCCAGGGGGGGCGAATACTTTTGCAAGGCACTGTATTTTGCGGTGCGCAAAAAATATGGATGACGTCCGTGTGCATTCCCTATTTTGTGGAACGGAACAGCTGGCCTCTAATAGAACAGTCCTATCCTTGTCTGTAATGCGGACAATAATAGGACATGTTCTATTTTTTGCGGAACGAAAATACCGACATACGGAAACGGAATGCATACGGAGTACCTTCCGTTTTGTTTTTTTTTGCGAACCCATTGAAATGAATGGTTCCGCATACGGTCCGCAAAATAAAAACGGTACGGACACGGAAAGAAAATACATTCGTGTGCATGGGCCCTTAGGCTAGGGCTACACGTGTGACAAAAAAAGTTGTGCAACACTTCATGTAATGTATGTCTATAATGTCAGAATGCGACACGTGACATGCTGCATTTTGTTTTGCATGTTGCACATGAAATTACTCAATTGACTTCAATTAGAGTTGAGCGAACGTGCTCGTAACGAGCACTGTAGTGCTTGGATCCCCTGTGCTCGCATGGGCGCAGCCATCCGGATCCGTCCTCACCTGACTGTAAGTCAATGGGGGCGGATCCGTTTGGTATGACACACGAGTGTGTCATACCAAACGGATCTGTCCCCACTGACTTGCAGTTGGGTGAGGAGGATCCGGATGGCTGCGCCCATGCGAGCACAGGGGATCCAAGCACTACAGTGCTCGTTACGAGCAACTCGTGTGTCATACCAAACGGATCCGCCCCCATTGACTTACAGTCAGGTGAGGACGGATCCGGATGGCTGCGCCTATGCGAGCGCAGGGTATCCGAGCACTACAGTGCTCGTTACGAGCACGTTCGCTCAACTCTAACTTCAATATAAGTCATGCCGGACACATTACTCGCCAGTGACATGCCTGAAACTTGGCTGTGTTTTGACTGCCAAATCACAGTTCTAAAATAGTTGCGTGACAGCAAGTTGCAGAAATATTCTTTTATGCGACTTTTTTGTTTTCTATGAAAATGGCTTAAATGGATGCCAAATGTGCAAACTTATCCGTTTTTTTTTACAAGATCCATTTTTTACAGGATCCGTTTTTTTTTTCTTAATTTTTCTATTCTTATAACGGGATCAGAATAACAAAAAAAAAAAAAAATAATAACGGTGATGTGAACTCCCCCTAACATGAAGAGAACAGGGACTTGAGCTTCGTGCACATAACTGCATGTTTCATCCCTTTCTGTAGTTTTTGCGGATAGCACACTGACCTGTTCATTTCTATGGGGCCATGCACACATCAGTTTTTTTTTGCAGATCCATTTTTCCATTCCACAAATTATAGTCAAAGTCCAATATACCGCTCCATATTGCGGTGAAAAACGTGTGAACGAGGCCTTAGAGGTGACTTGTTTTTACATATGTAACAATGGGGTACATGAGTCTCAAGGTAGAGACCCAAATCTGACCCTGGATCCTGGGTGTGATTTTGAGGATGTTTTGTTTGAAATTCGCATCATTCCTCCCAGGAGGTGTTTTATTTGCAGACTGAAGCCTGGTATGGGAGGTCAGCTGTAATTCCATGCGCTCAGTGTTTGTCTAGATGTAGGTTTTACATGATCTCTCTGGATTAGTGTCTTTTGCGCTGGGATCATCTTCACAAAGAGCAGTTTACTTTGTCGCTAAGTAAAGTGACTTCTCTAATAGGACCGTAAAACCCTGTCTGTCTTTACTTGCCGATGATGGGTACGGGGTATGACACAGAATGTGGGGGGAGGAGGTTTGTGCAGACGTATATTGGGCGGTCTGTACCGCAGAACAACTACTGAGACGTAGAAAGGCTTTCTGTAATGATATGATGCTACACAGGGTGCATTACTAATAACATATTACATTTTATGATAATTCCACCCAAAGCTGACTCTTCAATTTGGCAGAATTATGAGAACAGAGGCCTATGTATCCCTTGCAGACCCCTGCAGCTCCCCTGAAATGTATGGAGCTCCCCGTTCTCGTGATGGAGATCACTGATTCCCTGTGGATAGGGGATAACTTTTACCAACAGGAATACCCCTTTAAAATGTTGTCCAAAAGGGCGTACCAGCTAAAACTGCAGGCGATGCTACTGCCATGGGGCACCAGGTGGCACCAAGCTGTGCATTCCTCAAAATCAAATTTGCTGGAAAGAGACGTAGCACCGCCACATTCAATTTTCACCAAGATCTGGTGCACTGCAAGTACCTTATAAGCATCAGAAGGTGGCTCCATTTTGGTTTTACTTATTGAACATTCACTTTTTGTCTACAAAAATGACTTAAAGGGCACATGTGAGCAGGGTCAACCCTATTAAACCAAACCCACTTTCTGGTAGGGTAGATCCTGCAGAGTAAAATGATACCTATGTTGTGAAAATCGGTCGTGGCATTGCCAAGAAAAAATACTTTCAGGGTTTCAGTCCACCGAGGGGCGTGGCCAACAATGGAAAGCTGAGGGGCTGAGGTCACTGAGTAGTTAGGCTCCGCCCCTCAGTGCACTGAGGCCCTGATTTGCATTAAGAATGAATGTCTTTTTTTTCTCGGGAACGCCACAACTGATTTTCACAGAGGTATCATTTTAATGGTCAGAGTCAAGCCTACTAGGCAGTCTGCCTGGTTTAATGGGGTTGATACTGTTGACAGGTGCTCTTTACAGGGGTTGTTTGAGATTTCTCTTCCAGGTACAGTGCCACCTTTGCCCACAGGCTTTGTTTGATACTGTAAGTTCGTTCAACTAAATGGACACAGCCCATTGGCACCATTTTTAGGAAGAAATGCAGTTTTTTTCTGTTCTCAGACAACTCTGATTGATATGTTCTAGTCTTGTGCACTGCTTTATGTTTAGATGGCACTGGGAACCTGGATTCAGATCTGACCTGGCAACATCTAGCTGTTCGTAGTTTGCATGATCTTCTGATGCTTTTATGAGTTTCTTTCCGGTTTTCTGGTTTCCTCTATGATCTCACTGATTAAACTAACCCTAGGGTAAATGTAAGATAAGGAAATTAGATTGTACTGTTAAGGTCCTTTTACACGGGCCGATTATCGGCCGAAAAATCGTTCCTAGGAACGCTAGTGCCGATAATCGGCCAGTGTAAAAGTGGCCCTAATCAGCCGACGAACGAGCAAAACGCTCGTTCGTCGGCTGATTGGATCTTTTGTAGAAACCAAAAGATCCAATCTGTCGGGCGCACATCGCCCTGTGTAAACAGGCGATGTGCGCCTGACAGTATGGAGCTTCCCCGGCCGCACGAGCGATACAGCGATCACTCGTGCGGCCGGGCGCTCGATTCGTCGGGCCGTGTAAAGGCTCCCTGCCCGAGCGCCGATATCGCTGATCGGCGCTCGGGCAGGGAGAAGAATCGGCCCGTCTAAAAGGGCCTTAAACTCCACTGGAGCAGTGAATTTTCTGCTCAGAGCTGCAAAATATATGTGCTCTATAAATGAGAAATAAATAGTAATGTAAATAATAAATAAATTTAACAATAAAGAAAAGTAAAATAATATAATATATAAAAATAATAAATGTAACAATAAAGAAAAGTAAAAATAATATAAGATATTAAAAATAATAAATGTAACAATAAAGACAACCAGTATAAAATAAATAAAATGCTAAATAAATTATATAATAAATTAACAAATGAAACAATAAAAAAGAGCAATAATCTAAAATAAATAAAATGAAAAAATGAATAAGTATAAAAAAAATGAATGAATATAACAAGAAATAAAGAAGAAAAATATAAAATAAATAAATACAATGCAAGACGAATCTAAAAAATAATACGTCACAATAAAAAAGAAAAATTAATTTTAAATAAAATGCAAAAATACTATAATTATAAAACTAAAATAATAAATGTAACAATAAAGAAAATTAAGATGATAATATAAAATAGAAAAATAAAAAAGGAAATAATTATAACAAATAATAAATGTAACAATAAAGAAAAGGAAAGATTAGACACACCTTCTCATTCAAAGAGTTTTCTGTATTTTCATGACTATGAAAATTGTAGATTCACACTGAAGGCATCAAAACTATGAATTAACACATGTGGAATTATATACTTAACAAAAAAGTGTGAAACAACTGAAAATATGTCTTATATTCTAGGTTCTTCAAAGTAGCCACCTTTTGCTTTGATTACTGCTTTGCACAGTCTTGGCATTCTCTTGATGAGCTTCAAGAGGTAGTCACCTAAAATGGTTTTCACTTCACAGGTGTGCCCTGTCTGGTTTAATAAGTGGGATTTCTTGCCTTATAAATGGGGTTAGGACCATGAGTTGTGTTGGGCAGAAGTCAGGTGGATACACAGCTGATAGTCCTACTGAATAGACTGTTAGAATTTGTATTATGGCAAGAAAAAAGCAGCTAAGTAAAGAAAAACGAGTGGCCATCATTACTTTAAGAAATGAAGGTCAGTCAGTCCGAAAAATTGGGAAAACTTTGAAAGTGTCCCCAAGTGCAGTCGCAAAAACCATCAAGCGCTACAAAGAAACTGGCTGACATGAGGACCGCCCCAGGAAAGGAAGACCAAGAGTCACCTCTGCTGCGGAGGAGAAGTTCATCCGAGTCACCAGCCTCAGACATCGCAGGTTAACAGCAGCTCAGATTAGAGACCAGGTCAATGCCACACAGAGTTCTAGCAGCAGACACATCTCTACAACAACTGTTAGGAGGAGACTGTGTGCAGCAGGCCTTCATGGTGGAAACCACTGCTAAGGACAGGCAACAAGCAGAAGAGACTTGTTTGGGCTAAAGAACACAAGGAATGGACATTAGACCAGTGGAAATCTGTGCTTTGGTCTGATGAGTCCAAATTTGAGATCTTTGGTTCCAACCACTGTGTCTTTGTGCGACGCAGAAAAGGTGAACGGATGGACTCTACATGCCTGGTTCCCACCGTGAAGCATGGAGGAGGAGGTGTGATGGTGTGGGGGTGCTTTGCTGGTGACACTGTTGGGGATTTATACTGAACCAGCATGGCTACCACAGCATCTTGCAGCGGCATGCTATTCCATCCGGTTTGCGTTTAGTTGGACCATCATTTATTTATCAACAGGACAATGACCCCAAACACACCTCCAGGCTGTGTAAGGGCTATTTGACCAAGAAGGAGAGTGATGGGGTGCTACGCCAGATGACCTGGCCTCCACAGTCACCAGACCTGAACCCAATCCAGATGGTTTGGGGTGAGCTGGACCGCAGAGTGAAGGCAAAAGGGCCAACAAGTGCTAAGCATCTCTGGGAACTCCTTCAAGACTGTTGGAATACCATTTCAGGTGACTACCTCTTGAAGCTCATCAAGAGAATGCCAAGAGTGTGCAAAGCAGTAATCAAAGCAAAAGGTGGCTACTTTGAAGAACCTAGAATATAAGACATATTTTCAGTTGTTTCACACTTTTTTGTTAAGTGTATAATTCCACATGTGTTAATTCATAGTTTGAATCTACAATTTTCATAGTTATGAAAAAACAGAAAACTCTTTGAATGAGAAGGTGTGTCCAAACTTTTGGTCTGTTACTGTATATAATTAAAAATAAAAAAGATGAAAATAGTAAGAAAAAGAAAACATGCATACTGTATAACCTTATGATAGAAGGAACTTGCTGTTCGCTATATTGCGGTTGTAGCATTTTTGGAAACTTTAGGCATGCGGAAACAACTGAAAGCTCGGCTCGCTCTGTGTATACACACATATACAGCTGAGATTTGTGTATACATAGCTTTTGCTTGTCTTGCTGATGAAAAGGGAACTCCCTAGCTAATGTTTATACAGCCCCTGTTTGTATAAGGTCTCACTTGTCCTACTGATTCTCCTTCAGAGAAAGTGGAGAAGGGATCCGTCCAGTATGAAATCTGCACTTAATTACTATATGGCAGGAGGAGACTGTCTACTTTAGAGACGGCCTTTCATTCTGTCCAAAATTTTTCCTGGATCGCATTCCAGGCTCAAGGCTACATGGGAAATTGGAGACAAGTTGCAGAATGAAAAGATTCAGCTGCAGATCTTCTGAAGTCATTCGCTTGTGCTGCTGCTGCTTGTGGAAAGTTGAAGGCGTTCTTTCGGGGTGGAGATGGGGGGCTGCTACCTCTAGGAACCTCAGTAACAGAAATACTTCTCAGGAGCCTATAGGCACAAGAACCTCTCATCCAGAGACATGGCCAACCCTCTATGGGTACTCTGCTACCTAAGTGCGGTACAACTAATGTTGTAGTTCTATGTCCCACTGAATTCATGTTTGGATTATAGCATAGGCAAAAGAGTCAATTGCCTAAGAGGAACAACATGGAGGGTATCATCATGGCCTAAACACATCACCTTCTGTGGTATTATTTAGGAACATTATTATTTGAGCATTACATGTCATACTGTTTTGTGTTCACTGTATGGCACTACTATGTAGGAACTTCATGGCAATATAATACGAATACTTAGTAGTATGGTTACTCGGCACATATGGTGCCATATAAAATTATCAGAACTATAGCATGGACAAAAGGGACTCCAAATGCCTCCACCATGAAATACAACATCACGTCATGACTATTTAGCATTTTCAGATTTGCACTACACTGTCACTGGCAAATGAGCCTCTAGGTGCAACGGGGGCGTTACCATTACACCTAGAGGCTCTGCTCTCTCTGCAACTGCTGCACCCTCTACACTTTGATTGACAAGGTGTAAACATGATCATGTCAGACCCTGACAATCAAAGTGCAGAGGGTGCGGCAGTTACAGAGAGAGCAGAGCCTCTAGGTGTAATGGTAACGCCCACGTTGCTCCTAGAGGCTCATTTGCATATAATAAAACATCATTTTTCTCAGCAATGCAGGCACCTATGAACATGGGACCAACACAGAGGTCTTCAGCTGCCAAGTGCACATGTAGCAGGTCAGACAGTGTCAAAACTGCTGACAGATGCCCTTTATAAGAATCATTTAGACCAGTGATGCTTAACCTCCAGCTGTTGTAAAACTACAACTCCCACCATGCCCTGCTGTAGGCTGTCCAGGGAGTTGCTGGGAGTTGTAGTTTTGCAACAGCTGGAGGGCCGCTGGTTGAGCATCCCTGATTTAGACTTCATACAATTTAAAAGGCAGAATTATGACGCTGTTGCTGTCCATTTTTACATCCCCCAAAAAAGATGGGGCCCCACATATGGAGGCTATGGCGCCAGCTATCACTCCAAGAACTATAATTCAGACCTGAACCCTGAGAATCAGATATTCATTCCCAATGAGCCACCCATGGGCTCAGAAGAGGAAGAGGGCCTTTCCTGGGCCAGGGCTTCAGACATGTGCTAACGTAAGACAGCCGCACCCATAGAAATGACAGCTTGGCAGAGTTAAGTGGCAGTCACAAGGAAGCAGAGGTGTTAGCGCCAATAGACATGAGTAATATTTGCAATCACTTCTCACAAATGTCATGAAATTAGTTTCCCTATTGGGATTACGCGGTTCACCGACAGGTGAAGTCATGTTGTTAGCTCTGCTATACTGAAATGGGAAACCTTGCTCTTGAGATATACCTTCCGCATGTGTCATGGCGTCCTTCCCAACTCGATAAGGGAAATTTATTATTCCTCCTATGCCCATTTTTGGCATAAAAAAGTGGCAACTCTATGGGATTTGTGACTAGTTACAATTGCCATTTTATACAGCCTTTGCCAATTTTACTGAAAGAGGGCGTGGCGAGGGCGGGGCCATTGGCCCTGGCTCATTCATTATTATTTACGACTGGTGTGAATAATGATCAAAATCTTTGACAGCTTTGAGCTGCCGTATATTTCATTCCGGTGCACGGACAGCCGGAAGAAGCAGGTAGTTTATGACGAGGCCTTCTCTGGCAGAGCAGGCCTTGATAAATCAGGGCCGATGGGGGGATTTATCACAGACCAGGGTCTATGATATTGTTGCAGAGTACGGTTGCTGGGTGCAGCAGAGTCAGTTTAGATCAGACATGGAGTAACAAGTGGAGTAACAGGAACTGGGTTTATTGGAACGTGCATGCAATAACTGAAGGTCACCTTACATGGTGAATGGCACAGACAGGAAAAAGAAATCAGTGAGTTCACCTCAATGTACAGGAAATACAACACATCATAGAAATGCATAGGGAGACTACAAGTTAGCATTAGTAACAGCGACATCTAGTGTCATAACAATAAACTGCAGTCAATCCAGCAGAAGTCACTCCAGCAATAGACTAAGCCAGAGATCTCAAACTCGTGGCCCTCCAGCTGTTGTAAAACTACAACTCCCAGCATGCCCCAATAGCTGTAGGCTCTCCTGGCATGATGGAAGTTGTAGTTTTACAACAGCTGGAGGGCCATGAGTTTGAGATCTCTGGACTAAGCTGTAAGTTGTTGTATCTCCATCAGATGTCCCTGTGCATTGTCAGAGGCTGTGTCTAAATTAAGACGAGGCGTCTGTGCACCTAAACTGAAATCTACGCCAGCCCCTTGCTGATATCAGTCTTCTTCTACTCCAAAAAACTGGCGTAAAAGAAGATAAATATAACGAGCCACTGTCCCCCCGCCCTCGCCGGCTGCCTTTTTGGGAGAATGATGTGGTTGGCAGAGAAACGCCACTTGCAAAAAAATTTTGGCACAAGGATATGCCACCTGTCATATAGGTGTGGGCACCACCTCTGGAATCCCTAGAATGGGAACAAAAGGACACTGCACACGCTCAGCTATTTTCAGAAGTCCCATTGAAGTGAATGGAATGCGCACCACACAAGCTTGGCCACCTCTCCATTCGCCTGGATGGGTTTTCTACATAATGTAGGACTGGAAAGGTCCTCCGTATTGAGAGACTCTCTAACTGCTTTCACCTCTGACCAAGAGATTAAGATCCTGAACAGAGGACCCTCCCTGTCCCTCTATTACCGTAAATCTAAAATCTCCAGTAGGGTTGATGAAAATGAGCTTTCTAAAATAGACAACCCCTTTAAGAAGGTTATATTTATGGAGTCAGCAAATATAAAATCCAGCATCTATGAAATACACCTTTATTACTTTTTTGGGCAGGGAGGAAACAAAAAGGATTGCCTGGAGACTATCAGCAAGCAGGGTTGGTAGGATACGGAGGTGTTAAAAGGCCAGCCAGAATAAAAAACAAGAATGAGATCTGTCAACAGCAGCTTGTTGACCATTACAATGGCAGATCTTTTACTCCTGTAAACAGAATTGTGTTATTTTGCACAACATGTATTACTACACAGTCCCCACTGATGACTGATATCTAGTGGAAAGTCTAAGGTGATAGATACAGGCATATCAAAATCTGCTGTTGACGGATCTTATTTCAGCAGGTAGTGTTCCTTTAAATTTTGCATGATCACTCACTTATAAAAGGTGACTACCGGTATGAAGGACTATTTCTGCCTTGTTATTAGTTTTTTTTATTTGATTTATTGTTTTAATGTACCTGTTTTATCTTCCCTAGAGCTCATCGCAATGACATGGAGAACATCTACCCGTTCCTTTTCCTTGGAGCCATCTACTCCTTACTGGATCCCAACCCAAGCATCGCCAGGATCCATTTCTTAATTTTCTTCATTGGCCGCCTAGTCCATACAGCGGCCTATGTGCTGGCCTTGAAAGCCCCGACGCGTTCCGTGGCCTACAGCATAGCTCAGCTGCCATGCTTCTCTATGGCTCTCCAAATTCTTTTTTCAGTCGCCTCCTACTGGTAGACAAAAGTATAGCGTGTTTAAACACTACATGGCCGGGATGCAGTTCAGTATTGACCATCAACCTCCTCGGTGCCTCATGTGCCTTGTTCATTGGGAATATGTATTTTTGTAACCAGACATCAGTATTTTGACTGCACGTTATTTCATGTCGACAGTTTGCGATGTAGCTTTTATGTTGTTTGTATATCATTGATGAAGGAGGTTTTTTTTATTTGATTTGGGGTCTTAAAGGGGTTGCCTCAGAGGTTTTTTTCAGCAACACTCCTGACCATAGGCTGTGTCTGGTATTGCAGTACAATGTCACTGGTGCTGATCCGCTATACCATACACAGCCCATGAGAAAGAGTGGTACTGTTTTTTTTTACCTTTTTTTCTAGTGGCAGACAACCCCTTTAAGAGGGGAGTGGCTTTAAACAAGATGGAAGGAGTAGACACTTTTTTTTTGGCTGAATGTCAGATGTTTTAAAGCTGTCTTTGGAAATACAAGGACTGATGTTATAGGCGTGTCCTTTCTCTGGGGCATGTCCTTTATGCTATAGCTGTCACAGCTTCTAACAGAAGATACAGCTGGTGATAGTTGAAGATTTAAACTGAGCATGTGCGGCCACCTCAGTGAACTGGACAAGATGTAAGAAAAAACAACAAACAGCAGGTGGCGCTATACAGATACAGTTTATTGAATAGCTCACTGGCTATACAAAATTTTTTATTGCATGCAATTACTGAAATGTTCAGATTCAGGTGTTCATTTGAAAAATGTAGGATATTTTTCATGGCACAACCCCCTTTAAGGGAGAGCAAACTGCACATGCACAGCTGCCAGGGGCGGATTGGCCATAGACCTTACAGGGAAATTTCCCAGTGGGCCGATGCCCAGGGGGCCATCCGGGCCCTCCTAATTGCCAGCAAGTGGAAGTTTTTGGGGATGTATTTTGTGATGGACTGTTGTATTTGGCTCTGTTGGGGCGGTATAATGTGCCACAATATGGTATTGCTGGCCCTGCCTTCCATCAATTTGGACCCAACTACAAAATGGGGCCACTTTTAGTATTTTATCCAGGGCCACTTTAAGCTCCCAGTCCGGCCCTGACAGCCGCCCTCCACTTACCACTATAGAAACTCTAGGGTCTCATAGTGGTGAATGAAGGGGTGCACAGCTTGGTTTCCATTCACTGCTATGTGTGCTTGCCCAGCTATTTTTGGAAGTCCCATAGCAGTGAATGGAGAATGCAGCGCATTGTTGACGTGCTCTATGTTAACTTTAGGTGAGACCCAACCATACCTAACATTTATTCCCCAGATGGAACAACCCCTTTAAGCACCCCCTTATCTTTATGTATGTCCCCCATAGAGGAGAAATACTCAGGGATTCATTGACTGTTGCAGCACAGAATGTGTTTTCTGTTCACATGATCCAACTATCTGAGTTTTCTGGCTCCATGACCCGGACCACCTTTGGGGTGTGGAGTTACATTTACATTAAAGGAAAGTTTCTGTCCCATTTGGGGGTCCTTCCTAGTAGGATGGGGGTGGGGCTTGCAAGTAACTAGGTGTGATGTATGTGCCTAATTTATGTGCTTTCAATGTGAATTCTTTTCTGGGAAGATGAAGTATAATGTGCAAACCTGGTTCTGAATCCAGCTGGCAGATCACAGCCATGGTTCACATTGGAGATCTATGGGTCATCTGGTTGGGGCAGTACCTAAATATTGTATCTGGGCTGTGCACTTGCTTGCAAATCCATGAAGGTTAAGTGGCTGCTTTTGAAGATGCTGTGAAGAAGGGTTCTAGCTTCCACTGGATCTGGACCATAGGAGAGCTGAGCCAAACGTCATACCATGCAAGCCAATGGGAAGGACTTCCCTTTTTGTTTAAGACGTTGTCCAACTGGATGTTTCTCATGGGGGTTAATATTGCTATGTCTCCCCACAAACAGCTCCTTGGCTCTTCATTCAACAAAAAGATCAGAAAAGGATCCTCAGAAGAAGAATATGACCACGCGTGAAGATTATGTCACATGGAAGGATATATGTACATATTACATACTGGGTATGGGCGTAGGGTCCTTTCCTATGCACCAGTAGTTATGTATGATTTAGTGCTAACAAATGTCAACCCCGAAAGGGAAGAACTACCTTAAAGTGGTTATCCAGGAATCTCAGCCAGACCTGTGAAGGGAAGCATAGTTACTTACCTGCTCCTGCCTCTCAGTTCTGATTACCTGGGTCACCAATGTCTTATATAAATATATCCTACCACTCTGTGAATACAGCTCTTATGCATCTCCATGGATACAGACTACAAACAAACCCTGCGTAGTCTGATCCTACACCCATACTTACTTTTATCTGTCTCCTATTAACTTAAAGGAATTTTCTGAGATTTTAATACTGATGACCTGTCCTCTGGATAAGTCATCAGTATCTGATCTGTGGGGGTCCAACACCTGGGACCCCCGCCATTCAGCCAGTTGAGAAGGCAGTGGTGCTCCCAGTCCTAGACCAGTGATAATACATTCATCGGTCACATGACCTAGGCGCAGCTCAGCGCCATGGAGGTGAATGGAGTTTGGTGAACTGTGAGAAAGCTGTATCACTCACAGGAGCACCGATGTCTTCTCAAACAGCTGATCAGCGAGGGTCCCAGGTATCGGACCCCCACTGATCAGATACTGATGACATATCCAGAGAAAAACCCTTTTAAGGGTACAACCACACAGCATGGGTTTGGCCACAGCTGCCTCTTATTTAAAGGGGTATTCCCATCTGAGACAATGTGGGCATATTGCTAGGACATGCCCCCATTGTCTGATAGGTGCGGGTCCCACCTCTACGACCCGCACCTATCTTGTAAACTGAGCCGGCAAAGTGAAGGAGGATGCCACCGCGCATGCGTGGCCACCCTCCATGCATTTTTATAGGGCCGCCTATAGGGCACCGCGCCCTCCTTCACTTTGCCGACTCAGTTTACGAGATAGGAGCGGGTCCTAGAGGTGGGACCTGCACCTATCAGACAATGAGGGCATATACTAGGGATATGCCCCCATTGTCTTAGATGGGAATACCCCTTTAACTAATGAAGACACCACGGTATAGTCAGTCTGCATAGTTAATGGCATTGAATAAGAGGCTGCACGTCCACGTCCTCAATGCCCCATGACAGCCGTGTCCTTACTAATGTAGCCAAGCAAGAAGTATAAGACCAATGGAAGAGAGTGAGACTGCAGAACCAGACTACAAAGGGTTTAATTGTATGTGTCCATGGACGTGTATAGGAGCTGTATACACAATTTGGTAGGAGATTTTTTTAAAAATTAAAACTATTAACAAAATTGCTTAATTACGTAAATTTACATGCACTGGGATTGTAATAAAAAGTTGCAATAGTGGACACACCATTGCTGTAAATGCTGCCAGCCTATGGACCAGACCTTGAGCAGAGCAATGCTTTGGTTTAAATGACACACGGCCATTTTTAACACCAATGAAAGCCTATGGGGCTATTCACATGGCCGCTTTTTTAACGGCCAGTGAATAGCGTCCGTCCAGATATAGGACATGTCCTATTTCTGGGCCGTTTCAACGGGCCGACTGCCCCATTGAAATGAATGGCCGTTTTTACTGGCGATCGACAGGAGTGCTCCCGTCTAACGGCCGTTAAAAACAGGTACACTATGGCCACTTGCCCTACCCACTTGCTCGCGCTGCGCAGTCTCAGGTTTCTTCATTGAGCAGGCCTGCCGATGGACCTGCGTTATGCGCGGTGACGTCACCACATTGGCGCGCGCAGTGACGTCATCGTGCACATCGCAGGTCCTGTGCGTGAAAGAGAGAAGAGACTGCTGAAGCGCGAGCAATTGGATAAGGTGAGGTTGTTTTTTTTTGAAAAAAGCAGCTGTGGGGGCATTTATTTAAACCATGGGGGAAATTATTTAAGATGGGGGGCCTACATGGGGGACATTATTAAAGTTGGGAACATTAAAAAAAATTCCTACACTATGGGGGGCATTATTTACCAGGGCCTACATGGGGACATTTTTTACCAGGGGGCCTACATGGGGGACATTATTTTACCAGGGGGCCTACATGGGGGACATTATTTTACCAGGGGGGCCTACATGGGGGACATTATTTACCAGGGGGCCTACATGGGGGACATTATTTTACCAGGGGGCCTACATGGGGGACATTATTTTACCAGGGGGCCTACATGGGGGACATTATTTTACCAGGGGGGCCTACATGGGGGACATTATTTTACCAGGGGGGCCAACATGGGGGACATTATTTTACCAGGGGGCCTACATGGGGGACATTATTTTACCAGGGGGCCTACATGGGGGACATTATTTTACCAGGGGGCCTACATGGGGGACATTATTTTACCAGGGGGGCCTACATGGGGGACATTATTTTACCAGGGGGGCCTACATGGGGGACATTATTTTACCAGGGGGGCCTACATGGGGGACATTATTTTACCAGGGGGGCCTACATGGAGGACACTATTTTAGCTGGGGCACTATAAAAAATTATTTACACCGTGGGGGACATTATTTTAGTTAGGGGCACTATGGAGGACATTATGGGCATCATGGGGGTCATGATTATAGTTGGGGGCAAGAAATAACTGCCAATCCAATTCATCAATTTTCCATGTCCGTTTTTAACTTTTTTTTAAAACTGATGCAAAACGGACATTAGAAATGGACACACGGCCAGAAAATGGATGCACACACTGATGCAAAATGGCCATGAAAAACGGACGTTTTTTTCACTGTCGTGTGCGTGAGCCCTAAACGTCTTTATTTTTCATGTTAAAAAACTATATTTTAGATGATTGTAAAGACATAAGAAACCAATCCGAATGGGAATGTCAATGTCTGGAAGGACTCCTTTTATTTTAAAATGTATTGTTTTATTTTTTTGTACTATTTGTTAAATTTTATCTGCAAAATAAACCATGCTTCCAATTGTATCATCCCTACAGCTGGTGAACATTGCCCTCTAGTGGACTGTCCTGAAATAGCACATTATGATGTGTAGGGGTATTAGTCATAGTGGTAAACCACTGCTGTGTGCACATACTAATGATATACTAGGAGGAAACCCACGCAAACACGGGGAGAACATACAAACTTCGTGCAGATGTTGTCCTTGGTCGGATATAAACCCAGGACCCCAGCACGTAACCAGTGGATGGTAGGGGGGTGTCTGACTCTGGACCTCTTGAGACCCATTTAAATTGGGCTCCACTGATGGATCCCAGTTCTCTGGCTCTGACCCTCTCATAACACTGCCACTGTCTTCACTAACATATACCCATTTCCTGAAATGCTCTGTGCTGCTGGAGCTCTCTGCATTTTCTACTTGATGACGTCATACTCCTTTACATCCTCATGTTCGCATCCAGTCAGTGTCTCTCTCACGTGCAGCCCCCATCACACTAAAGGCCCCCATGTCCTAGGACAGACAGTATTATTAGTGATATATGGTGGTATTATTTTGGAACTGAATTGTATAGTATATGACAGTATTGTGTGGGTTCGTTATTGGAGTATTTGGGGAATGCTGCACGTTATTTGGGCTCTACAGGGTGGTATTATTTGTGCAATATATGGCAGTTTTGTACTGGCACTATACAGTATATGGCAGTATTGTGGGGCTCTTTATTGGAGTATTTTTTGATATGCAGCACATTATTTAGTCTCTATAGGGTGGTATTATTTGGGCAGTATATGGCAGTGTTGTATTGGCACTATACAATATATGGCGGTATTGTATGGACTCTTTATTTGAGTATTTATGGAATGCTGCCGGTTATTTGGGCTCTATAGGGTGGTATTTTTGGGCTACTATATGGCAAAGTTGTGCTGGCACTATACAGTATATGGCAGTATTGTGCGGGGTCTTTATTGTAGTATTTTTCGGTATGCTTTACATTATTTAGGGTCTATAGGGGGCTATTATATGGGCAGAATATGGCATTGTTGTACTGGCACTATACAGTATATGGCAGTATTATATGAACTCTTTATTGGAGTATTTTGGGAATGCTACAGGTTATTTGGGGTCTATAGGGTGGTATTATTTGGGCACTCTATGGCAATGGTGTACTAGCATTATACAGTATATGGCAGTATTGTGTGAGCTCTTTATTGGAGTATTTGTTGTATTTGTTGATATGCTGCACATCATTTAAGCTCTATAGGGTGGTGTTATTTGGGCAGTATATGGCAGTGTTGTATTGGCACTATGGACTCTTTATTGGAGTATATATGGAATGCTGCAGGTTATTTGGGCTCTATAGGGTGGTGTTATTTGGGGCACTATATGGCAATGTTGTGCTGGGACTGTACCGTATATGACAATATTGTGTGAGTTGTTTATTGGAGTATTTTGGAAATGCTGCACATTGTTTAGGCTCTATAGGGTGGTATGATATGGAAAGTATATAGCAGTGTTGTATTGGCACTATGCAGTATATGACAGTATTGTATGGACTCTTTATTGGAGTATTTATGGAAATGCTGCACATTGTTTAGGCTCTATAGGGTGGTATAATATGGAAAGTATATAGAAGTGTTGTATTGGCACTATGGACTCTTTATTGGAGTATTTATGGAATGCTGCAGGTTATTTGAGCTCTATAGGGTGGTATTTTTGGGCCACTATATGGCAATGTTGTGCTGGGACTATACTGTATATGACAATATTGTGTGGGCTCTTTAGTGGAGTATTTTGGTAATGCTGCACATTATTTAGGCTTCCAACTGGTGACACCCGTCTGGACCTTCATTGCAGACTGCTAGAAATTATTAGAAATTAATTCATAGCTTCTGGCAGGAAGAATAGAGGAACGGCACAACATAAAGTCATAAGAATAGAATTTTCTGAATTGTTATAACATGGGGGAGAGGTTAGAGGTCCTCTTTAAATATGCAGCGAAACATGACTTCACATGATCCCAGTGAACCATCTCCGGGTTTGTTTTGATCTTTACGCCCCCTCTTAGGACCTAATGGCCTCTTGGATTTCCTCTAAAAACCGCCATAGTGTCATCACGTGCTGCACTAAGCCCATTACTTCGTGGAAATCTCCACGGTTGACCTGTTAAAGGAAACCGGGGGGTTGCTTGTATAATACGAGCCTCTGGTTCTGATGTGTGACACACCAAAATAAATAAAAACCTATACGTGTAAGTGCGAGCACAACAGCGCGCTCCGAAACATTATTCTTCAGGACCCTGGGGTATGATGTGTTGGCAGAAGAGCCCGCCGCCCCCTTCCCGGGCCCCTGGTGTTAATGCTGTCTATGGCGCTCACATTCTCTTTGTATGCGGGAGACATTGCTGTGGTTATCTGGATCAGATTTTACAGCCACAATGGCGTCTGCGTTCTGGGGGCGCACACATTTTTCCTTTTCTTCATTCCCCCCACTCCCCCACATATACATTTAACCCTTTGCCTGCATGCATGCAACAGTGGGTGCCAGTAATGCGTCTTTTGTCTCGCTGGGATTTCCTGTGACGTCGGCCGGATTAAGCGTGACGTTGAGAGACGGCCGGGGAGTCTTCGTCTAGACTCGGGCTCGGCTATTGACGTCTCGCCGGTTTTTACAAGGCTCAGGTAATAGGACACTTCGCGCAGACCGATTTAGAAAGAAAGAAAAACAGCGTGTGCTATGACGAGCAGGAACCATAAAAAAAATAAATAAAAGGCGCGGCGCATAAAAGACGATGGATGATAACCTATAAAAGGATTGCCGAAAGAACAAAGAGACCAAGAGAAAACACTTGTAAAAAGAAGCCGAGATCAGCCATATAGGCAGCAAACTCAAAAGTGCCTCACTACTTGCCATTTAGTTTCATGTTGGTATTTGGAAACCGTCAGCAAGCAGGACTCCGGATATATTTTATTTCAGACATGCTGTAGGAAAAATTAATGCTCGGTTGGAATGAGACCCCACCCTACAGTCGGTACAGGGGTTACACGGATGTAATGTACATTTTTGGACACTAGGCGGCGACAAAGTCATTGTTAAAGAATAATGGACTTTTATGTGGGTTCGCTTCAGGATAATGGGTTGAGATTGGATGAGGAGGATTTTTGTCAATTTTAAGTCTGAGTTGGCGTAATATTTTGTGATTAAATCTTTTTCAAAATCTCTGCTTGTGGACGTGAATAGAAACAGTCAGAAACCAAAAGCCTGTGGGCTATTGATGTGTTTAGCTCACAGGGGATTGCCTAGGACCAGCGGAGACTTCAGGGCCAGGAGTGAATATGTTTTCAATGCCTGGCCTGTCAGTCACAGTGGTGAGGAGAGGCATAGGAAGCAGAGAGCGGAACCTTTGGGTGCAATGGCACTACCCTCTTTGCACTAAGGGGCTAATTTACATATTACTACATTGCGACCATATATAGAGACGGGACCAACATCATTACATTCAGCCGGCGGGCGCACCTGTCACATGTCAGCTGGATTAATGCGGTGACAGATTCCCTTTAAAGAGCACCTGTCAGCAGCATCAACTCCATTGAACCAGTTATACTAACTGCTACGGTTGATCCTGCTGATTTGAAAAGGATACCTGCCTTGTGAAAATCATTGCAGTACTCCCGAGAAAAAAATAGTTTTACTCTTTATGCAAATGAGGGCTTTCAGTGCACTGAGGGGCAGGGCTTAGCCTCTCAGTGCACCTCAGCTCCTCGGCTTTCCAGCGCTGACCACACCCCTCGGTGCACTGAAGCCCTCATTTGTATAAATAATAAAAGTTTTTTGTTTTTTTCTGGAACGGCACAACCGATTTTCACAAGACAGGTATCGTCTTAAGGCTCCATTCACACGTCCGTATTTTTGCACATCCTGGAAAATGGTCAATTTTTTGCGGATCCGTTGTTCCGCAAAAAACTCCGTTTTTCCAGGACATCCGTTCCGTTCTTCCGTAAAAAACGGAAAGGATGTACCCATATGTCATCCGTTTTTTGCGGATCCGCAAAAAACGGAAGGATGAATAACATCTTTTTTTTTTCAGCCCTCCTGGAACGGAATCCGCAAATACGGATGACATGCGGATGCCTTTCCGCATGTCTTCCGCATTTTTTGCGGATCCATAGACTTTTATTGTGCTACGGACCGCAATTCGGGAGAAAAGTAGGACAAGAGGATTTCTTTATGCGGACAGTCGGAACGGACACACGGATGCGGACACCACGCGGTGTACTGTCCGCATTTTTTCGGGACCCATTGAAATGAATGGATCCGCATCCTATCCGCATAATTGTCCGCAATTGCGGAAACGGATGCAGAATGGATGCGGACACATTATACGGATGTGTGAATGAGGCCTAATCAGCAGGATCAATCCCATCAGAAAGCATGTCTAGACTCTAGCCTAATAGGGTTGATCCTTCTGACAGGTGCCCTAGCAAGGTATTTCAAACTATTAAAAAAAATTTTTTTATATTAGTGATATCAACTTTTTATGGCTTTTGTTCAGTTTTACTAGGAGCATAAAATGAAATACTTTTTTTTTAATTTGCTTTGTGTTGTGTTTTTTATTTTTCCATTGTGTCAGTGCTTGTTTTTTGTGGGGTGAGCTGTAGATTTTATTGGCTCATAGTTTTTTTTGGCGTGCAAAAATTATATTTTTGGGGGGAGGCAAGGCAACCAGATAAATGGATATTTTTCACTGTGTGAGTTAGATAACGTGATATTTTAATATTTTGGACATTTTCAGATGCAGCGATAACAATTATGCTGTTCTTGAATGGGAAGGGGCTTTGTTTTTTAATTTTTAATATTTATTTTTCATTTGTAAAAATACTATTACATTTATTACAGTTTTTTTTATTTGTAAAAAACATTACTACATTTTTAACTACATTTATTTATTTTTTTTATAATCCCCCTAGGGGAGCTTGTACAATACACTACACTACTTCTGTATTGCAGTATATTGTGATTTTCCTGTTATCCAGGAGCAGGGTGTGATTGGAGTACTAACATGGCAGGACTGGGGACCTTCATTGCCCCCCCCCCCCCATCTGCCATGGCAACCATTTAACCCTCATCATGCCCCATACAGAGGAAGTTCTCGACCCATATTTAACCACTTACATGATGTGATCACTATTGAGTGCGGCACCTAAGGGGCTTGAAGGGGTTATCTGATTTCTCAAACAGTCCCCCCTTTTGTGCCGGGCCCCTCGTAGGTAATATACTTACCCAGCTACCTGCGCCTGTCCTGGTCCCCGCACCGCTGCTGCCTTTTCTTTTTGTACACGGATGAAAACATCCGTGTCGGGGAGAAGCAGCCAATGGCAGGCGGGGACAAGCCTCCCTAGCCTGCCATCCATGTACAGGGAGAAGCAGCAGCGGCGGTGCGAGGACCAGTATATTACCAGTGAGGGGGCGGCACCTGGGGGGATGTTTGAGAAATCGGATAACCCCTTTAACGGCTTGGATCAGAGTTGCCTTTAATCCCAGACTGCTGCAGACAGGTGTCAGCATCGGGTATGAAGAAAGGTCAGCTCCTGAACCCGCTCCAAACACGCCTCACGCACCTGTGATGTTCATGTATGTCAAGGTCCACTAAGGGGTTAATACTGAAATTGAACGCAATAATAAAACAGAATGCGATTAGCTCCTCTGCTCCCCCTAGTGGACGTCACACAAATCTACAGTAAAGTCATTACCTGTAAATAAAATTCATTCTGCACCAAAAAAGTCATTTGGAAAAAGTAAGAATTTATTATTTTCTGTAATATTATCACAAGACAAAAACCTTCCTTGACAGATACAATTTCACAAAGTACAGAAACAAGACAAGCGTGATCCGTAATACTGACTGTTTAATAAAATACCATTATTTTTTTTTGTTTTTTTTTTGTTTTTTTTTGCAAACGACAAAATGAATGTTATAAAAAGCTAGTTCATGATGATCACCATGTGCGTTGTGGGGTGCAGTACCTGTCACGGCCTGTGATGGCGCTATTCTATAATGTCAATTGCGGGCTGAGCTCGATCAGACTCATCATGTTCAAAAACATACAACATATCCGTACCTGCTGGAGGGAGTAGGACGCTTCCTGTGCGGGGGTCTGGACGTAGCGGCGCTTGGACGTATCCAGGGGAAGCAAAGTCACTCCCCTTTACCTTCAGCTATGCAGGGGTTGAACGAAAGTGGAAAATTCCTCGAAGAAAATGTGAATGTATAGAGAATTGGCATCATAATAATATAAAGTGAATATTAATCAAGAATATTTATATTCTAACATCGCCCCCATCCGAAGGATTTTTTTTCTGAGACAGCGCCACCCCTCGTCATGGGCAGTGTCTGGTATTACAGCTCTCCCCCATTCACGTGAATAGCGAGGACCCAATTAATCCAAAATCCGAAATTCACAAAACAAGAAGCAGAAGGTGGTGCAGAGATAATATTCGAAAATATTTTATGTTACCATTCTTCATCATTATCAAAATCTCTGCTTGTTGTCAGTGAATAGGAACCTTCTAGTTGACAGCTCGATGCTGAAATGTAAACCTTTCTCCCACTGCTGCAATCTGTTGTAATGTAGACTATTTCCCCCTACATACACTGATACATGGTAACAAACCCCCAGTTGTGCTTGCAAAATTAGGTTCAGGGACAGGACAAGTGGAGCCTTCTGATTTAAACAAGGCTATTTCCATTCGCTGGCCACAAGCATAGGTCTTGAAATGCAAAATTCATATAAACCAATTACTTCGCACAGCTGAGAGTTTGCTACAATTGCATCAAGTCTAAGTAATGCTCTGTTAAATATAGGGGCAATGCAAATCTCAGATTTTTTTTCACTGTATCAGTGCATGTAAACAGTATTAGCCTATACCACTGTAACAAATTTTCAGCTGTGATAACTATTGCACATTCTGGTATTGTCAGGTTTTCAGCTCTGAATCCATCATTGTGGAATTTGCCGAGAAATATTTTAGATATGTGAAATCATTGTGAAAAACAGAGTAAAGTCATTACTATGAATGGGCTGTTGTGGTCTGTGATGGTGGCACCATGGTTCCTGTCACATACAGGCACTGTCATTTGAGTGTCTCTCCTGCTGTTGTAAAACTACAGCTCCCAGCAGTCATAGTTCCTTGTTACCCACAGCAACCAATCAGAATCCACCTTTTATTTCTCCAGTGCAGTTTAGAAAATGAAAGTTGAACTCTGATTGGTTGCTTTAATTTTACCTCATGAGGCCTTCACAGAAGACAGGCAGCCATTTTAAATATATTCAGCAGTCATATATTCAGTGACCCAGCCATCCCCAATGATAAAGAATGCCTCATGCTTCACTAATATAACAACTTCTCTGCACATTTATAGCCTGCACTAGACGAATTTCTAAGATATTAGTAAAAATGCATAAAATGGCTGCCTCTCAACAGGTTTTGCATCAGTCATTTTCTTTTTCTAAGATGGCTGCCAGAATGGAACAATGGGAATATTTTTGTGTGAGGAGCCCTAATAATACTATCATTGTGGGTTCAATGGCAGCTGTTGAAGGGCCCTTATGGGGCCAAGATGTCGCTTGCTTTGCAATGCAATTAAACATGATTACAAATAACATTATTGATTAGTAATGTCGGATGTCTCTCAGATGAGAGGAACATGTAGCTTTGCATACAGCACACATTCATTTTGGCCCCATCCATTGGATAGGGAGATGCTGGTGTAAAAATTAATATCAGGGGTTTATTTAGAGACGATGCTCCATATTACATCCAAAAATGGGGTCTCCCTCCTGGCACTATCCTGGGACAGTAGATATTGATGCTCGGTTGTACCTCCTGTTCCAACCCTTTTAGAGCGGGGGGTTATTGTTAATGTGGGAGGATTGCCTCTGGAAAATGAATGAGAGGTCAAAATGGGGGCATCCACCATGCCATATATACTTGTATTTAATGGATAGTGATACAAGATGGCAAAGTTGAGACATTATTAGATTTGAAACACAGTTGAAAAATGAAAGATTCAGCCATCTCTATTCAAGGCATGTAGTCGTGTACATTGTCTGCCCCAAGGTCACTGAAAATTGTATAAAATGATATATTTACAGAGCACGGTATGTATCTACATATATACAGTGCGTACCGAGACACAGGGAAAGCATAGATAACAGAGGTCTAATGAGGAAGGTAGAACAAAATGGGTAAAAATTCTGATTACTGATAAGAAAGTCTAAAGTATAAAATATCTACAGTCACAAGAAAAAAAATAAAAAAAGTCTCAAGAGTCCCGTCCACATGGTCAATGTCTGGACCTTAGACGCGGCCTGGCTTGAATGAATCCTGTCATGAAATATGACACAAGAGCAGGCAGGTGACCATTTTCTGGACATCGGTCGTATTGTCACATAGAGCACAGCAACTTCTTGCAGTAACGGGAGCTGGAAAATGGAGCCACATAATTTTTCGTTGGTGGCCATGGGCTCATGCCTGGCGTGTCCAGCACACCCTGTGCCTCGTGGCTGGCTTAGTTATAGTTTTGTGTCTGTGTAACTAGGGTTCAGTTGACGGTGGACACCTGGCTGTGGTGCAGACTGAACTCCTTGGCTTTAAGACGTAGGCTGGCGATGCTGTCGGCCATGTTGACTCCTTGGTTAGGCAGTGTTGTAGGAGCGGAGGTGGTGTTCGGGTTATAAGGCGGCAAACTAGTGCTGGTGGAGTTAAAGGAAACAAAGTTTAGTCACATATGCAAATACTGGAAAACCAGTGAAAACCAATTTTGAAAACCAATATTGTAAATTCATGAAAAAAATTCAATATTCCAAATAAAAAGTTAACGCTTCATGGTAATTGTCTTAAAATTGAAACAATAGAAATTTAATTGTGGAGATGGGTAAAATCTAACATCTTACCCAAGAGCTTCTCAACATTGTCTATGGCATAGATATAAGGGGTGCAGAGGTATCAGTCACACTGGTGCTAGAGGGGGCCCAAAAGCTCCTAGCACATAAGACACTATTATTGAGTGCCGCATGGTAGGTGGGGGTACTGTACATGATTTCTGTACCAACCATATAGGTTATTGTTTGAGGTAAGAAGCTTAAAGGGCAATTTTTTAATGCTTACATTTCACTCATTTTGGGCTAAAAGTAATTCTTTCAATTGGTCTTTATTAAAAATATTTAGCCGTTCTGTCACAAGGTGGTTAACTGTTTAGCCGCGTGAATCATACTTTCACTTTGTGCCGGTTATCTAATAAACCTTGTCTTTTAATTACTAAAAGGTCACAAACACTTATTTAGGCCATATTCTTATCAGTAAGCTAAGAATTGAGCTATAATGGGTATTTAGGAGGTCAGAGATCAAAGATGAGGAACCGTCAGCTAAGCTGCCTGACAGAACAGAGTAAAACCAAAGATCCTGCTACTAGAGAATCTCAAAGTTGTACAGAGAAAGGGGCTCAAAATTTTTAATAAAGACCAATTGAAAAAATGATTTTTTCACTCAAAATGAGTACAATGTAATAGTGATGGTTCTTTGAGACATGTCAAAAATCAGAACATTCTAGTGATCACCACTGATCACTAGAATGTTCTGATTATCGAACGCCTCTGCTTGGCTTTTAGTTCAGAGACCTTTCATTGATCAATTAGTGGGCAGTCTCCAGTGATGACCTATTCCAACATGGCTGAAGATATATAGACGGCAAGACCTAATTTTATGTTACTGGCCTTCTAAAAGGGAGTCTTCTTTGCCACAGGTACCTCCCACGACCCAATTTTGAGGACATTTTTTCATTTTGTTACCCAGCAACCTTAATTCTAATTCACAAAAAGCAGGGGTTATGTTACCTGTAGCTGTTTGAGTTCCAAGACAGGAAATCTGGTGCCAGGCTGGTTGGTCGGGGGCTGATCTGCTGCTCCACAATGGGGTCTTGACTGTATGATTTCAGGAGAGAGGAAGACCGGCTGGCTAGCATAGCCCGTTCGTTCCTACGAAACTTGGCTCGCCTATTCTGAAACCAAACCTGTGAATACAAATAGAAAACCTTATTGCAATAACTGTGCAGCAATCCATTATCAAATTGGACCTATCACACATCGGGTAGACAATACACTGTATGTTGTACCATGGATGTCGTGGTAGGTCATAGGGAGTGCCTCCATGTCATATTAGACATTGGGTAGGCTAAAACGACCCAGCAGATTTAAAGTATGTGAACCCCATTTTCATTAAGCATTTAAAATCATTACCTATCCATATGACAGATGAAAAATATCTGATCAGTAAGGTCCAATGCTGGTCCCCTGTTTGAATGGAGCCATGATCAAGTATGCCACTCCATTCAAATGGGGCCCCACCAGTCAGGCAAATCACCTATTCTGTAGACCTTGTTTGAATGTGGATGAAACCTTATATAATAGATAACTGTGTTTGAAAGTTATTTTTTCTAAAAATCTGATTAATAATGCTGTAATCACAGACCTGTTAGGTTAACTAACAGTAAGTCAGATAATTAATAGGGTCCTAGCAAAAATTCACAGAATAGAAAAGAGACCTTCCCTAAAATATAACTTTTATTAAATAATGAACACCGTAGAGGAATATTCAAATTGCTGACTGATAAAATAGGTCCCTCAAAGCATAAGCCATGGGTGCAGACAGGGAGAGTATTCCAAGGGTATCATGATACTTAGCTGCCATGATGGAGGGAGCTCCTCAAGCTAGGAGTTGAGTCCCCTGTCTGGCACAACTATACCGGCATCACCAGCATCGGACCTACCTAAGTATCTGTGACATTGTCCACACTCCATTTTTCATTACCCATGCAAACTGTTGCCGGGACAACAGTTCACTACATATCTGGCTACCTGCATACAATGATTATAACCAGCACATAAGTCTGATCTGAGTATAATATCTGCTCAGCATCATGCTTCTTATGACTGGTCGTGCACTTATACTCAGTCACACCTATTGTGGAGCAGACCAATTGCTAGGATTACGGAGCCTTTACAGTGATAACTTGGCATGAAGCTGAGGGTCAAATCAATGCAGTAGTAATTAGATTTTCCTGACTAACAAGAGGTCTCTTAATATTTTGTTAGAGACTTCATACTAGGTAATTGATACCCTAATAAACTAAGCTGGTGGGTGCTGTTGAACCCACTAAATAGACCTTCAAACTTTCAGTCAGAGTTGAGTGGGTCAGCAGTGGACATGCTCCACTGTTCAACCATTCAAATGGGGTCCCAGAAGTCAGACCCCATCAATAGGACATTTAACACCTATCCTGTAGACACAAACCCTTGTCGTAGTCATAACCATTAAAAACAAGTACTGACCTGTACTCTGGCTTCACTCAGATTAACCCGTCTGGCCAAATCTTCTCGGACAAAGGCGTCAGGGTAGTGAGTTCTCTCAAACACTCTCTCCAGGGCTTGTAATTGGCTGCTATTGAAAGTTGTCCTGTTCCTCCTCTGCTTCTTCTTAATCCGAGCACTCTTCGCACATCCCGAGAGGGAGCTTTCACCTGAAATACAAAGTACACTGTGGTAACATTTTCCAGGAATGTTTTCCTTTTTTTTTCTATCTCACTAAGGACTCATGCACACAAACATATTTGTTTTCCGTGTCTGTTCTGGGGCTTTCTGCAGCCCGTATGCAGAACCATACACAAAAATGGAAATGACTCTGTGTGCATTCTGTTTCCGTATGCCCGCATGGCCGTTTCGCAAAACAGATAAAACATGTCCTATTCTTGTCCATTTCAAGGACAAGGATAGGCTTTATTACAATGGATACGCAAAAATAAAAACCGAATGCAATATAGATGTCACATAGACGTCATCCGTGTTTTTTTGCAAATCCGTGTTTTCTGCACTGCAGAATACATACGGTCGTGTGCATGAGCCCTTAATGAAATGGGAATTTTATGAACAAACTTTTTTTTCAATCCTTTTAATAAAAAAGTAATAAATTAAAGGTAAAATAAAACAAATCTATCCAATTTGTTAAAATATACCTTTTATACTATAATTCAGTTTATATAATAATTTGCAATTATAATTATTTTTTATGCATTATTTCTTTTTATATAATTATTATTATATAATATTATATTGTTATATACTCGTTTTTCATTCCTTTAAATCCAAAAAGCAGCTATAAATTAAAGCGAAAGTAAAAAAAATCAATAAAAAAATAAAAAAAGCTACAACTGACTTGTTAAAATATAATATACTATAATATACTACATTACGTTAATATACTACATATACTAAATATAATTAAAATATAATATACTACATTATATGATATAATTATAATATAATTACTTTTATTTAATACTATTTTATTAATCATTATTTATTTCATATGATTTTCATATAATTATTATTGTTTCCATTATTTATTCTTTTATATTTTTTAAATAATTTGTTCTCTTTTTTTTTTTGCAAATCATATTTGAAATAATAATAAGCTAAATAAATAAATAAATACTACATAAGCCCTATACAACTTCCCGAAATTATTTCATTTCCACCAGCAGAGGGCAGCAGTTTTGGCTCAGTACATGTCACATTCTTATGTAACGGACATTAATTTTCTTTGTTTCAGAAACACAAAAAAGAATTAGCATGAAACTTGAGCTGGAGCCCGAGTACATTAATTTCCTGTAATATGGTTTAGCTCGACATACAAAGCAAAAAAAAAAAAAACTGCCCTCGGATGACATTCTTCTTACCCGATTGTTAATTCCTTTGTTATTTCCATAAATTGATTTTTCTTCCCGCTATAATTTGTTGCGCTGAGCATGTATACAAATCATCAGATGTTCAGTACACCGTGTACCGCATCCACCGCCCAATAGGCAGTTGACACGCTTCCACAGCATTGGCATAAAAGAGCTATGTACGTACACTGCCACATATTCTATGTATGTACCATCAATACACAGATGACTCTTATTCAACAGAGGACATCTTGCAACCATTATATATAAATGAGGCTACATTCACACGACCGTAGTTTTGGGTCCGCATCCGTTCCGCAATTTTGCGGAACGGGTGCGGACCCATTCATTTCAATGGAGCCGCAAAAGATGTGGACGGCACACAATGTGCTGTCCGCATCCGTAGGTCCGATCCGCGGCCCCGCAAAAAAGATAGAGCATGTCCTATTCTTGTCCGCAATCGCGGACAAGAATAGGCAGTTCTATCATAGGGCCGGCTACATTCACACAGCCGGTATCCGTGTTTTGCGGATCCGCAATTTGCGGACCGCAAAACACATACGGTCGTGTGAATGTAGCCTGACACTGCAAAAAAAATCTGATGTCTCAGATTACTGGAGGTCAGACTACCACTGATCATGTATTCAATAATGGGAGTAGCCCTTTAAGGCCTCATGCACACGAACGTGTGCTGGCCGTGCCCATGCTGCGGGCCGCATACGGCGGGTCCGCAATAAACGGGCACCAGCCGTGTGCAGCCCGCATCATGGATCGCGGACCCATTCACTTCAATGGGTCCGCGATCCGGGAGATGCGGAGCGGAGGCACGGATCGGAACACCACGCAAGCACTACTTTTTTTGCGGTGCGGACCCTCGGATGCGGATCGCGTACCCCATTCAAGTGAATGGGTCCGCGATCCGCATGCGGTGGCCTCACGGTCAGTGCCCGTGCATTGCGGACCGCAGTTTGCGGCCCGCAGCACGGGCACGGCCGGCACACGTTCGTGTGCATGAGGCCTAAGAAAGACTTTACAGCTTTGAACTTCATACAGAATAGGTCTATGTTCACACTATGGTTTTTTGTAAGCTTGCCGTATCCACATACATATATTTTTTGGGCTATGAGTCTTACTTTAAGGAGCTAGGGGAGTTCCTGACAACAATTCTGTTGTCTGTTTCCAATGGCAACCAAAAGAAACATGAATTCAGCTCTGGAATATATTATATAGTATGTAACTCAGAATCAGATGTATAAAAACTGTTGGTATCTTCCTCAATGTCGATCGGTCCACAGGTTGGCAAAACCACAGTGTAGGAGGGTTATCAAAACTAGTGCAAGGGCCCATGGTAACCAGTACGATTCCACCATTCATATATGAGAGATCTTTGCAAAAAAGTGAGCAAAAAGTTGCCCCTATTGTGTTGATAAAATCAATACATGAAAACATAAAACTGACGCCTTTTGGAAAAACCTCCATCTCCCACTTACCTCTCTATTACTTATATTACTCAAAACCTTATTACAACGTTCAGCAAATGGAATTGGAATTTGATGCCCACAACATAAACCATGACATAATGTCTCCAGGTTTCCCCCTCCTGGGATCATGGTCTATATCCCAAGACTCCCCGAGCATCATGTTATCTCTCAGTTCTTGAAGGTTTGTGCAAAGCAGTGTCAGTTGTCTGAACTTAACATATGATACATATTATTCACAGTCAGGGTACAGAGAGAGGAATGACATGTCAAACAGAGCTCCAGCAGAAAAGAGGCTCAATTTGGGGCTACCATCCCCATAAGTAAAACACATGCTGTTACGGAAAGGCATCTACATGGACATCAACTCTTGCAATTCTACAAGAACGTTGTCCCATACAAATACCAAGCCATCAAGGAGATCCATCCAGAAGATATCAACATTTGAAAATTCAGGACCATTGCTCACAATAAAGGACATGTTTACATAGTGGCCTCAAGGAGGCACCACTGTTAGATTGAGAACTTCGAACCTGTTTAGTCCATTTCATACCTTCATACTGAGTACCAAATAGTTATGAATGTGGATACTGCATGAATACTACATAACCATATCTGAAAGTTAAATTTTCTAAAAATCTGATTAATAATGCTGTAAGAAATATGTCTGGTTTGAGTACTGTCAAGCCCCACTGTCTGTTTTCTGCCATCAGGTCTTGAACAACCGGTTACTAGGGATGTAGTGCTTAGAATCAGTCAGTCTCTTTGCCGAGATGAACTATCATGAACCTAAGAATCCAATCAAGGCACTAGTAATTAGATTTTTCTCACAAATTATAGGTCCCTTTGTCTTTTGGAAACTTTGTACTAGGTCATCAATACCCTTAGAAAACTATGCTGGTGGGTGCTGTGGCACCTACTGAATAGACCCTTAAACTTTCAACCAGGATGATGTCTGGTAGTGCTAATTAAAGCAATCCAAAGTTAGGCTCATAGGCTGAGAAGGGTCATGTGGCACATTCCATGGCACTTTTATAAGAATTAGCATATAACGCATGCTCCTGACTAGCTCTTGGATTGGGCAAATCAGTGGATGTAACAGCTAAAAACTTGGAGAAATTTATGTTTGACATGAAAGAGGCGAAGACGAAGGAGAACAACCACTTACTAGATGGATAGATACTATCACTTAAAAAAAAGGATGGGACAGTGAAGCAGAGTAGACCACAACTGGCATAACTAGTGAACGCTCTTACATAAGGGAGTTGCTTGAAAGTCTAGTAATTGAAACGGGCTATGCACGATACTTGAGCTCTGCCTCATTCAATTGCATGGTCCTCAGCTGCAATACCAGACACAACCTATGAAAAGGGTGGCGCTGTTTTCAGGAAACCAGCCCCCCGCCAAAAAAAAACGAAAAAACTAAAAAAAAAACAAAAAAAACAAAAACAAAATTGGACCTTTCTATTTATTCTTCTACAGCTCCTTTAAAGTGGCAAGTAGTCTGTTAATAGGACAGTGTAAATCAATCTCTCTGCAAAACCTGTTTTATTAGAAAGCCCACCAAGAGAGTTGGGTTGGGGATATGATGATAGGGATATGTAGGTGTCGGTAAACTTCTTGCTGAGTATGGCTTTCTGTAGCCGTATTACATCCATCGCATACATTACATTCCATATTAAAAGTTGGAAGGATCCATCCTCTGGGAAACAACGTTGCCTTCACTAAATGCTTCCAGCTTCGAGTCCAGAGAGTGTTATATTGAATTCCATAGTCTGCACCGATGGAGTTATAATGTAAGTGTTATGAGCTGCAGAGAAGGTTTTCCTCTCTCGCTGCTTTATGAGGGTGAGCAGGGGTGAGTTAAGACTCCCTGACCTTGGCCAGCATTCATAATGCCCCCTCCTACTGAAAAACTAATAACTCTCTAATGCTCCACTCAGAATGTCTGACATTAGATTTTATTTTAATACACAATAAGTTCTTTACCCCAAGAATATTAATATAAATAGCTAACCTAATACTCTAGGTATTTTGCAATAACTAGTAAGAACATCTCCCAAAGTTCATTCTTCAGGAGGCCAAGTTCCTCACCCAAAGCTCCTTTTAACTCTGGTCAGAGCTGTGCTAGCAGTTCTGTAGGAACAATGGGACTCCCTAAAACCAGATGTAGCAAATATAGCCCCCTGCTAGCTCAGATGTATCTACAATAGTCCTCCACTTGGCAGATGTAGCTAACAAAGAACTAAACTTCATAAAACAGTACTCCACTTTGGGGCAGATATAGTCGCTATAATACTCCACTTCAAACCAGATCTATCTAAGATAGTGTTCCCTTCAAGTCAGATGTAGCATAGTCCTCCAGAAGTCAGATGTAGTTAACAAAGTAGTCAATTTTAATGCAGCTCTATCTATGATACTCCTTCACTTTAAGTCAGATGTAGCTAAGATAGTCCTCCACTTCAAGTCAGATATAGCAAGATAGTCCTCCACTTCAAGTCAGGTGTAGCTAAGATAGTCCTCTACTTCAAGCGAGATATAGCAAGATAGTCCTTCACTTCAAGTGAGATATAGCTAAGATAGTCCTCCACTTCAAGTCAGATGTAGCTAAGATAGTCCTTCACTTCAAGTGAGATATAGCTAAGATAGTCCGCCGCTTCAAGTGAGATATAGCTAAGATAGTCCTTCACTTCAAGTCAGATCTAGCTAAGATAGTCCTGCACTTCAAGTGAGATATAGCTAAGATAGTCCTCCGCTTCAAGTGAGATATAGCTAAGATAGTCCTTCACTTCAAGCCAGATCTAGCTAAGATAGTCCTGCACGTCAAGTCAGATCTAGCTAAAATAGTCCTCCACTTCAAGTCAGATGTAGCTAAGATAGTCTTTCACTTCAAGTGAGATATAGCTAAGATAGTCCTCCACTTCAAGTAAGATATAGCTAAGATAGTCCTTCACTTCAAGTCAGATCTAGCTAAGATGGTCCTGCACATCAAGTCAGATGTAGCTAAAATAGTCCTTCACTTCAAGTGAGATATAGCTAAGATAGTCCTCCGCTTCAAGTGGGATATAGCTAAGATAGTCCTCCACTTCAAGTCAGATCTAGCTAAGAGAGTCCTGCACTTCAAGTCAGATGTAGCTAAGATAGTCCTGCACTTCACATGACATATAGCTAAGATAGTCCTCCGCTTCAAATGAGATATAGCTAAGATAGTCCTCCACTTCAAGTCAGATCTAGCTAAGATAGTCCTGCACTTCAAGTCAGATGTAGCTAAGATAGTCCTGCACTTCACGTGAGATATAGCTAAGATAGTCCTCCGCTTCAAGTGAGATATAGCTAAGATAGTCCTTCAATTCAAGGCAGATGTAGCTAATACAATCCTCCACTTCAAGTAATGTGTAGATATGATAGTCCTCCACTTCAAGGCAGATGTACCTAAGATTGACCCTTACTTCAAGGAAGATGTAACTTATGTAGTCCTCCACTTTAGGCCAAAGCTATATCATCTGGAATGAATGAGACCTTAACATCCAGGGAACTTTCCATTATCAATCTCTTATTAATAAGCAGACCAACCAGCAAAGGTGAGGTAGATTTAGTAGGGTCACATCCATAACATAGAAGTTTGTTAGTGTTTGGACCACTATAGCTTCAGCACTCTGCATTTCTTAAAATGTAATCCCCAATGTCTTCTTGCATGAAGGCCTAGACTTGTCACTGGAACTAGACTGGTTAGGCCATGAAGCACTACCAGAGAGTGCCTGGCAGTTGAAGAACCCAATGCAGATGATGGATCCCACCAGCAACCACTGGTGGATAAACAGCATGAGAAAAGTAAGAATTTCAGGATCCAAACCTGACATGGTAGATTGTGAACCTGTCTTCCAAAGATACACCAAGAATGTAAGGTGACAGTTGAATATTTGGTGGTCCAGAAAAGAAACGAATAAACCTGCAGTATTGTGGATCAATACTGAAAAAATTAATATTTTAAAATACATTCCACATCTGCAGTTGCAATATGATATATTGGCCACTGGGTGGCGATACAGAAAATTCAAGCCAATGTATAGCACAGCGCAACTTTAGCAACTCCGGCAAATTTAAACAAAATGGAAAATCTACTGAACACAGAATGAACCCGATTATAAATCCATACATTTGTTCCTAATTTTTTTCCGAGTATGATGTAACGCCATAATTACAAGAAGTGTGAAATAACCTTAGGCTATTTTAACCATGACAGCTGCTCTTTATGGCCGGATAATTGGACCTTGCACCAAATAAAGTTTTTTTTTTTGTTTTATGAAATAAACATAATACATAATTTTTTTTCTTCCCTTTTTACGTGTGTGGTCTTTATTCGACTTGGTTGTGTTTTTTTTTTTTAAAGAAACAGCCATGGGGTTAAGGTTGAGGGCGCTGAAAGGATTTCCGTACCTGTACAATACTACGGGGACGTTCTGCGTGAGAGATTTTTGGTGTATAAAACGGTAATGCCTAGAAAGTGTAGCTATTCGACTCGGCTATGTTAACACTTCGACTCTATAAATAATAGCTAATCCTTAGGAATTATCGCTTCAGTACAACACCCCAGTGAGACGGCCTGTGGAATAACTGTGACACCAAACCCCAGCGCAGGGGCTGAGGGCAATACAACATGGCGGAAAAGGGTTACTCATACTATTTATAGCTTTGTGAGGCAAGTTTTTGTTGTCATGAGGGTGCGGGTCCTGTGAGAGGAAAAAAAAAAACTATAAATCTTTCCCCAAACCTAAAAATAAACAGAGGCCGGGTCCGCGCTATGGGAGTGTATTTCAATGTTTATTATTCTCTAGAAGGCTATGAGGGTATAATGCGTCCTTTCGCGAGCCTTCCCCCCTTCTTTAACCCGTCACCAGATCCGCCATTTAATTAATTAACAGCTCCAGTGGAAAATAAACTGGAAATCCGATAGCGGACGATGACAGGTGAGGAAAAATAAGCTAATTCTAATGGGTCTCTCCGAGGATTTTACAAATTAACACAGCGTGGCGCTCGCATGAAGCAGCCCGATGACCACCTCACGTAGGAGAAATGGAGGATGATGTAATGACCCGCGTGCTGTAAAAATAAGGGCAGCAATAACTAATCATAATCCATGTCCAAAATGCAGGATAATGACTGGTAGAGGTCTGTTTAGATCTATGGGGTCTGACACATAGGGCTTCACTGAGCAAACCTGTCTGACAGAAGAACAGGCCTTGTTGTAGGCAGCAACCAATCAAAGCGCAGCTTTCATTTTTCTTCACAGCAGTGAAAGAGCTGAAAGCTGAACTCTGATTGGTTGATTTGGGTAACAAGGCCTGTTCTTTTGTCAGTTTTGATGAATGAGGCCTTAAAGAGGAGCTGTCACCCAATTCTGTAACATCTATTCTTATGACTCTGTGTTGTGTCATTCCTCTATTATTCATACTAGACATTTATGAATGAATTGCTAGCAGTCTGAAATAATCTGGGTGTTAACAGTGGAGGTGTGGCACAGTCTGACACTGACAACGCTGATTGGATAGTGTCAGACTGTGAAGGACACATCCCCAACTGGTAACACCCAGGTAGACCTTTATGGTAATTCATTCATAACATCTAGTAGGAATAATGGAGGAATAGCACAACATAGAACCATAAGAATAAATGCTACAGAATTGTTATTAAATGGGGGATCCAAGTAGTTACTAAACCAGACAGGTAAAGAGAGGCAACAGAAGACATTTGAAGACACGCAAAAGTGTAGCGACTTAAAACGTTTCCTATTATTGTGACCCTCACGACCTGAACCTCTTTTGTGGAAATTTTCCAAAGCCCTTTGAAAAGAAGGACTACTCTAGGATATATTGCTAGTAATATTATTCTCCGTTGGTAGTTTATGCCCACCAAGGTGCAGGTCCCTATGTCTAGAACAGACACCGTGCATAAACGGCCTCCCTCCATTGATTTCTATGGGAGTGTCGAAAATAGCTGAGTTGCGTGCTCAAGTATGTTCAGAAGTCCCATTGAAATGAATGGGAAGTGCACCGCTCAAGTGCAGTCGCAGCTCCACGGCAGTCCCATAGAAATGAATGGAGGGCGGCCACACACATGCAGTCCACTCTCCTTCACTTTGTGGGCTCCTAGTGACAGGCCCCCAATGTATGAGATGAGCCGACCCCTTTAATAGAGAGGGTCCTCTGTTCAGGATCCTCATCTCTTGGCCAGAGTAGAGAGCGGTTACAAAGAACGTCTCTTGCTCTGGAGGACCCGTCCTGTCCTTCATTATACAGACATCCTATTGATGTCAATAAGCACCGTGTAATGCTTCATTTCCCCTGTGGTGGCGCTGCAGGGATACAGAACACTTACTGCCAGGTTTCCTAACAGATTACAGCTGATGGCTGGGGATCCATGAAAACAATGGAATCAACTTATTGTCAAAAGGACTCTTCCATCAAGCCATCTTGGAGGAATTGTCCAAAGTGGACCACCCTTTTAAGGTGTATGCAATATTATACAGAGCCTCCATATAGCCTCCTATACAGAGTTTGCTTTGGTGGCAAAATGACTATAATATTTCCTACTATGACTGTTGTCTTCCCCGTAGCTTGTGGGCCTATGACAGTAGGTTAATATGTTCTGTATTTGTAGAGCTAAAAGGTCGGGGAGACAGTAGACCCCACTATGTCGCCCCATTCCCACATATACCTGGGGACCTGAAAGCAGCGCCACACCTATCCAAAGGTTGTGTGTGGTATTGCAGCTCAGCTCTGTCAAAGTGACTGTGGCGGAACTGCAATACCAGACCCAACCTGTGGACAGGGGTGGTGCTGTTTTTGAAGGAAAGCCGCCATGCTATAATTTACAAGAAACAGCTCCACATCTGTTTACGGCTGGTATTGCAGCTCATCCCATATCATGTGACACCATGCAGCTCAGATGTCTGACCTCAGCGCTAAACTGTTACATGTCTGACAGTGGGTGGAGCTTAGCCATTGACTACAGCAGGGATCAGCAACCTTCGGCACTCCAGCTGCTATCAAACCACAACTCCCAGCATGCACACTTTCTTTGCTGTTCTTGTAACTCCTATAGAAGAGAAAGGAGTATTCTGGGAGTTGTAGTTTCAGAACAGCTGGAATGCCGGAGGTTGCAGGTTGCTGATCCCTGGACTACAGTATATGCAATGGATGTGACTTGTGCATAAGACATACTATAGCATTTCCAAAGTTTCATAAATGTTTATGTAGGTGGAAATGGTGAAGTCTTGCATGTGGAATTACACTTAAATTTTAAAGGGGCGTCCAACATTAGGAGATTAGAAGAACTGTCGTTTTTTAAAAATTTTTTAGAAAGAGCGCCACTTTTGGTCATGCTCTGTGTCTGCTTGCAGTGCATCACCTTCCAAGTCAATGTGGCCGAGGCGCAATACCAGACACAGACCACGTACACAAATGTGGCGATGGAAAACCCCTTTAAATACCCGATCCGGTGAAATAGCAGATGTGGAGATCCTTTTAAGTCCAGCTATATATCATTTAAGCTGCTCTGCCTGTAAAGTATTTTTATTTGACAGGAAGAAGTGCTATCCTCGCATCAGGAGATGGATGACGTCGCTTTTATTTATAATCTTAATCAGAATCATTTGTCATGATGGGTAATATTCCCGACCTTTTCCTACTGCACGGAAATACATTCATCAAAAGTATTATGAACCGTCACTACAGAAATGTGGTTGTCCAGGTTTACAAAAAACATGGCAGCCTTCTTCCAAAAACAGCACCACCCCTGTCTGTAGGTTGCATGTGGTATTGCAGCTAAGACCCATTTACTTCAACGGAGATTAGATGCAATACCGCACACCACCTTTGGACATGGGTGATGCTGTTTCTGGAAGAAAGCAGCCATGTTTTTCTAAACCTGACAACCCCTTTAACTAGAGCATTACTTTACCTACCATTGTTCTCCCTGGAACAGGATACAGTTGCTGTTTATGGAGCTTATATCTTAGCCATGAATGCCTTCAGGACATCATGACTGCCTTCTACTCTTTCCATTGACAGATTGCAGGCACCGGTTTACTCTGGTGATGGAGCCAAGAAGAATAGCCATAGGCAATATGATTTCTGCTATTCAAATTACTACCACTTGTAAAATAAGACATTCGCCTAATACCCCTAGGTATATATAAAAGGCAATCGCTGTGAATACAGTTCCCAAAGATACAATGGTGAGGCTTCCGTTAAAGGGGTTGTCCAGTTTTTGACAGAAAGGTCCCTCCAGGATAAGAGGATCAAGAATATTCCTCAACCATATTCTATAGGAGATCTCAGCAGAAAGTGTTTGTTTCCCCTGCAGCGCCACCACAGGGCAAGTGAAGCATTACATGGCTCTCACTGAAATCAATATAAAACACTGACAGGCTGGGTCCTCCACAGCGAGAGACACTCTATAGGGGCAATTTATCATTGCTCCCATGCCAGTTTTCTGGCATAAAAAAGTTGCAAACACAGTATTGGTGACATTTTAAATGCCGCTTGTGACAATTTTTGTCCCAGGTAGTGTTTTTCCTCTGCGCTAGGAGCATGGCAACCATGCAGAGGGGTGGGACCAGCCCTCCCCTAAATTTATCTTCTTTTAATCCTGTTTTCAGGCCTAAAAGGAGATCTAAATCTAAACCTAAGGGCTCGTTCACATCACCGTTCAGCCTTTCCGTTCTCCTGCTCCGTTATAGGAGCAGGAGAACGGAAAGGACGGATTCGGGACATAATTGAGCTGAACGGAGCCTACGGAACCCATAGAAATATAATGGGGGTCCGTTAGGTTTCCACTCAGAAGATGATTTTTGGAGTGGAGACAAAAGTTGTGCATGTAGGACTTTTGTCTCCGCTTCAAAAATCTTCCTCTGAGCGGAAACCTAACGGACCCCATTATAGTCTATAGGGTCCGTAGGCTCCGTTCAGCTCAATTATGTCCCGAATCTGTCCTTTCCGTTCTCCTGCTCCTATAACGGGCTGACCGGTGATGTGAACGAGCCCTAACTGGAGTAGATTTCAGTTTAGGTGTACGGACTGCTAGAGGTGACGCCTAATTTATTTCCCCTCCTACGTGTTCATTCTCTGCCCTAACAGATGCAAATTCTGAATGGGGGACCCCCTTTATTAACTCAAAATTCTCAAATTTAGGAAATTTAGAATTTAGGAAAATCTCCAGAAGACAAGCAGATATCCCCCCTCCCCTTGCTTGTTTTGGACACTGGTACGCTGTAGCAAACTTCAGCTGTGAGAAAGCAAGACTACATCAGGATAATGTCTGAAAGTAAAGTAGAGATCTTGATGAGGAATTCAACCTCGCATTAGTAATCAGGTACCTGCCTGGAATACAAAATAAGCCCCTCCCATGTGAGCATTTTATACGTGGCCCGGTTCTGCAAACCGTTTCTGGTATGGAAGGGGTTAGCCACGGACTTGCAGACTAGTGAATCAGAAAGGAAGGGGATGTGGGTTAGTGATCATGTTGCACAAAAATGTTCTCATGGATTTTTCACCTCCTTAGCCGTGAGGGGAATGGAGCCGCTGACAGGAATGACTGCCCTCCCCGCTAAAACCTTTGCTGCCACCGCAGCTGCTCTTAGGGAAACACAGCTTTTATTATACCTGGACCACAACTGATGCCTGTAATGCACTTGATGATAATTGCTTTTGCTGGAACTAGTCTCCAATTAGTAAAAGCAACATTTACAGTACAAAAAGTGGGCAGCTATGAATGGCGGCAGAGGTGGCAGCCGCCGGGGCTCTACAACACTAGGCGGCTTATGCATGCACAGTCATGACAGGGGGGGGACGCTATTTTTAACCTGAAGCCCCATCGAAAAAACAAAAGGGGTTTTGGTGGAGTGCATTATACATGCTGAGGGCCGGTCATCAAGACCGACTGCTTTCTACGAAGCCCACCATCCACACGCCACACCGCCCCCTTCGCTGACAGCTATTTCCCACAATTTCATCATAGCTTATGTATGCGTGGTCAAGTGTGCATGTTTATTTCAACGGGGAGAAGGCCCATAGGGCGCAAAGGGTTTGAAGTCAACGTGCACAATCCTTCTTTCCCCTCCACCTCTAGAGAACGGTCAAGGGACAACATACTCATTAGGTAGTGGGCTGGTCCCGCCAAAAACTGGTATGTTAGCCATGGTTCCGTAATATAACCAACTTAAAGGGGTTATCTCAAACATTGGTGGAATATTGATAGTATATGCCACCAATGCCAGATAGATGCAGGTCCCAACTGTAATGGGAATTATGAAAATAGCCCAACAGCCCAAAGGATTTCAGCCGATTCTGGTGATCACCCCCAATTCACCAGAATTGAAGTTCCAAAAATAGCCAAATGCCGGGTCAGCTATTTCCAGTAGTCCCATAACATTGAATGGAGAGGTGGCCGTGCATGTGCTCGCTCACTTATTTTTGGAGCTCCCATAGAAGTGAATAGAGAGCAGTGTGCATATGCATGGCCACCTCTCCATTCACCGCTATAGGACTGCCGGAAATAGCTGACCCGGCGTTTGGCTATTTTTGGGACTCCCATACTGATGAATTGGGGGTGGTTGTCAGCATTGGCTGAAATCTCTTGGACCCACCAGAGGAAAGGATTCTGACGGCCCACCCTGGGTTCATACAGGATGTTAAAGGGGTATTCTCATCTTAGACAATGGGGGCATATCGCTAGGATATGCCCCCATTGTCTTATAGGTGCGGGTCCCACCGCTGGGACCCGCACCTATAGCCAGAACGGAGCGGGGAGCGCTGCGCCTGGAGGACCCCAGGTTTCCGGGGGTCCGGCCACCACCAGGCGCAGCTCCCCGCGCCGCTCTTAGAAATGAATGGGAGCCGGGCCGTGCATGCGCGGTGCGCTCCCATTCATTTCTATGGAGCCGACAGAAGTAGCCGAGCCAGCGCTCGGCTATTTTCGGCGGCCCCATAGAAATGAATGGAGGGCGGCTGCGCATGCTCAGTGCGCCTTCATTCAATTCGGGGGCTCCGTTCTGGATATAGGTGCGGGTCCCACCGGTGGGACCCGCACCTATAAGACAATGGGGGCATATCCTAGCGATATGCCCCCATTGTCTAAAATGAGAATAACCCTTTAAGTGCCCTGTTTTATTAGGGGTCCATTACTGTCAGAGCTTGGGCCCACTGGAGGATCCTCTTGTACTCTGGTGGGGAAGTCCGACCCTGGTGGCAGAGCTTGTGTAGTGCGCTCTCCTTCACTTTGTTGTGAAAATAGGAGTGGGTCCAAGAGGTGGGACTTGCACCTATCTGACATTGGTGGCCTATCCTATCAATATGTGATCAATGTATGAGATGAGCCAACCCCTTTAATTTAGTTATATTAGGGAGCCATAAGCCGAATGCATCAAATTCACCAGGACCAGCCCATTACCTAATGAGTATATTGTCCCTTGACCATCCTCTAGAGGTGGAGGGCAAACAAGGATTGGACATGTTGACTTCAAACCTTTTGTACCCGCGGGCCTTCTCCTCATTGAAATAACCATGCACACTTGACCATGCATACATAGCTATGATGAAATTGTGGGAAATAGCAGTCAACATGATGAGACAAACCCTTTAATGGGTACCTATCACCCAATAAATGCCCCTTTTCAACCAAAGTGAACTTTATTTATGTGAAGAAAAAAAAAAAACAAATTAACCAGTGGTGTACCTATAGGCGCGGGGGGAGGCAGAATTTACAGATGCACCACAGATCGGAGGCTGAACCCACTGATTTCAGCAGGACCAGCCAACCATCTCATTTAGATGGGGGCCTCCTGTCACCTCACCGTAGCAAAAGTTGGAGAAAAAGAGAGCTGGGCAGGTTGGATCTTAACATTGCCGATCCTTTGTCGTCATGGGAAATAAGCTACCCAGGTAAAGCTGAACCTAAGGCAATCAAATCCCGCTCCATCAGGCTGCAGTCTGTAATTTTGCCTAAAGTAGGTAGCCACATAGCGATAATGGTGGGGGTAGAGCTGGACATATATCATAGATAGTGATCGGCCGAGCTACATGCTTCTGACCCCTCCATGCACCTGCACACTTGGCTCTGCCGATTGGCATGTATTCTCAATAGGGAGTGTGGAATAATCCACTGACAGACTCCTCCAATGACGGCTTTTCTGCCTTGAGAACAAAAGGATTGGGCATGCTGAACTTCAAAATGCCTGATCCTTCTTTCCCTTGACATCTGCCATTGGGGGAGAGTCAGGAGACCCCATATACATTAGGTGCCACTGCTCTCACATGCCTGAACCTTTGTCCTCTGCCGTCCACATAAGTATTAGAGGGTTCAGTCGACATTCATCAAATGTGTACGGCCTCCTTAAAGGGTTTCTGTCACCAGTTTTTTCAGTATGAATCAGGCTGACATTAGAGATGTGCTAATGTCACCTGATTCCAAATATATATCTGTTTTATTTACTGGTGCCCCCATTTTTATATAAAATGAACTTTTATTTTATGCTAATAAGGCTCCTAGGTGCAAGGGGCGTTACCTCTGCTCCTAGAGGCTCTGTTGATTGACAGGACCAGGCAGAGAAGAAACACTCCATTCACCATAGATTTTAAGGACCTTCAATGATGTCATGACCATGTGATCAGTCACATGGTTAGGATCACACAAACAGCCTGTCTCCTCCTAAACCATGTGACTGATCACATGGTCATGACATCATTGAAGGTCCTTAAAATCTATGGTGAATGGAGTGTTTCTTCTCTGCCTGGTCCTGTTAATCAACAGAGCCTCTAGGAGCAGAGGTAACGCCCCTTGCACCTAGGAGGCCTTATTAGCATAAAATAAAAGTTCATTTTATATAAAAATGGGGGCACCAGTAAATAAAACAGATATAGATTTGGAATCAGGTGACATTAGCACATCTCTAATGTCAGCCTGATTCATACCGAAAAAACTGGTGACAGAAACCCTTTAAAGTTATCATCGGTAATTTAACTCATCATGGGTTAAATTGACATCACCGAACATGATATGGCATCATTTAGGAATTGTCTAGCATTTATTAGAGCAGTGCATAGCACTATTATATTGGCACTGTATGGCACTATCATGTCTAATTGTCTATGCTATTTGACACTATTATCTAGGCACAATGTAGCAGTACTTGGGAACTATATGTTATTAGGTACTGTAAGACACTATATGGTAGCACTATTGCGGCAGCATTAATTATGCCATTATTCATTTCCATTGCCTCCTTTCATCTTGGAGAAAATGATTATAAAACTTTCTTTAGAGATAAGTGAGGATTGGATACATCAAAATTCCACATTGCAGAGGGAAAGCAGACCCGACTGTTATCTACCCCGATAGATAATGGAGAAGCGTCATAAAATCAGAGGTAAAAGCGTGGTCACTGCTGCTGTAGCTTTAGTGCACTGCTGATCACAGTTTGGACCAGATGTACTAATGTGTCTGTCTAAAAAGTGGCGCAGATTGGCACAATTTTGGAACACTTTGATGCAACTAGGTTTTCTCCAATTTTTTGGGACTTGGAAACGGGATATGGCTTTGCGGGAAAGGGGGCGTGTCCTGATAAGCAAAAGAAGTTTTGTGCCAAAATTGTGCAACGGTTCTGGTGTAAAATTCGGTCTCAAAGTTTATCATAATTTATTATCAGCATTTATCATCCGGCCTGAGACCCTGTGATAAATCTGGTGCAGGTCTAGACGGCCTGTCTACATGGACATTGATGTGCTTTTGGCATTTATATGTCTATTCCACAAAGAGAGAACATGTCCTATACATGGCAGCAAAATGCGGAACACGAACACAATGGGTCTGCAAAAAAAAAAGGGATCATATCTACTTATTTTCTGTTTTAAAGGGGTATTCCAGTTTTCCATAGTTATCCCCCGAGCTGCCTAGCCTTTCTGCTGTCTGAGGCAAAAGCTGAAACGGTGCCCCCACCCCAATGCCAATTTCTTAACCTAACCCCTTTGCCACGATAAAAGCACTCATTGCCCATAGCCCTTCCGCTGACCCCCTCTTGCCTCTACCTGGTGCTGCCTGAGGAGATCGCCTCACCCGGCCTCATTGGTGGTGCACCCCTGGTTATTCTCTATCCACAGGATAGGGGGAAACCATTAGATGGATGGAGGTGCTACTGCTGGGCCCCCCACCGATCACAAGAATAGGAACCCTGTACCCCTCAGAGTCCCCTGTAATGAATGGAGTGGCAGGCCGAGGATGCACAGCGCTGCTTAATTCATCTCTATGAGAGTTCTGGAGAGGGCTGAGTACAACATGTTTCAGGACTCCCATAGAGATGAATGGAGCACCACTGCACATGCCCAATCTGCCGCTCCATTAATTTAGTGGGTCTCCGAGGGGTAGGTGGTACCCGTTCTTGTGAATCTGTCCTGTGGATAGGGCATAAGGAATACCCTTTAACAATTAGCAATTAGATAATGCACATCAGCAGCGAATATTTATCCTTTTCTGATAGTTTTGTTACAATGTATCTGTGTAGGTAAACTGTATCCAGATGATCGACAAGGCTGGATACAATTGTAGCAAACCTGAAGATGGAAGGAGGATTCTGGATGCAAACAAGAATATACCTATTTGCTGACAGCAAGCAGAGATCTTGAAAATGGTGAGTAAATTATATAAAACGTGTATTTGAAAGTTGTATTAACCAGTCAGTAAGCATTCTGTACTAATATGTGATCACCCCTAACCTGATGTAGATAATGAGAGTTGGAATCTTATCGGTCAGACGGTTCTCGTATATAGGTGCGTTCTGTATTTACGGATTCGGTTATGCAGTTTTAGCAAGAGACACATAATACATGATCTCAGGAAAACAGGCAGGGCGGTACACCCACTCGGATGTAGCAGAGCTGAATTTGTGCTGCTGTATTTGTACATAGCTAAAGCTAATGCATCCCTCCTCCATCTGACAAATTCGGCTCTTCTGCCTCAGCGTGGATAGACAGTGAGCAAGGCGCAGCGTGCGTATTCTGGATGTCTTCTGCTTACCACAGACTGAGGGGGGCACATAACAAACATCAAAATGGAGTTTCTCCCACTACACCTGGGATCAGCAAACTCCGGCACTCCAGCTGCTGTGAAACTAAAACTCCCGGGATGCACCACTGACTTATATGTGCATGCTGGTAGTTGTAGTTTCACAGCAGCTGGAGTGGAGGAGGTTGCTGAGCCTTGCACTACATCCTCTGTTTCACCATAGGAGGACAGAGACTCCTATGGGGAGGGAGATCCTGTCAGGATTCCCATGTGGGGCAATCCGAACCTGCCCCCACATGGTCCTGATGGGTTGCCTTTCTATCACTGAGCACCGTTTAGTCAGTCTGGGCCTGTGGTTTTTAGGCGTCGCTGAAGTTTGTGGTGAAACTATTTTTCCCAGCAATGGAAATTATGTTAAGTTATTCTGGGGAACCTTTTTTTTTTTTTAACCCCCCCCCCACCCCTCCCCAAACCATGCGGTTATCCTTTAATACCACACGCCGGCGAGCTGGACCCTCTCTAAAGCTTTCCTGAGTCTCATTCAGTGATGATCATAACATTCGCTGACCTCGTATCACCGTGTCTCTCATCCCATTACCAAAAACAATCCAATGTGGTTACAATTAGTGTCTTGTGCCGCCTCGAATCCTGTGTTTTTTCTCTCTTGGATCTCGGCCTTTACCTCTTTATCATAGGTCCTGGCTCTTGTCTTCCTGTCAAACATCTGTCTCAGCCATTGAGGGAGACTTAGCAAAGGGAAAAGGGAGTAGTTGTCCTTAGCAGCCAATCAGATTCCAGCTCTCATTTTTAAAAGACTATTTTGACGATGAAAGAAGCAATCTGATTGGTTGCTATGGACAACAAATTCACTTCTTCCTTGCATCACTCTTGATAAATGTCCAGCGTTCAAATTTCTAAAGGGGTTGTCCTTTAAAAATATTATACATTTTTCAAACCAGCACCTGGATCTGAATACTTTTGTAATTGCATGTCATTAAAAATGTAGCATAGCTACTGAGTTATTCTATAAAATGTATCTGTATAGCGCCACCTGCTGTTTGTTTTTTTCTCTTTATTTTTCTGTCCACTTCACTGTGGTGGTCGCACATGACTGCAATTATCCATATCTACCTTTAGACGCTGTGACAGTTACAGGGAGAGAGCTGCAGCAGGAAGGACACCCCCCCTGAGCTGTGATAGGGAGATAGCTGCAGCAGAAAGGACACGCCCCAGATCTATCAGATTGAAATAAATCTAGTAGAACTATTGGAGCAATGAATGGGGAGATCTCTGGATCCATGTGAGGTACAGGGGGTTCCATGTTAGAAAGAGATTGTCATGTGCTATATGATGTCTGATTTACTTTAATCATGGAATAACCTCTTTAAAAATGGAATATACTTAGTTTTATCTGTTTCCTGGAAAGCTGAGTGACATCTTATATAAGGGTCATTACAGGCAGAGGATGCAGAGGTAGCCTGTAGTACCTAAGAGCAATTGGGGCATGTGCCCGAGAAGGGGGCGTCACCAAGCCAATGTTTTTAGATACCGGGTAGACCGGTGTACTCTGGGTGATGGAAAGATTAGCTATGCCCCTGCGTAAAGGCCATTTTAGAAGGCACGGTATTATAAATGGCACATGTTTGCTGGGGTAGGTTGGGGGGTGGGAGCCCTGTTGGTGCCCAAGAATATTACGTTACACCACCACCCAGCTTTTCCACGCCCGACATTATTGAGGAAGGAGAGTATAGATGAATCCCCTAGCTGGATTGCCAGTCAGGATTCTAGAAAAGTTTGGTAACAACATGTAACGTATATCAGTTTTCACCCAACTTTTCCAGAGAAGGATACAATTAATAGAAATGTATGTAAAAAGACGGCTTTTTATTGGAGTTTTTATTAGTTTTGGGATGTTTTTTAATCCCTTTTCCCCTCTTTCTGTATTTCTTTCCCCTCCCCCCCTTCCTCCCTTGTTTCCTTTCAGATCCCCTTTTTGACTGCTTGATGCCACTTCTCTGGTTACGTCTCCCCGCTCTTGATTCCTGCCTGCAGGCACACTATATACAGGCCCCTCCTGTCTTGCTCTCCTGCCCATGTGGCTGTACTTTCCTTGCGTGTGAGCGGCACCTCCCAACATCTGGTTTAATGTCAGATGCTGGCGCCTTTACTCAGCCACAGGCTCCATCACAGACAAAGGCTGTAAGAGCTTCTCTCTTCCCTGCCTAGACTGAAAGAGAAATTGCTGTAATATCCCAGAAATTAAAAAAAAAAAAAAAAAAATTCCCAGATTTCACAAAAACTCTCCCCAAAAACACACAACAGGATGCGTGATGATGATGATGATGATACAATGGCGAAGTATGGCGCCTTGGCTCAGATTTAAACCGCACAGATGCAGCCATCTCACCCTGGGAGGTAGGCATGATACCTGGCAGACTGTCTTGGCATCCTGCCCCTCAATTTATTTATGGCTATTAAAATGGTCATTACAATGTAGTTTTCCGTGTTTAGAAGTAGCGCCAGCCAGAACAGGGTGGAAAATTTCAATTTCTACTGTTGGCGTCTCGCAAAAAAATTGCTGCATTTAATTGTTCCCACTTGGAACCAGATGTATCGGAGTAGGCTCTGGTAGGAGACAGGTTAATGCGCCATGCTGGGTTTTCTTTTCCTCCTTAGCATTTGATCTTTTAAAATTAACACCCAACACTCCCCCCACCACCACCACCTTCCCCGCCTTATGTCCTCTGGCATCTGTCAAAAAGAAGGTGACTAACTCTAAATCAGACCCTGTTGGCCGGAAGGAGATGTCAAACCGCGCTCAGACAAAGCACAGTGGGGCAGATTATCCATAAAGTCATAGGGGCAAATTCTGGAGCCATGTCTTATGATAATTGCCTCTAGTAGACTGGCGCAAACTCTGAGCCGACCCGTCCTAAATGGCCAGCAAAGTTCTTTCCTTAGATATTAAGCGGGAGATTTATCAAAACTGGTGTCAAGTAGAACTGGCTTAGTTGCCCGTAGCAACCAATCCGATTCCACCTTTCATCCTTTTAGAGCTCCTTTGAGGAAAAGTCTTAAGCAACGGCAATTCTCTCATTTTCTATTATATTAGCCTTAGGTCTAATGCACACGAACGTATATATTGTTTCCATGTTCGTTCCGTTTATTTTGTGGATAGGATGCGGACCCATTCATTTCAATGGGTCTGCAAAAAATGCAGACAGGACACCGTGTGCTGTCTGTATCAGTATGTCCGTTCCGTAGCCAAACAAAAAAAAAAAACAGACCATGTCCTATTTTTGTCAGTTTTGCTGACAAGGATAGGCATTGTTACTATGGATCGCAAAAAAAAAAAAAAAACGGAGGCAACACGGACGCCATTCATATTTTTTGCGGATCCACAATTTGCGGAATGCAAAACACATACAGTCGTGTGAATGTAGCCTTACTTTTTCAACTGTTTTGATTTTTTTTTTTTATAAAATAGTCTTAAATTCAAAAAGTCTGCCAAGCCATAGCCAAACATCCTGAATATTAGCCTTATTTTTTTTATTTGTTTTGATTTTTGCACAAATTTTCTTAAATCTCAAAAGTCTTCGTATTTGACCACCGCCAAAAGTCCCAAATATTAGCCCTACTTTTTTAGCTGTATTGATTTTTTATTTTTTTTTAAATCTTGAATCCAAAAAGTCTGTGGATCAGGTCACTGCCAAACCATTGCCAAACATCCCAAATATTAGTCTTACTTTTTTACTGTTTTGATTTCTTTAAAATGTTTTAGAATCCAAAACGTCTTCATTTTCTATGAATTCGATTTATTTTCCTGTCATCCAATCCTGTCTTCCTGAATTTCTCTTTATTAATTGGTTCTCATGCACATGACCATATGTATTTTGCGGTCCGCAAAAACGGATTCGCAAAAAAATACGGATGCCGTGTGCATTCCGTATTTTGCAGAATGGAACAGCTGGCCCCTAATAAAACAGTTGTCCCCTTGTCTGTAATGTGGACAATAATAGCACATGTTGTATTTTTTTTTGCAGAACGGACATACGGAAACGGAATGCACACGGAGTACCGTCCGATTTTTTATTGCGGACCCATTGAAATGAACGGACCAGGACGGACACGAAAAGAAAATACGTTCCTGTGCATGAGGCCTAACTGAGGATGTCTTCATTTTACAGATATTTAAAATAAAGGTAACAAAAGGATAGAATGTTTAGGATAAAAACAAATAAAAAGTAAATAAATAAAAAGAAAAACAATGTAAAGCCAATTTTTTTTGTAGATTTTATAGTAAATTTCTGGCAGATTTTCAAAGGCTTTATATTTGCTTTATGAATGGTTAATTACTGGTATCACTCTAATGGTCCTATACATATTAGAAGACAGTGATAATGATGAGAGTAAAGTAGTGTGGAATATGTCAGCGCTATATAAGTGAGTAACATAAAAAATAGATCAAAAATTGTGTAGTCTTTATGGATCGTTTTATGCTTCCCTTTATCGCTCCATCTCTCGCCCCCCTCTTTGCAGCAGCCATGTGCCTGTATTGGGCAGGGTGGAGATACAAAAACAACACTAGCGGCCGCCAGGAATAATACCGGGGAAAATAGAGAAAGAAAAAAAAAAGTCATGTAAGTCCAAAAGACAGTTACAAAGCGCAGGCTCTGAGCCGTTTGTACTCCATGCTGTCCTGTGGATGAATAAAACCTATGTATGGAAGGAGGACCATGGGCCAGGAAACAAAGTAGTCTTAATTAGGCCTAAATAACGTGTCATTTTTGGCCCCCCCTCCCGACACCTCTTTGATGTGCCCGCCTGCAGACCTGTAGGTCACTGGTTCCTTGTAACGTATTATATAAACAGGGAAATAGTGGAAACCTAATCTCTTTTATGATAACATAGCTTGTGATGTGTTTTATAAACAGGGACATCAATTATATCCACTATTTCCCTGTTTATACGCCGCTCTGCAATTACCCAGCTACCTCGGCTGAGGTCCGCCGTCAAACAAGATGTCAGATCTCTGCATGGGATCAAATGCAAGCTGGCAGGTATTTGCTAGGATGGTCGTGATTACACACCAAATTTTTGGTATTAAGTTACTTATATTTTTTGTGTGTTGGCGTTCAGTACAAAAAAAAATTTAGCTTTTTTGAAATTGCGTTTTTTCACGACTCTTTGGCCACTAGGGGCTGCGTCAATGTTGCTGGCTTGTGCCAAATAACATGCTCCCCGCCTATGTTTATTTAGATGATTAAAATTAGGTGGTATTGATACTACAGAAGCTCTCTGTGGCTGCGTGCTACCTGTGTGTGCCGCCATATGGTGCACAACATGATGGAGATGATCCCTCCTTCCGTTATACAGCAGTGTTCCACATTTCATATAAATGAATAGAAATGGATTCATCTGCAAGAAAATAACCTATACACGCCCACGTATGAAATTAGAGGCATACAGTATGGACCCATAGACTTCTACGGGTACCATATTACGGCACATGTACAAAGCTTTAACGACCATTGGCATGAGCCCTGTAATGGGGTACACGGCAACACTGGGGTGCAGCTATTAGAGATGAGCGAATCGCTCAAAATTTGTTTACGGCCCGATTCGACCAAATCGCCCATGCAGAAAATAAAATCTACCTGAATCAAAAGTGCTCTGATTGCCTGGAAAAGGCTTTCTCTGCCTCTCCTTGATTTCCCTGAAGTGAATCACTCAAAATTTCAATTTGGTAGAATCAGAATTTTTGAAAAATTTTTTTGAATTGTAGAATTTTTCGAATTTTGCACCTCTCTAGCCGCCATCTTGAAAATGTTCATGCCAACTCATGACATGCACCAATTTCTATAAACTAGCCACAACTGCGCCAGTTTACAGCTCCATGTACATAGGCTGGCACATGGTAGACATCTGACCCCAACCCGGAGAATTTCTATTCATTTTATACTCATTGATACTTAAATTTGGCAAAAAAACAATTGAACAAATAATAATATTAAATTAAAAAGATAGATTTTTTTGGAGCAAATTTGAACCCGCATTTGGTTAAAAATATTCAATGTTCTTCTTCTTTTTTTTTTTTTTTTTTGGGCCCTTTAATGAAGATGCTGTATTGTGGGAAGCCATGGCAGTAGCTCTGTGGAGGACGGATGGTTTAATGACTTCTCACTGCTCATCTTTTTCTGTTGCCACTTTCTAACCATTAATGGCTGGTAATTGGAAAAAGGGACGTCCTATAATAGGACACATACAAGTCACACGTGTTGTAATGGAATCGGTATGTATACACATGCACTACACATATGTGCTTGGATGAACCGATGCAACTTCACTTAAGAAAAGGGCAAGCTCGACCCAGTCCAGGGGATTTCGGGGATTTTTTTTTCTAATTCATGGGAAAATACAGAAATAGATTGGAAGTCGTGCGGAGAAGATCTGTCATTGATTGGATGCAGATTTGTGATGTCAGGAGTGGAAGGAGATCTGGAGACTGCATTCACTGCTTTCTTTAAAAAAAAAATAAAAAAATGATGAAATAATGTAAAACGCGCTCTCTGAGGAGCGGGAATTAGACACAGCGTGCTTCGATCAATTATGTTGTAGGTTTACCTGCACGTCTTGGGAAAACCACAGATAATATGCTGAGAAATCACAGGGAGCGTGCCAAATGACAGACCTATAAGATTAGCCTCTTTGGCTCTGCTACATCTTACAAATCTTATATCTACAGTATCTGTTTTTTCTTTCTTTGTTTGTTTCGTTCTTTTTCTTTAGTTCTTCTCATTGCTACCATATATCTATTTCTCATATCTATTTATCTTTTTTTGGTACTCACTCATTTCCATACATCATATATTTGTCTGCCTTTTTCTAACAATAATGTCTCTATCTATCTATCTATCTATCTATCTATCTATCTATCTATCTATCTAATATCTATCTATCTATCTATCTATCTATTATCTATCTATCTATTATCTATCTATCTATCTATCTATCTATCTATCTATCTATCTATCTAGTTATCTATCTCATTTCTTTCTTTCTTTCTTCATTTATATATTGTCTCTATCAATCAACATCAATTATCTATTTATCTAATATCTCTATATGTGGCTATCTATTATCTTTCATCTATCTATCTATCTATCTATCTATCTATCTATCTATCTATCTATCTCATATATACAAATCTATTATCTATCCATCATTTATCTATCTATCTATCTATCTATCTATCTATCTATCTATCTATCTATCTATCTATCAATCTATCTATTATCTATTTATTTATCTATCTAGTTATCTATCTCATTTCTTTCTTTCTTTCTTCATTTATTTTTGTCTCTATCAATCAACATCAATTATTTATTTATCTAATATCTCTATATGTGGCTATCTATTATCTATCTATTATCTATCTATCTATCTATCTATCTATCTATCTATCTATCTATCTAATCTATCCATTCTTAAGGACAATACTAATGTGCTTTACTAAAAATAAGTGAAAGAACATATTCTTAAATTTTCTTGAACGTTAGAACATTTCCTCAGCCATACCTTTATTCTTCTCAATTACATATATTACTTATACAGATCACAGGCTCCACATTTCTCTGTGGTTCCCTCTGGTAATGAGTCTCTTTCAGAAAGCTGTAGTACAGCACATGTCATTTTGTCATTTGACTGGCCTGATTTTGATATCTTCAATGTGTTATCTTACCTCACTGGGTAAACAATGCAGCCTCAAAAAGTTCCCTGACAAAGTCAGCTCTGCTACATCTGTAGGTTCATAAGCAGCTTTGTTATATCTCTCACTAGGAGGGAGCACGTAGTATAAACAAATGCAGTTTATGGGGTACTTAGCAAAAATCAACACACTTAAGGGGAAATTAGACTTAAGGAAAGGTTCAGAAAAGGGATTACGCTGGTAAATGGACGCCTTGTGCAAAAATGGAAGATGGCAAATTCCGAAAATGTTCATCATAATAGTAATAACAGATGCAATCAATTTTATTATAATACTTAATATTACCATCTCTAACCCAATAAACCATTTCAAATTCGAAATTACACTGTTGAATTACCTTCTCATTGGAAGGACAATGGACTTGAATATATCGTAATTTTTTTAAAAATATATTTTTGAAATATTTGAATTTTTTTCTTCTTCAAATTTTACCGTATCCTTACCCAGCAAATCCATCATCCACAAAGCCATTAGGCCTCAACGTCTTGAAGCCCGTCACTAATTTATTTGTACAAAAATCACGGGTTGGGGGCAATAGAAATGAGGAAATACGCTATGAAAACACAAAACATTTCCACGTACGCGGAGGATCCATTTATATAATTGAAAATTGCCCCCCAGGGTCTATGAGTATAAGGATCAGGGGGTTGGGGGGTTGGTGGTATGGAGATTGAATTTTAACGATTAGGTTTTCCCGAATTTTCCGGGAAATAAAAATGGTAAATTTCGCTTTTGATTGTAGATGATATAGTTATTTATTTACAAATTATTGTAAGATTTTTGTTTTTCTTAATAAAGTCTACTTTCATTAACATTATTTTAACTGTCAATTTTAGAATGTTTGTCTAAACTTTGTGACAATCGAAACTTTTCTTTTTTGATTCAGCGCTATTGTAGAACCTTGGATAGGTTGTCATCCCAGCCAATGGTGGCCTTAGGGACTAAAAGGAATTTCTAGAATGTCACAGATTTTGAAAGCCAATGTGTGGCCTTTCCCATGTCAAATGTGGAAATTCTAGAATTTTTTACATTTTTCTTTTCTCTCTTACTTTTTTTTTTTTTTTACATTTTTTTGTGGAACAAATGTCCTGCCAAGAGAAAGATTTTTTTTTTTTCTGAACGTGTAACTTACTCTAGGCGAATAGGATACAACAATTTAACAGCAAATTAAAGAAGGTAGCCCTGGGCTAACCTGTGGACCGGCCTGTTCGCCATCTAGGCCAAATTCCCTAGAAACTACCTTGCCTGCGGTAAATTTTACCTAGCATAGCCAGTACATTGACTATATACAGGACGTATATACAGCTCCTCTATGTCATGTGATACCCCACCATAAATATATGGTACATTAATTGTCCTGCTGTGAATTTGGCCCTTTTGGGTGAGGAGATTAAGAGCCCAAATGGGTGCAGGACCAAAGTAGGAATATTTTCTAATATATTGGCACTATACAAATTGACTCAATAGCTCAACATTTAGTCACTGCCCAAGGAAAGGTTTTATAGGATGTATGTGCCAACGACTATATGGTATTGGAACATGAACATACAGATGTAGCAGAGCTGAAGCAGTCATATGTTTTGTGAACCTTGACAATACTCTACACAGCGAACACTGTGTGAATCACAAACTCTTCCCTGTTGCACTGACAAACTCAGCCCTGCTACACCTTTACCTATTCTACAGTGCTGTACATGTATACTGCCATCAGGAGTCAGTGCTGTCAGTGGCCTCTGTCTCATTATCCCCTGCAGGCCACTTGACCTAATCTAAAGCCTCTTGATAAAGAGTGCCAAACGACCAAATCAGCTCTGCTGCCTTCGACAGCTTTTTCACCCTGCTTCAGCCCTATCTCAAAGGCAACGAGGCAGAAAATATTTCTTAATTTGAACAATTATCCGGACATGAGATTCACACACCCCCTTAAGATCGTTTGACCCCTCCCCACAACTAGGAAGCATCTCATGGGTGCAGCCCAGATGTCCCATCATTTTGCCGGTACGGTGAAGACTTACCTTCCTGTACCGTCACTTCGCTATCGCTGCTGCCCCCTGTCATCGGGTCCTTGTCCTCCTCCTCGTTCGGCGGCCGCAGATCTCGGGAGCCTTGCATCCCTGCGGCCGCCGCTTCCTCCAGGTCCAAGAGGTGGCTGACACTAAAGTTCTTCCTGCTGTGAGGAAGCTCCGGAGTTTCCAAAATCCGCATTGTGTTGTGGGGTCCTGACTTATCCAGGCCAAGGTCCCTGTCCATACCACTTACACTGCTCCCTTCACCTCCCTTTGCCCCTTTCCCGATTCTAAAAAAATTAAAACTTTTTGAACAAAAATTTCTTCAAAAACTTCTTAACTATAGTCTTCTCCTTCCCCCTGGATCTTAACTCTGGTCTCTCCAATTCTGCTGTTTATCTCTGGCCTCCTCTGACTTCCCCCCACTCTCTGACTTTTCTCCTGCTGTCTCCTAATCTTGCTTCCTTCCCTCTCTTCTCCCCTTCGCTCTCCCTGTCTTCTCTCCCCCTCTAGGGCAGGGACCAACTCTCACTCACATGCACTTTCAGCCAAGTGACCAAAAAACGCCTTTTGCTGACGTCTAGAAGAAAACAGAACTTTTTTTTTCTTTTCTCTCTCTCTCTCTAGTTCTTGGATAAATCTTTCCACACGCCCCCTCCTTCTCTGTCAGCGTTGACCCTTGACCCCCCTTCCCTTTTTTCCCCCCCTTGTAAAAAAAAAAGGAAAATTAGATGGTCAGAGTGTTTTTCTTTCAGCTCTTCAAGATGTGTCCTAGTGCTTCAAAACGTGAGGTTAAGTGCTTCTATCAACAAGTGGCCATAGGAAGAGAAGGGATTTTCTCAGAGCTTATGGGGCGACTGCCGGAGGTTGGGGTGAATCCGTAAAATTCCCATATTGAAATCAATGACCTTATAACAGGATCATGGCACCCGAAGGAACGCTCAAGCAAGGGTTAAATACATGCTATGTCTATTAGGCGTGCTCGGATACATAAATAATCTTCTTTTATGAGTTTGGCTCCATTCCTTAAGTATCAACATGTCATATTTAAAGGAGCCCCCCGTGCATTGCATGATCTAAACATGTATGTGATCTGAAGATTATCCGAAACGTGTATCTTAAAGCACTCTGTGGTCGCCAGGGCGGTCGCTCTCCAGCTATTGTGAAACTACTACTCTCGTCATGCGTGGCGGTCAGGGCATGCTGTGATTTGTAGTTTCACAACAGCTGGAGAGCCACAGCTTGGAAACTACCATGTGCAGCATATGATGACATGATCTTATACTGGCTGATGTCCTCTTGTGCTATTGCCAAAGCCAAACCTATGCTTGAATATTGGGAAATCGCCTGTTACAATTCCATAATGTGATATTAGGAAATTGGCAGATATGCGATTGTTTTCAGATAGGCAATAGCCTATAATACAATTCCATAATGATATATTATAAAATGGCAGAAATGCGATTGTAATCAGATAGGAGGATATCTTTTGCTGGAATATGGGGCAATAGATTATATTACAATTCCATAACATGATGTTAGGAAATTGGCAGATATGCGATTGTAATCAGATAGGAGGATGCCTTTTGCTGGATTATTGTGCAATAGCCTATATTACAATTCGATAACACAATTTGAGGGAATTGGCGGAAATGCGACTGTAATCACACTTTAGGATGCCTATGCTGGAATATTGGGCAGAAACCTATACTGCAATTCTACAGCATGATATTAGGGAACTGGCAGACATGCGATTGTAAGCAGATACGAGACCTCTGACAAAATGGACTCCATGTTTAAAAAAGATGGGGCAGGCAGCTTGTGAAGCAATTGTCTGTAGCATCCATAGCTGGTTGGTATGGAAAACCACTCCCTTCTCTTCCTCCATGTGTGACCAAAGATGGCGGCATTGTGAAAGGAATGAAGAAAATGGAAGTTGCGACTGGATTTCTTGCAACGGTCGGGTTGTGGTCACAGCGTGACCCAATTCACTTTCATTGTGTTGTGATGCTGCAGCGCTGTCTTTGGCCATGTAACATGCATCGTGGCCGCAGCCGCCGTGTAGCCCCAGCCTTATAGTTTTGAGTCTTAGCATCCTCCTGGTTGAATCATCACTTCTTGCCACCACCAGAAGGGTGGACACATTCACTACAGGCATGAGGGGCATCAGGGTTGTCACCCGTCTTCTGATGTGCCAGTTTCTAGGCAACAAGTTCACCACAGATGCAAAGATAATTGATCTAATTCCTGACCACAATATCGGATCAGCTTTATGTCCATGCTTACGGAATTGTCCATTTACTTTAAAGGTCATTAAAATAAGTTCTATGAAATTGCCTAAAACACCCCATAGCAACCAATTACAGCGCAGCTTTCATTCATATTCTGCTCTTGAAAAATGAGAGCTGCGCTGTGAATGGTTGCTATGGACAACAAAGATAGTTTTAGTTTTAGGCAGTTTTCATAAATTTGCCCCAAATTGTGTGTAGTCATCTTGTCCCTGAGAGGAAATCTTAAAGGGGTTGTGTCATGATTAAAAGGTATCCCTGTATCCACAGGATGGTGGATGTGCCATGAGGGCTGGGCCTCCATTCATTCTCTATGGGACTGATAGCAGGGGCGTAGCTAAAGGCTCATGGGCCCTGGTGCAAGAGTTCAGCTAGGGCCCCCTTCCCTTAGTTCTCTGTGTGTCTTCTTATGTGGTCCAAGGGTCTTTGGGCCCCCTCAGGCTCCTCGGCCCGGTAGCGACTGCTACCTCTGCACCCCCTATAGCTACGCCCCTGACTGATAGGGGTCACACAAAAAATGATTGGAGCGGCAGAGTGCATGCTTAACCAGTCGCTATATCAGGTAGGGGGAACGGGACCCCCTTGTCAGGATCGATGGGTGATCCAGCGGTCAAACCCCCACCGCTGAGTGCATGCTGGACCAGTTGCTATATCAGGACAGGGGAATGGATCAGGATTGCCAGGATTGGTGGGTGTTCCAGCCGTCAGACCCCCACCTTAGGGTGCATGCTAGACCAGTTGCTCCATTATGATGAGGGAATGGATCAGGATTGGTGGGTTTTCCAGTGCTCAGATCCACACTGCTGGGTGCATTCTCGACCAGTTATTTTATCAGGGCGGGGAAACAGGACCCCCATTCTCCGGACTGATGGGTGTTCCTGTGGTCAGACCTGACCGTTGGGTGCATGCTTGACCAGTTACTCCATCAGTGTGGGACTCCCATTGTCAGGATCGGTGGGTATTCCAGCGGTCAGACCCCCCACCTCAGGGTGCATGCTTGACCAGTTATTCTATCGGTCAGACCCCCACTGCTGGGTGCATCATCGACCAGTTGTTCAATCAGGGTGGGGGAACGGGACCCCCATTGTCAGGATCGGTGGTTGGCCCCCACTCATCCTCATCCGATGAAAATAGGGGATAACTTTTTATCATGGCACAGACCCTTTAACCTCCCCACTTTAGGACCTCTCTCTACGTAGAAGAACCTGTACAGTTTTTTTTTTTTCAATGACCTTTATTTAAAAAGAAATGAACAACCCCTTTAATTTACTGACAACATGAATGTCTTTGATGTATCTGTAATGGAAAACAGGGCCGGCCGCGTCGTTGGATTACATCATGCGAAAAAGTTTACTGCATGAACTTCACTGATTGCTATAATATTCGTCTTTACATGTATGAGCATATCTGATGAGGCCGGGGGAGGGGGGGGCTACAAAAAAAAAATCATGAGGTGAGGGGTCTGCAGCTCTGGCACAAGCCTTGTGCAACAGACAGGGGCTTCAGAGGCACAATCAGATCCTAGCCGCCTAAGTGACTCCTCCACTGAGCTCCAGGTCAGGACCCTTGGGAAAACAGATCTCCTCTTAATGAGGTAATTAGGCCCCTCTCTGCAGTTACAAACGCCACGGTATGCATCCAGTGTGGAGACTTCTTAATGAAAACCAGCCCTGCACATGGGCAAGGAAACAGGAGCCTTCAATCTCTTGTCAGACTCTGGAGGTGAAGGGACACATGAGTTTGGTTTAGGGATCAGCTTGAATAAGTCAGATTATGATGATTTTGATAGTCTAACGGTACACATGTAATTAGACGAGCGGTTTCTAATTTTACTTTACCGCTGGTTAATTTCGGTAGACAGAACCTTACGCAAGATTTGAGTTTTACTTGTCTTTTTTTTTAAAAAAATTTTGACCATAGGAGGATAGGTAGACAAAAACACATAAAAAATGGATATTTTCCATAGAAGGAAAATAGAGTTTTCGTTACACGCGTCTGATCGGTCTGCCCAGTGAGAGTTGCGATATAACATGCTGCAATATTTTAGTTTTTTACATATATTTTAAATTATTATTTTTTGGGAACTTAAAGGGGTTATCCCACGAATGACTTAAAACATGAAAATCATACATACGGTAATCTAGTACACGACAACCTCTTTCTAACAAAGCTAGAACCAGCGCTGGACCTCACATGAATCCAGAGATCTCCACATTCATTGCTCCAATGCTTCAGCTAGATTTATTTCAAGCTGGAAGCTTAGGGGGCGTGTACTTTCAGCTGCAGCTGGTGATAGCTGAAGGATGGAACTGAGCATGTGCTTCCATCTCAGTGAGGGCGGACAGAGAAATTAGCAAAAGAACAAACAGCAGGTGGTGCTATACAGATACAATTTATTGAATAGATCAGAAGCTGTGGAAAATTTTTAATGACATGAAATTCCAAAAGTATTCACACCCAGGTGCTGGTGTGACAAATGTAGAATATTTTTCGTGGGACAATCCCTTTAATATGTAATTCCCTAATATTATAAAGGGAGGTTCTAGAAGTTCTATACTTATTAAAGGGACATTTTTTATCACATGTTAACAGCCTAGCTTTAAATATATTATGTTTTTTTTTTTTTTTACAAAAAACAGGTGGATTTTTTATATATAATTTATTTACGTCACTCCATATATTCTACTTCCTCATTTGTTTGGACTTTTAGCACGACAGACAGCCTTGTCTGACTTTCTCAGTCACACATTACACTGATCAGTGCAATGCTTTTCTGTGGGCATCTTTATCTGAGCCTATGAGAACAACAGAATTATCACACTGTTATCCTAATTCTAATGATCTACTATTATATTAGCAGATAACACATTTCCTCACAACAGCAGTAAACTAAACTGTGGTTTCCCTATCTACATACGAGTTTCGTCTCTCTGTGCTTTACAGAAGGACAAAATTGTGTATTTAATTTTTAGATGTCATAGTACTGATGAAATGAAAAAGAAACAGCCAAGAATTCTTTAAAAAAATTTTTTTACATGAATGTTGCGTTTTGAAAAAATACCCTTTTCTGATAAAAGTGTCCCCTTAAGCCAGACTGGTTATGGTAAAAATAAATCTTAAGTAAATAAATTGCATTTAATAAATGCCAAATGTACCACAAAATGGCAAACACATAATAGACTAATAGACATTTATGAACAGATACACGCCAATTTTTGAGGTATATCTGCCGCAGATTTGGTCTGCGACTTCTTTCCCATCCATGCCATATATGCCAGTTCTAAAAAAAGGGGGTGTGGCGTGGGCGGGGAAGGGAGCGGGCCTCATTTATCATTTTCTACGCCTGTTTTAGACGTGGAAAATGATCGAAATGTACGTCAGCAAGGGAGCTGGCATTGATTTAGCGCCAGTGCAGGGGTATTAAGACTGGCATCTAAATTGGTAGTCTTTATAAATGACCCCATGACTCTTTATGATGCACATAGGGGAATATTTATCAAAACTGGTGCAAAGAAAAACTGGTCCATAGCACCCAATCAGATTTCACCTCTCATTTTTCAGAGCTCCTTTGGAAAATGAACGATGGAATCTGATTGATTACTAAGAGCAACGAAGGCAGTTTTGATAAATCTCACCTATAATTCATGACTATAGAGCATGCAGTAAATGCCGTTACGTCCATTAAAAAGTGCCACATGGAACTTTATGCAAGGTGCCCATTGACCCATCCCTTGTCCTGCTCCTATGCCCTTCTGGGCCCTATATCTGGAGAAGGAGATATAGGTAAGGCAACAGCGGCATCAATACAGGACAGCGGTGACTGGGGAGCAATCCACACACCCTAATTCACCACTATGGAACTCTGGCTCGAATATTTTCAGAGGTCCCAATTGAAAATGGAGGATTGTACGGCCGTGCGCAGATTGCTCCCATTCACCGCTTTGGGACTCTCAAAAATAGGCTAGCTTGCATGCTCAGCTCTTTTCGGAAAATCCCATATTATTGAATGGAGAGGACATTGGACATGCTCTGTTCACAGCAGGACCTCATTCTAGGGCTGGCACTGGTGTAGCCATTGGACAGAAAGATGACTACTTCATTCAGGAGTAGAGTTAGAGGTCAGAGTTGAGTGACAAAAAGTGGCATCATATACAGTATGGTGGCACTGGACATCAAACATAATAACGTAGGTAATGGGGCACGTATCACTTTTGTACCACAATACTACAAAGACTGCTAACCTCGCATGTTATTTTTTAAAATTTTTCCATGGACTGAATAGTGCAGCATATTAAACCATTTTTTGGTTTTCTCATATTTAGCGATTTTTTTCTAGATTCCATTGAAACATAACTGGAGAGTCCTCAGTTCTTAATACCTTTAAGGGGTTGTCTCATTTCAGAAAATGGCATTTATCATGCAGATAAAGTGAATACAAGGCAGTTATACTAATGTATTGTGATTGTCCATATTGCCTCCTTTGCTGGCTGGATTCATTTTTCCATCACATTATACACTGCTTGTATTCAGGGGTTACAGCCACCTCTGCAGCGCAGATATGGGGTGTCCATAGATTTACTTTCCTTGACTGAAACAGAAGATTAATCGGCACAGCATGGATCGATTACAGCTTTGTAGCTTTATTCTGGACATACAACAGCTGACGTCTTCCTCCATAAAAATGTTTTGATCTATATGATCTTCATAACAGCATACGATAATGAAGATAGCATAGACTGAAACGCGTAAGCTGTCTTTCAAGAACAGTTATTTTTTTATAATTTGATGTTTTACAAGACTGCAAAGAAAAAATATAAAAGTATTTGTATATTCTATATATATAATAAATCATAAACATATATGCAGATTATATATAATAAAGCATAAACATATATTCTATAAATCATATATGTATACTCTATTCTTTTTTTATTATACTCACTTATATAGCGCTGATGTATTCCACAGATATTAGCATCACTCTGTCCCCAATGAGGCTCACAATCTAAGGTCCCTATCACTATGTCTTTGGAGTGTGGGAGGAAACTGGAATACCCAGAGGAAACCCACGCAAACACAGGGAGAACATACAAACTCCATGCAGATGTTGTCCTTGGTTAGATTTGAACCCCAGCACTGCAAGGCACCAGTGCTAACCACTGAGCCACTGTGCTGCCCATATGTAATAAACTGATATATAATAAATTATAAACATATATGTATAGATTAAAGAGGCTCTGTCACTACCTCCTAACCTATGTATTAAAATACATAGGTGGGTAGTGGCCTCACAATGAATTCAAATCATACCTGTAATTCCCTTGTAGATGCAGCGGTTGCGGTGTAATTTGATGTTTAAAAAGTATGCAAATGAGCCTTCGGAGCACCGGAGGGCGGGCTTTTCCCTTCTGAGCACTGTATCTTCACCGCCCTCCCGGGTCCTAGGCACACCCTCCAGTGTTTAGAAGCTCCCCTATCCTTTATGATTGACAGCGCTTAGACCGTTCGCCGCAGCTAAACGATGTCCCAGGCATGCGCAGTAGCGCTTGCAGTGCCGAACACTGCAAGCACTTGGATTCAACTGCGCACGCGCCGTCACTTCGCCGAGCTCGCTCCTGGCTCCTCTCAACTGATAAGAAGCGCGCGCCCTCACTTCCGGGCTCGGCAAAGTGACGGCGCGTGCGCAGTTGAATCCAAGTGCTTGCAGTGTCCGGCACTGCAAGCGCTACTGCGCATGCCTGGGACATCCTTCAGATGTGGCGAACGGTCTAAGCGCTGTCAATCATAAAGGATAGGGGAGTTTCTAAACACTGGTGGGCGTGCCTAGGGCCCGGGAGTGCGGTGAAGATACGGTGCTCAGAAGGGAAAAGCCCGCCCTCCGGTGCTCTGAAGGCTCATTTGCATACTTTTTAAACATCAAATTACACATCAACCGCTGCATCTACAAGGGAATTACAGGTATGATTTGAATTCATTGTGAGGCCACTACCCACCTATGTATTTTAATACATAGGTTAGGAGGTAGTGACAGAAAATATAATATAATATAATATATTAAATATAATATAAAAATTATATAAATAATATATATATATATATATATATATATAACTCATAGCTAACAGGTAACATCCCCCCCCAATAACCCCGAAAAAAAAAAAGTTGAACCATGGCTTTTAGCCATCAGTTATGCCCAGTTCTTATAACAAAAAATTGCACTGTTAAAAATTTGAACCTGGACCAATTTGTCCATCTGTATTATTTATTCTTTCATATAACAGAAGAGTCATGCACTGTATGTCGCCATGCATGTGGAAAAAATCTGAGGTTCCGTCTCACAGACGAAAAAAAGAAAGGACGTATTTGGTATCAAAGAACATAATGTATTTTGTGGGTAATGGGAAGTTACACAGAGTAAATGAGAGAGAAATATTTATTTTCTGTGTGAGAACCAATTGTTCTCCTTTGCCATAAGAAACTTTCTGGAACGTTCTCTAGAGATCTCGGTAGGTTTCGGCCAAGAGAAGACTCACCCATTCAGGAATGCCAGGGGTCCCTGTGGATTTACTTGGGTTAGCGACCATCTTTTCATGCACGTCAAGAGAGGTGGGAGTGTCGGCTCAGTAACACATACATGACTCATATGTGTCTCACAGATAATTGGCAGGGATTGCACATGAGTAGTCATCATCTCACTGCGGAGATTAAAGGAGCACTAACCCTTATAAAAGTACAAAAAGTTGCCTTCATTATTCCCGCGTAGGTTTGTGGCTTCGAAGGTTCTCATAACAGGATAGATGGTGTAGTGATCAATGAAGACAAAAACTTTAATGCCGTTAATCCTAGATGAAATAGCTGACAACAGAGAGCAATAGCCTATACTAACCTGAAAAGTAAATATTGATATATATATAGACACCATTAAGACACATTACATGTTGGATGGGTTCCAAGACCCAGAGTTGTAAATAGACTTTACTGCATCCTTCCGAAGGTGCTGGATAAGGAGATGTAAAGTGTGTAAGTTCTAGAGGAGGAGATGTAAAGGTGCTAAAGGAGGTGATGTAAGGTATGAAGGTGCCAAAGGAGATGTAAGGTGTGAAGGTGCTACTAGAAGAGGAGATGTAAAGTCTTAAAGTGCTAGAGAAGGAGATGTAAAGTATGAAGGTACTAAAGAAGGAACTGTAAAGTGTGAAGTGCTAGAGGAGGAGATGTAAGATGTGAAGGTGCTAGAGGAAGAGATGTAAAGTGTGAAGGTGTTACTAGAGGAGAAGCTGTAAGATGTGAAGGTGCTAGAAGAGGAGATGTAAAGCGTAAAGGTTCTAGAGGAGATGTAAGGTGTGAAGGTGCTACTAGAGGAGGAGATGTAAAGTCTCAAAGTGCTAGAGGAGGAGATGTAAAGTATGAAGGTGCTAGATAGGGAATTGTAAAGTCTCAAAGTGCTAGAGGAGGAGATGTAAAGTATGAAGGTGCTAGAGAAGGAACTGTAAAGTGTGAAAGTGCTAGAGGAGGAGATGTAAAGTGTGAAGGTACTAGAGGAGGAGATGTAAGATGTGAAGGTGCTAGAAGAAGAGATGTAAAAGTGTGAAGGTGTTACAAGAGGAGAAGCTGTAAGATGTGAAGGTGCTAGAAGAGGAGATGTAAAGCGTAAAGGTTCTAGAGGAGATGTAAGGTGTGAAGGTGCTACTAGAGGAGGAGATGTAAAGTCTCAAAGTGCTAGAGGAGGAGATGTAAAGTATGAAGGTGCTAGATAAGGAACTGTAAAGTCTCAAAGTGCTAGAGGAGGAGATGTAAAGTATGAAGGTGCTAGAGAAGGAACTGTAAAGTGTGAAAGTGCTAGAGGAGGAGATGTAAAGTGTGAAGGTGGCAAGAGGAGGAGATGTAAAGTGTGAAGGTGCTAGAGGAGGAGATGTAAGATGTTGAAGGTGCTAAGAAGAGGAGATGTAAAGTGTAAAGATGCTAGAGGAGGAGATGTAAGGTATGAAGGTGCCAAAGGAGATGTAAGGTGTGAAGGTGCTACTAGAGGAGGATATGTAAAGTATGAAGGTGCTAGATAAGGAATTGTAAAGTGTGAAAGTGCCAGAGGAGGAGATGTAAGGTATGACGGTGCTAGAGGAAGAGATGTAAAGTGTGCAGGTACTGCTAGAGGAGTAGATTTAAAGCTTGAAGGTGCTAGAGTAGGAGATGTAAGATGTGAAGGTGCTAGAGGAGGATATGTAAAGCGTAAATGTGCTAGAGGAGGAGATATAAGGTATGAAAGTGCCAAAGGAGATGTAAGGCGTGAAGGTGCTACTAGAGGAGGAGATGTAAAGCATGAGGGGGCAAGAGGAAGAGATGTAAAGTGTGGAGGTGTTAGAGGAGGAGATGTAAGGTATGAAGGTGCTAGAGGAAGAGATGTATGGTGTAAAGGTGCTAGAGGAAGAGATGTAAAGTGTGAAAGTGCTTGAGGAGGAGATGTAAATTGTAGAGGTGCTAGAGTAGGAGATGTAAAGTGTGAAGGTGCTAAAGGAGGAGATATGAAGGTGCTAGAGGAGGAGCTAAAAGGTGTGAAGGTACTAGAGGAGGGGATGTAAAGTGTGGAGGTTCTAGAGGAAGAGATGTAAAGTGTGAAGGTGTGTCAAACTGATAAAAAGGGATGCCCTTCTTACATTAATAATTGCTTCACCCTTGTGATAAGTCTGTTTTTAGTAAAGGCAGCAGGCATGGAGAAGACCTGGAGGGTACTGGCAGATGGTGCTATGGGAGCTATTTTCATGGGCAGATTATCGGGATAATTATCAGGAATGTGTCATTAATCACTGGACAAACAAGCAAAAGGTGGAAGATTCATTGTTTATTGGCAGCAAATTGTCCTGTGTAAATAGGGATGCGCCAATGACAAATAATAAATCCATATGGAGATGAATGATCACAGTAGCGATTATTCATCCACATACAGAGAGGATGATTACTGCATGTAAATGTAAGGCTACTTTCACATTGGCGGCAGGGCCTGCCGCAGTGACATGTGTGGAGCCGGAACCGCGCTCCGGCCCCACACACGTCACACAGTACATACAAACACATAAACATAAACATACACACACATATAGACATACAAATACACATACATACTTACATGCTCCCCGGCAGGTCTTCAGAGCGTCGGAGGGACAGGACGGCTCGCACAGGTGACGATTCCTGTGGAATCGTCATCTGTACGCGCCGTCCTGTCCCTCCGACGCTCTGAAGACCTGCCGGGGAGCATGTAAGTATGTATGTGTATTTGTATGTCTATATGTGTGTGTATGTTTATGTTTATGTGTATGTCTATGTCTGTATGTGTCTATGTGTAGCCGGATCCGTAATGAACTCCATTGAAAGTCATTCCGGATCCGTCTTGGTGCGGATGCCTGGACCGGAGAGCAAACCGCAGCATGCTGCGGTTTGTTCTCCGGTCTGAAGACGGAACGCTTTCAGGAACATTCCGTTGTCTTCAGTTCAGTTTTGTCCCCATTGACAATGAATGGGGACAAAACTGAAGCGTTTTATTCCGGTATTGAGCCCCTATGACGGAACTCAATACCGGAATTTTAAAACGCTAGTGTGAAAGTAGCCTAAGAATGGGAACAAACAGTCTGTTCTCGATCAATGCCCTGAGTATTGGCCCAAGTTAATGGCCCTAAAGCCTGACCTACAAGCAGGTGTTAGGAAAACTCTCAAACCATATGATTACCACTTTAGCAGGTTTAAAAGGGGAATCCAGGATTTTGATATTCATTGGCTATTCTCAGGATTGGCTATTAATATCAGAAGATCGGGGGTTCGACAACCTGTCCTCCCCCATTCCCTGATTAGATGGCATTAGAAATTGGCATTGGAACTCAATGGGAGCAGCGCTGCAGTTACCTGCTCTGTCCACTACACAATATTCATCTCCTGAAGAACAGCTGATCAGTGGGGCTGTGGGGTCTCAGACCCCAGCGATCTGACATTGATGTCTATCCTGGAGATAGGCCATCAATATCAAAATATTAGACAAACCCTTTAAGGAGATTCTGCACAATATATCCAGCATAGAGTCATCCATCTACCTCTGAATCAGGGAGAACTGCAAGTAGTGTCTCAAAATATGGATGCTGTCCTTGCGTGGTCCACATTTTTTTTCTGTGGACCCATCAACATCAATGGCTCTGTGGCTCCACATTTTTTGTGGACATATTCTTTCTGGGTGATCTGTGTGCTTTCTGCATCTGTATGTCCATTCTGCAAAAAGTAAGAACATGTCCTATACTTGGCTACAAAATGCTGTCAATGGGTCTACAAAAAATACGGATGCAACACGGACGGTATGTGTTGCAGTTTCTGGTCTGAAAGATAGATATAGTCGTGTGCATGAGGCCTTAATGATCCAAAGGTGCAAATATTCTATAAACATTCAATTCTATTCCAAGGAAACCTGGGCTCAACCAATATGGCTGCCATCACTGTGCTGTCATAGACTCCCTAGTGACAGCTGTAATAACAACCATGATGGTTGTCACCAAACTGTCCCAGAAAGAGATAAAACTAGGACTAGAGGGATTTTTTGATGTTTTTTTAAAGGAAATGTTCTTTAATAAACTCTATTTTTAAGGAAAGAGCACTGCCTCCCGCTTAGACGGACTTCATCAGGACGGCAGAGGGTTCACCCTATAAAAGCATGGGGGCAGTATTATTACAAGGCTGAGACTACTGGCTGCAGTCATGGGTTGGTATGTAGTGTGTACATAGAGCTTCACAAAACAGACATTGCACAGCGGGGAGTCGTAACAGGAAAGCACACTATGGCAAAAGGAATTCCTACCCAGAAGTGCTTATAAAATACCTTCAAAGTTGCTTTTAAGAGCGCAGATCCCATGTAGAGAGTGCTCAGCCTGTCCAGGTGACAAATGGACAGAACATTACATGGCTGTTTTTTTCTGAAATCCGATCCCTTCTTGAAGGATTGTTCCTCTCCTCCGGCCCAGCATATAAAATGAATTTACCAGTAAGCCGATGCCTGACAGAATCCCCAGCACCATTACAAGTTCGAGGCCTGGGTCACGCAACTTTGCAAATAGCGCTAAGAACAGCAGTCTATGAAAACCGCAGTTTAATAGAAAGGAATGGTAACACCGCCCTATAGTTTATAACCATTATTATATTGAGTTTTATAGGAGTGGACATGGTGAGAAAAAATGTGAAAACCATTAAAGCCAGTGGAAAGCTAAAAAAAAAAAGTACTGTATATATAATGCGGATCCTGTTTATAAATGTAACACTTTGAATGGATTAGATAAAATACGTAGAATACCAATAAGGGAGTGGATCCGTGAACAGCAACTAGCCTGCTTGCTGATGGTTTCCTGGTAGATTTTTCTGCCAAATATGACTTGTGGTACCAACTGGGCAGTCTCTGTCCTTATGTTAGAGCATATTGACCTGGATTAGGATTTAAAGGGGTTTTCTGGAATTAGCATATTGATGGTCTATCCTTAGGCCTCACTATATGTATGCGTGCAGGCTGAGCACGGATCCCTGCTGATCTGATATTAAGGATAGGGCATCCATATGCTGCTCGCAGATAACCCCTTTAAATACCCAGATGAAGAGAACCCATCAGCCTGGTCCGATTCTGTCCCTAAAATTGTAATATTCCCACTCGACTACTTTGGCCATCTGATGAAGGCTTGTGGGAATATGACGTCACTGCTATGGCTGACGGGTACACGCTGGCTGTATAAAGAGGCCATATAAACCCTAGCGTCCGTGTAATATTTCTCCATTGCTTTCTTGTGGCTTTCACCTAACTTTTAATTTGTTTTACTGTGAAGGAGAGAAAAACACCTCCCACTGCTACGAGGAAACTATCAGCAAGCAGCTGTTGATAGATCTGTCATTCTTATTATGTGTCTCCACTGAGTACTTTGAATATATTATGCCGTAAATGCGCTTTGGGTCTTAATGCCCCCCACCCCTCCAGTCCTACTCAATGAAAACCCAGCTCTCTCCTGAGTATTCATACAAGTCATAATTCAAATTATAGTAAGCTTATAAGAAGATCAATCAACAGCAACTAGCCTGGCTGTTAATGATTTCCAGGTAGCGACAGATTTTTTTTCCCCAACTTTGCCAGTATAAATGAATTGAAAAAAAAAGTGAATACAGCAAAAAAAAAGGAGAAAACCGACTTTATACATAAAATTAATAAAGGTGCAGCTAAGTGCGCACATTTCTCTTCCTAACGTAACGCTGCCCTTAAAATTCACTGCACGCCAATAGCCGTAAATGGGAACTAAGGCAGTTGCACAACGGTGACACAACTTTTCCCAGTCACTTCTATTGGAGTCAGATGCAAGCAGCTAAAAGCATAATTGAGTCACACAATGGTGGCATCAGGATATTTAAGGCTAAAGTCATAGTTTTACTTAAAGGCAATGTCCATTTTAAAAAAAAAAATCTAAATAAGTCCAATGTTCTGTGCTGATTAATTTCTTAATGTATCTTTATAGCAGTTGGAACTCTGTTTTTCTTACACAGAGCGCCAGAACCCCTGTCATACCCAAAGACAAAATGCAGACTGCCTCCAGCTACCAGTAGGGGGAGCTTACGGTTTATTATTGAGTTCAATGTATGAACAGTCTATAGTAAGCTCCTAAGCTCCCTCTAGTGGTGGCTACAGGCAGACAGAAGTTTATGATTTAACTCAATGGGACACATTGAGTTAAATCATAAACCCTGGCTCTTCATACGCCTGTTTTAGTCAATGGTCCGTTTGAGTAAAATGCGTCAAATTTACTGAGAGGCACAAGCAATTTGTTGCATTTTCAGCTGTCCGTACACCACAAACTGAATTCTACACTTGCAATCAGCTGGCCTAGATGTCCACTATGATTTATTCTAAATTCCTGGCGTAAATTATTATTATTTTGTTATTATTATTTTACTCCCTTATATAGCGCTGACATATTCCACAGCGCTTTAAAGCCATTATCATCACATTATGATAAATGTGTCTGGCAGAGGAGTCTCCACCCCTTCCCTGGAGCCCCACCCACTTTTAAAAAAGTGCCCAAAAAATGTCGCCTAAGAAAAAATATGCGACTTTCTTAAGACAGTTTTCTGATGTTCAGTTTTGATAAATTCCCCCCAAATATCTATGTAGGGGATTTGCTGCTCTGTGTCAGGAAAATGATGCCCCAGCTGCTATAAAAATTTATTAAAGGGGTTGTGTAGGATTTCACTAATGATGACCTATCCTCAAGATAGGCCATTAATATCTGATCGATAGGGGTTCACCACTCCTCACTCCCGCCGATCAGCTGTTTTGGGGTGGCTCCGGAACTAGACAGCTCTGTCCACTGTGCAGTGGAAGGAGCTGGTTACTGCAACACTGCTACCATTTACTGCAATGCAGTGTTGAAGCAACCACCTCGGTCCATAGTTCCCGCACCGACTCCATAAAGGGATTCTGTCAGCATGATTTGTCATATCAAAGGGGTTCTCCGGGATTAAGAAAATTAAAATACGTAAATATTACTTTAATACAAATATATTCCCATATAACTTACATTAGTTATAATGGCTCTTTTTATCTAGGGAGCAATGATTAGGAGAAACAAAATGGCCGCCGTCCTATTAGTACACACAGAACCTGTCCTAATCACACAGCAGGGCAAGTTACTTTACAACACTGAGGTAAAGAGCTGCCTCATCCTCCTCTCTGCTCTGCTTGTCAGGGATTATGATCCTGAATACAGATAAAATCTTCAGCTGAATCTCTGTAGGAATGGAGTTTATGAGCAGATGTGGCTAATAAGCAGCAGCTCTTGTGTGCAGTCTCCATGACCACAGTCTGTCCTGTCCATCCTCTCTGTACTTCATATCTCCTGATAAACTCCATTCCTGCAGAGCTTCAGCTAAAGTTCTTATCATCTGTATTCAGGATCATAATCCCTGACAAGCAGAGCAGAGAGGAGGATGACTCTTTTCCTCAGTGTTGAGAAGTAACTTGTGTGATTAGGACAGGTTTTGTGTGCACGAATAGGCTGGCGGCCATTTTGTTTCCTCTGTTGATTGCTCCGTAGACAAAATGAGCCATTATAACTAATGAAAGGTATTTAGGAATTAGGTATTTAGGTATTTAGAAATATTTATAATAAAGCAATATTTAAGTATTTTCATTTTCTTCCCGGAGAACCCCTTTAATATGCCAACAGGTTCAATGAGGTCACCTTGAGTATCTTAGAAATATACCTGTATCTCACATATGAATGCCGCGGTTTGCCCTAAAAAACTATTTTACTTTTACACTAATTACCTGTGAAAAGAGCCCAAGGGGCTGTCCTAGCGGTTAGTGAAACCCAAACGTGCCCATTCTGGCTGAGCCCCGCACCTCCCCTCATCCTGAAATTCCCTGCACTGTAATCTCGCATGCACAGCAGGTTAAATGAAACTGACTCCAGCAAAGGGATCTCAGACCGTGTGGGCGCTCAAGTGACATCTTGTTGCGCCTGCGCAGTAGGCTAAATGAAGCTTAAGCTGGAAGAGGGATTGCAGACCGTGCGGGCGCTCAAATGACATCTTGTTGCGCCTGTGTGCGATTACAGCGCAGCTGTTGGAAGTTTAATATGAAAAATCGTTCTGACAGAATCCCTTTAACAGCTAATCGGCAGGGTTGGACCCCCATGGATCAGATATTGATGGCATCTACTGAGGATAGACCATCAATAGTAAATCCTGGATTAAGAAATGAATCAGCACAAAATGTTGCATCTGGTTAGATAATTAAAGGGCTGGACATTCACATAAACCTATAAAGCCATAAAACACTAAACAAAGGTAGAAAAAAGTAGATAAAAGTATATACGGGACAGAGCGAGCTGTAGAAAAATATGTTCAGCACAAGCCCCTTTAAGGATGCCCCTTACTCTTAAGACTCGCACTATTCTCTGGCACTTCAGCTAAACCTCTGAAATCCCAGAGGGTCATGAAATGCATTTCAAAGCAACGCGGGTCGAGCGAGATGAAAAGGCCACATATGTATCAGCTAAAAAAGCAGCATTATAAATGAGTCTATGTGTATAATACATTACCTCTTCAACACCTTGCCAGCCCAGTAAGTGCTCATGTTTCCCATACTGTATGTACAGAGCTGCACGTGTGATATATTACCCTTTATAAGGTTTTATTATTTTCTTTAATAACCTACTTGGGGACAAGGGATTCTGAACTGTCTTGTGTCACTGACACGGTGGCTTAGAATAAATAGATTCTAATCGGATAATGTAAGCCCCTACTTTAAATCATTGGGCTGTGTAAATCACACAGTAGTTAGAAAACTTAGGCGACCTGAGGCTCTACGACTGTTGCTGGGTCTTAGCGTGGACTTTGAGTCTCCAACTTGAGTTCTTCAGGAGTTATTGAAAAACTATTACTCCCAGAAAGAATATGGTAGAACAGGTAGTTTGCCAAGGTTAATACTATGATGACAATGAATATGGTCACCATTAAGTGGTTGTCACGCCTAAGGTTACCATTGGTGGAAGCAAAAAGCCACGTCTTGCAGTTCCTTCTCCGCACCTTCATAGAGACTGGCAAATGACCATTCAGTTTGGTATGGGCATATGTACCCTAGAAGTTGACCATGTGGCTACAATGGGTCCCTTGGAGAGATGAGGTCCAGTCCAAATAGGTTCTCCTCCACTTAAGACTCACCTCTATGATTTGTTAGCAAAGAAGTTGAGGGAACTGTCCTGAAGAGTTAGGAAAAAATGCAAACGACCATTGGGCCTTTTTGTCCCAGGGCAAAACCCAGCACCACAATATTTATTTATGCACTTATATAGCACTACTATATTCCGCAGCACTTTATAGACATTAGCATCAAGCTGTCCCCAATGGGGCTCACAATCTAAGTTCCCCATCAGTAAGTCTTTGGAGTGTGGGAGGAAACTGGAGTACCTGAAGGAAACCCACAAACTCCATGCAAATGTTGTCCATGGTTGGAATTGAGCCTAGGACCCCTGCACTGCGAGACACCAGTGCTAACCACTGCCTATTCAAGTATTTCCTATGTCACCTATGCCACCCGTCTTTCTATGTACACAACTAACATTTTTCGGTCTATGAGCATCTTTAGGGCCAAACTGCCATTGGCACCGGGTTTTCCTATCCATACAGGGTGATGAAGCAAGAAACATTAACCCTTCCCCATCATGTTGTATCTTACCGATGTACCCAATGAGTATGGACTAAAATAAGTACAATCTGGTGTTGTGCCACCTTCACATGCCTTTCACAAGTCAAAGCTGGATTATATGGAGAATTAAAGGCCTTCACCATCTAGAGGCCTCCACCACCACCCTTCAGAGCCTAAATCCCTGTCTCTGATGCCTAGATTGACAACTAGGACAAGAACATGGTACTGTTCCTTGCTCACTTGTGTAACAGTTTTTGACTATTTTTGATTGTCTTGTAGCCTTCCTTCACCTCATGGCAAAAAACGGTAGAGGGCATTCATACAATGTTTTGTTTAGAAGCCCCCATAGACCTTGAACCAGCCCTATCCACCTAAATTCAGGACATGAATCTCCAATAATATTCATTTATTTCCTTCACTTTTTATAATTTTTCAAGGTTTACTTATTGCCATAAAAGGTTCCTTCTCGTGAATGTCAGTATCTCCATAGCAGATCTCTTCCATGGAACCACACACCAGCTAAAAGTTATATTTTACAAGCAACACGACCACAAGCTAGACACGTCTAAAAATCTGTCTTTAGGCTAAACATTCCTGCCGCATTAATCTATTGCTGCTCTTGGTCCCTTCTTCAAAACAGACGAGTAAGCCCAACAAAATGAAATGGCAAAAGAAAAGAAAAAAAATTCAAGGAAAATATAGCCAAGGATAAGAGTCTACAGAGACGGCAGGTCACGGCAGGACTCTTCTAATGAAGTACACCCCACCATGACTAAGGACCTTCTATCCTTAACCCATCTTGGACTGTCATTAGTATTGGTAAAATATCAAAAGCTCAAACCTCTTGAACCAGCAGGATCAGGGCATCCTTCTTTATTCAAAAAGGTGCTCCAACATGCAGGATTTATGAAAATTTATGGGTTCATGAAAGTTGGAGAACGCCAATGGAAAATGTCTTCTACCGTAGATGTAGTCTCAAATGATTGAGATACGGATGAACCTGACTAAAAAGCTCCAGAGCTGTCATTGATACACAGATAACATATCATCTCCAGAAAGTTTGGAAACGATGAATTATTTAATGAGAGCCATCTGACCCACCCTTACCCCATGATCAATTTAAGAAATCAAAATCAGACATCATATAGTACATGAGAATCTCTAACAAAACTAGAACCAGCCCTGTACCTTACATGGATTCATTTCTCCGATTTCTCTGCTACATTTATTTCAAACTGGCAGTTCAGGGGAGTGTCCTTACTCAGGCGGCATGTCCTTTCTGGTGCAGCTCAGAGGATGTGCCCTTTCTGCTGCAGCTCCCTCCCTGTAACTGTCACAGCATCCATGAATAGATCCAGCTGGTGGCAGATGAAGGATGGAACTGAGCATGTGCGACCACCTCAACAAAGTGGTAAGAGAAACAAGTAAATGAACAAACAGCAGGTGGCGCTACACAGATAGATTTTATTGAATAACTCAGTGGCGATACAAAATTTTTAATTATATGACATTACAAAAAAATTCCAATCCAGGTGCTGGTTTAAAAACTGTCAAATATTTCATTGGAAAACCTCTTAAAATGAGATATTCTTCCATACTCCCACATACACTCTTGCTACAGCTGAGCATGCATGTGTCTTCAGTTAAAAAAGGAGAAGCTCGCTGCTCTCTGCCAAGGATTGGAGTCAGACATATTGAATTTCATCACGCCCGGTGTAAGCCCACGGCTTCCAACCTTTGCAATACAAAGACTGAAAGCAGCAGAAGACCCGCTGTGATTCCACCCAGCAATCCTGCTGAAAAAAAACAAAAAACATTTCAGATGTTTTTATGAGGCATGGAATTTAGGAGAAACAAGATGCCAAATTTCTATGATGGAAATAGAACAGTGGAGGTCATTCCATAGGACAGTCCCACATCGGACGCACCCTGCCACTGATTTTTAACTTCCGTGGCACAATCCGCTACACATGTCCGCAACAAATGTGCATAATCCGCATAATTTACATGTGGATGTGACACAGATCTCACTGCAGGTTTCACCTTCTGCCTTAGGCCTCATGCACACGAACATGTGCCGGCCGTGCCCGTGCTGCGGGCCGCAAACTGCGGTCCGCAATGCACGGGCACTGACCGTGAGGCCACCGCATGCGGATCGTGGACCCATTCACTTGAATGGGGTCCGCGATCCGCATTCGAGGGTCTGCACCGCAAAAAAGTAGTGCTTGCGCTACTTTTTTGCGGTGCGGGGGCACGGCCAGAAACACCACGGAAGCACACCGTAGTGCTTCCGTGGTGTTCCGATCCGTGCCTCCGCTCCGCATCTCCCGGATCGCGGACCCATTGAAGTGAATGGGTCCGCGATCCGTGATGCGGGCTGCACACGGCCGGTGCCCGTTTATTGCGGACCCGCCGTATGCGGCCCGCAGCACGGTCACGGCCGGCACACGTTCGTGTGCATGAGGCCTTACAAAGGGTGGAAATAGATAAAGTGACATGCTGAGGATTTACTAACCATTTACCATACGCTCTGCAGATCAATTTATGTAGCAATTTTTTTTGTGTGTGGATGAATTTGCTTAAAGCCTTATCCATTTGCTGGTACCATATGCTGAATTTCCATCCTCTGTGGACATACCCTAACGGTAGCCAGGAGCATAGCTAAAGGCTCATGGGCCCTGGTGCATGGGTTCATCTTGGGGCCCCCCTTCCCTCAGTGCTTTGTGGCCAGGGGCACATAGCAAATAGCAAATAGCCATCATGCTGCCTGAGGCAAAAATTTAAAAAGCACCCCCTCCCAATGCCAAATTCTTGACCTCACCCATTCCCTTCAGCCAGAAATGTAACAGTGACCTGCATGCACTTTCTATAATACCGGTGTCTTCTGTGGCACAAGGGTCTTTGGGCCCCCTCAGGCTCCTGGGCCCGGTAGCGACTGCTACCTCTGCACCCCCTATAGCTATGCCCCTGACTGTAGCGTGGTAGGTTTCCATCACATAACCACTTTGTATCCACTGAGTGAAACCACAAGGAATTAGTACAGAAAGTATTTTGGAACTTTTCACTATACAAAGGATAACGTTCATTTGTTAAAACCGGAGGAACCCCTTTAAGTGTACGTCGTCCTGTTTAGTTTATTGCCTGATTTTGGAAATTGCGAATACTCAATAAAATTGGAAGATTTTAAGTATTATCTTTACTGAGTCATAACTTTACATAAAAAAAAAGAAATTATCCCGTGCAAGAAACCGAAGAAAATCTGACTTTTTAAGGAATAAAGCAGAACAGAACGGGCATTGTTTCACTCTAAATAAACATTTTATTCGGCGTGGTGTACAGTTGTAGCGTTGTCCCATCACAGACAATTAAGAGGAAACTCAGATTCCTCAATTTTTTATACAACCATTTCCCCCGTCAAAATTGAAGGTTTTGACACAAGCCAGATGGAGAAAAATGAACAAAAGAGCCACGTTAGCCATTCATCTCCCGTCTCAAAGACCATCTTAGCCAACCAAATATGGATCAAAGAGGGTGTAGAGATTGCCCTGGGGCTGATATGGGCAGGGCCGTATTTAGGGTTCTTGCTGCCCTAGGCACTCTCTGTGATGACGCCCCCCCCCCCAAAGTGACCCATTCCCCCACGCCCCCAAATAGTAGCATAGTAGCCTCTCCTCAGTCCCCACCATCCCATAGTAGCCTCCTCCCCCCACAGTAGCATAGTGCCTCTCCTTAGAACCCCCCACCCCATAGTAGCCTCGTTACCCCCACCCCCCATAGTAGCCTCTTCTCACCCCCCCACCTCATAGTAGCCTCCCCTCATTACCCCACCCCCCATAGTAGCCTTCTCCCCCCACAGTAGCATAGTAGTCTCTCCTCAGTAGCCCCCCTACCCCATAGTAGCCTTGTTACCCCACCCCCCATAGTAGCCTCCTCCTGGACTTATTACAGTGACCTATCCTCCCCCCAACCCCCTGGATACTGAAAATGGTCCTCTGCCAAGCCAATTAACCCCCGCCCAACTACCCCACCATCCCCATACACTCAACTACCCTCAGTCTGTAACCCCCCCCACCTGCCGCTGGTGCACATAGCTTTTCTGATGCCCAAGGCAAATATTGAAACACCCCCCCATGCCAAATTCTCAACCTAATCCCTTCCCTCCAGTCCTACTGTTAAAGGGGTTGTCCTCTTTTTACTACTAATGACCTATCCTCACAATAGGTCATCAATATCAGATCGGCTGGGGTCCTCCGGCACCCTGACGATCAGCTGTTTGAAGAGAGAGCAGAGCTCATATGAGAGCTGCTTTCTCTGCTCTGTTCACCTGCTTGCCATAGAATTTGCAGTGAAGAGCAGTAAACAGAGCAGAGAAAGCAGCGCTCGTACAAAAAAAAAAAAAAAAGACAACCCCTTCAAAGACAGACTTGGAAAACATTTCATACAGCACTACAGAGAATACAGGGTCATACAGCGCCACATATGTACCTCTTACATCCAGTGACTTCTCTTCTCTGATGTAGACGTTCTCTTTCCTCTTCTTCTGTCAGACCAAACCGCCATGGTGACTTCTTTCAGCTGTGCCTCGTCTCTGAAGAGTTCAACAAACAGACATCTTACTTTCCTACTTTTCCATCATCCTCTCACCTTCTCCACATCTCACCCTGCCCACCCCCCATACTATACTACAGAAACAGCCCCCCTGAAATACTGGCACCACACAGAAAAACAGTACCCCCCTTACCTTTCAGATCAGATCCCCATATCAAACCCCAGATGAGACCCCCCATCTACAGACCCCCATTAGACCTCCAAACTCTCATATCTGACCCTCATTAGACCTCCAAAGCCCCAATCAGCCCCTCATTAGACCCCCAGACCCCCTATCAGATCCTCATTAGACCTCCAGACCCCCTATCAGACCCCCATTAGACCTCCAGACCCCCTATCAGACCCTCATTAGGCCTCCAGACCCTCATTAGACCCCCAGACACTCAATCAGACCCCCCATTAGACCTCCAGACCCCCTATCAGATCCTCATTAGACCCCCAGACCCCAATCAGACCTCCAGACGCTCAATCAGACCCCTCTAGACCCCCAGTCAGACCCTTCAGGCCCCTAATCAGACCTCCTTCAGACCCCTAATTAGATCCCCAATCATACCCCCCCCCCTTCTGGCCCCATATCATACTCTTGTGGACACCATATAGAACTCTCCTTCTGGGGCCCATGTCAGACCCCTCCCTACCTTCTGGCCCCATGTCAGAACCCCTTTTCTGGCCCCCATTTTAGACCCCCCTTTCTGGTCCCCATTTCTGTCCCACCATTTTAGACCCCCCCCATTCTGTCCCACCATTTCAGACCCCCCCCATTCTGTCCCACATTTCAGACCCCCATTCTGTCCCACCTTTTCAGACCCCCCCATTCTGTCCCACCATTTCAGACCCCCCCCATTCTGTCCCACCATTTCAGATCCCCCCCCATTCTGTCCCACCATTTCAGACCCCCCCCATTCTGTCCCACCATTTCAGACCCCCATTCTGTCCCACCATTTCAGACCCCCCCATTGTGTCCCACCATTTCAGATCCCCCCCATTGAGGCCCACCATTTCAGATCCCCCCCCATTCTGTCCCACCATTTCAGATCCCCCCCCATTCTGTCCCACCATTTCAGATCCCCCCCATTTCAGACCCCCCCATTCTGTCCCACCATTTCAGAACGCTGACACTGCAGGCAGTCAGGACAACAGCAGCGCCGGCCTCAGGAAGAGCAAGCAGGAGGAGGGGTAAGTACTGTACAGCGCTACCAGCGCTTCACTCCCCCTCCTCCTGCAGGCTAGTATTCCCTTTATAAGATGCACTGCATCTTATAAAGGGAAAAGTTTAGCACCGGCATGGTCGCCGATACCCCCGTGCACCCGACAGCAGCACCCTAGCACCCTAGCACCCCCCTGCGGAAATTTAAAAAAAAAGAAATTCCAGGATGTTTTTTTTTTTTTTTTAAATCGTTATATACTCCTGGCGGGGTGCCGCCCCCCGCAACCTGCCGCCCTAGGCACCGTGCCCCCGGTGCCTAGTTGTTAATACGGCCCTGGATATGGGGCCCATCAGGGGAATACATATGCCGCCAGCCCCAGAGGAGCGTGAGCGGAGATGGTTGTGGTAGTGGCACACCAATGGCTCCTTAGGGTCAGGGCAGTGATAGGACGGCGCACCCTTTCTTCCCTTGAGGCATACCCTAATGTTGGGGCTCCTGCCTGATGGTAGTTGGCGTGCCCTTAGTGTTAGGGGCATTTTAACATTTTGTAGAGGTGTAGGTGCAGTGGCCGGCATATGACGCTGGAGTCTGTAACCCAGCCGATTGTAATAAATAAACAAATCTCTCTTTACTAAAGTGCAGAATGGGAGTTGTAGTACATCTAATGATTTCAGGGCTTAGTTCCAGAGCAAGTCGCAGTGTGGTCTCTTTCTGATAGCTGTTCGCAGACAAACGGCCACCATGATGATAATAGGAGTAGTAGTCCATGAGCTCCTTCTAAACACTTTGCAACTGCTCCAAGATGACCACAGGCGTGAAAAACTTTAAAAAATTTGGTAGGCATCCCAGGCTACAAACCATCTGCACACATGGCACATGGATGCAGATTGTCAAACCATTAATCGTTAATCCTTCCACAAGCAGCAAAGGCTATATTTATAAGCAGTGAATACTTTGCTAGCATGGATGGCCTTGGGATCCTGGATAGTCTAGGAATATCTTCTCCAACTTTTCCTCAGAGATTGCTCTCTCAGCAAAAAATATGTTTCTTCTGGAGCTGAACTGACATCTGCCCTGAACAGCAGGCAGAGCTAAAACTGAAATGGCTGATGCAATCCTGAATAGAAAGCTCCTCCCTCAGATGGGAAAGCTAGCTCCCTCTGTTGAGTCAGAGCTAACTAAACTAATTAACTAAACTGTGGCACCTACAGAAAGCTTTTGGGAATAGATACAAAGCATAAAACAAATTAAAAAACATTAACTCAAGAACAATCTACAAGTACCCTGTTCTGGGGTACTGCACATATAGGTATGGTGTGCCCCATAGCAATGTTTAAAATGTAGACCTTTTCAGGTGCTGGTTAAAACTAACACACCCCTAACTACCTGGGGCAGGAGCTATAAGTCTTTGCTTGTCCCCCATGATCCTTTGGTTAAAACCCCACAACAACCTTTATGGGACCTGTGAAAGGGGGAACTCTGCATAGTTTCTCACCATCCATTACAATTAAAATGGATGGGCCCCAGGAGCAGCTTTATGGTCTCTTAACTATGATGCATACTTAGAAGGGAGTTAGTAAATTTTCTATTCCTACGACTCGCCTTTAATCTTGACAGGAACCATAAAGCATAAATGGTGGAACCAGTTTCCTTTCTGCTCTTCAAGGGATGGAGGAACAAGTCAAAAGCCCTTGTAACCCAAGATAAGGTTTAAGATGATGACATGAATATGAGGGCCCCATATGACATCACATGCATCCTCCACAACCTCCTCCATTTATTCCGTCTTATGTTCACAACTGAGTCTTCTCTTGTGCTTCCCCTTTCTTCTGGAAATTCCTCTCTGATTCCATGACACTCACCGACCCACCAAACCTTCCAATGCACAAGGAAAAATAACTTCTTTTGACAAGTTTATAACTTGGCTTAAAGGGCATGTTCACTGTAGTGGGAAATGCTACGAATTTTCCGTCTGAAGTTGCGGAACACAAATTTGGCAGCAAAGCTTATTTAACAAAGTCAATACACGGAAATTTGCAGCAGAATTTGAGATGAAATTCCCAAGCGGTTTTTCCAGTAGGTGTGGACTTACCTAAAGTCTCCTTCAACTGGCTTTCCCCAACCTCTTCTATATATATTCCTTATAGGTTGTAAAGCCATACAGCAAGACTCCTATATAATGTATATTAAGACTAATACTGTGGTGGCCCCAAGCTTCATCACAGCATTGACAATACAATTACAATGGGATTTCAAGTCTATGATATATTGGCCAACTATTTCTTTAGAGAAAGTCCCTATTTAAAAGGCACTAAATAATTTGGTTCTAGCAAAGCCTCGACCGGGATGAAGGCCAAAATTCAACGCTGGCATTACTAAGAGCATACAAACCGCCATAAGCGTATGTATGTGGTCCTGCTGACAAGCTCCTTAATGCAGCCAAGCGAGGATCACCGTGTAATTGCAACCCAAAACGATTATATTCAAGTAAAGGGATGGAGAAGCCAACTAATAAACTTATTCACTGACTCTTCTGGCAAATGGTGAAATCATCAGATTCATTGTCCAAGCATGGAAAAAGCAGACGTAAAGGCATTTGTGCACGGAAAATGGAAGCATCAGGAGATGTTTGTTCTGAAATTTTTATTCAAGAATGTTGGGCATGTATACAAACATACATTTCAGTTTATTACTTGTATATGAGATAATGCATCCCATATGTTTCAAAAGAAAAGTATCTCCACCGCGGGTTTTGCAGAACCCTGATGTTCCCAGGTCAGGGGTCATGAAGAATACAGCAGCAGAAGCAGTTGTGTCTTCTGCAGAAGAGACAGCAAACCAATCTCAGCCTGCTTAAACCTGAATTGTTGTTCAAGCAAAGAAAACTTTCATCAGAACGTAGAACTGGAGTTGCGGAGTGAATATGTCAATGTAGACATGATATTTGTGAAGTGGAGGTCCAAGATTATTGTTGGCTCATCCAAGGGAGAGTGAAGCTGGTCCAAATCTCAGACCATCCTTACGCATAACAAAAGATGGGAGGGGCAGATGGTGATGATGGTGGCCTTTGAAGATGTATCATTTTGGAAATGCCCTCCATTTCAATGGAAAATTCAGGACCACAATAGGTGGCCTTTGAAGATGTATCATACTGGAAATCAGGGGCGGACTGGAAACTTAAAGTGGCCCTGGAAAAAAAATACTAAAAGTGGCCCCATTTTGTAGTTGGGTCCGAATTGATGGAAGGCAGGGCCAACAATAAGATATTGTGGCACATTATACCACCCCAACAGAGCCAAATACCACAGTCCATCACAAAATACATCCCCAAAAACTTCCACTGGGAGGCCGTGAGGAGGGCTCAGGCGGCCCCCTGGGCACCGGCCCACCGGGAAATTTCCCTGCTGGAAATGGCTTAAAAGGTATTTTCAGGTTGTGCCATTCAGTGGAACAAAAGTTATCTATACTCTCCTTAAGATTTTCCACTCACTGGTACGTCCACATCATACTTGCATCTAGAATCTAGCAGCATGGAAGCCTTCTTCTTTTCCATAGCAATATTTCCAAGTACAGAAGTTCTGCTTGGCCATATTCTCTGAGGATCACACCATGACAGAACATCCAGAAGTTTAGAAGAAGAAAAACATGGCACTCAACCAGTTACATTTACCAACCCTTCCAGAAGACCATCTGTATTGCTGCATGGCCAGTCCAGGAGTAAGATGGTTTTGTCTAACCCAGTTGTCATCGGTAAGATATGATTCCACAAACAACCTCCAAGTTGTCTTTCTTCTTGACTTGCTTCTCTGCAGCCAAGACCCTTATTTTGGAGAAGAAGATCACATTTTTTCTTAATTGGAAGTGGCGCTGTCAGTCACCAAGCTTGGCACTGGGTGCGGCTGACTTTGCCATGTCTCTGGCCTCATGAACATTGCGTATAAAAATGACTGCATTTCTTTAGATCTGAAAAGGAACACATAACTCTCTCCATACGCACTGCGTCGTACCAAAGCTGCACATAGCTCAGTTTCACCAGACTGACACAAACGGCTTGTTTGCGGTGAACGATTTTCAGTCAACAGGATGGGGGGAGACAAAAAAGTCACAGTCACACAATTTGTAGAGGAACAGAAACTTCTACTGCCCTGTGGCAACTGTGGCCAATGGCAGACTCCATGGAAAATTTGGAGAACAGAACAAATCAAACCCCTGTTTATGTCTTAAAGGAACGCAGTAGAGCTCTGTACGATGGTTATATAGACTATTACTGGAATGGAAAATTTAAAGAGACCTTGTAGTCATGCAGCTCCTCTAGGCTCACCATCTCAGCCTGGGTGGTACGAAGTATATAGAGATACTTCACAACCTACTTTATTCTTATTAAGAAACTAAATCTCAAGGCCATGATTCCCAGAGGCCAGATCTCAATGCCAACCAAAAATTGCACTCCAAAAGTGTCGTCCAACCAACCTCAACTACCTGCAGCAAATTCAGGTTGTCCTTTGCCTTTCTATATGAATGGAATGGTGGTCGGGTGTCCGTGCTGCCACTCCAATCATCACTATGGGACGGCTTTTTCAGCCATAACTTTTTTTTAATTTTTTTTCCTTCATATAGCAGTATAAGGCTCCATTCACACGACCGTATGTATTCCGTGTCCGTATAAAAACGGAACGGAAGACATACGGAAAGTCTTCCGTAGTGTTCCGTAATTTTGCGAGCCATTGACTTTAATGGGGCTACGGACGTGTTTTGCGGCCAAGTATAGGACATGTTTCCTTTTTTTTGCGGGAGAACTTCCGTAATATACGGATGCGGAATGCACACGGTGTGCATTCCGCATTTTTTTTTCTCCTATGGAAAAATGAATGGGTCCGTATGGTTCCGCATCTTATCCGCAAAAATGTGGTTAACATATGGAAATGAACATACGGTCGTGTGAATGGGGCCTAAGGCCTCTATTTATGCAGGAGAAATTGCAATTTTTTGTGCTTTTTGAGAGTACATATAAGTTGCTTTGTAATTGAAATAGATTTTTGGCTTTGCTTTTTTATTTTATTGTTTATACTGTACATATTTAACACTGAATAACCTCAGTTATTCCTCAGTTATAACCTCAATGAGTTGTTCAGGTTATTTCGGTTGCGTGAATACTTAATAAGTGTAGTTTGTTTACTGTTATGTAAAATTCCCTATGCACAATAAAATGCATTTTCTATAAAAATATAAATAAATAATTACTGTATTATTATTATTATTATTATTATTGCAGTACCTGATCAGTGGGGGTCCTACACCCGGGACCGCTACTGATCAGCTGATCAGGCAGCAGCGCTTGCAGTAGCACCACGGCCTTCTCTCAGCTTTTCCTGTCTTTTAATTATTATTGCCTAGTATTGCATTATTCCATTCAATTATATTATTTTATAAAACATATTTTATATTTAAATACATTTATCTACTCCTTTAATTATGTCGCGGTCACAGACTGTAGCAATCAAAGGGTTAACAGTTGGGATTGGAGCTACCTCCGATTCTGGCTGCTCTAAGAACCTAAGGTCTCATGCACACAAATGTATTTTCCTTCCATGGCTGTTCTGTTTTTTGCGGACCGCAAAATACATACGGTCGTGTGCATGAGCCCTAACAGCGATGACAAAAGACAGTGGATAGTCATTAAGGGGTTAAAGCTATTACTGCAGCAAGGTCCTAGCAAGTACTATTCTGAAGGGTTTGAACAACAATTTTTTTTTCTGTTTTTAATTTTATTGTTTTTATTTTTTTTATTTTTTTATTTTTTAAAGCTGCTGACAAATAATGAATTGTAAGTTTGAAATTTTACTTTTAGATCAAGCTGGTTTGCAATAAAAAAAATATAAAAAAATACTGTCCGGAACAATCTATTTAAGGGATTATGTACTTGGCTGTATTAGGCTGGATTTACACATTTTGTGGAGTTTTTTCCTGACGTTTTTGTTTTTTGATGTCTTTTTGCACCTATGTTCTTGGTGTGTTATTTTATGGGAAAAACTACAGCTGACTCTAGATATTAGCAGAAAGTCTATGGGAAATATGAAATGCAGGATAGGCATTTTTTTGATAGTGTCTCTTTTTTTTGGGGTATTTTTTATGGGTCTATGGTGTTTTTTTAATTCTTGAAGCAATGATGTTTTGTGTTTTTTTTACTTGTTTTTCCTTCCCCTTTTCTATAGGGTAGAAAAAAAAAAGCCAGACCTCTGAGCGCTGCGACCTCTTCCTAAGCCGGTGGATCCATGTTCATTGGTCACGTGACCTATGCACAGCTTAGTTCCATTCAAGTGAATGGGGTTGAGCTGCAATACCAAACACAGCCACTAACCAATGGACAGCGCTGTGCTGGGTGAGCTTTGAAGAGACTGCGGCACTCAGCAGCTAATCGGTAGGGTGCTGGATGTTGAACCCCTGCCGATCTGATATTGATGACCTATACTGAGAAAAGGGTCATCGATATTTAATACCTGGAAACCCCTCTAAAAAAATGGCATCAGATATTATATATATAGATGATGTCCCTATTGCATCTAGGGGACTGTATCTCAATGGATACTGCACCAGGTGTGGGCTGCATGGCTACACGTAGAGCAGGGATGGCCAACCTGAGGCCCTCCAGGTGTTGTAAAACTACAACTCCCAGGATGCCCACACTGCCTACAGCTATGAGCCTACAGCAGGGCACAATGGGAGTTGTAGTTCTACAGCAGCTGGAGAGCCGCAGGTTGGCCATCCCTGACGTTGAGGCTCTTTGTACAGACTGTGTCTTGTGGATGATTCCTAAATGGCATTTGCAATGTAGAAAAAAACTGTTGATGGTTTTTAGGGGGTTGAATATTTTTGCAAGGGGCTGTAGGTTCTCTAAAAAGCCAGCACACAAACCAGTAAGTTATTTCGGTCAAGTGTATTTGCAAAGTAGCATCTTTTTTTTACATGAGACAATTCAAAGCAATAAAAACTGGTTTTAAAAGTATTCATACCCTTTGAAAATGTGACAGATTTCAGAATATGAATAAAGCGTTGTTAAATAAGTGACAAATATTTTATGACGTTCCACCCCCCTGAGTTCCACCCCATGGCCGTAATAGCGACACATATAATATTACAAGGTTGGGGTGAGTTCTGTCAGTCCGCTATGTGAACTGTAGGTCCCCTTAAAAAAAAAAAAAGTTGCCAGAAATGCAATAGTCCCAATTTTGGCAGAACACCTTAATCTCACACCCATAATGGAGCAAAAGGGGGGTTTGCCCCTCATTAAGCGGGTGTGGTTGTGCTGAATTGTGTGTGTGGTTTAGATGGGCCAGATGTGTGGTTTTGGCACTGGGGGAAGGATCTAATGTGGGTGTACTGTTACCTTCATGAGGTTGGTCGGTATGAAATGATGGTGAGAATGTCCTCGGCGCATCCTGTGAATTACATACATTTAAAATAAAGCAGACATCAAATGCTGAAGCCCCCATCCTCATCCCCCTCCGTGAATACAAGGTAGCAATAAAAAAAAAAAAAACGATTTCTCCCTAGAAACAGCGCCACTCTTGCTCGTGGGCTGTGTATGGTATTGCAGCTATTCGGCGGAATGGGATGAGCTCCAGTGAAGACCCTCAGACAACAATAGTGGCACAGATTCTGGAAAAAAGCATCTAATTGTGGGGCTCCCCCTGTAATGACATATCCACAGTACTGGGGGGCTGAATGACATGTGGAATTATGTTGGGGGGATCTGCCGTCATTCTAATGCTCATGGAGGCCTCCTGACTCTCCCCTGACAGCAGAGATCAGACATGTTGGAGTTCAATATACCCAATCCTTTTGGTCTCAAGGTGATAAGCCACTACCAGAGATGCCTCGCAGCAGCTTTCTCCCGTCTCCCGTTTACAACACAGGCATGCATGGCTGAGATGAGATTGCATATGTATTCAAGGATTGGGAGAATTCTTTGGAAAACATGAGTATGAAATGAAATTTAGACATCATACCGTACATGAAAATCTCTTTCTAACAAATCTAGAACCAGCCCCTTACCTCACATGGATCCAGAGATCTCCACATTTATTGCTACAGCTGCACTACTAGGTTTATTTCAGGATGGTGTGTACTTTTTTAGAGGGTATTTCCTTTCTGCTGCAGCACTCCCACTATAGCAGTTCAGGGGGCGTGTCATATCTGTTGCAGCTCCCTTCCTATCACAGCTCAGAGGGCGTGTCCTATCTGCTGCAGCTCTCTACTTATCACAACGCAGAGGGCGTATTCTTTCTGCTGCAGTGCTCTCTCTATCACAGAGCAGGGGGCATGCCATTTCTGCTGCATCTGCCTCGGCCTCCAACAGTAGACACGGCTGATGGCAGTCGAAGGATGGAACTGAGCATGTGCGACCACCTCAGCGATGTTGCTGAGGTGGACAGAGAAATTAGGAAAAAAACAAACAGCAGGTGATGCTATAAAGATACGTTTTATTGAACATCTCAGTGGATTTTTAAATTTTTAATCCATGCAATTGCAAAAGTATTCAGATCCAGGTCCTGGTTTGGAAAATGTAGAATAGTTTTCAAGGGACAACCTCTTTAAGATTTTTTCCCATCAAAACTTCTATAATGTCGGAGAAACTAGCACATCATGAAGCACTTTTTTTGTCCAGTAAGACGACGAATATCATGATGGAAAAATAAAGGAACCGTATTATAGTCTGTAGGGTTCATGGGTGTCCGCCATGTCAGCGTTCTGATGAAACAGAAATAAGAAATGCCCAACACAGATCTGAAGGAAGCCTATGCTGGAACCCAGACAGATAAATCCTCTTGTTACGATTGTTACATTGTTATTTTACCGAAATATCTGCTACATTATTACGGATTTATACACGGCTGAAGAAGCCCGGCCTGTGCCCCATGTGGGCCCATTCACTTCAAGGGAAAAATTTGTAGCCTAGGATTATACAGACGCAGGGACACACAGGGCTGACCTCTCCCCCCTTATACATCATGATATCAAGTGTTCTTGGGGGTCTTAACAAGCACTATTTACAGCCTGAGACCTTGAGCCCAGCCGGCATCATACATCAAACGGCCTAATCCTGGTACAGCAGGCGTACCTCAGAAACACACGCCAACGAGTATCCAGCCCTCCTGCCTAATGAGGGGGAATAAAATGAAAGTATACGGATCAGTTCTTCTGAGACCCCATCAATTCTCTGCTAGTCAAATTATCCGGGAAGAAATATAATGTTACCTCCACAATCAAAGTTAACTGCGTTTGACAACAGGATCACTGATGACAGGAGCAGAGGAATGGCGAGGTCTCCGCCGGGTCCTTCTGCGGGTCCACCAGGCCCCTTTTTATGTATATGACTGGTATGTAGCTAAGGAGGGGGGCAGGTGAGACATTTGCCTGTGGTGCCAGGAGGGCGCCAAGAAGCCACTCTGCCTTGACCAGGGTAATTAGATAATGGGCTAGAGAAGCAAACTCAGTCTTTGTCCCTGGGGTCGAGGGGGTGAAGGAAAGTCTTCCTAAGAGTATAGGAATGGTTCTGTCAATAGTTTGCAACTGATCCATAAGGGCTCATGTACACGAACGTATTTTGTTTCCATGTCCGTACCTTTTTTTTTTTTTTTTTGGCGGTCTGTATCCGGAACCATTCACTTCAATGGGGCCACAAAAAACGTAAATGACTCTGTGTGAATTCCGTTTCCGTACGTCCGCATGTCATGTCCTATTACTGTCTGCATTACGGACTAAGATAGAACTGTTCTATTAAGGGCCAGCTGTTCCGTTCCGCAAAATACGTAATGCACACGGACGCCATCGGTATTTTTTGCGGATCAGTATTTTGCGGACCGCAAAATACATACAGTTGTGTGTATTTTTTACACCAATTTCAATTTTTCTTTTTGTAAACCCCGAAACTACCAAAAAGAAAGATATTGATGGATGTTTTATCCCACAGATCTCTAGAATGAAGTGACCTCTCTATGTCAGGCTTGTTTTTGTGATGTCTGACGTGTCTGATGATGTCATCAGTGGGGTGCAGTCATGGTGTATTTTAGAAAGAGGACACAGACCTTTGCTTTTCGGCTGTCCTCTGACGTCTATGAAGAGCAGAGGGGTAACTTGGAAGTTCTTGGGCCCCAATGCAAAATCTGTAACAGGTCCCCTAACTATCATTTGTAGTCTTTTCATATGGGGCTCTAGGGCCATGTGTTACGACACACTTTGTGCCTCCTATACTTACACCCTTAATTAAGAGCCCAGCAGGAAAAGGATCTCTACACTATACGTTGATGGGGCCCAGTATTTGCTTTAAAGAGCATCTGTCAGCAGTTTTGTACCTATGACACTGGCTGACCTGTTACATGTACACTTGGCAGCTGAAGACATCTGTGTTGGTCCCATGTTCATATGTGCCCGCATTACTGAGAAAAATGATGTTTTATTATATGCAAATGAGCCTCTAGGAGCAACGGGGGCGTTACCATTACACCTAGAGGCTCTACTCTCTCTGCAACTGCTGTGCCCTCTGCACTTTGATTGACAGCTGCAAAGCACACATGTAACAGGTCAGCCAGTCTTATAGGTACAAATCTGCTGACAGATGCACTTTAAAGAATCCGCTTTCCAGCAATTGGTGGGGGCAGCAATGACCAGACCCTACTTGACGCACACAGTGGTCAGAAACCTCCGGCACTCCAGCTGTGGTAAAACTACGACTCCCAGCATGCACACTTGCTTGGTTGTTATCAGGACTCCTATAGAAGCGAATGGAGCATGCTGGGAGTAGTTTCACCACAGCTGGAGTGTTGGAGGTTGCTGATCTCTGCTCTGACAGGTCAGAAAACAGGACACTAAGTAAAAAAGTGGACATACATTTTAAAGCACATACACACTGCTACTTCTTGTGTGCAGAAGGAGACCGTTTAAAAAAACCTATACCATGTGGGATACTTTTTTTTACAATGACAGTCAATGGCCAATGTGGCCCTGGAAAAAAATCTAAAAATGGCCCCATGTTTTAGGTGGGCCCAAATTGACAGAAGGCGGGGCAAAAGAAGTAGGCGGGGACAACAATACCTTAGTGCCGCACAAAATACCGCCCCAACGGAATGAAATACCACAATGCAAGACAAAATACTGCTGCCTCTCCTGAAGTATTCCACTGTCCTGAGGATGGCAGTATGGTTGAGTTCAGGAGCAGACCTATGGTGGGCAGCCAGATGCATAAGTACCTGATGGTTCTAGCATTAATTAATGCTGAGAGCATCAGATCGGCAGCCATGCAGGATCCATGGCCAGTCCACCCCTTACTACAGTAAGACCCCACAGATCATGAGACCCATGAATAAAGGCTGCGGTGCTGCATTCTCTATGGCACTGCCAGGGATGAATTACTGGAGTGTCAGCACACATGCTCAATGCTATTGATTTGGGGGACTCGGGACCCACTTTCTTGTGATCATTGAGGTTCCCAGCAGTCGGACCCCCCTAATCAGATGGTTATGCTCTATTTAGTGGATGGGGATAAGTTTATATCTTGGTATCAGGGGCGTAGCTATAGGGGGTGCAGAGGTAGCAGTCGCTACCGGGCCCAGGAGCCCGAGGGGGCCCAAAGACCCTTGTGCCACATAGGAAGACACACAAAGCACTGAGGGAAGGGGGCCCAAGCTGAACTCTTGCACCAGGGCCCATGAGGCTATAGCTACGCCCCTGCTTGGTATCAACCTTTAACACGGCCTACAATGGGACACAAATCTTCGTATGAACGTTCGTTCAGCTGATCATCGGCTCGCTTAAACACACCACAGATCAGGTGACAAACCTGGCGGCTGATCCAATCTTTGTCCTAAGAAAAAAACAATCGCTTGTCGGCAACAAAACTCTCAGTGCAAACACAGGATGTGATGCCGACCACATGACTACTGCTTGGGGGATGAATGATCGCAGTAATGATCATTCTTCCCCCCAAACAGTTTGCATTGGCCCGTGAAATGGCCCTATAAACGAGGTGAAACGACTTGCTCTATTGGCGCACTTTGTGGGCTGTTATCGGCCCCATGTAAAAGACCGAAGCGTCAGATGACGCTTTATATTCTGACAGTCATATCGAACTTTAGACTTTGTGGTTTCTTCTAATCATACAGCACTATTCAATGCTATAATTCCGGTTTGCACAGCGTCTTAACCGGGTATATTTGTATCCTCTGGCCCATAATGTTAGATAAGCTGTAACCGTCTTTTAGACGACCGTGTGCAAATATTTATCTTACGCCAGTGATTCCCCTCCCCCCCCAAACATAATAGCATGGAACAAAGCTTTCTCTTTCAAATCTCTAAGGGCACCAATTATGTTGGCCCAAGAAAAATTCAGCAATTACAATCAGTCTGTTCTTTGCAGGATCCACTCTCCAAGCAGTACTTTGCATTACACAGGGATTGGGTCAGATGGCATTAAACCCTAAGGGTAGTGACGCATAATTGGGCAGTATGAAGCCAGACTTTGATTTGTGTTGAAGCTCTGATTTGAAGCAGAAATATCTTCGAACTGGTAACAACCACTGTCCAACCTGCCCACAGATCAAACAGCGCCCTACCAGAGAAAACCGCCAGAGAAAAACAGATCTGCTGTAGATGAAGGAGTTATCTGTCTATATTTACACCTGTTGAAGCCCTGAAGATGCTGTCGTATGGTAACTAGGTACCTGATATTTTTATGTTCTTCAGGTGAATTCATTGGGCTGAGGTTACTTGAGCCTAACCAAAGGGGGGGAAAGATTCATAGGACCTACCCATCAGTTACACAGATCATGTCCATGTCTACTCTTACAATCCCAATGGAGTCTGTCTGCTGCCATACCATTGCACGCAAAAATACATATCAACAAAGAATGAATCCACAAGAAATATATCTTAGTGGCAAGTGATTGGATCTAGAGCCAGTTCGGAATGGGGCTGTCTTCTGCTGGACCTATTGAGGCTGGGTCCACCAAAGCATCCCCTGGTGGGCAGTCCAACCCTGGGTAGGCCGACACAGGAAAGTGTCCAAGGGTCTAATTGTGCTCTTTCTGTCTCAAGTGGACAATGGAGCATAGTTTTGAGCATTCCCCCAGCTCTCTTCTGGTCAACCAACAGCTTTCAACAAAGTCATCTTCATTGGGTGACATCACTTCAGCTGGGATGACATCACTAGTAAATCAATTCTCCTCTACCAAGGTTTATTGACTTATAATGTAATGAGAATAAGTAAGAACATAAGCCATGATGAGGCTATCACATTTTGCATTACATTGGTTATATGCATTAGAGCTTTTCTAAATGTGTCCATAGGGCCCCACTTAAATGATGGAGTACTCCTTTGGTATCCAACTTGGCGTTAAACATTGGTATGCCTTTTTTAACTATATCTAAAAAAAAATGTATGCCATGTTATATGCTTTTATTATAATGGAAAGCCATGGGTGATGTGTATGCTACTGTAGACCACCAATCTATACTTCCAAAGGAAGGCTCCAATGTCATGTGAACAAAGCCTAACAACAATCAAGTGAACATTTCCTATTCAAAGCAATAGTAATGGTAACTTAAGATGATCTTTACTCCAACCAGATGAAATTTTTGCTCGTGGGTGTGATTTACAAACCTTGGGATATCAAAATGGTTGCCAAGCTGTGGACAAATCTAACTTACATGGTAGGAGGCTTTAACCTATGTTACATCTATGAATACGATCATCAGCAGACCATACAAACCACTGGCAGTGGGTGAGTAAATCTTCAAATCTTATAGGCAAAGAAGTTTATTAGTTGGCCTGGAGATATGGTCCTAATTTCTGGTAGGTCTCTAAGAAAGAAAGCGTCTATTCATTGTCAACATGACATGGTATACATTAAATATACATGACAATGGGAGAAGACAAAGGATTTATTGTCATAAGGGGCATTTTTATATAAGTATGGTAAGCATTGAGCCTCCAGGACCAGGCGTTCTCACTCCATTAGTCAGAGGTTCTAGGACCATTCCTGGTCCAAAATTCTGTCCTCCTCGTCTAACATGTCTCTTCTTCCCGTCTTCCTGGAATGTCTCTCTCTCGGTAGATATCCTGATACCTTCCCTCCCTCCCCAGCAGAGAAACAGGAAAAAGTACAAGGAAGAAGAAAAAAAAGAATCAAAGCCACACATATTGATTCCAGATGTTTGCTGTGCTTGCTGCACCCCCCTCTTTCCTTGCAATTTAATTAAATTCCCCCAGACAGCCAGGAGGAATTTTTTTTAATGATCAAATTTCCCTGGCTCCACTCCTAAAGTGCCCCCTCTCCCCGCCCTTCTGATAAATGGCCAACTACATTCTTCCTGAAATCACGGCAGCCAAAGACCAGGGAGGGCAGCTTTATCCCAGAATCCTCTTTTGTAACAAAGTTCTGGAGCCTGACAGCATCTTGTTCCCAGCAGACACCAATCCTTGTGCCATTAACTATTTCATTCCCATCTCCAAAAACAGGAGAAAATTTATAACTTCAAGGAACCACTGAAAACCGTTTCTTCTAGATGTTTTTGGAGGTCACCATAAGATGACAAAGCCTTGGTGTCGCCTTGGACGTCACTTCCTCGGGGTCTAGGCTTTGAAGTTGCTTAGAGCTTGTTAAGTGCTCGATAGGCAGGACCTCCACTCACATGGATAAGTCATCAAAAATAATGAACAAGATCATTAGACGTTTGACACGTATAACAGCTACACGTTCCTAAATTGCCTAAGGTTCACTGAGGGGTCAAGAAACCCGGAATTTTCAATGGCAGATCGAAAACACCTGAATGAAAAAGTCTAGAACATGCTCATGGTGATTAACACTTTTGCTACCGAGAGTATCGTTGCCTTGAGGAATGGAGGCAAGCCAACGAAAGTGAGGTGTATGGGATGACCCATCAAGAAGATGGTTAATCCCATACTCAGGTCAAGCAATTTTCCTTCCAAGAAATAGAAGTCCTTGAGTCGTCATCTTCTGTCAAATTCTATCCTTCCAAAGAGGTAGCTGTCACACCTGGGCCCTTGTGCCTGAAGGGGCCACAGGCCACATAACACATGGTAGGTGGGGGCCTATTACAGATATTACATTGGGGTCCAGAAGCTTCAAGTTAAGGCCTTGAACTCTTCCTTACTTATATCTCTTCCCAGGAAGTAGGGGTGGCCACCAATATGGCTACCATCTCTAGCTCCTACAAGTTTTGTCTCACACCCCTGAAGGGAAAAATAAGACAGGAACTGGCACTGAAAAGGCAATTAAGGAAATAAAAAACTACAGTTCCAAGCATCATCTTCCACATGTTTGGCATAAGTTAATCACAGAAGCTTGCCTATCCCTCGGCTTTTGGAGATCATAAACAATCTTTCCGATATCCACAGTCTCCCCCCTTCCACACTCCCAATCTGGCGCCTGTACCCTCTCCACTTGTGGGTTTTAGAACTTCGTCTTTGGCTTATAGTCTTTCAACAATTAATCATCAAGTTGTTATTTGCTGAGGCATGGGGGGAAGCAGCCTTGGTTCTTAGACCTGGCCGAAGCGTGCGGTGAAAAATGGCAGGATCTTTCAGCTGGGCTTTCTTAAAGAAGGGGGGGGAGGGGGGAATGCACTCGATTGCCCAGGAGTTGGCTTTGTCAGACATTCAGACATGTGACCAGCCCCCTGGGACCTTACACAGAAAAATCATATCACACCTCAAATTTTTAAGCAAAACTCAGACATTCCCTCTCTCTGCCATTTCCGCTGCTGTCTCCTCATTTCCATTTCATGGGATAGCGCTGGCTGCACAAGTCATCTCCGCCTGAGATTATATGAGGTTAAAGAGAATGGCTGGGGGGAAAAGAAGAGACCATCGCACTCCCTATGAATGTTATAGGGAGGAAGAACTTTGGTAGAATCTGCAAAAAAAAAGAAAAAAGGGGCAAAAACTTTCCAAATCAATTACATTTTTTATGCAAATAAACCTCCCCAGATGTCTGGGTCTCATATACCAATCAGTGTAAAAAATGGCATTAAACAGCACTCATAACAGTTATAGCTGGAAAACATATGTTGCAAAAATAACCACACCCCTTGTGGGCACAATGCATCAATAACCATGGGCAAGAAAAATGTCAGGGGCTTAAACCTCCAGAAAGTGCTTCAATAATAGTGCCATACAGTGCGCAGACACATCATACAACCAAAATGTTCATCCATATCAATGTGCAAATCCTAACTAAGAGGTGATTAGAATGTCCTGGAGGCAATACTTAAGGTGACCAAGGCAAGATGTGGGGGTTTGGCAGGGGCGGACTGGCCAGAGACCCTACAGGGAATTTTCCTGGTGGGCTGATGCTCAATGGGCCACCCGAGCCCTCCTCACTGCCTGGGTACATACTACTGGGGGAACTATAGGAGTCATTATTAGAGGAAGTCTAGGCAGCATGCTGAAGGTAGGCTTGGTGCTGTGGCCCACATCTTACCTCCTAAGCCCCCTGTCCCACATCTACATTAGAGACAACAGAACATGGCAGCTACTGATGGCTACCACAGATTGACAGCTTCTGGGGAGGTATTTTGCGCTGCACTGTGGTATTTGATTCTGTGGGATGGTATTCTGTGTTGCACAATGGTATTACTTGTATTGGCCTCATATACTTGCCTTTTGTCAATTTGGACCCACCTAAGGGGGCCACTTTAAGGTTTTTCACCAGGGCTACTTTAAGTTCCCAGTCCACCCCTCAGGATGATGAGATGTAGGGCTACGTGACTGGCAATGTAAACGTCATCACACCTGGACCTGACAATCAAAGTGCAGAGGGCGCAGCAGTTGTAGAGAGAGCAGAGCCTCTAGGTGTAATGGTAACGCCCCCGTTGCTCCTAGAGCTCATTTGCATATAATAAAACAAAATTTTTCTCAGCAATGCGGGCACATATGTACATGGGACCAACACAGATGCCTTCAGCTGCCAAGTGCACATGTTACAGGTCAGCGAGTTTCATGGGTACAAAACTGCTGACAGATGCCCTTTAAGTTCATATTTTCTCAATAGATTGATACATGGGGAGAATTTCCAATTGCCAAAGTTTAAATCCATGCCCTGCTCCAGCCTGTCACCATATAGCGGTGTTATATATACATCAGTATTGTGAAGTTTTCACGGTCTGCCACTATTAGGCAAAGTTCACACTTCATGGATTTGCTTATCATGCTTGGATTTCTGCCACTGATGGCAGCGGATATTTTGGCAGATCTGCATGAGGATGAGCCCCATTCTGCTGCCAGATGCCTCTGATGGGTGGCTTAGTTCCCTGAGAACAAAAGGATCAAACATACTGACATCCAACATGCTGATCTTTCTCTCCACCGACACCAGCCTTCAAGACGCCACCATACGCATTAGATGGCTGACCGATCCTGCCAAAATTGGTGTGTTTGGCTGACATACTTCTGTATAGCCGGCTTGTGGCACTTTATTTGAGCACAGTATGACGCTATTACATTTGCAGCAACACATTTGTTTGAGTAAGAGTTAATGCGTCGATACATGTTATGCGCGATAGCACAACTGGGAGGTTGTCATCCATCTTAGACCTCATGCACACGACTTTATTCATTTTGCGGTCCGGATACGAGACGTGTGTGCCTCACACTTTACTGTTCTACGGTATTGTAGAAATGTCTATTCTTGTCTGCAATACATACGAAGCCGCGGAACGGACATACGGATGTGGACAGCACGTGGTGTGCTATCCGCATCTTCGGCGGCCGCATAGAATTGAATGGGTCCGCATCCGATCCGCAAAAAAATAGGATCAGATATGGACAAAAATTACTGTTGTGTGCATGGGGCATTACTCTGTATTCAATAAATATACATTCATGGGCTTCTTGATGCCCTGTGTGTTATGTACCTTTATCTGGTGATACTATGTTACAGTGCCATGAAATATAATCCTGTGCTAAACTGCTGCATACATTTTTCGTGTGTCTTTTAAGTTTTGTTCTTTGTACATGACTCTAACCGCTCTGCCATACCGCACCGCCATAACGCACATCCACTTCCAAAGTAAAGCAGACGGGACAGTGAACTTTTGACTAGAGCAGTTACACGTCTGTAAATGTTTTCCTGAGTTCAGTAATTAGCCATACACCTAATTTCCGTCCCTCTCTGCTTCCTCGCGCTGCCCTGCTAATCATAATTTAGAGGGTGTTGTTAACACCTTACTGGTGTTGCTAGTAATGACCTATACAGCTTCACACAATCCCAGTGTATCAACACTTGCTCCAGGCGTCTACGTAATAGATCAACGCAGCAAGTCTACCTTATTGATTACAGTTCCAGGACCGCAGGGGACTCATTGATCCCGGCTGCATACACAGATTATGAGCGTAGCCCTTCACTTTGATAAGGTGTAAATTTATTTCGGGCCCACCTAAACAAAAGCTACGTTTTTTTTCCTCTTAAAGGAGAAGTAAGAGGGAAAAATGAGGGTTCATTCACACGACGGCCATTTTCCAAACCAATTACATCCTGTAGGGCTGTCAAAAATAGGAAATGTCCTATTTTTGGCCGTTTTCACGGCCAAGACAGAATCCATTGAAATCAATGGGCTGGTTTTTAACAGCCGTTTAGGCAGGACTGCACTCGTCTAATGGCCATTAAAAATGGGTACACTTTCAGGGGTTAAAATAAAAAACTCACATGATCCATTATATGTGAGGAAACACTTGTTTCACACCTGGAGGCGCCAGAACCTGACACCCCCAGTGTTGTGATGTCACATGACGCCATAATAAATTCTGGGGCGCTATAGGGCCATTATAAACACTAGGGCACTATGTGAGGGCCATTATATATACTGGGGGAACTATAGGGGGCCATTGGATGTCCAGGGGGCACTCTGAGAGCACTGCAGGGGTTGGGTTTACAAAACAAAAGACAATTAATGACATCTGGTTTTAATCGCCATTTTTAACAGTCATTAAAACAAGTGCAAAATGGATGCAAAACGGCCATAGATGGCAAAAAAGTTGATGCACACACAGATGTAAAATGGCCATGAAAGACTGACAGTGTATCCATTTTTAACAAAGGGTTTTCTCTTCATAGACAATGGGGGCATATCGCTAGGATATACCCCCATTGTCTTATAGGTGCTCGTCCCACCACTGGGACCAGCACCTATATTGAGAAGGGAGCCCCGAAAGTGTTGGAGGGCGCACTGAGCACGTGCAGCCGCCCTCCATTCATTTTCTATGAGGCTGCCGCAAATAGCTGAGCGCTATTTCCATCTGCTCATAGAAAATGGGAACGGTGGCTGGTAATGCACAGTGAGCTCCCATTGACTTCTATGGGGAGAGCGCTTGGTGGTGGCCAGACCAGGGGTCTTCCAGCCACCACTTTGCGGTGCTGTGTTCCCGATACAGGGGTGGAAACCGCACCTATAATGCAATGGGGGCATATCCTCGTGATATGCTCCCATTGTCTGAGATGAGACAACCCCTTTAAAATTGCCTTACGAAAGCTAAAATTTTGATGCCCCACTTTCACACTGCTGGAAAGCTACCTGACGACCCACTAGCCCCATTAACTATATTGGGGATGTACGGAGAACTGGCTGTAACCCGGCAAATATGGGCAGCGGCTTCCTTCTGGTCGACTCTCTGCATATTTGCTGGGTTGCAGTCGGTTCTCCATCAGTCCCCATTATACTTAATGGCTACGGACGGCAATGCTGCAGCTTCAGTCACTAGTGTGAAACTAGCCTTACTGGTGTACGACTGCTATTTGTACTGGTGGTACAACTAACAGACCAAAAGGAGATTTCCCATGTTCTGGAGCCAAAACATCAAGCTTAAAATTGGATCTCGGCTTCAGGCAGTGTCCAAAGTTCTTCACTGCCCTTATGAGACATTGGACTTTTCTTCATTGCTCTTGTAGAACATGACCTTCTCATCACTGCTTTGCTGGGACATTGCTCTTGTCTTCTTTTTTTTTTTCTTGTAGAACATTGTTCTTGTCTTGATTGCTCTTGTATGATGTTGGTCTTATCTTCATTGCTCTTATGGGACATTGCTCTTCTCTTCATTTCTCTTGTGGGACATTGTTCTTGTCTTGATTGCTCTTGCATTGTTATACTAGCCCTTGCTGCTCTTCTCTCCTCTCCTGGCTGCCCAGACCCCCTCCCGCTGTCTCCTTTATACCGGTAGCCCTCCGCACGGCCTGCGGGCTATTTGCTGGCAAGGCCTCACCCCCCTTGCTCATAGGGTGCATGTGCACTCCATATGGCTCTTAAAAGGCCAACGTGCACACCCTAATCTTCACCAGCGAATGGCTGGCAACCCTGGAGTACTTGAGGCAACTGTGGGAGAGTGTCTGAGCAATAGGTTCCCAGTTTGCTAGCTCATGCAAAGGTGTGCCATATTCATTTGTCTGCCCATGTACTGACTTCTGCTTGTCTCCTGGATATTGACCTTCTGCTGCCTGATCTGACCTGTGCCTGACCTCTGTATTGACCCTTCACTGCCTGCCCTGACCTCAGACTGTTTATTGGGTTGCCTGTACTCTGTCTGCCTTCACCTCGGCCTGCCCCTGCCTATGATTTTGCCTCACCGGTGTCTCTGCCACTGTGGTTCAGTTGACTATCACACAGAGACTACTCTACGAAGTAGCGGCCTGGTGGTTCCTATGCAACAATGTCCAGATCCCTGTATAAGGGTTTACGGGTGAAAACCAGGGGACTGCCAGGATAATGCCCTTAGGTGTAGCCCAAAGCCAAATCTGTTGGTTTGACACAATGGTGCCACACCCACTGCAGTAACATGTATGATGTTGGGTCTTATCTTCATTGATCTTATGGGATGTGGTCTTGTCTTCATTGCTCTTGTTGGATGTGGTCTTATCTTCATTGCTCTTGTGGGATCTTGCCTTGTCTTTATTAAGATAATGGGTTGCATAATAAGATAATGGGTTGCATCTAAAGAGGCATAGATGGCGGTGATGAGAACATAGTCCTGCCACTTTACAAATCACTAGTCAGACCGCACATGGAGTACTGTGTACAGTTCTGGGCTCCTGTGAACAAGGCAGACATAGAGCTGGAGAGGGTTCAGAGGAGGGCAACTAAAGTAATAACTGGAATGGGTGGACTACAGGACCCAGAAAGATTATCAAAATTAGTGTTATTCACTTTAGAAAAAAGACGACTGAGGGGAGATCTAATAACTATGTATAAATATATCAGAGGTCAGTACAGAGATCTCTCCCATCATCTATTTATCCCCAGGACTGTGACTGTGACGAGGGGACATCCTCTGCGTCTGGAGGAAAGAAGGTTTGTACACAAACATAGAAGAGGATTCTTTACGGTAAGAGCAGTGAGACTATGGAACTCTCTGCCTGAGGAGGTGGTGATGGTAAGTTCACTAAAAGAGTTCAAGAGGGGCCTGGATGTATTTCTGGAGTGTAATAATATTACAGGTTATAGTTACTAGAGAGGGGTCGTTGATACAGGGAGTTATTCTGATGCCTGATTGGAGTCAGGAAGGAATTATTTTCCCTAAAGTGGGGAAAATTGGCTTCTACCTCACAGGGGTTTTTTTGCCTTCCTCTGGATCAACCTGTAGGAAAACAGGCCGAACTGGATGGACAGATGTCTTTTTTTGGCCTTATAAACTATGTTACTATGTTACTATGTTATTGCTCTTCAGGGACAATATTTTTGTCTCCATTGCTCTAGTAAGAGCCCTTTTGTACAGACCCGATGATTGGGACAATTATTGGGAATTAATGTTTGTACAAATGCTTATTCCCAAGAATTGGACAGTGATCGAGAATGAAGAAAGTGTAATCCTGATCATTGTTTGGTCTCGTCCTATTTGCTCTTGTGGGGCATTAGCCTTGTCTCCATTGCTCTTGTGGGGCATTAGTCTTGTCTCCATTGCTCTACAGGTACATTAGTCTCAGCTTTAATACTCTTGTGGGACATTGTTCTTGTCTTTGCTCTTGTGAGACCTTGGCCTCATCGTTATTGTTCTTGTGGCTATCAGTCTTGTCTTTATTGCTGCTGTGAGATATTGGACTTGTCGTTATTGCTGTTGTAGGACATTTGTGGTCATGCTACCTACATTTCAATCTGTGACAACTGACATTTTTTGGAAATTCACACAGTGCTTTTTTATTTCGTGTGACTCATATAGAACTAAATAGGAAAAGAGGTAACAGTTATAGCGTATTGATATCAGTCGGCATATAATTTCATTATTTTGTTTTTTAGTGCCATTAATTGATTTCCACTATTGACATCCATATTAGCAGTGTTTCTTCAAACTGTCTTGACTCGTTTGTTTCTTCAGGCTTCTCATTGTCATGTTCATGGTTTGTTTGTCTCAACTGATCTTGGTCTATGTCATTATCATGTTCTTTAACTCTTCCATAGTTGTCTTCTCCAATGAGATGGATCTTCTAATAACATGTTCAAAATATACTTCCTTCTACACGTTTGTCACCATGTAGAAGGTTTGGATTCATTTGATCAAAGTTCCTTTAACTTTTTTTCAAGGCCAAAGTATCCAAGGATAAAGCTGCAAATTAAGGACATTTGTAGACTTTATGGCCCCCATCCTAAAGGTTCAGGGTAAGGTCACTCCTCTTTGCCCTGAAGTTCCTTGTAGACACAGGATAACGTGATTATTAACAAACCTGATTTTCCTTCCTGTCCAATCAAGATGCAGTCAGATACAATCAAGCTTTGACCAGGTGACTGTTTTCAGGGCATACGTACCATGGTCTCAGGCCTAGAGGTTATATGACAACCAGTAAAGCCACCTAAAATATAGATGTTTTTGTATAAAATATATAGCAAATGAGGTCCATGTAGCCTAAAATGGCCAATAACTGGGAAAGGGGGATAATCTAGGTTAGTTGTGGTAGGGAGCTATAAGAAGGGTCAGGACAGGAGGGTATAATGGTGGTACGGTGGGGAGAGGTGCAAGTGGTGACCCCCAGTGGCTGCAGAATACTCTGGGAGTAAGTTGTAAGAGAAACAGTGGTGGGTGGATTGGCAAGAAAATTAGATCCAGGGAAGGCAGTAGTGGGCAGATGGGTTTTATAAGGAAGGACATCTTGGACAGGTTATTACTTTGAAGAATGAGTTCCCAGCCCAGCAACTTCTACATAACATTTGTATGGGCTTCCTTTGGGTCCTCCACTTCATGAACACAGTGAGCGATTTTCCTAAGGAATTGACTCTTGTACGTGTTCTTGAAGTAGACTGTGAACCCTACCGGAGGAGAGAGCCTACACAGGAGTGTGTGCAAAACTGTGGAGTACGTCAGCCATACCTAAGTAATGGCTATATAAAATAAATCAGCCATACCTATGTAATGGCTATATAAAATAAATTGGTACAGTCTATTTTTCTTCTATAAACAGCTCCACCCTAGTTCGTAGGCAGACTTTGGTATTGCAGCTGAGCTCCAGTCAAGAAAATGAGTTGCAATACCAGACACAACCTAAGGACAAGAGTGGTGCACTTCCTGGGGAAAAAAAACATTCTTTTTCTTATACACCCCTTTTAAATTGGCGGGAAAATGGGAACTTTGGTTGTAGAGTCAAATCCCATCCTTCTTGGCAAGCACTAGAGCATATACTGTAAATACCGTCCATATAATGACCCTATTTTGTACGTATGGCCGCGTCCATTTGGATCTGTTAGCGCTGATCTAAAAACAGGTCTGGAAAGAGATGACCTTTGTACAAAAGGGGCTCAACCCTGATAAGGAGCTGGCAGGGCAGATAAACAAATCACTGTTCTCAGAGAGATCACATTTCTGTACAGTCCATGATCGCCCGCTCAAGAGGATGCAGATGTTCGGGCGCTGTACCTTGCCATCACTCTCAATCTGACATGTCGCTGGATCAGATACAGCGAGCGTCCGATGTGTCTGATATACGAGCGATCCTCAGGCGGATAGGTCTCTACGGCTCAATGGACCCACAGGACGGACAAACGACTGCATTTTGGGCAAACGCACAAAATATCGGAGCCTGCAAGATACATTTGGCTTCTCATCCGGCTGACAGGCTCCCCATGACTTTCCTGTTTTTGCGACCCCCGTCTATTCTGTTTTCTTTTGAAAACCCAGCGGCCCCCCCACTTCCCCGCCTTCATTTTCTGGCTCAGCACCATTCGAGGGGTGGCGAGAGCCGTCACATGCAGCAAGCAGAGAGATCTAGATCTGCCTGAGCTGCGTGCTCAGCATATGTCACAGGAAGAGAACTATTTTCGGCCTAAGTTCTTGAAAGAGAAGTGGAGCCTCTCTCCCTAGGGGAGGTGATAAGAATGCAGGAGGCCTAAGACACAAGCCTCCACTTCAAATGGTGGGGAAACTTCGCTGCGAAAGCACGTCTCATATGGGCCGCCTGATGGCAGACGGTGAATTATTGCTCATTAAAATGAAAGGGAGGCAGATTTCTTGCCGTTCCAGTGTTCTATGCCATGGAGACACGTTGCTCGGCAGATGGCCGCGCTAAACACGACCCAAGGGTATACATATATACTGCAGGGCGTTCATGGTAGGAATGTTATCTTACAACACAGACATACTGCAAGAGAACGTTACGTAAACTGCAAGGGCCTGCGTCTGGACTCCAGAAACACGTTTCAAAAAGAAAAAAAAAAGAAAAGAAAGTAGGATCCATCACATACAGTGCACATGGGCGGCTGCCACAACACTCTGATGGTAGGGCTTTATGCTGAAAAAGAAGGGTGAGACTATAAGCATTGCAGGGGATACAGTAGCATCCAGGTCCTGAGGGGCCCCAAATGAGTAGAGCCGTGCAATGAAAGAAGCGGTAGGTGGGAAGCCCTGGTAAGGATTTTGTATTGGGTCCAGGAGCTTCAAGTTACGGGATTGTTGAGGAAGTCAAGAAGTCTGCTGCATCTCCATCTTGGGCTTGACCACTGACCTTCAGAAAGGTTTCTCACTTTCCATCATTGATGTTAAAAATGAAAATATAGGGGATCATTTACTATCTGAAATGCGCTTATATTAGGCGCATTTCTGCACAGATCGCGACACATAGGTTATTTGCGCTGCATTCTGCGACGTTTCTCCGCTCACGCCAGGTCTAAAAAAGTGGGCGTGACATGGGCGGGGAAGGGGTTGGCAGGCCTGTCTCATTCAAATATTCTCTACGCCTGTTTTAGGCATAGAAAATGGTCTAAAGCCAGCTAGGAAGAAGGCTTACATTTAGAATGGCGCTGGACACGCCGAAGTTATGTTGAGGCCGGCGCCTCTACATAACTTTGGCAAATCCTCCACCAGCGCAGGGGATTATTAAGACCAGCGTCTAAAATGCCGGTCTTAATAAATGACCCCCACAGTACATGACAATACCTTTCTAATAAATATACAACCAGCCCTGTACCTCACATGGATCCAGAGATCTCTCCATTCATTGCTCCAATTGTTCGGTTAGATTTATTTCATGCTGGCAGCTCAGGGAGCATGCACTTTCTCAGGGAACATGTCCTTTCTGCTATAGTTTTTTCCCCTGTATCTGCCGCTACTTCTAACAGAAGATATGGCTGGTGACAGTGGATGATTTAGGCTACATTCACATCTGTGCCTGGGATGGTGGACTGCAAATTGCAGTCCGCAATGCACATGCACCAGCCGTGTGAATACTGTATTGATGGGCGGACCCATTCAAGTCATTCATGTCCTATATTTGGCTGTGCAGAGGCACGGACCCAAAATCCCATGGAAGTGTTTCGTAGTGCTTACATGGGCTTCTGATCTGTGCCTCCACTCCGCTCGGCTCCGTATCATGCGGAAGGCTTTTGTGAATGTAGCCTTAAACTGAGTGTGTGCGACCACCTCAGTGAGGTGGACGGAGAAATAAAGAAAAGAACGAACAGCAGGCGGCGCTGTATAGAAAAATTTTATTGAATGGCTCAGTGACTATACTAAATGTTTAATTACATGCAATTACAGAAATATTCAGATCGAGGTGTTGGTTTGAAAAATGTAGAATATTTTTCATGGGACAACCCCTTTTTTTCCTGTACTTAGATACTGATGCCCAATCCTCAGGATAGGTCATCAATAAATATCTGATCAGTGGGGGTCTAACACCTGGCATCCCCACCAATCAGCTATTTTGGGCAGCTGCAGTTGCCCGAAACTATACACTAAGTAGAGTCAGAAGTAAGAGGCTCCATACACCGTGTAGTGGCCAAACTGGGTACTGCAATTCAGCTCCCATTCAAGTGAATGGGAGGTTAGCTGTAGCACGCCAATGCCAAAAAACTACACAGTGTACGAAACCTTCTGCTTCCAACTCCACCAACTTTATTCAACATTGGCGGCTACCAAAACAACTGATTGGTGGGGGATGTCCGGTGTCAAGCACCCACCAATCCGATATTGATGAGGATAGGACGTTAGTATTGTACTCCCATAAAATGTTTAAGCCAAAGCTGTTATGATTGTCCAGACTTATGACAATGAATATTAAAAAAATGATGCCGCTTTCTAAGATTATGGCCCTGATTTAACAAGACCAGTGTCTTCTACACCGGTCTTGAATGGCCTTGCACTGCTGGCTTGTAGCTGGTGAAGATTTCAATCCTCATTTACGCCAGTTTCTGGGGTTAACTGATGATAAATTCCCCAGGGCCCATGCGCTGCCCTCACCACACCTTTTCAGAAATGGGTGAGGGCAGCATGAAACCTGAAATTAACACCCATGAAACCGCTAAGTAACACGTACATCTGTTATGGAGAAAAAAAGTTCTTGGTGTGACCATAGACATTAGGTCATAGGTAGATTCCACTAAAATGGTTGAACCTGTCCACATAGAATGTGTGCTTCTGTAAATACCATCATAATATGGCATGCCATGGAAGTAGTGAGAAAAAAGCTCTGGATGGCTCCATATATATCCAGAAACCAGGCCCAGGAAAGGAAACTGCCATAGTAGTGGCAAAACAATGATCGGGAACAAACCACTTGTTCCAAATTATGGCTTGCGTGTTCAACTGAATTTACATAAAGCGATCATCCCATATCCTCATCATGGCGTGCATTGTCCTTTTCCTCTGACATCACTGTGTGCATAATTCCTTTACTATGACATTACTTAATAATTCCTATGCCATAACGTTGCTGAGTTGATTATCTATGTATTGTGACATCACTCCTTTACTATGACATCATTGTGTACATTATCCCTTAACCGTGACTAAACTGCACCCGTTTTTCCTTTACTATAACAGACCTGTGTGCATCAGCCCTGTACTGTGACATCACTGTGTTTATTATCCTGTACTGTGACATCATTGTGTTTATTATCCCTGTACTGTGACATCACTGTGTTTATTATCCCTGTACTGTGACATCACTGTGTTTATTATCCCTGTACTGTGACATCACTGTGTTTATTATCTCTGTACTGTGATATCACTGTGTTTATTATCCCTGTACTGTGACATCACTGTGTTTATTATCCTGTACTGTGACATCATTGTGTTTATTATCCCTGTACTGTGACATCACTGTGTTTATTATCCCTGTACTGTGACATCACTGTGTTATTATCCCTGTTACTGTGACATCACTGTGTTTATTATCCCTGTACTGTGACATCACTGTATTTATTATCCCCTGTACTGTGACATCATTGTGTTTATTATCCCTGTACTGTGACGTCATTGTGTTTATTATCCCTGTATGTGACATCACTGTGTTTATTATCCCTGTCTGTGACATCATTGTGTTTATTATCCCTGTACTGTGACATCATTGTGTTTATTATCCCTGTACTGTGACATCATTGTGTTTTATTATCCCTGTACTGTGACATCACTGTGTTTATCATCCCTGTACTGTGACATCACTGTGTTTATTATCCCTGTACTGTGACATCACTGTGTTTATTATCCCTGTACTGTGACATCACTGTGTCTATTATCCCTGTACTGTGACATCATTGTGTTTATCATTCCCTGTACTGTGACATCGCTGTGTTTATTATCCCTGTACTGTGACATCACTGTATTTATTATCCCTGTACTGTGACATCACTGTATTTATTATCCTGTACTGTGACATCGTTGTGTTTATCATCCCTGTACTGTGACATCACTGTGTCTATTATTTCCTGTACTATGACATCACTGTGTTTATTTTCCTTGTACTGTGACATCATGGTCTTTATTATCCCTGTACTGTGACATCACTGTGTCTATTATTTCCTGTACTATGACATCACTGTGTTTATTTTCCTTGTACTGTGACATCACGGTCTTTATTATCTCTGTATTGTGACATCACTGTGTTTATTATCCCTGTACTGTGACATCACCGTGTTTATTATCCCTGTACTGTGACATCACTGTGATTATTATCCTGTACTGTGACATCACTGTGTTTATTATCCCTGTACTGTGACATCACTGTGATTATTATCCTGTACTGTGACATCACTGTGTTTATTATTCCTGTACTGTGACATCACTGTGTTTATTATTCCTGTACTGTGATATCACTGTGTCTATTATTTCCTGTACTATGACATCACCGTGTTTATTATCCCTGTACTGTGACATCACTGTGTTTATTATTCCTGTACTGTGATATCACTGTGTCTATTATTTCCTGTACTATGACATCACCGTGTTTATTATCCCTGTACTGTGACATCACTGTGATTATTATCCTGTACTGTGACATCACTGTGTTTATTATCCCTGTACTGTGACATCACTGTGATTATTATCCTGTACTGTGACATCACTGTGTTTATTATTCCTGTACTGTGACATCACTGTGTTTATTATTCCTGTACTGTGATATCACTGTGTCTATTATTTCCTGTACTATGACATCACCGTGTTTATTATCCCTGTACTGTGACATCACTGTGTTTATTATCCCTGTACTGTGACATCACTGTGTTTATTATCCCTGTACTGTGACATCACTGTGTTTATTATTCCTGTACTGTGACATCACTGTGTTTATTATCCCTGTACTGTGACATCACTGTGTTTATTATCCCTGTACTGTGACATCGCTGTGTTTATTTTCCTTGTACTGTGACATCACTGTGTTTATTTTCCTTGTACTGCCCCAATACCCCTGTGCATAAGGGAGACCAGAATAAGTTTTGCTATGGAGCCCAGTGATCATTTATTACATCCCTGCATGAGACATTGACCAACATTAGTAAAGTGCTTTTCTGACAGGAACTCAAAGCTCAGGGATGGTTGTGCGGCTGGGGCGACTCCCTGGAAGTCAACGGCTGCAATATAGGCGCTCGACCCCCAACTTACACTAGGGTCAATTTCGTAGGAAGCCTATTCGCCTATTTTTGATGTGTGGGAGGAAACCCACGCAAACACAGGGGAAACATACAGACTCCATGCAGTTGTTGTCCCTGGTTGGATTTGAACCCAGGATCCGCTGTAAGGCACCAGTACTAACCAGTGAATCACCATGCTAAGACCTGACTGAACATTCAAGTAGACTTATGACGAGGCAGTAATGAGGCCACTCTGAGAGTGACAGGAAAAATAACCAGCCCATGCGATAAATAAAACATGGGCAATCAATCCACAAATACATAGTAAATGGAGGTAATGAAACACTGCCAATAGGTGGAGGACCCCCAACCCCTGCCCGGTGCTGTCTGCTTTAGCTGCGGTAGTAAATGAACAAGCAGAATTATCACCATAAAGCAAGTTATTAGCATAGTAGATGCAACCACTAACACAGGATGAATTATACAAAAAGACAAACACACAGCTTCCAAAATAACTTTCACTTGACTCCCAGGAGCCCCTCTTGGCATGTTCCAAAGCAATGCTGCATTTAATTACCATAAATTGTAATCATGTGACTTTTTCCTTTAAATATATCGTTAATGCAGTGTAACAGCCGCAGGAAAAAAAATGATTATTGGTAACATTATCGTGCGGCCGGCCACAACAGCTGAGCGCTGATGCCCCCTACAGGTGATAGGATGGCGTTATTCTGTACAAGGTGCCTTAGTACTTAGTGCATCAAGGATGGCTTAAATGAAGCCTTTTATTAAAAGCAGCTTGGGTCTAAATGGAAGAGCATGCTCATAAAATGAAGACGTAATGGCCCGGGAATTGGAGACGGCAGAGACCCCTGTTGTCTTATCTCTCATCTGCTCCAATTAGGCAATCAGGTAATGGGCCACTATGACTAAAATATATGCTCGCTCCTATAAAAGCCCTGCGCTAAGTAATCACATGGAGCTAGGTGCCTAGTGAGCTCTGTGGAACCTTATGAGAAACAGAGATGGAACATTTTTGCAAATAGATAGATTTGATAGATAGATAGATAGATAGATAGATAGATAGATAGATAGATAGATAGATATGAGATAGATATGTGATAGATATGAGATAGATAGATAGATAGATAGATAGATAGATAGTTAGATAAATAGATAAATAGATAGATATGATAGATAGATAGATAGATAGATAGATAGATAGATAGATAGATAGATATGAGACAGATAGAGATAGATAGATAGATAGATAGATAGATAGATACATAGAAGGTAGATAGAGAGATATGAGATAGATAGAAAGATAGATAGATAGATAGATAGATAGATAGATAGATAGATATGAGATAGATAGATAGATAGATAGATAGATATGAGATAGACAGATAGATAGATAGATAGATAGATAGATAGATAGATAATGAGGTTCACAGAGGTGAGATATATATGAAATAGACGGATAGATATAAAGCAAAAATTTGGCAGCTCTATATGCAATTTAAAGAAAAAAGGGCGCACACCCGAAGGGACTAGACCAGTGTTGGCGAACCTATGGTACGGGTGCCAGAGGCAGCACTCGGAGCCCTCTCTGTGGGCACCCGCACCCTGGAAAAAGTCTATGGTTTACCAATATGCGTTAGATCTTTTCCTGCCATTAATAAGCGCAGGGCGCACTATGAACAGCACAGGCAGCGCACTGAATGTAGGCAGGCTATTATAGATAAATGATAAAGTACATAGAAGATTTACTATAGGACTGTTGTATTTGCAGTGTTGCATTTTGCAATAAATAAGTGGGTTTTGGGTTGTAGATTGGGCACTCAGACTGTAAAAGGTTCGCCATCACTGGACTAGACTATTGTCCAAAAAGGCAGCACTCCAAAATCAATGAAAAATGAAAAAATGCTTTTATTCACCCAGATGCTTAAGAGCCGAAACGTTGCGTATCCACATGGGTGAATAAAAGCATTTTTCTTTCATTTTTCATTGATGTTGGAGTGCTGCCTTTTTGCTATTTTATATAGATAGATATTTCTCGTGGATATTTCACCTCCTATCCCTGAGGAGTTGCACCCGACTTCATTGTATCTGACTGTGCTGCTGCTATTTTGTTTGGATAGATAGACAGATAGATAGATAGATAGAAAGATAGATAGATAGATAGATAGACAGACAGACAGACAGATAGATAGACAGATAGATAGACAGATAGATAGATAAAAAGATAGATAGATAGATAGACAGATAGATAGAAGATAGATAGATAAAAGATAGATAGATAGATAGATAGAACATAGATAGATGGATAGATATATAGATAGATAGATAGAACATAGATAGATAGATAGATAGATAGATAGATAGATAGATAGATAGATAGATAGAAAATAGATAGATAGATTGTAATTTTGTATATAGGACTGGCTTCCTCTGGGAATTTAGCGCTCCTGTTCACACTGGTGCAGCTTCTGACCAGGTATGGTGTTCTCCTGATATGGGCCTGCCGGTTTGTGTAGGATGCAGGTCAGTGTTAGTGTAGGACCCATCTGATTGGAAGCCACCTTGACGGTTGGTGGATGGGCCCGACATATTTATGATCGTCCATATGCGCCAAGAGCTTCCACTTTAACTACTTGTCTACATAGCAGTAATTCTTTTTTACCTTTTCATATGTTCATCTTATATGTCATGGCTTATCTAGTGCTGCTACCATTTTCTGTTTAGTATTTAATCAGCCAGCAGGTAGCTTGCACCTGACTCTCACCTGTAGGAGGTGCTGTTCTTTTTTTATAATTTTTGAGATAGATAGATAGATAGATGATAGATAGATAGATAGATAGATAGATAGATGATAGATAGATAGATAGATAGATAGATGATAGATAGATAGATAGATAGATAGATAGATAGATAGATAGATGATAGATAGATAGATAGATAGATAGATGATAGATAGATAGATAGATAGATATAGAAAAAATGGCAGCACTCTCCAAGTAAGTGTAAAAAAGTGACGGTCTTTATTACCCCATGTGGGAAAGCAAGATAGATAGATAGATGATAGATAGATAGATAGATAGATAGATAGATAGATAGATAGATAGATAGATAGATAGATAGATAGATAGATAGATAGATAGATAGATAGATAGATGATAGATAGATGATAGATAGATAGATAGATAGATAGATAGATAGATAGATATAAATAGATAGATAGATAGATAGATAGATAGATAGATAGATAGAAGATAGATAGATAGATAGATACTGTACACATGTTGACCACATATATATAAATATATATATTATTAAATCTTTATGAGACATTTGTGAGAAAAATAAAATGTACTCTATCTCATATCTATCTGTCTGTGTATCTATCTATCTATCTATCATCTATCTATCTATCTATCTATCTATCTATCTATCTATCTCATATCTATCCTATCCAACTAAAAATTCCAGCTGCTTCCAATAGAAGTCAGACTTAAAATGTGAGCCCCATTGGGGACAGCTTGTTGCTGATGTCTGTAAAGTGCTGTGGAATATGTCAGCGTTCTATACGTGCATATAATAAATACATAGATAAATTCTTCCTACCATAAGCCGGACCAGTAATTGATTTTTGGAAGAAACAAACTATTTTCTCACTGTCATTCTACATAATTGTAGGGGGAGACCCAGCATGGACAACGCACGCTATGTACTATATCACACTTTTTTTTTCACGCCCGTACATTTGCCAGACTCTATAGGACTGTGCCCCCCCCCCCATCAGATATACATTTGTGGAGTAAACATATCTTATTCCATAAACACATTTTTGTCCGGGCGCTGGAGGCGTGTGCTGTACATATGTCAAATTTTATTTGTTATTTTTATGTTTTTATGTTTTTTTGTATTTTTAACACTGTGGCTCCTTGCATTTTTTGGGTGACTGTTTTTCATTTCGTTTGCGAGCTATTAATACACGCTTTAACCTATAAATATTTTTTTAATAAATTTCCCATGTTTATTCACCCCCCTCCTCCCGTCTCCCCTCTTATAATTCAGCACAGACTTATTCTACAATTGTCAACCTGAAGTTCACAGCGTAAGAAATAAAACATCTGAGGGCTTGATCTTCACCCTTTTTGGCCGGAGCTAATCCAGCGTTGTCGCAGCGCGCACATCCTGCAGCGCACAACCAAACCAGCTATTATTTAATCATTTTAGTTAAACTTGTCATCTTGTCCTTTAAAAGGTTAATCAAAACACAAGGTGACGTAGGGTCACGCTTAGTTATGTGACCTATTTTGCTACCCATACGTCTTGGCCCCTGGGCAATAGCGTAAGCATGCCCACTCTGTGAAACGGGCTGATGTCTGTAATCTATTACCCGACGTGCAGCAGGCTGACTCCAAAGGAAATTTCTAGGCTGAGGACATTTAAACTTTGGAAAATTATTGGAGAAACTTGAGGGGGGAAACATTCACAGATTTCAAAATTTACAAAATTTGACTGAATGCGCCACGAACATCGTGATAGAAATTTGGTTGAATCTGCATCAAAATGCTCAAAAGAAGACAAAATGCAACCTAAAATTATTCTTTAAAAATACCATTCAATTGAAAAAATGTAATTTTTTATTTAAAAAAAAAAATTATAATCAGATTTTTAGCTCCTAGCATTTTTAGGATTCATATACAGATTATGGAAAAAAAATTTTACATAAAAAAACGTAAATTTTTTTTTAGAAATCTTAGATTTTATCATGCATTTATTGAAAACGCTTTTGTATTGTTTCCATAAGGCAGGGCAGGACAAAATTAAACTAAAAAAATTGGATGCACGAGAGTTTGAATTTTTTTTTGACATTTTTCAGTTATTTATTGGTTTGTGGCAAAAAGAGACAAAATTTTAAAATAAGCTGAAGTTTAAATAAGTGCAATAATAATAATAATCTTTATTTATATAGCGCCATCATATTCTGCAGCGCTTTATTGTACAAACAAAATCATACATTACCTAGCAACAAACAAGTCAACAATTAAAACAAGAGCTTACGATCTAAGGGTAAAAAATGAGCACATTTTTAAAAATTTATTTGAAAAAATTGTAATAAGGATGAGTTGCCATTCTGTTATCAATGTGGTCACATATACATACCAATCGCCCAAACGTTTTATGTTTAATTAATTATTCCACGTTTCCAATTTTAGGTTCTTAAGCTGAAATTTAGACAAAAAAAATGCAAAGTTTAAAAAAAAAAAAACAAGTAAAATATGTTTTATTTTAAGATCTTGTCCTTTAAATGGAAATTTACCCCTACATATCAGAAGATATCATACAGCATTGGCAGAAATCAATCCGATATTAGCTTGCATCATTGCAGCCCAAATAATCTCTTTACTTTATTCTTTTGTTGTTGTTTTTTATATTATTATTTCCTAATTTTCAGATCTTCTTTTAATTCCTGTTCTAATCAGTTTGATTACAAATTAAGGAGATGTGGTTTCTCAATGCCCTTCTTATCAGAGATGCTTTATCTCCACCTTGTGACAGAAAAGATTACTGAACCTTACAATAAAAAAATACACCAAATTTTTTAAAAAAAATTGGCAGAAGCTAGAATGGAGCAAAAGACTACAAAAAAATTCTGATGGAATGGGCATCAATTAATACTAAATGAACGTGTTTCTTTCAGAAATAATTGATGAAATTCCATCCGAATATCAGTTATTACGGGGTAAAGCGTGTTATTATGGCTGGGACGTGTCATCATCAATTCCTCCCAAAGCTGAGTCTTCTATGTAGATACGTTACAATGTGGAGGTTACATGTCAGCAGCCCCTCATAGATGTCTGGGGACATTCGTTTGGGTAGGTTAGGATTACCTGAAGGGTTCAGATTTCCAAGCAATCCCATTGTATACATCAGGAATAACTGGATATGAAGGATGCGTCACACGGCTGCGGGAGGAAACATCTAAGATGCAAAACCATGAAATAATGTACATATATATATATATACGGAGCCGAAATGTCACATCTGTAACTGTCACTTTTTGGGTGCTGCATTTTTTCTTCTTATAATGGATGGATAGAAGATAGATAGATAGAGAGATAGAGATATAGATAGATCAATCCAAGAAGCAAAAAAGGGGCAGGAGGCAGCACTCCTTTTTTGCTTCTTGGATAAGTACAGCTGACAGTCTTCAAGGGATTGCACGCACCTCTTTTTTTGACAGTGCTGTTTTTTTCTATATTGGTAGATGATACATAGAAGATATAGATAACAGATACATAGATAATAGATAGATGATAGATAAATAGATAGATATATATATAATAGATAAGATAGATAGATAATAGATAGATGATAAATAGATAATAGATAGATGTAGATGGATAGATAGATATGTATATAATATAGGTAGACAGATATTTAGATATGTATGTAATAAATATAGATAGATGTAGATGGATAGATAGATTGATAGATTTTTTTCTTGATAGGTAGATGATACATAGAAGATTAGATAGATAATAGATAGATAGATAGATAGATAGATAGATATTTTTTTTCTTCATAGGTAGATGATAGATAGAAGATTAGATAGATAGCAAATAGATAGATATTAGATAGATAGATAGATATAAGATAGATAGATAGATAGATAGATAGATAGATAGATAGAACTGACTGATATAATATATGGGAAAAATGTAATGTAACTGGAAGTCTCCCCTCTTCTCTGCATTAGTGTGTATACAGAGATAACTGTCAATCACTGATTAGGACCGCCCACTGGACTCCTAACCCTAGAAATAGCAGTGATTTAAATGAAAAAAAAAACACAGAGTCTTTCCCCACAAAACTATATATCAATCTGCTCAGCTCCCCCTGCTGCATCACATGCTGCACTGCAGGGTTCATGGTGACAGGTTCCCTTTAAGCTTGGTCGGAGTCATGATGCATACATTATATCAGCTTCACTATAACGTCTCTCCGATAAAACACATACATGAAGTGTGTGACTAATGGAAAATGGAAATCTCTGGATAGGGTGGGAATGTTTTATTTTGCATTATTCCCCTGTTTGGTTACCCTGACATTTGGTACATTTTCCTTGCAGATTGTGATCATGGGGCGCTGACATGAAATGCGTTTCTGTTCCAGTCAATACGTCTTCACGTTCGTGGCTCGGCCGGTTCCTCTCTGCATGAGTATGAGATTTCCCCAGATTACTCACCCTCCATGACTCCAGTTATGTCACAATAAATCACCAGCTAGAAAACCTGACAGCTCCACACGACAAAGGAGCCCGAATGTTTAAAGTAACACTCTGGCCAAGACTGAACATCCACCCAACGCCATGAGCACTTTACTTATGTGTCTACTTTAAGGCTGGAAACACACATGCAGTTTTTGATGCAGTTAATTCAGACAAATCCAGATGTAAACCCCGCCCACACTTACAGACCACACCCACATAATGTGCCAATGGACCTCCATTGTAGAAATCCCTTTAACAGTGTCCCCAATAAACATTAATATCTCTAAATGCCGACATGATATGCCTGTGTTACCTGTCGTATGCTGGCTCCTCTTCTCTGTCCGGTTCAGTTCATTCTCCTGTGAGTCGGATGGTTGCGGCAACCCTGCGTGCAGTACTGGCGTCACCCTACTGGGCTGTCTGAGCCACCTGTTGATTCAAGAGTTGTGCCTGTATCATATTCTCTGGCTGCCTACTCTGCATCAACTCTGCTACCTCACTTCAGCTATTCTACTCTCCAGTATGCTGTATTAAGTTTGCTATACCACTCAGCTGTTCAATGCAAAATAATGGCGTCACCCTGCTGGGCTATCTGAGCTGGCCTATTGATTCAGGAATTGTGCCTACATCCCAATTCTATGGCTGCCTGCTCTGCATCAACTCTGTTGTTCAACACTGCTACCTTACTCAGCTATTCTGCTGTCCAGTAAACTGTACCGCTGTACTATCTAAAACTCAGCTTTTCTGGTCTCCAGTACACTGAACCAAATTTGCTATGCCACTCAGCTATTTCATTCTTTAGAGTATACTGTACCAATTTTGTTATATCACTCAGCTATTCTGGTCTCCATTACACTGTACCACTCTGTTACTTCAATACACTATACCAAGTTTGCTGCATCAGTCAGCTATTCTGATCTTAAGTATGCTGAAGCAACTCTGCTACATGACTCTGCTATTCCAGTCTCCAGTACACTGTACCAAGTAACTACATCACCCAGCTTTTACCATCTACAGTACACCGTACCCAGCTCAGCTACATCAGCTCCCAAGCTCTGCTAGTCCTGTTCTGCTACACCAGAGCCACTTATATGTGTGGCTCAACATCTGGTCTTCCATTCAAGCTGTCTGGTACACACACCTCACCAGATGAGAATATAACACCTTAATGACCCAGTTGGTGTTTCAGTTAACTGATCATTTCTTTGAAGAAGTGCACCTTGTGGATGTTTATTTTCTGAATCTGATTCTAAATTATTGGGGTTCAGCAACCCTTATCCCAAATAATCATGGCCAAGATAAAATGATGTGTCTATCTGCCTGCTGCTGCCACCACTAGGGGGAGCTCACTGCATACAGATGGATACAGCTGCACTGAAGACAGTGGAAACAATATAGAAACATATGGCACTAGCTCCTCCTAGATGCAGCTGCAATCATCCTTTGTAGAAGACGTACCTGTTCCGCCAGGCGTCTGGAAGATCGGGTTTGCCATATTTCGAGACTTTCCCTCACAATCCACCAGTGACAGCAACTAAGATTTGTTCCCTGCACAGTGGGTGGCAGGGGTGAGGTAGTGCAACCCCTTCCCACAATCAGAAACGATGGAACCCTCACTGTTCATAAAGTGATATGTCATTTCTTTTTACAATGGGACCACTCCTAACTACTGTAAAGGGAGTCCACCAGCAGTTTGGACCATGCTAAACTGCTGACAGCACTAGCCAGGGAAAGTAATACAATCATCCTTTTAGGGTGTTTATTATCAGGAGTAGTGTGACTATAAAGTTGTATTCTGCCAGATTCTGATCCTACAAGTGCCCAGGATGCGGAGCTTCACTGTGAAATGCTCTCTGCACTGAGCTGCTTTGTAGCCCCTCCCCTCTGCTGTGAGTGACAGACATAGTATCCAACCAGGAGACCGCTACAGCTGACACTCAGAACACAGGGGAGGGGCTACGAAGCAGCTCAGTGCAGAGAGCATTTCACAGTGAAGCTCTGCATCAACTTGCAGGAGCAGAATCTGGCAGAATTAACCTTCATATTTACACTACTCCTGATGAGAAAAGCTCCACAGAGGTATGTTTGTCCTGCACTCCCCTAGCTAGTGCTATCAGCAGTTTACCATGGTCAAAACTGCTGACAGATTTTCATTAAGCTATTGTATTGAGAAAACTGCATAACTAGCAATTCCGTCATGTACTCTCACTATCCTGCGGTGGCCTATTTATCAATGAGGGCTTTGGGAGGTGATCAAACCTGTAATAACGCCTGTCCCCCAGCTTTCCCGGGAATGGTTATATCTACTGGACAGAAAAGGATAACTTTGGGGGGATTTTCAGGGTGATTGTCTCGTAACAGTCTGCTGCACCTCTTCACTCCCGTGACCAGATAGCAATCACAGCACGGTATCTTTATTGGGTAATTTGTAGGACAGATAACCGGCCGGCGTCCATGTTGCTTTCATTAGTACCATCCTCTTCCCGGCATCTGCTGCCCAGAGGCTGGTCCTGCCAGATGGGAGTTATTACACTAAATACTGCATTAAACGTGGCCCTGTTGGTGGTGCCGTTTATTGGCGTCACCGGGGCGGGATTGGATTTCGGCCAATACACAATTTTATTTTATTTTTGCTTCCATAAAGTTTCATAGGAGCAGAATATTTTTTATTTGGAATAAGCAGCGCTATTAATATGTTTCTGTTTTCCTGTTCCCCGACCCCTTTACATTATAAGCGGGGTCCTTGTTTGGCCCTGTAGAGAGCGCCCCTCACCCGCACGCCGGCGGTGGTCGCTTTACGACGGTTATATTTATGAAAATTTAATTTAAAGTAAAGGTTCACCTCCAGAGCCACATAAAGCTGCGTGTTAAAGGGGGGTGCCGAAAATATGGAAACCATACTGGTCTATTTTTAACAATACATGCCACCCTGAAATGGTGCCAGCGGACTGACCCCCGTACACAGTACTGAGATTCAGATTGCTGCCTTAGTCTTTTATCGAAATACCCTTACTAGGGTCTTATTCAGCAGACCTGGAGCAGACCCCCGTCACCAGAAGAATCTACCTCAAATGTCAGTGTCAGCAGGGTATCCCCATAAACACAGCCAGCAGAGTGCCCCAGCAATCAATACTGAGGGAAGAGTATCATATAAATAATGGCAGCAATAAATAATACTGCTAGATGATCTAAAGGCAACATACTGTCAGCCACTAGGGGGAGCTCACCGTATACATTTATATAGTCGCCATTAAAGAGGTTTTCCAGGAATTAGTGGGCCCACAAACCCACATTAAAGGGTTGTGTCACCTCACATTGGTGGATGTGACGTCCTGTCCATGGCCCAGGCCAGAAACCTGATAAAGGACATGATGTCAGTGTAAGCAGGATTTTCAGAAAAGGAGGGTCGTATGAGGCCGATACACGCAACTTCAAAACGGTACGTATATGACATACTTTCTTCTACAGGTAAGTAATGTGCAATTAAAGGGGCTGTCTCACCTCACACATTGGGGGCATATCACTGGGATATGCCCCCAATTAGAGATGAGCGAACTTTTGTAAAATTTTGTAAAATTTGGCTGCTTCGCCAAATTTTACAAAAAAAAAAAAAATCAACTTTGTGATTAATTACTTTGTAAGTAGTGGGTTCAATGACGGAGAAAACGATTGTGACCCCCCCCCTCCTGTCATTGTACCCCTCAGATGCCACTTCATACATGATCGCGGCATCTGATAGCAATAATCCAGTGTTAAATTAAGAAAAAAAAAACCCTCCTCCATTAGCTCGCAATGGACCGGCTGTCTCCCTCTTGCTTGAAGGTCTGGTTGCGACATCTCACGCAGCCCGAGATGACGTCATCACGCTGGCCACCCCGCCCCGTCATCATTCTGTTTTTACACTATTTCAGGTTAAATGGATTCACTACCGCGAAAGCACAAGGAAATTCGGCTTCGTAGCGAACATAATTTACCCTAAAATTCGGATTGAAGTCCACTTCATGGACTTCGATTCGCTCATCACTACCCCCAATGTCAGACAGGTGCGGGTTCCATTGAGACCTGCACCTATCTCTAGAATAATGCTCCCAAAGAATACAAGAGTTCACCACGCATGCACAGCGTGCTCTACATTCACAAATAGCTGAACGAGCGAGTTCGGTGATTTTTGGAAGTCCTATAGAAATTAAGGGTCCATTCACACGTCCACAAGTGTTTTGCAGTCCGCAAATTGTGGATCCGTAAAACACGGACACAGGCCATGTGCGTTGTGCATTTTGCGGACCACACATGGCCGGCCTTGTGATAGAAATGCCTATTCTTGTCCAGGCTGCGGACAAGAATAGGACATGCTCTATCTTTTTTTACGGTGTGCTGTCTGCATCTTCTGTGGCCCCAAATTGCGGAGCAGATGCAGGCCCATTCATATGGATGTGAATGGACCCTAATACAGAACGCGCTGAGCATGCGCGGCCACCTTTCCATATACTTCTATGGGACTGCCGGAAATAGCTGAGCCAGGGCTTGACTATTTTTGGAACTCCCATAGAAATGAATGGAGGACGTCTGCACATGCGTGGTGCGATCTTTTACTCTTTGGTAGCCTTATACTATAGATAGGTGCAGGTCTCAGAGGTGGGACCTCCACCTATCTGACACTGATGGCCTATTATAGCGATACGCCACCAATGTCTGAGGTGAGACTGCCCCTTTTCTATGTCTGAGGTGAGACTGCCCCTTTAATTGCACATTGGAGAAAGTATATGACATGGTGGATGGGCAAGAATAATTCTCTTCTTGGCGCATGTGCGGACGAGGTGGATTCAGAAGTCTGCGCATGTGCTCTGGTCCCATCCACAGTGGAAGTGACGTCCCGTCTATAGCCCAGGCTGGAGACCTGGTAAAGGACGTGACATTGGCGGAAGCTGGATTTTCAGAAGAGGAGGCTGATCCACACAACTTCAAAACAGTAGAGGATCCTCCCGAAGGCCCAAGCTCTGATTATGATGGGCCCCTAATAGGGTCCTATATACTAGAGGGTGGGCCCTTGGAATCCTTTCCTCTGGTGGGCCCAAAGGACTTCAGTCCGACCCTGGAGCGAACGTCCTCATATATAATTAACATTCATGTGTGTGAATGGCAGTGGATTGACGAGTAAATTGTGTTTTTTTTTTTTTTATCACCTTCGGTCCCGTATATAATAAAAATGTAATCCTGCTGGACAACCCCTTCAAGTACATTTCACTCTGAAGGGCGGGTACGGATTGAAAAAGCACCTGAGTCAGAATAGTAGGTTAGAGTGGGAGTTTTCCTCTTGAGGCAATAAATTCAGCATGTCATGCAGTATGCTGACTTTTCTTTTTTTCACTTGGTGCCTTATTTAGTCTCCTGATCATTACCAGGGGAACCAAGCTATTATCTATGGGTACAACCTTCTCAACAAAGCATAAATATTTTTGGGGGGTTTAACCTCACCCCGTCTGATTTCCCCATTGCGCTCCTCTAATGCTTCCGCAGCTCCACACTGCCCTCTGCTGGAGGAGAGTGCGGTTTACAGCATTCCTGTAATGTGTCTGTAGCTCCGCACTGCCCTCTGCTGGAAGAGAAAGAGAGCGCTCCTGTAAATGAGTCTGTAGCTCCACACTGCCCTCTGCTGGAGGAGAGCCACTTTACAGCACAAGGAAATTCAGCACTATTCAGTCCGTAGCTCCGCACTGGCCTCTGCTGGTGGAGAGAGGGTTTTACAGTGTCCCTGTAATACGCCCGTAGCTCCGCACTGCCCCCTTCTGGAGGAGAGAGCGATTTACAGGGCTCCTCGAATTAGTCCGTAGCTCCGCACTGCCCTCTGCTGGAGGAGAGAGGGTTTTACAGAGCTCCTGTAATGCGTCTTTAGCTCCGCAGTGACCCCTGCTGGAGGGGAGATCGTTTTACAGCGCTCTAATCTGACGCGTCTGTAGCTCCGCACTGCCCTCTGCTGGAGGACACGGAGTTTTACAGAACGCGTCGGTCTCTCCACTGCCATCTGGTGGGCAGAGTTAATCATTGCAGCAGTCGTGATGAGCCGCTCGTATAGAAGGCTGCTGTCAGCCTCAGCTACGCCCTCCATTCCGGGGACAGGTTTTGTCGCAACATCCGCTTCCGTTTTGGGATTCCAGGCGCAGAGTGCTGCTGGTGAGAGTTGTAGTTCTGTCTGATTTGTTTGCTGCGTGTGGCTATTATGTATCTGCCAGCACTAGGCATCCTGTGTGTTCTTATGTGCTAGAGAATGCATGGCTATAGATGCAGCAGAGCGGAGCTGGTTTTTGCTGCTGCTTGGCAAAGAGTGTCAGTTTATTAAACATGTCAGCCCTGCTATATCTGTACTGTGTTGTTATAATGTGTTCTTATGTGCTAGAGAATGCATGGCTATAGATGCAGCAGAGCGGAGCTGGTTTTTGCTGCTGCTGATAAGAACATTGCGCTGTATCTGTCCATTAAACCTTCACCTTAAAGGGATTCTGTCACCACCATTTTGCATATTAAGTTATTTATACCACTGGATTTCTCTTATCATAAGGATCCCCAAATGGTTAGTGTTATAGGGCCCAGATGAAGATTTGTGGTGTAAAAATCCTTTTTTATCTACTGTCAATCACTTACATTAAGGGGCCCAAGGGGAGTTGACCATGGTTGCTGGAGCCCGGGCTCGGCGATTCCGTTGGAGCCCCGGACGCCCACCTAATTAATATTCACTTCACTGAGTGAAGCTCCGACGCGGCAATTGATGTACTGCGCCTGCGCAGCCCCGGACGGCACACCTAATTAATATTCACAGTCACTGAGTCAGTGAAGCTCCGGCGGCGGCTGTAATCCCGCGCAGGCGCAGTGCCGCGTCGGAGCTTCACTGACTCAGTGAAGTGAATATTAATTAGGTGTGCCGTCCGAGGCTGCGCAGGCGCAGTACATCAATTGCCGCGTCGGAGCTTCACTCAGTGAAGTGAATATCAATTAGGTGGGCGGTCCGGGGCTCCAACGGAATCGCCGAGCCCGGGCTCCAGCAACCATGGTCAACTCCCCTTGGGCCCCTTAATGTAAGTGATTGACAGTAGATAAAAAAGGATTTTTACACCACAAATCTTCATCTGGGCCCTATAACAATAACCATTTGGGGATCCTTATGATAAGAGAAATCCAGTGGTATAAATAACTTAATATGCAAAATGGTGGTGACAGAATCCCTTTAATGTCTTGGGTGTCAGCAGCAATGTCTGGTCGGTTGTCAGGAGCGTCTTATACGCTGCACTGGAGGGGCCCAGTGGTCACCCAGCAGCATTAGTATCTGTTGCCAAGCAACTGCTTTCTTAGAGTTCCCATAACATTATTTACAGGGTCTAGTGGATGCACTGCCACTGACATGATGAGAGTTGTAGTTTCACAGCACGTAGCAGACCACACAGGGGTGCTCATACGGTAATGAGGGAGACGCCATACTATGGGGTGTATGCCGAAATACTTGCACTTAGGTCATCCTGTATCTTGTCTGTTGCCTCCCGTCAGGTGGCGGCCATTGATCTCCCAGCATGCCTTTCCTCCACGGCTTCCGGAGGATAATCTTTGAATACCAACCTCTGGTAGATGAGATCCTGGGGGCGGTGGGCATCCATGACCCGGAGCAAACGGAAGTGCCGCCGAGCACTGGCAGGTGAGAAGGTTTGCTTTATTGTTTCAAGATCTCTGCTTGCTGAAACCATATGCAACCTAAGAAGGAGATCCTAGGCAGATTCCCTTAAAAATTCCAGACCCTGGCATCTGTGACGCGATGGATCCGCCCTTTCTGATGCAGGAAGTCTTACATATCACAGCTGAGGGTCCGTCACAGTTGTGTGCAGCCTGTGACAAGAGTTGATCTACACTGATACATTGTAACACATTATCCGGACACTGGATACATTGTATCAACCCCCCTAGAGCTGGAAGTATTGGTTCTTTAAACAAGAATGATCCCGTTCACTGACAGCAAGCAGAGATCTGGTAATGACCAGTACATGTGACACAAAATGCTGGTCCTGGGGATATGTGTGACCTGGGGTGGAGGGGACACGTGTTTCAGGTGCACTTCACGCTTCCTGTTCTGTTTGCCCGCAGCTACCTGGCTGCTGACGGTGACAAGTTTCTTGCTTTGAATGAACTTCTGGAGAGACATTCACATTCGCCGTTCTACCGCGAGGGGATCAGTTACTCCCTCCTGAAGGTGGCGGAGCTGGGGCTGGTCGCGGCTGCCGAGATCCTCCTCCAGTACGGCGCTGACCTCAGCTTTGAGGGTAAATTTATTGATATTCTTTCCATTTAATCCAGGCCTTTCTTCTCTCTGTTTCTGGGAAATCTGGGTGACATGTAAGATGGCGGCCATGGGGCGTGACACCCAGGTTTCCCAGGTATATGAGTGGCAGTGTCTGCAGCGTGAGATGTATCGCCATGTAACTAGCTGGGTGATAGCCGGTGTAGCTACCTCAGGATAGGTAATAAATATCAGACTTGTGGGGGTCTGACACCTAGCACCCCTGCCGATCAGCTGTTTGAAGAGGCCACAGTGCTCCATTCTCTTCCTAGACCAGTGATGTCATGTTCATCAGTCACATGACCTAGGCGCAGCTCAGTCCTATTCAAGTGAAAGGTCCAGGGCTGCAATACCAAGCACAGCCACTATACCATGTATGGCGCTGTGCATGATATCCTACTGTGACTTCGGGTGGCAGACCCCCAACTAATCAGTTATTGATGACCTGTCCTGAGGATAGGTCATCATTATTATACTCCTAGACAACCCCTTTAAGAGATGGCAGATATTTTACATAGATCTTAGCTCATATTCTGCACTAGAATCTGTGCTCCATTATTCCACATTGATGGATTCCATGGTTGATTTTTTATTTTTTTTTGCACAAATATGCTGTGTGAGCGTACTCTTAAAGGGCACCCGTGCCCTCTCCTGACCGGTCTGTTTACTGACTACTTGCACCCCCCATGTAATAACAATTGTGGAGCATCTATTCTTATGACTCTAGGATGTGTTATTCCTTGACTGTTCCTGCTAGAAGTGAGGAATGAATTGCTAGTAGTTTGCAATGAAGGTCCAAATGGGTGTTACCATTTTGGGGAGGGTAACAGTCTGATTTTTTTTCCATTCAGTGCTGTCGGTGTCAGATTATGCAGGGACAAACCCCCAACTGGTAACACCCATCTGGGCCTTCAATGCAAACTGCTTGAAGGGTTTGAACAGTCCCTGTGTTAGGAGGCTCCGCCTTCAGAAATCTGATCACAAGATGTCCTAATACCTGGACCTTCAGCGATCGGCTCTAATCTGAGGCCAGTGCTCGGTTCTCCTGCAGCTCCCCCACAGGATAAATGAAGCATTACACCCACGAATAGTGGGGTCCTCCACACTTGTTGAAGCTCTCAACTCTAGATAATAAATGAGGGTCCCGAATGGTCGTCCCACCTTCTATTAACTCAAATTTCTTAACTGGGTGTTTATAAATGGGAGAGTTCTTAAAGTGACAGTACAGATTTTGACCCCAGTCATCCCGCTGTTATGTCTTCCCAGATCCTGTGACGTACTACTCGCCCCTTCACATCGCAGTCCTCCGGAACCAGCCCGACATGGTGGAGCTACTGGTTCAGAGTGGAGCGGATATTAACAAGAGGGACAGGGTGAGTGCATCCCCCCGCCATGGGCCCATTGGTATACTTGCCTGATATTAAAGGGGCACCCCCATGCTGCACATCTATGGCATATCTACTGGATTCCCCGACATTAATAATCCAGTTTAGATGTTAATATCTCTGCTTGCTGTCTGTACCTCACTGTGAATGCTTTCTCTCAGATACATGAGAGCAGTCCCCTGGACCTGGCCAGCGAGGAGTCGGAGCGTTTGCCATGTTTGCGGCGACTTCTCGACCTCGGAGCGGATGTGAACGCAGCGGATAAAAATGGTCAGTGACGGGCGCAGGTCGTGTAGAGGCGATGAGGCGCTCAGTTGTCAGAAGGGTCCGGTCTTCTCTTCTGCAACGAACCTCAACGTTTAGAATTTTAACCGATTTCTCATTTGTGGACAATTCCTTTAAATTTGTTCACGTGTTTCTTGGCAGGTAAGACGGCTCTGCTACATGCACTGGCCAGCAGTGACGGAGTCCAGATCCACAACACTGAAAATATCCGGTTGCTTCTGGAAGGAGGTAAGTGACCCACAAAAGTTGCACGGGTCAAGAGGGCACTCAATTCCCAGAACTAAGAAGGCTGTGTCCTAGAATGTCCATGACCACTTTCACACATTTTGGGTGATTTTTATAGCCATGCATATGTTTCCATCTGCTTCACTTGCTGTCAGTGAATGGAAACCTTTATCCAGAGGCTAAAAACCCTGACCTGATCATGTGCTGCTCAGAGGTGCAGAACTTGTTACATACATGATGAGCTGCACATGATCAGGGCAGGTCTTAAAGGGGTTTTCTGAAATTTTGATATTGACTAGAGTTGAGCGAACGTGCTCGTAACGAGGACTGTACTGCTCAGATCCCCTGCGCTCGCATGGGCGCAGGCATCCGGATCCGTCGTTACAAGCACGTTCGCTCGAATCTAATATTGACCTATCCTCAGGGTAGGTCATCCATATCAGATCGGTGGGAGTCCTGTCACCCCCATCGATCAGTTGTTTGAAGAGGCTGTGGTGCTCCTGTGAGCTCCATGGCCTCTTCCTAGGCCAGTGACATCACGTTCATTGGTCACATGGCCTAGACGCAGCTCCACCCCCTTTCAAGTGAATGGGGCTCAGCTGCAATACCAAGCACAGCCACTATACAATGGGCGGCACTGTACTTGGTAACCTGTGAGGAGGCCACAGTGCTCACCAGAGCGCCACAGCCTCCTCAAACAGCTGATCTGCGTGAGTGCCGGGTGTCAGACCCCCACCGATCTGATATTGGTGACCTATACTGAGAATAGGTCAGTAATATCTAAAAAGCTGCACAGCCCCTTTAAGCTCTGGGTGCAAGTGGGAATGTTTTCATTCATTTACAGCAAGCAGAAGTCTGATCGAAGTTTTAGATTTACTAAGACTAGTGTAAACTCTAGTAAATGTATCCGGGCTCGTGGGGCCATTTACACTTTTTTAAAAGTGGTGAGAGGTGTGTAAAATTTGGAATTAATTTTGTTGCACAAATTGCCGCTTGTGCAGTAAAACTTTTCGTTCATGACCTCCGCCCTAAAGGCTAAAATGAGCTACGTTTATTTAGAGGAGCTTTACTAAAACCGTATTTCCTTACATGTCAGCAGGGCGGCCATTGCCTTTTTTTCAGATGCCTATACGACTATTCTGAATTAAGAAGGGGGTCTCGTGTTCAGGGCGCTCATCAACAAATATATTTTGTGCTGGAGGACCCAACCAGTGTATGAAGTTCACTAGGAACTGTGTAATACTTCATTTGTCCAGCGGTGGCACTGCAGGGAAAGTGAACACTAGCTGCCACCACTGATCACTGGAGGTCTGTGCTGCAGGTCAAAATGCGATGAGGGGATTGTGATTGTAGTGCTGGTCCTGAGCTACGACTTACCTCAACTTTTCTCTCCTAGGTGCTGATGTAAAGGCCACGACCAAGGACTGCGACACTGTATTTTCAAGCATCATCTTCCTCCTGGGAGAGACTGTTGGATCCGATAAAGAGGAGGCAAAGCTGATTAACCATTTCTGCTTCCGGGTCAGCCAGCTGCTGATGGCCCACGGCGCCGACCCCAGCGAGTGCCCGTCCCACGAGTCCCTCACGCACACGTGCCTCAAAAGCTTCAAGCTCCACTTTCCTCTCCTGCGTTTCCTTCTGGAATCGGGCGCCTCGTACAACTGCTCCCAGCACGGCCCGTCCTGCTGGTCCGGCTTTCACATCGTCTTTGACAGGCTTTGCACTTACCTGGGCAGCTGCGAGGACTGCGACTCTGTGGACCTTCTGAACAAAGCCGAGGGCGTCCTGGAACTGATGGTCGCCCAGTCTCCAAGGGTCACCCTGCCCAGGAACTTTGACCTTAACACGTCGAGCTGTAGGGTCCACGCTGACAAAGTCAGTGCCCTACACCAGTCCCTAAAACAGCTGGAGCAGTCGCCCCCTACCCTGAAGCATCTGTGCAGGGTCTACATCCGCAGGAGGCTCAGGCCTTGGCCTGTGGATGTCAAAGTGAAATCCTTGCCCCTTCCAGACCGCCTGAAACTCTACCTTCTTATCCACCCCCCTGCCTCCTATGAAGATGACCTTTAATGGAGGACCCCCCCGGGGAGGAGACTTTGTCCCATGTCCTTTGTTTCCACCTAAGAAATCGGGGTGCCCCTCACCCTCCCATAGATGTATTCTTGTGCTTGTGATCTTAAAGGGTGTAGTAATCAATGGCCGATCCATTTCATCAGGGTATGGAGCCCCTTTAATTGGACATGAATTTCTGCATGATCTTCTCCTCTGGACCTGACGAGGAGAACGCGATATTCCAATAAACGGACATATGGTTGTGTGGGACGACGAGGGGCGACTTTTCCAGTTTGTCCTCTACTGGTTCCTATGGGGAAACTTTAAAGAGGTTCTCTGCGCTACATCAATGACAGGTCATCCATATCAGATTAGTGGGAGTCCAACATCCTGCACCCCCACCGATCCGCTGTTTAGGTATGAAGCAGGAGGCGGTGTACACTGTGTAGTATCTGGCGTCAATAGGAAAAGCTTAGTTCCTATTCACTTGAAGGGGAGCTGAACTGCAGTACCTGGCATGGCCACTACGCGTTGCATGGTGCTGTCAATCTCCAGCTCCGGACAACTGTATAGCTTCTAATCTTCCGCTCCTTCTCCGCTGGGCCCCTTCGCCGTCAACATCTGGTTTGACATCGCTGCAGTGGAAACCGGATCCCCTTGTGTCATGTGCAGCCAGTGATCGGCTGCCGCAACGTCAAACCGGATGTTTACAGCAAGGGAAGCAATCTTCCTTTACAGGTCCGGCCCCAGTTCTAGCACAGCCCTTTTATTGACTGATCAGACAGTGACCTATAGGGGGCACCGAAGAGTTTTCTGGATGACGGCTACATTGCATCGCCTCCATGGAAAACACGTTAGGGAGAGTTCACATCTGTTTCATTTTCCGTTCTTCTGATCCGTCCGAAAAAAAAAAAACGGATCCTGTTGCACATTTGGTGTCCGTCTGAGCCATTTCAGTCAGAGATCCATTTTTTTGGGAAAGAAAAACAAAGTACTGGATGCAGTACTTTGTTTTTCTATCTAAAAAAAAGGAACTCAGGCGGAAATGGCTCCAACGGATACCAAATGTGCAACAGGATCCGTTTTTTTTTTTTCCTGTTCTTCTGACGGATCAGGACCGAAAATGAAATGAAGATGTGAACTCTCCCTAAGGGCTCATTCACACGACCGTATTTTATTTCCGTTCTGTTTTTTTTTTTTTTTTTGCGGACTGTATGCGAAACCATTCATTTCAATGGGTCCGCAAAAAAAAAAAAAAAACGGAAGGTACTCCGTGTGCATTCCGTTCCGCAAAAAGAGATAGAACATGTCCTATTATTGTCCGTTTTGCTGACAAGGATAGGCATTGTTACAATGGATCCGCAAAAAAAATTGATGCCATATGGAACTTCATCCGTTTTTTTTTTTTTTGCGGAACGCAAAACACATACTGACGTGTGAATGAAGCCTAAGGGTGTAATGAGCTGAACGCTGTGCTGCTGTTAGTTCACCTGATAAGACTGGCTTGGATTTTGGGATTTGTACCCCCATTCTGTTTCCGTACACATTTATACGGCTGATTAGTCATTGAGAAGATCTCTGTGGGAGGAGGGAGTATACGGTTGTAATGCTGTACATATCCCCCCCCCCCCTATATAACACAGTTGATGGAGGATTATGAAATTGATGGTGTTCCCACAGAAGGGTTGGAGTCTGGCTCCCGGCACCCTCGATCAGTCGATTGGGATGTTGCGTTTCCTCACACAGCGCCATGCTTTTAGTAGTGGCTGTGCCTGGTATTACAGCTCAACCCCATTCAAGTGAACTGCACTTGGCACAGCGCCATCTATTGTATAGGGGCTGTACTATCAGTTAGGGGGACAATCCCTTCAATCATCAGAACGGTGGCGATGCCAAGAGCTATACCCCCTAAAAATCTGATATTGAGGGACTACTCACTTGAAGTTCTGGAGAACCCCTTTAAATATGTTTTTGTATGGTCTCTTGACGATAGGCGAGTTAATTTTAAAGGCTTCAGTTCAGTGCCATGGCTGTATGGAGGAACACAGGGTAGCCATAGCTCTGACAGGATAGAACCATGCCACCTAGTGGTGTATACTAAGAACTGCACTCTTCTCCAGTGGAAGTAGGCCAGATTAATAGAAATTCGGAAAAGTGGATTAGATTCTGATAAATCTCATGTATGTGTTGTGAAAAATCATGGTGTGTGTGTGGCCGCATCCTTCCCATGAACGACCCCCTGCGTCGGGTAGCTGATTGCTGGGGTGGCTTCACATTGCGAAGGGGCTACTGAGTCGGGACACTCCGTCATCAGCACTCACAGGGACCCTCCCCCGGATTTCCAAGACTCTGGAATTGTAGATCTGAAAGTTATCCAGTGAAATAGGAGGGAAGGATAAAATGTTGCACAAGTCAGAAGATCTGGGGAAGTTGGGGGACAACCAGTCTAAAAATTCAACTTTTATGAAAAAAATAATTTATTCAAAATACATCTCCATCACTGGCACCAGATCCTTGGATAATCTTAGAAGGCAATGTACAACCGCCACCTGAGAAGCCTTTGGACATTTGCCCGTCCCTGTGACTTAGGGTCCAGTGATAGAACATGACAGCCGTCGTCACCACTTCCTATATTAAAGGGGCGGTAGGTGAAAACATGGCCGGCTTCTTCTAGAATTGGCGCCACCACTGGCCGTAGGCTATGTCTGGTATTGCAGCTCAGCCGCATTTACTAGAACGCCACTTACAGTCCACGGACAGGCTGGAAGAAAGCAGCCATGTTTTTCTGATCCTGCCCAGCCCCTTTTATTCCTAATGGCAAAATGGCTGCCTCCGACTTCTGTAATCACACAAAAACACGCATCTTCTTTTGGCAAACGCTAAAAAGCCACCCCACACATACACCAGCGTTCCTGTGAGAGAAATTCATAGTTTTAGTTTGCATGCTGCCAAGTTCATTCATTGTGCAATGGGACTACTGCAAAGGGTTAAAAAGCACTCTATATGGCAGCATTTATAGCTCCCATAGGGGTTGTCCCGAACAGCCAGCTGGCCTTGTTATAGGGCATCTGTCAGCAGTTTTGTACCTATGACACTGTCTGACCTGTTACATGTGCACTTGGCAGCTGAAGACATCTGTGCTGGTCCCATGTTCAGATTTGTCCGTATTGCTGAGAAAATTGATGTTTTATTATATGCAAATGAGCCTCTAGGAGCAACGAGGGCGTTACCATTACACCTAGAGGCTCTGCTCTCTCTGAAATTGCCACGCTCCCTCTACTTTGACTGGCAGGGCCAGACAGTGAAAACATCATCACACCTGGTCCTGTCAAAGTGCAGAGGGCGAGGTGGTTGCAGAGAGAGCAGAGCCTCTAGGTGTAACGGTAATGCCCCCATTGCTCCTAGAGGCTCATTTGCATATAATAAAACATCATTTTTCTCAGCAATACGGGCACATAGGAACATGGGACCAACACAGATGTCTTCAGCTGCCAAGTGCACATGTAACGGGTCAGCCAGTGTCATAGGTACAAAACTGCTGACAGATGCCCTTTAAGCATATATTTGGGAGAGCGGGACGTGGCAGAGTCTAACAAGGGAGTCCTGGAAAGCTGGGTGACAACCCCAATAGATGCTGTAAAGGTGGACATACTGGTTGTCACCCAGTGCTGTGGAAATGCTGTTATTCTAATATGTTCCTGCTAATGGCAAGTCTTGGCCCGTCCCGCTGCCCACCTTGCCGCAATGTGAAAATTGTCATTTTATGGGTCAATCTTGGCAAATTTTCTTGAAAGTTGGCAATGACCGCCTTCGCTGCGGATGGGTCAAAGGCTGCTTTACTCCCCGCGTCTGTTACCTCTCTTGTTGTACTGATAGTGCAGCATGCTAACCAGACCTGACTTTTTGGCACAGCAGAACAGTGGACAGGTCTGCGGAGGGCGTTATCTCATGGCGACGGAGTAGACGTGGTAGATTTCTTCGGGAAAGTTTTCCTGCCTCTCCTGAGCCAGTACAGACAGGCCGGCTTGTTTGATGAGGCGACGTACCAGGTCCAGGTCCCTACAGACGCTGCTGTCCACTTCGTCCATGATGACCCCTTCTTGCGCCATGTTGTCTTTGATGACGATTATGCCATTAGGTCTCAGGCTGGCTTTACATCTCTTGAGGAAATCCACTAAGTGGCTGTCGGTCAAGTGTCCTGCCACAGGAGAGAGTGACACGTTGAATGCCAAGTGACCGGTTGCTAGGGATGTGCCGTTTGACAAGACCATTGAAAGTAGTCTGGTTGTTAGGGAGTATATCCCTAGCAACCAGACTGTAAAAAAACCCCCACATCTGCTCAGTTCCTGTTACTTCCCCCTGGCAAAAGAAATTGGGTAAGTGAATGGCCTCACCTATCACCCACTGGATCCAGATGACATCATAGCGATTGGGCTCAGGGACAAAGTCTTGTAGGCCGCAGCAGTAGTATTCGCCGATCCTCTTCCCGTCCTCCCCCAGGTAAGTCTTCGCTTTGCTTAGAAACTCGTCTGTGACGTCCACCATGTCTACGGTCTTGAAGAGCGGCAGCAGGAGGCGTTTGGTGATCCGCCCGATACCAGCTCCGCAGTCCAAAGCGCACGTGGTGGAGGTTTTATGGGGGCCGTCCTGTAAAACAGAAGAAAGGTAATCCTGAGATTAGATTTCCTTCAATAGGGGGCGAATGCGGGTCCAACTTTTGGGACGCCCACCGATCCCGAAACCAGGGTTCCTGTGTTCCTCGTCTGAAAGGCGTGGTGGTTGTGCATGCGCAATGCCTCTGCCTTCTATGGGACTGACCTCCAATGGAGCAAGACTGTGCATGCACCAAGGGGGGGGGGGGGGGGGACACAGGGCCCCTGTTCTTGAGGTCAGTGGTGGTCCCAGAGGTTGGACCCCCAAACGATCAGTTTGTCCATTATGAGACATAGGGACAGATTTATCAAAACTGGTGTAAAGGAAAACTGGCTTGGTTGCCCATAGCAACCAATCAGATTTCACCTTTCATTTTTCAAAGCTCTGTTGGAAAATGAGAGGTGGAATCTGATTGGTTGCTATGGGCAACTAAGCCAGTTTTCCTTTACACCAGTTTTAGTAAATCTCCCTCATTGTCTTTAAATGGTGTGGAAAATAGCACTTGGAGCCCTGAGGGTGGGAGTCCGAATCCTACATTGAGGGACATTCGCCAAGACTGGTGACGCACGGACACCCCCTCCATTGTGTACAGCACTGTAGTATATGTCACAGCTATATAAATAACAAAGACTGTGTACATGTATCACTGACAGGATCGTGCATTCCTCTCCATCCCCCACTCGCTGCTAAGATGAGACCCCCGAGTCCTCGTGTCGTTCCTCTCTGCCAGCGCTCGTCACAGCTCATCCGGATTTCCCGGCTCCGCACACAGCGGACTTAACGCCTCTAATTATAGCACAGGCTGACAAGACTCATCAGGATCTCTAGGGATACTCACTCGCAGGAATCTCTGCAGGAACTTTTTGGAACCATTGATATCGATACTGGATATATGACCGTACCCTCCCAGCATCCCATCCACCGTGGGGGGGATGTTCTTCCAGTATTTCTTTGCTTTACAGTAAAACTGGGATTCGTCTTCTACCAGGCCGGTCGACATGATGGAAATAACTAAAAAAAAAAAAAGTCAAATAATAATAACATTAATTGATCATTTCGACCACTAATAATAAATTGAAATACATGTAAAACAGACAGACATACCAAATAAAATAGCAAAATAAACAAAAAAAACAACAAAAACCTTCAGTTAAAAAAAAAAATGAATTCAATTAAAAAAAAGAAAAAAAAACCAAACAAACGAAACAAAAAGCAAAATAAATAAAAATGTGCAAACAAAAAAAATAATAAAAAAGCAAAGAAATAAAGAAAAAAACATACCAAATGAAATCCAATGAATAAAAAAAGCAAAAATAAAAACTTTAAAAAAGGCAGAAAAAACTAAATGAAATAAAAAAATGAATAAAAAGCAAAATAGCTAAAAATATACATATTCAAAAACAAAAAAACGACAAAATAAAGGACCAAAACACTGAAAAAACACAGTTAAAACAAAAAATAAAATGAATTAAAATAATCTTTATACAAAAAAATTAAAGATGATATAAATCTACATCTAATTTAATACAAAGGTGTGAAATCAATAATTTTCCTTTGTCCTCTTCCAAATCCTCAGTATATGGTTGTCCACCTCAGCCCTCCTGCTGCCCCGCGGGCTATATAGAGCGTGATGGCGGAGGTTTTCCCCGTCACAGGGCACTGTCGGTATAAATGCATTTGGTGTTTTTTGTCTCTGCAGCTTTCCACACCAAACTTTATCAGGGCTTAGATTTCACGGCACAGAGACGTCCACGCCTGCAATGCAGAGAATTATCCGACAGCTCGTTATGGACGGGGTCGGCTTTGCCAGGGAACAGCACCTCTATTTTTAAGATTTGCCAGTTTAACCCTTTTGCTTCGGGCCGTGTGGCAAATCCTTCCCACAGAGAGTGGTCACACACAAAAAAAAAAAATCAACATCCGAACACTGGAGTCTGGATCAGCCAGGACACTATCGGGGGGTAGGCCAACTCTGCGGCCCCATCTGTTCCAAAGCCTAGTGGTCTTGAAAGCGCTCTAAAAATAGTGCTCCCCTCTCATCGCAGCACTCGCACATACCGACAGTGCCACAGGTCCAAGAATAACAGCGGACATTTGCCAAAAACATAAAGCACACAAGGAAAGAATCTCTGGATTTAAAAAAAAAAAAAAAAAAAGGCTCTTCCTACAGAAAAAAAAAAAAAAATATTGGGGAAATCGTTTGGATAACAATTCCGCTAAATTAAAATGAATACTTTAAGCTAGGAGGGGTTAATGCAAAAAGACATCCTGGTGGCTCCTGGGAAATGGGTTATATAAGGGCCCTTCTACTTCCCAGGGACTACGGCCATTTAAAGTGACGGTAGGGAGCAGAAGAATGAAATATTTGCACTGCGAGCATTTAGCGGCTGGAACGGAGGGTGCGGAGGAATTTCTGGCTGCTTTTCTTGGAGCTCTAGATATAGGACCTTGTATAAGTGCACAGGATGTGTCTATCACAAGTGCTATGTGGGTCCATGATGTTCCTCCGAGTCAGAACACAGAAGGGTCAGGGACCTGCGCCAAAGTTTAGATCGCCATCTTGTGTCCCCGCAAGAGTCTCCTACTATTCTGGCGCTTCAAAACCAGAGGCCAGAAAGAGTTGGGGTGTGACTGTACTGGTGCAGAAATAGTCGGGGGGGGGGGGGGAGGATGTGACTGTACTGGTGCAGAAATAGTCGGGGGAGATGTGACTGTACTGGTGCAGAAATAGTCGGGGGGGGGAGATGTGACTGTACTGGTGCAGAAATAGTCGGGGGGGACTGGTGGGGCAGATGTGTGACTGTACTGGTGCAGAAATAGTCGGGGGATGTGACTGTACTGTGTGTAGAAATAGTCGGGGGATGTGACTGTACTGGTGTAGAAATAGTCGGGGGGGATGTGACTGTACTGGTGTAATAGTGGGGGGGATGTGACTGTACGGTGCAGAAATAGTCGGGGGGGGATGTGACTGTACTGTACTGGTGAAATAGTGTGACTTATGCAGAAATAGTCGGGGGGGGGGGGATGTGACTGTACTGGTGTAGAAAATTCGGGGGGGGGGATGTGGTGTACTGGTGCAGAAATAGTCGGATGTGACTGTACGGGGGCAGAAATGTCGGGGGGGGTGTGACTGTACTGGTGCAGAAATGTCGGGGGATGTGACTGTGTACTGGTGTAGAAATAGTCGGGGATGTGACTGTACTGGTGCAGAAATAGTCGGGGGGGGGGTATGTGACTGTACTGGTGCAGAAATAGTCGGGGGGGGTGTGTGACTGTACTGGTGCAGAAATAGTCGGGGGGGGGGGGTGTGACTGTACTGGTGCAGAAAATGAGTCGGGGGGGGATGTGACTGTACTGGTGCAGAATAGTCGGGGGGATGTGACTGTTACTGGGCAGAAATAGTCGGGGGGGGGGGATGTGACTGTACTGGTGCAGAAATAGTCGGGGGGGGGATGTGACTGTACTGGTGCAGAAATAGTCGGGGGGGGGGGATGTGACTGTACTGGTGCAGAAATAGTCGGGGGGGGGGATGTGACTGTACTGGTGCAGAAATAGTCGGGGGGGGATGTGACTGTACTGTGGTGCAGAAATAGTCGGGGGGGGGGGATGTGACTGTACTGGTGCAGAAATAGTCGGGGGGGATGTGACTGTACTGACTGTTGCAGAAATAGTCGGGGGGGGGGATGTGACTGTACTGGTGGCAGAAATAGTCGGGGGGGGGGATGTGACTGTACTGGTGCAGAAATAGTCGGGGGGGATGTGATGTACTGGTGCAGAAATAGTCGGGGGGGGGATGTGACTGTACTGGTGCAGAAATAGTCGGGGGGGGATGTGACTGTACTGGTGAAATAGTCGGGGGGGATGTGACTGTACTGGTGCAGAAATAGTCGGGGGGGGGGATGTGACTGTACTGGTGCAGAAATAGTCGGGGGGGGGGACTGACTGTGTGTACTGGTGCAGAATAGTCGGGGGTGTGACTGTACTGGTGCAGAAATAGTCGGGGGGGGGGGATGTGACTGTACTGGTGCAGAAATAGTCGGGGGGGGGGATGTGACTGTACTGGTGCAGAAATAGTCGGGGGGGGATGTGACTACTGGTGCAGAAATAGTCGGGGGGGGGGGATGTGACTGTACTGGTGCAGAAATAGTCGGGGGGGGGATGTGACTGTACTGTGCAGAAATAGTCGGGGGGGGGATGTGACTGTACTGGTGCAGAAATAGTCGGGGGGGGGGATGTGACTGTACTGGTGTGTAGAAATAGTCGGGGGGATGTGACTGTACTGGTGCAGAAATAGTCGGGGGGGGGGATGTGACTGTACTGGTGCAGAAATAGTCGGGGGGGATGTGACTGTACTGGTGCAGAAATAGTCGGGGATGTGACTGTACTGGTGCAGAAATAGTCGGGGGGGATGTGACTGTACTGGTGCAGAAATAGTCGGGGGGATGGACTGTACTGGTGCAGAAAAGTCGGGGGGGATGTGACTGTACTGGTGCAGAAATAGTCGGGGGGGGGATGTGACTGTACTGGTGCAGAAAATAGTCGGGGGGGGATGTGACTGTACTGGTGCAGAAATAGTCGGGGGGGATGGGACTGTACTGGTGCAGAAATAGTCGGGGGGGGGGGATGTGGACTGTACTAGTGCAGAAATAGTCGGGGGGGGGGATGTGACTGTACTGGTGCAGAAATAGTCGGGGGGGATGTGACTGTACTGGACTGCAGAAATAGTCGGGGGGGGGATGTGACTGTACTGGTGCAGAAATAGTCGGGGGGGGGTGACTGTACTGGTGCAGAAATAGTCGGGGGGAGTGGACTGTACTGGTGCAGAAATAGTCGGGGGGGATGTGACTGTACTGGTGCAGAAATAGTCGGGGGGGGGGGATGTGACTGTACTGGTGCAGAAATAGTCGGGGGGGGGGGATGTGACTGTACTGGTGCAGAAATAGTCGGGGGGGGGATGTGACTGTACTGGTGCAGAAAATAGTCGGGGGGGGGGGGATGTGACTGACTGGTTGCAGAAATAGTCGGGGGGGGGGATGGTGACTGTACTAGTGCAGAAATAGTCGGGGGGGGTGTGACTGTACTGGTGCAGAAATAGTCGGGGGGGGGGATGTGACTGTACTGGTGTAGAAATAGTCGGGGGGGGGGATGTGACTGTACTGGTGTCAGAAATAGTCGGGGGGGGGGATGTGACTGTACTGGTGTAGAAATAGTCGGGGGGGGGGATGTGACTGTACTGTGTAGAAATAGTCGGGGGGGGGATGTGACTGTACTGGTGTAGAAATAGTCGGGGGGGGGGGATGTGACTGTACTGTGTGCAGAAAATAGTCGGGGGGGGATGTGACTGTACTGGTGCAGAAATAGTCGGGGGGGGGATGTGACTGTACTGGTGTAGAAATAGTCGGGTGGGGGGGATGTGACTGTACTGGTGCAGAAATAGTCGGGGGGGGGGATGTGACTTTACTGGTGCAGAAATAGTCGGGGGGGGATGGACTGATCTGGTAAATAGTGGGGGGGGTGTGACTGTACTGGTGAGAAATAGTCGGGGGGGGGATGTGACTGTACTGGTGCAGAAATAGTCGGGGGGTGGGATGTGACTGTACTGGTGCAGAAATATGTCGGGGGGGGGATGTGACTGTACTGGTGCAGAAAATAGTCGGGCGGGGATGTTGGACTGTACTGGTTGCAGAAATAGTCGGGGTGGGGATGTGACTGTTACTGGTGCAGAAATAGTCGGGTGGGATGTGACTGTACTGGTGCAGAAATAGTCGGGGGGGGGGATGTGACTGTACTGGTGCAGAAATAGTCGGGGGGGGGATGTGACTGTACTGGTGCAGAAATAGTCGGGGGGGGGGGGATGTGACTGTACTGGTGCAGAAATAGTCGGGGGGGGGGATGTGGACTGTACTGGTGCAAAATAGTCGGGGGGGTGTACTGTGTAGAAATAGTCCGGGGGGGGGGGGATGTGACTGTACTGGTGTGCAGAAATAGTCGGGGGGGGGGATGTGACTGTACTGGTTTGCAGAAATAGTCGGGGGGGATGTGACTGTACTGGTGCAGAAATAGTCGGGGGGGGGGGGATGTGACTGTACTGGTGTAGAAATAGTCGGGGGGGGGGATGTGACTGTACTGGTGTAGAAATAGTCGGGGGGGATGTGACTGTACTGGTGCAGAAATAGTCGGGGGGGGGATGTGACTGTACTGGTGCAGAAATAGTCGGGGGGGGGAATGTGACTGTACTGGTTACTGTGCAGAAATAGTCGGGGGGGGGGATGTGACTGTACTGGTGTAGAAATAGTCGGGGGGGGGGATGTGACTGTACTGGTGTAGAAATAGTCGGGGGGGGGGATGTGACTGTACTGGTGTAGAAATAGTCGGGGGGGGGGATGTGACTGTACTGGTGTAGAAATAGTCGGGGGGGGGGGATGTGACTGTACTGGTGCAGAAATAGTCGGGGGGGGATGTGACTGTACTGGTGCAGAAATAGTCGGGGGGGATGTGACTGTACTGGTGCAGAAATAGTCGGGGGGGAATGTGACTGTACTGTGCAGAAATAGTCGGGGGGGGGATGTGACTGTACTGGTGCAGAAAATAGTCGGGGGGGATGTGACTGTGACTGTACTGGTGCAGAAATAGTCGGGGGATGTGACTGTACTGGTGCAGAAATAGTCGGGGGGGATGTGACTGTACTGGTGTAGAAATAGTCGGGGGGGGATGTGACTGTACTGGTGTAGAAATAGTCGGGGGGATGTGACTGTACTGGTGTAGAAAAGTCGGGGGTATGTGACTGTACTGGTGCAGAAATAGTCGGGGGGGGGATGTGACTGTACTGGTGTAGAAATAGTCGGGGGGGGGGGGGATGTGACTGTACTGGTGCAGAAATAGTCGGGGGGATGTGGACTGTACTGGTGCAGAAATAGTCGGGGGGATGTGACTGTACTGGTGCAGAAATAGTCGGGGGGGGGGGATGTGACTGTACTGGTGCAGAAATAGTCGGGGGGGGGGATGTGACTGTACTGGTGCAGAAATAGTCGGGGGGGGGGATGTGACTGTACTGGTGCAGAAATAGTCGGGGGGGGATGTGACTGTACTGGTGCAGAAATAGTCGGGGGGGATGGGACTGTACTGGTGGAAAATAGTCGGGGGGGGGGGGGGGTGTGACTGTACTGGTGTAGAAATAGTCGGGGGGGGGGGATGTGACTGTACTGGTGCAGAAATAGTCGGGGGGGGGGATGTGACTGTACTGGTGTAGAAATAGTAGGGGGGATGTGACTGTACTGGTGCAGAATAGTCGGGGGATGTGACTGTACTGGTGCAGAAATAGTCGGGGGGGATGTGACTGTACTGGTGCAGAAATAGTCGGGGGATGTGACTGTACTGGTGCAGAAATAGTCGGGGGGGATGTGACTGTACTGGTGCAGAAATAGTCGGGGGGGGATGTGACTGTACTGGTTGCAGAAATAGTCGGGGGGGATGTGACTGTACTGGTGCAGAAATAGTCGGGGGGGATGTGCTGTACTGGTGTAGAAATAGTCGGGGGGGGGGGATTGTGACTGTACTGGTGCAGGAAATAGTCGGGGGGGGGGGATGTGGACTGTACTGGTGCAGAAATAGTCGGGGGGGGGGATGGACTGTACTGGTGCAGAAATAGTCGGGGGGGGGATGTGACTGTACTGGTGTAGAAATAGTCGTGGGGGGGGGATGTGACTGTACTGGTGTAGAAATAGTCGGGGGGGGGGGGATGTGACTGTACTGGTGTAGAAATAGTCGGGGGGGGGGGGATGTGACTGTACTGTGTAGAAATAGTCGGGGGGGGGGATGTGACTGTACTGGTGCAGAAATAGTCGGGGGGGATGTGACTGTACTGGTGCAGAAATAGTCAGGGGATGTGACTGTACTGGTGCAGAAATAGTCGGGGGGATGTGACTGTACTGGTTGCAGAAATAGTCGGGGGGGATGTGACTGTACTGGTGCAGAAATAGTCGGGGGGGATGTGACTGTACTGGTGCAGAAATAGTCGGGGGGATGTGACTGTACTGGTGTAGAAATAGTCGGGGGGATGTGACTGTACTGGTGGCAGAAATAGTCGGGGGGATGTGACTGTACTGGTGCAGAAAATAGTCGGGGGGGGGGGGGATGTGACTGTACTGGTGCAGAAATAGTCGGGGGGGATGTGACTGTACTGGTGCAGAAATAGTCGGGGGGATGGTGACTGTAACTGGTGCAGAAATAGTCGGGGGATGTGACTGTACTGGTGCAGAAATAGTCGGGGGGGGGGAGATGTGACTGTACTGGTGCAGAAATAGTGTGGGGGGGGGGATGTGACTGTACTGGTGCAGAAATAGTGGGGGAGGGGATGTGACTGTACTGGTGCAGAAATAGTCGGGGGGGATGTGACTGTACTGGTGCAGAAATAGTCGGGGGGGGGATGTGACTGTACTGGTGCAGAAATAGTCGGGGGGGGGGGATGTGACTGTACTGGTGCAGAAATAGTCGGGGGGGGGGGATGTGACTGTACTGGTGCAGAAATAGTCGGGGGGGGGGGATGTGACTGTACTGGTGCAGAAATAGTCGGGGGGGGGGGGATGTGACTGTACTGGTGCAGAAATAGTCGGGGGGGGGGATGTGACTGTACTGGTGCAGAAATAGTCGGGGGGGATGTGACTGTACTTGGTGCAGAAATAGTCGGGGGGGGGGGATGTGACTGTACTGGTGCAGAAATAGTCGGGGGGGGGATGTGGACTGTACTGGTGCAGAAATAGTTGGGGGGGGGATGTGACTGTACTGGTGCAGAAATAGTCGGGGGGGATGTGACTGTACTGGTGCAGAAATAGTCGGGGGAGATGTGACTGTACTGGTGCAGAAATAGTCGGGGGGATGTGACTGTACTGGTGCAGAAATAGTCGGGGGGGGGGGGGGATGTGACTGACAGGGCATATATACCAGTTCTGGGGGAGTATAATCGGGGGCAAGTAAACGAGTACTGGGGCAAGTATAATCAGGGGCAGATATACCAGTACTGGGGCAGATTATAATCAGAGGGCAGATATACCAGTACTGGGGCAGTTATAATCAGAGGGCAGATATACCAGTACTGGGGCAGTTATAATCAGGGGCAGATATACCAGTACTGGGGCAGGTATAATCAGGGGGCAGATATACCAGTACTGGGGCAGTTATAATCAAGGGGCAAGTATACCAGTACTGGGGCAGTTATAATCAAGGGCAGATATACCAGTACTGGGGCAGTTATAATCAGGGGCAAGTATACGAGTACTGGGGCAGGTATAATCGGGGGCAAATATACCAGCAGGGGGCAGATGTGGACACATAGCGGCTATAGACCTTTATGACTGTGGTTCTGATGTGACTGTAAGGACCTGGAAATGACGCTGCGCTGACTGTACAGACACAGATGCGGCTTCCTTCTGCCTTTACTTCCCTGTTCACATTATAACTCGCCGACAGCGGCTCTTCCCCAGCTCACCCGGCACACAAGCCCCGATACTCACGGACTTCCCCCCGGGACACCTCGCCTCCAGCCGGCGCTCAGGACCAGAGGGCGCATGTGGAGGACAGGGTCGTGTCCACAACGGAGTTGCGCCTGGCAGGCGTGACGTCACGGGAAGGGGCGGGGCTTGCTACAATGAGGAAGCAGCACCGGTGCACGGTCTCATGTACCCCAAAATGGTACCAATAAAAACTGGTGGCCACCCTGCAAAAAAAAAAGCCTTAAGTAGAATGGAGTTGCTGGTGGGATGACCTGCCAGGAGCTTATCAAATTTATACAGTTAAAGGGGTATTCCAACTTGTCCAGGACTCCTACATACTAACCAATCAGTGGCGAGTGAAACGTCGCCAACCAATCAGTATGAGTGTCCCCACACTGATTGCCCAATCATCGACACACTCTTGCTTGACAGCTCTGCCACCCAATGGTAATAACACTGCCAACAAAATGGCGCATATATCATGTATAGCTGATGTGTCGCAGAACGGGGGGGGGGATCCTCAGTGGTGTCAAATTATGTCCAGGGCCGGTTTTAGACAAAATGTGGCCCTGGGCAAAACCAAAAGTGGGGCCCCCAAATATTGTAATAATGTACTAACATCACAGTTACGTTCTGTGAATTCCGGCACTCCCTCACAGATTTACATCCCATAAAGCACCTCACAAAGATCTTCACCCTCATGGCACCTGAATACACCACATGCCCCCTCCCCTCACAGCAATGAGTTCCCCTCACTCACGGCATCTGAGAGTGTTAAAAACCGGAAGCGCGGTATTCCTATTCAGGCGCACTTTCCCCCAGCGGAGATTGGGGAAAGCGCCCTGTTCTATAAATAAGCTGCAGCCTGTACTAGGCTTCCAGGCTCATTGTTAGTATATCCCAGTTCAGGCCACTAGATGGCAGCACTGAACTGTGATATAGTGATTTCTATACAGACTTTTAGGCTACATTCACACATCCGTGTGTGTGTTGTCCGTGTTTTGCGACAACAATCTGTGTGAAGGGCCCGGCTTCTGGAGGGGCATTATAGGTCTTGGATAACCCCCTTAAAGATTGGCATGGGTGGGGGGAGCGTGGGGCAAGCGTGTTTATAAAGGGTGCGATAGTGACAGAGGGTGAAGTGACTACCACCTATTGAGTTATTGAAACGCAGTATGCCGGTACTACTCATACATGGCGGCCATATTTCCACCCGCAGGTTTATGACATGGATACTCCTCCATGGAGGGGACAAGCTGTTAACCAGACCCCGCCGGACGCGCACAGCCAGTCAAAAAGTCTGTTAATGGCTGGACCCCTGGCGGTGGAGGGGTGCTGGGCACCACTGTTTCCTTTGGTGGGCAACCAAGGCAGGTGTGATCACCTACAGAAAGTGGGTAGAGTCGCCATGTCTGATTGTCTTGTGTGGGGATAGTACTCCATAATGGATTCACTTGCTATATTAGGGAATTGCCTACTCAGCAATTCCCTAATATCATGATAGAATCAGAATCACTCACTGGGTAAGAGAACATGGCAAACTCCTTGCTTCTGAGCCGCAAACACTGACAGCAGACTCTGCCCAGCACAGGCGCAGGAATTGTTATTTAGGTGATTGCCCACTACTCTAGTACTACTCTACAGTTCACCCCCAGGTCCTACAGGCTCAGATGTGTCCTACAGCTAATAGCCCGGTACCTTCCACAGTAAAGCGAGTCTTCCCCATAGCAGGCCATTGTCCAAGAGCTGCAACCATGACAGCAGTGTAAAACAATCACACCCCATAACTGACTGAATCACACCCACGGGCAGAGAATGTACCTGAGCTGAAGAGGTAAAGCTGGACGGTAACAAACAGGACACAGACAGAGTAATAGGTGGACGTGTCAGATACAAACCCCCATGATGATCTATCTGCTGCTGCCGTCACTTAAAGGGGACACCTTATCCAGGTATGTATGCAAGCGGTCGCCTTCTTTAATAGCATTGTCTACAGTGCGAAGACAAAATGTGGAATCAGCCCATATCATTGCTATATGACCGCTGACCGTGCATGTCTATACCACCAGGATGACGCTCTCAAGCCCGCTGGCATGGTTTACATACTGTAGCCACAAACATCACCGATGGTATAGATCTGCATCAAAGGCTGAACTGTTGAAAGGGACTGTCCCACCATTAAATATACTATTTTCAGTATATACATAGGGAAAAGGGACTAGATAGTCAGCTGCCAGAAGGGAAAGGAGACTGATTCTGTCCAACAGGACCAAATTGTTTGTTAATTCAGGGACCCATAGTCTCCAAATGAGGACAGCAGCATTGTGATAGCACAACGGCATGTTAATGTTACAGATACGTGAACCCTTCATTTCTATACCGTCTGTAGATTCTACATATCATTGGCTGCTGTATTGAGCTCAGCCTGGCATTTGCACTTGGGTGATCCCAAGAGTTTCAAGCTACGCCTGTGCATTTCACTATTATTATTATAATTATTATTATTATTACAATTGCATTGTAAGACTGTTGAAAGGGGTTGTCCCACAATTAAATATCCTATTTATATACATAGGGAGAAGGGACTAGTTAGTCAGCTGCCAGAGGGAGAAGGAGACTGATTCTGTCCAACAGCACCAAAATTGTTTGCTAACTCAAGGGCCAAAATCAGCGTCATGAGCTGCCCTGCTTCTATGGTATGTACTGAGGAGTTATGTATGAAGGTATTTATGATGGCTACCACCCCCCGTCCATACAAACTACAGTTCAGTTGAGGATGCATTGTTGGCAGCTCCTGGCAAATACGCATAGCTGTGAGGTCTCTCCACAATGCATATTCTTTGTAGATGCCCCATTTTAAAGTGACAGGTGCACTTTAATGGCCAGGAACCTTGCTCTGCTTGGTTCTAAATTGGTATCTCACAGGGATGCAGTAGCTCATTAGGAACATGTCCTTGGAAATCTCATTAAAAGGTTGGCACTAGAAGAACAGTGTTTAGGAAAGCCTTACAGGAGCTGATGTACTAGTCAATAATTGTTGCCTGTAGCTGGAAAGACAGTCCTACAAATAAGACTTCTCCTTTCTCCCGAAGGTAAAGTGTTGTGGTACCATGCAGCCAGAAGATTGTGAACTAGGTTAGGAAGACACATCGAGAAAGAGATGCTGATGGATGTTCCTAGCAATACCAACAAACCGTTAGATGGATTTTACAATGAGCTCCGTCGGAAATATCCAGACGCCTTTACCCTTGCTACTGACCTTGGCAGAAGGAATGGATCACTACAGAAATTACCACGTCTGGAGAAGACACCATCTCCGATCCCTGGAATTCCACCAAACTCTCCGAATGTGGCCTCATGGTCACCAGATAGTTTCCTTTCCAAGGTGAAATATCAGAAAACAACACATAGCGAGCAAAGGAAAGAGGTAGAAAAACCTCAACAAAGTGGCAATGCCGTTATCATCAAGAATCAATCCATACCTATGCCAAGCTGGACCCGGAAAGATTACCCTGAAGCTCAAAATGGGGCTTCATTCCAACTTCCAACTCTGCGCACTCAAATTGAGCAAAACAAAGTTGAGCTCAAAAACAGGCTTAATCCACCCAAAAAGACGGCGACCAACCAAAGGTCAACACTCCAGCCAAGCAACAGTGTTCAAGCTAAGCCTTCCAGTGATTACACCACCACAAAGACATCAAGAGATTATACCACCAATGAGTACACCAGTGATTACACCACCAGTCAGACCACCAGAGATTACAATACCACAAAGATCTCCAGAGACTACGGCACTAATGAGTACACTAATGATTATGTCTCCAAAAAGACCTCCAGAGATGACACCACTAATGAGTACACCAATGATTATACCGCCCCAAAGCCTACCAATAATTACACAACCACAAAGCCCACACAGACCACCAGAGATTACACGACAACAAACACCTCCAGAGATTATACTACCACAAAGTCCACCAATGATTATACCACCAAACCGACTATTAATGATTATACCACCAAACAGACTACCAGAGATTACAACACCACAAAGACCACCACGGATTACCCCACCACAAAGACCATCAGAAATGACAACACAAAGACCACCAAGGATTACGAGACCACACAGACCATCAAAGATTATAACCCCACAAAGACCACCAAGGATTACCACACCACACAGACCATCAAAGATTATAACACCACAAAGACCACCAAGGATTACCACACCACACAGACCATCAAAGATTATAACCCCACAAAGACCACCAAGGATTACCACACCACACAGACCATCAAAGACTACAACACCACAAATGATTACATCGTCACAAAGACCACCAATGATTACACCACCACAATATCCACCAAGGATTACACCGTAACTGGAGACAGCTTTCCAGCTTCTGGAGTAAAATCAGATCCTTTAGGAGCCATCATGAAAGAACTATTGCCCAACAAGCCTAGTCGATTAATGAAAGACATGCCTAAATCCACCAATAGGCTGTCCAATAATGGTAATAGCTTATATCATTTTATTGATGTCCATGTGTATGATCTGATCTAACCGGTTAAGTGATGTCAGGTTTGTGATTTTTGAATCTTTTTACCTCTTGAATCACTAAACCATAAGTAAATGGTCAGACATTGAGTTAAAGAATAGCCAAGGAGCCACTTTACCTAAGATCACCTTATTAGTTGGCAAAATAAGGGTAGAGGGACAGTTTTCTTCCTCGTGTAGGAGAGCTATTTTGCATGCTATCCCGGGGTGCATTGCTCTTGGTACACTTGTGGCACAGAAGTGGTGCTTGGATCCATTGGGAAACATGGTGTTAGCTTATGTTATTATTTACTCAAGTACACCACAAAAAGGTTTGTTGGGTCTATCAAAAAGAGAATGTCCATTAAGACATGTTGGGAAGATAACACCATGAGAATCCATGATCTGGGTGACCCACTCATTCCCTGAAGGTTGGGGTTGTGATGTTCCTTTATGTCCATGAACATTGAAGCATGGACCACACAAGTGTTATAGACCTCATGTTCTCTTCCTTCTTCCAGGTGGCTGGGTTTCAGACAGTGACTCTGGAGTTTCTGTGTGCTCACCCATGAAAGTATTCAGGTAAATTATAATATGCGATTTTACTATATCTGTAGACCTGTGTGCAAACTAGAAAAAGGTACAAGATGGTCGTCACTCATAATATCATATAGATTGTCAGTTATCATATTGTATAGTAGGTTGGAAAGGAGACCTTATCAACCCTATGAAAATGGGTTGGTCCACAATAATAAGTTTCCTTATTCTATCCTTGAACGCTATCATTTCCACCTTGCATGCCTTACAAGAATGCCAAGTTCTATTTTAGATCTCTGAAGAAGCTTTGGATCCTGGGCATGCTTCTTCTAGACAGGCAAGCCAACACAATATATGGTCAATCATTGGCAGACCATCCACTAGGTGGGTTGAAAACTTGGTCTTGAGTAGCATTCTTCCTTTGCTGTTGCACCAGAGGGGCGCAATTACTTTGCAGCTCAGGTAGCAAAACTGCTAGAAGCACACCTAGAGGTGTAAGATCATTACTGAATTCATTCTTGAATGCCGTGAACATGAAGATCATTAAAAGCACTCACGGGGCTATATAGGTGGTGGCCTTCCAACCACAGATATGGATTATATTGGATCCGTCTGATCTTTTCCAGTTATTGAGCTCGATGCTCATATTGTGAGGTTTTTAACTCGCCAGATGCAATGAGGATTTAGATATACATCAGAGCTTTGACCAGTAGCAAAGTCTTGAAGCTGTTGAATCCCAGAATAAGGTCTTTGAAGGCCACATCCAGCCAATAGGTCACAATTATTTGTAGTTCTCAGAGGAAGAAGTCTTCCTTTCCTAAGAATTTACATCCAACCAGCAGACAAGTTTGTAAAATCTCTTCCAGATGGCATCGGGTTCCTTCATTGTTCTATAAAATGTATCCCTTATTGTCCTCTCTCTACTTAGCAATGCAATTTCCCCTGTCGAGGCATTTTCCACATATGGTGGACATGCATTTTTGTAGTAACGTACTGGAGTGAAATGGAACATTGGAGAAATAAAATCGGCGCCGTTGGTTTTCCCTGACTTAAATAATAATGAAAGCAGATACTATCTGTGGCCAAAAACAATCATCCCCAGATCACGGCTGAATCATTCTTCCAGTCAGAAGATATGTCACAATAAGGTCTCTATTCCCATAACTGAACCATGATGAAGGAGCCACCTTCAGAACATCTCAACAATACTCTTGCGTGCTGAGCCCTCATTGGCACACTGTACTGTTATATGAATTGGACTATTATATGAATTGGGCTCCTCTGAGTGAGAAGATATCACCTATGTATGTGTTCTGTGGTACAAGTGATAGACAGAGACATGTTCTACCAGCACATATGTTCAACCAACATGTATGGCAGTGCCAACGAGACAGAAGTTATTCCAACTTTGGATTCGTTAGGTAGCTTGACATAGTCGATGATTGTTGGCTTGGTTGGTGCTTGTAGCCATTTTGCTGCCTTTGGCTAAAAGTGAAATGTGGAGAGGTCCACATTATAGCAAAAGTCATACCCTGATGCCACCTTTCATGGCTGGCACCTTATGGAAGCATTGAGCAGAGAAGTGTATTGTAGAGTTTAGTTGTCTACTTGAAGGCTTTAATGGAGTATATAGTGTAATTCAGGGGACCATTTAGCAGGAGCCTGCCCGGCTGACACATTCTCCTTGTAGAGGTTGTCTAGTTATGCAAGTTTCTACTTTGTGTTTCAAATCCCACCATGTTAGAGATCTCTGCTTGCTGCCAATGACTACACAACAGCACAAATCTGTCCTCTATTCCAGATCAGAGTAGTAGCTATGGTTTCCGTCATCCAGGCCCTAGCCCTGTATCTAATACCCTAGCCATGGTAAAGCAGTCCAAAGGTCCCTTTTGACTTCTTGTGCATTAAAGGAGAAGTTTAATCATAGACATTGCTGTTGGTGGTCGAAACAGATGTAACCCACCTTAGCGTTTCTAGATGGCCGAATAGTCACCCCTTATAAGCCCCCGCCAGGAGATGATGTGGCCTGGTGCTTTTTCTGCAGTAGTCTTAATATCTACTTAGACATCGCCTGTAACATAGCGCCACATTGTAGATTCTGCGAGTAGACTGTGCGTCTCTTCTTCCTACGCCATGGCCGTACGCCTCCTCTAGAGCTCCATCACAAGTCAAAGCCTTTACTTTCCCCCTTGTCTACATTTCGTGCACATCCTGCAAATCTGCATAATATTGGAGAACAAGAGCAAGACGAATAATAAGATGTGGAAGGAGGGCTGGCTCTAATGTACGGCCGTATTCAGGAAATGCTCGACGTGCATTAAAAATGTGCTGACTGGCGGGATGTCTCTACCGTTCACAAATGACACCAAATGTCTCATTCGGTGCCATAATATTTGCGCCACGTTATTAAAAAAAATGTAATTTGGACGCCACCGATGCAATTATCTCATGATGAATGTCTACACTGGAGTGGAAATTGTAGGAGGATGTTTCATATATGAAAGCGGTGATTATTCATGGCCTGAAAATAAGGAAGAAACTACAGCCTAAGAGCTTTGCATTAGAGAAAGTTGCAGCCCGTTATGATATGGGGGGTGGCGGGTTAACTGCTTTTTGGGAGCCACAGTATTGGATTGCTCCAGATGGGACCGTCTTCCTCTTCCACAAGCTCTTTAGATGAGGTTAGATGGGCCAACATTTTCTGGTGGACCATGATCCTAACCCAATATTGGAGTCCCTATGGGGCAACCCCATCACTTCTGCTGGGGTTATCACATTTTTGGATCCTGATCTACAGTATGGAAATAATGACAAATAATAAAAACATCATGGAAGAGATTGATCATGAGGGGAATTTTTGAAGTCAGTTTCGCTTCAGTCTTCATTTCTGTAATTTTTGCCAAATTTATTAAATATCTCATATTGGGGGAGATTTAACAAAACTGGTGTAACGCAAAACTGTCTTAGTTGCCTGTAGCAATCCACCTTTCATTTTTCAGAGCTCCTTTGAAAAATGAAGGATGGAAAGGTGCTATGGGCAACTAAGCCAGTTTTCCTTTACACAAACTTTGATAAATCTTCCCCAGTGTTTGATAAATTTAATGATACTTCAGTTTTTGTGCCACATTCAAAGCTGCAAACAGGATCGGATGACAGGCCAGGCGGTCAGGGCCTTCTTTGTGCCTGAAATAGTGGAGTCTAGTGGTAGACCCGCCTCCAAGTGACATCACTGCTCCAGGTCCAGTGACATCATTAGCATATCATTTTTCTCTACAAGTACATAATAGACCCTATGATATGCAAAAAGAAAATGTAAGGCCAAATCTCTGGGAGAAAGGGGAGACTTTGTGGATTTCCAAAAGAGTTGGCAGGTGCTGGCAAAGCCTGCAGGCATCTTTCCGAGAGCATCCCTAATTGTGTGTGATGCTGGGACTGACGTCATCAGATGCAAACAAACACTGAGGAGAGGAGCTGGGGCAGTAAAGGGGTGGGACACACAGGAAAAGGATGTGTGACTGATGGGTCGTCTCAGTAAAGGGAGCCGGGGTGCTCCCGAAAAGGGGTGTGGCATTGTGAAAGGGGGAAGTGGCTTAAATCCAGGTGAAAATCCCTTTGTGTAACCATATCTTAACATTAAAGTTTTACACTGGTGCATTAGTGAAAGTGCAATGTCATGACTTGGTGTCATGAGTAACATATTTTTTATCTCATTTTTGAAAGGCCAAAAATTAGGAGTCCACAAGCACCTCCAGCTTCACGTGACATTATAAAGAAATTCTCCGCTAAACCTAAAAGAACGTCTGAGCCACTGAAGGCCGACCACTCCTTAGTGCAAGAAAATATGTAAGTTCCTCTAGGAAAAGCCGTTGACAACAGTTTCCCGATATACTTTCTAGATCAATTCTTCATGGTCTTCATAGTCCCGAATTTGAAGAGACTTTCCCTAATTTTCTTAGATAGTGTTAAAAAATTTAGGCTGTCCTGGGCAAAAATGGGTGGGACTCGTGCCTGTAAGTGGTCATTTCAGACAGATTTGGGGTGGTTCCTTGGAGTTGGGGCTTAGATGCACCACTTTTTCCAGCAAGAATTTTAGTAAGTATGTTCTTGCCCGTTACCTGAACGTGGCCCCAGAGTCTTGTTAGTCCACGCCAGTAAAATACATGCTTCCTGTCGTCATATTAACAATGTGAAATATTGCTTATTTGACAGAACACAGATTGTCCAGCTAGAAGACAACCCGGTGACAAGAAAGTTAAAGAGCTCGATCAACTTCAATGACAAGATACCACAAGGGGCACCAAGGACTCGAGTGCGCTTTGAGGATGAATCAGAAAAAGATGCAGAGTTTCGATACCGGGAAAGACGTCTTCTAGACAGAACACCGACAACTAAAATGGGCTCAAATATCTCACCAGGTCCTCAGATAAAGTATATGGAAAAAAATGCTAAGCCTGAAACCACTGAGAGATATTCTTCACCATCCAAGGAAGGGGAAAGGGCAAAAAGCCCAGATCAGCAGACCACAACCCTTCCACATAGACGTCAACCATTTCCACCAAATATAGCCAAGAAGGTCTTAATTGATATCCCAAGGGGTGGTCTTCCCAGCAGGCGCGTGCCTCAAATACGGATGTCCACTGTGATGAGGGACATCACTAACCAACAGTTTTCTCCTCGAAATGTGACTTCTCTTGAAGGAATCACAATGAGCTTCAAGAACACCAATGAATGGGGGGAGCAAAGCCAAAGTGTTAGAGCAAACAAAGAGGATGAAAGAGGCCACCATAGTCTGTCATCTCTGGAAACCTTAGAGAGTGGCACCACAGAAGGTAAGCTACAGGGGCACCCTTCGTTTGTATTTTTTGAGCTCTGTATGGTGGGATCCACCTTATGTGGTCCTACCATATGAAAGTATTATTTGGCCAATGTATGACATGATATTTGGTCACTGATTGGTATAGTTATTGGGTACTGTATGGAGGTACATCATTTGATGGTTACCAGAAGAAGGCACTGATGGCGGGTCTTCACATTTTGTTTGCTTGGGGTACGTGTGAGGTGCTGAAGCTCTGGAGGAGTAAACCAGAGGATGGGAGTGCTAGTGGCTCTGGCTGCAACAGTTATTCACATAAATCACAGTAGTAGTCCTCACACCGATGCTGCCTAGGGCCAGGGCAGTGATAGGAGGGTGCACCCTTTCTTCTCTTGGGGCACACCCTGATGTTGAGGCTTCTGCCTCATGGTAGTTCTGATGGCCTTTGGTGGTATGGGTTTGCTAAGAGTGCAAGGCGGGAGATATAGGTGCTGTGGTTGGTTGTATAATATAAACAAGTCTCTCTTTACTAAGTTGCAAAATGGGAGTTGTAGTACATCCAACGGTATCAAAACACAGTTCCAAACAATTCACAGTGCAAATCTTCCCTGATAGCAATGTATGGATATGAGCAATAATGTACTCCTTCCATATCTCCTTCTCTCTGTTCAATCTAAGGCTCGCAATAATGTTCTTGCAAAACTTTCCTGTAATCCCCAGGCTGCGGGGTACAGGAGTAAGATAGTCCAAGTGTGAAGGGTGTTTAGCAATGTCCCTCTCACAGCAGGAAAGTCTATCAACCTTAAACAGTGGATACCTTACTGACTGGTTCCAATGCTCGGCCCTGCCAATTCTGGACCTTCTAGTTCTTCCTTTCTCTCTCTGGAGTACTCTAAAGTAGAGATGGCTGATTCTTGGGGATCCAGGCCTAGTTTCTCCAAGGAGTGAGAACATGTAGCACCTCTCACTTTCTCAGCTAACACTAGACTCACAATGACTGAACTAGGGACAGACTTAGGTCCATCACGTAGCCTCCTACAAGGGCAGAGTCAAGATTGTTAACTCTAACTTATCCATACAAAACTATACGGGCACAATACATTAGAATATTACATAGAACCCAATAAACAATTTTGCAAGTACCCTATTCTGGGTTACTGCACATGTTATATACCTCATGTCTTATGTTGGTGTTACCTAGTCCATTCCACAGTAGTGGTCATCTTGCCCAGCTCATGGAAGATATTTGTAGGCTTTCTTTTACAACAGGTGGACTACCTGGTCTACTTGGATAACGGAAACAACATTTCCACCTTTTTTTCTCATAGCGTCTTCTGAATTTACAATAATGAAAATGGAATGGGGAGCATCAGATTCCTCTCTCGGCAGTGGAAGTCAGTCAAGATCCTCATCTCAGAACCGTGACCTCAATGTGGACCATCCATCACAGAATAAAGGTAAGCAATCATGGATAGTGTGTCAACCAACATATTTTGGAAGGAATGCTGTTGATTTTTCTTATTTTACATGTGCTTCTGTTTCTTAAGGTCCAGAGATGTCCTTCTACAGTAAAGTTAGGAGAAGTCTTCGGTTGAAGAAGAAGTTACATTCTGAAGCCACAAATGGCAGCCGCCATTCAGATAACAAGGATCTAGAAGCAGACCAGAGCTCTTCTACATCTATACAGCTTGATGGGTGAGACCATTTATCGAAGGCCTAGACCTAGAGCATCGGCCAGCAGGACCAACCTTATTAAACCAGACATACTGCTTGGTAGTGTCGATCCTGCTAAATTATATGATACTTGTTTTATATAATTTGGTTGTGTTGTTCCGCTGAAAATTAACATGATATTAATATATTAATATTAAAGGCCCAAAATTTTATTAATTAAAATACATTAATTTACCTTACATATACTCATTTTGGGCAAACAAATGCATTTTTTTTCAGTTGGTCTTTATTAAAAATGTTCAGCCATTTGTAAGAAACAGGGGTTAAAATTGTTTGCAGACTATCGCTTCTCAATCCCTTTAGCTGACAGCTCATGTGAAGCTTTATCTCTGATCTCCTGACCTCATAAACACTCATTTAAGGCTACTTTCACACTAGCGTTTTCTTTTTCCGGTATTGAGTTCCGTCATAGGGGCTCAATACCGGAAAAAAACGCTTCAGTTTTGCCCCCACAACGGTTTGCTCTCCATCCTGGGCATCCGCACCAAGACGGACCCGTCATGACCCCCAATGCAAGTCAATGGGGACGGATCCGTTCAGTGTGACACACTCAGTAAACGGATCCTTCCTCCATTGACTTTCAATGGAGTTCATGACGGATCCATCCACAGTACACCACACATGACAGACACATACACACAGACATACACACAGACATACACACAGACGTATACACAGACATACACACAGACATACACACAGACGTATACACAGACATACACAGACATACTTACATGCTCCCAGCAGCTCCGCACATCGCAGGAGGAGGAGGACTGCGCACACATAGGAAGATTCTCCCTCCAGCAGAGGGCGCTGTGGGAAATCTTCCTATGTGCGCACCGTCCTTTTGTGCTGTGCGGAGCTGCTGGGAGCATGTAAGTATGTCTGTGTGTATGTCTATGTGTGTGTGTATGTGACACGTGTCGGGCCAGAGAGCTGCTCCGCTCCTCACGTGAACTTGTGGCAGCACGTATCCGGCGGCACCCTTCATCCGCCGGATCAGTGCTGCCGCTAATGTGAAAAAGGCCCAAGCTATAAGAGGTTACATATAATGAGTGTTTATGAGGTCAGGAGATCAGAGGCTTCACATGAGCGTGAGAAGTGATACTCTGCAAACAGACTGATTTCTAACCCCTGTTTCTCAAAAACAGTTGAACATTTTTAATGAAAAAATTATTTTTAGCCACAATTGAGTAAAATGGAATCATCAAAAAAATTCCCCGAAGGTGTCCATAACCTTTAAAGGGATTTTACTATAGAGTTTCCCAGCACCTGAAGCAAAATCTGCATCCAGACCCCCAATGATTCCTCTCATGTGACATTGGATCCAGAGCATGGATATGACAGCATTGTCTGCACGCCCTAATTTTACTCCTACAAGCTCGTAGCACACACCGTATGATATTAAGATGAAGGACGTTCTCTGCAGAAATCTGCAGTGTGTATTCCATGACCTCACAGAAGAGACATATTTGAGGCTGACTCTTCCTCCCCCGCCTCGATTCCAGGCTTTAAGAGACTTTAAAAATGAGATTATCTGAAGTTAACTAAATTCTTCCTTAGCGCCAGAGAGGGCTAATAAGCTCAGTATGAAGGGTTTAATCAGCTCCCGCAGAAAACACGTACATTGTGTCGGTGGCATTCTGTGTCATTTTCCGCAGTGGAATATATCCCCATAATATGATTCATGATACTGAGGGATTTGGCTGATCCTCGTACTGTTTCCACACATAAATTCAGCATCACAGATTCATCTCGTGTCTCCTGTTTCCTGTGCAGAGGTGGCCATGGAAAATCGAGTCCTTACGGTGCCGCAGTTCGCAGACTACCCAACCAGGCTGCAGCAGATGACGCTATTCCCAGCCGTGTGGGCATGAATAGGATGAAGAAGGACGTTATGGAGGACGTAGAGACCCAGGGCCCAGTGAGAATCCATCCAGTAAAGGTGACATTGTGCAGTGAATGTTGAATGTAGGCAACGGATTACTAAAACTACCCACGCGTTTCATGCCGCAAGGGATCCGTAGCAGATTACTAAAACTACCCACGCGTTTCATGCCCCAAGGGATCCGTAACAGATTACTAAAACTACCCAACCGTTTCATGCCTGGAGGGATCACTGTATCAGGGCATATGAGTCTTAGTGCGGCCATACAAGTTAGAATAACGTCAGAGAAACCTGACAATTTCGGTGGAAATGAGTGACTACCTGATGAGTGACTCTTCCCCATTGGCAGTTGTTTGGGTAGAAAAGGATCAGGCAGTCAGACTTTAATATGCCCAGTCCTTTAGTTCTCAAGGAAGGTGTTTGGCAGCTAATGTGACCATACAGCTTCCATAGCTGTGGTGTTCTCAGCTCAGCCAAGCATGCATGTGTTCTCAGTAGGGAGAGAAGAATAAGCTGCTACCAGACACATCTGGTGGTGGTTTATCTTCAGTAAGAACAAAAGAAGAATTGGGCATGTTTAAATTTGTCCCAATCCTTCTTTTTCACAACATTCCAACATGCCCAATCCTTCTTTTTCCCACAGTCCAACATATCCAATCCTTCTTTTTCCCAACTGTCCAACATGCCCAATCCTTCTTTTTCCCAACTGTCCAACATGCCCAATCCTTCTTTTTCCCACAGTCCAACATATCCAATCCTTCTTTTTCCCAACTGTCCAACATGCCCAATCCTTCTTTTTTTAACAGTCCAATATGCCCAATCCTTCTTTTTCCAACAGTCCAACATACCCAATCCTTCTTTTTCCCAACAGTCCAACATGCCCAATCCTTCTTTTTTCCAACAGTCCAACATGCCCAATCCTTCTTTTTCCCAACCGTCCAACATGCCCAATCCTTCTTTTTTCCAACAGTCCAACATGCCCAATCCTTCTTTTTTCCCAACAGTCCAACATACCTAATCCTTCTTTTTCCCAACAGTCCAACATGTCCAATCCTTCTTTTTCCCAAATGTCCAACATACCCAATCCTTCTTTTTCCCAACAGTCCAACATGTCCAATCCTTCTTTTTCCCAAATGTCCAACATGCCCAATCCTTCTTTTTCCCAACAGTCCAACATGTCCAATCCTTCTTTTTCCCAAATGTCCAACATGCCCAATCCTTCTTTTTTTCCCAACAGTCCAACATGCCCAATCCTTCTTTTTTAAACAGTCCAATATGCCCAATCCTTCTTTTTCCAACAGTCCAACATGCCCAATCCTTCTTTTTCCCAACAGTCCAACATGCCCAATCCTTCTTTTTCCCACAGTCCAACATATCCAATCCTTCTTTTCCCAACTGTCCAACATGCCCAATCCTTCTTTTTTTTAACAGTCCAATATGCCCAATCCTTCTTTTTCCAACAGTCCAACATACCCAATCCCTCTTTTTCCCAACAGTCCAACATACCCAATCCTTCTTTTTCCCAACAGTCCAACATGTCCAATCCTTCTTTTTCCCAAATGTCCAACATGCCCAATCCTTCTTTTTCCCAACAGTCCAACATGTCCAATCCTTCTTTTTCCCAAATGTCCAACATGCCCAATCCTTCTTTTTTTCCCAACAGTCCAACATGCCCAATCCTTCTTTTTTAAACAGTCCAATATGCCCAATCCTTCTTTTTCCAACAGTCCAACATGCCCAATCCTTCTTTTTCCCACAGTCCAACATATCCAATCCTTCTTTTTCCCAACTGTCCAACATGCCCAATCCTTCTTTTTCCAACAGTCCAACATACCCAATCCTTCTTTTTCCCAACAGTCCAACATACCCAATCCTTCTTTTTCCCAACAGTCCAATATACCCAATCCTTCTTTTTCCCAACAGTCCAACATGCCCAATCCTTCTTTTTCCCAAATGTCCAACATGCCCAATCCTTCTTTTTCCCAACAGTCCAACATGTCCAATCCTTCTTTTTCCCACAGTCCAACATGCCCAATCCTTCTTTTCCCACAGTCCAACATATACAATCCTTCTTTTTCCCAACTGTCCAACATGCCCAATCCTTCTTTTTCCAACAGTCCAACATACCCAATCCTTCTTTTTCCCAACAGTCCAACATACCCAATCCTTCTTTTTCCCAACAGTCCAACATGCCCAATCCTTCTTTTTCCCAACAGTCCAACATGCCCAATCCTTCTTTTTCCAACAGTCCAACATGCCCAATCCTTCCTTTTCCCAACTGTCCAACATGCCCAATCCTTCTTTTTCCCAACAGTCTAACATGCCCAATCCTTCTTTTTCCCAACCGCTAGGACAGAGTTGGGAAACCAACCATATACATTAAACATTTGGCAGCCAACTTTCCCTTAATGTGTATGGCCACCGTTACTCCCCTTTCCCTATTGAGAACACATGCATGCTTGTCCCAGCCAAGCTTGCATGTGTATGAAGGGTCAGTAGGAATATCCAAAGGGTGGTAATGTGTAGAGCCAGCTTAACCATTCTGATTATCAGAAGGAGCTAGGTAGCAATTATCAGTATGGAGCCCTCTGAAAATTGCACCATGCCAGAACGGTCTAGTACTTGTTACCCACCCTAACCCTTGTAGGAGAGAACGGTGGCCTCCTTCCCTGGTCAGTTGCCCATAACTAAGTGTTACAGTATGAAGAGGGGCTCATTGATAAGACGGATTCATAAAGTTGGACTGGGTCTGACAATAGGGGTTTCGCCTAGAATTGATGCAAGCCTGATCTGGACTGCCCTATTCTATGCACATGCTGGCTCTCCTATTCCTAAAATGTGCATTGAAGAGATAATGGTGGTCAGAGGATCAGAGGAGAACAGCTTACTTACAGTGATGCTGGTGGCACCCAAGGATGGACGTCCAGATGCTAATATGGTTGTTTCAACCTTAGAACAAGGTCTTCTTCAGGCACAGGCTATACCGGTATGGGAGGTACCATTGTTTTTATGGACATCTACCCTTGTGTGCCACCAGCATCACTGTAAGCATACTGTTCTCGTCTGATCCTCGAATCATCCATATTCCTTGGGCCTCATCGGTGAAGCTAGGAGAACCCCAATGACCAGCTTGCAGTAGGTGTACCCATACAGGACCTCTGATCCTCCAGCCAAGCAGTTATTGATGTTGTTTCCCTTTTCCACTGTACTTCATCTCCTTTTTGTATAAAATGCCCATTGGAAATTACCTATAATTTCTGTTATCTGCCATCAGGGTGGTTTTTGCTGAGTAAAACGCGGCCATATTTTTATTGGTAGTTTAATCTGGTCGTGAACATGTCAGCTCTCCTGAAATGTCTGTTTTAGCAAATACATGTTCTCCATAAAGTAAGAATTTTTGAGCATTTTGTATTATAAAGCTGTGTTACACTGTTCCTCTGTTATTCCTCCTGAAAATATATGAATAAGTTGACTATGGGAGGGGGGGGGGGGTTACCACTCCCAATTTCAATACGGTGTATCCTTACCTCACTCAATGTCAAGCCTTGAGGAGTCACAACCAATCTACCAGGGGAAAGGAAGTGCCCAGTTGTCAATTTATTCAATGAATTTCCAAGAGGAAAACAGAGGAACATCACTTCCTCTTTAAAAAGCTATGAAAAACCTGGACTTAAATATGGTTGAATTTTTGCAATTCAGGTGCCATATTCGCCTGTGAGAATGGTGCAGTCATTACTGAAGAAAGGACGGGCCAAGGATTACATGGTCCGTGTGCCCTCTCCACCACCGCAGGAAGCCAGGTAGGTTCACCTAAAAATAACTGAATGAGGTGCCAAATTATGGGAAATTGTTGCCCACTTCCCCAGTCCCCAGTGCTTGTTACCGCTACGTAGACCCATTTGCTGAGGATCATTGCTGAGGATATGGCATTGCAAGGGATTAAAAACATGCCTGCTTTCTTCCAGAAACAGCGCCACCCTTGACGATAGGCTATATTTGGTATTTCAGCTCAATCTCATTCACCAAAATGGGACTGACCTGCAATACTAGTCACAGCCTGTGGACAAAAGCAGCACTGTTTATGGATAAAACCTCTTTTACTGCTCTTGTAAACGCGACACTTCATTGCCTTCAGGCCTCCAACTTCCAATGTACGCTCCAGTGGATACAGAAGAGAGCAGATCCCCGGCCTAGCGTCTGGAAGAGTGCTGGCCACACAATCTGACTCCAGCCGCCTGGTGGAACTTGAACGTCCAAAAACGGGGTTCAGTGGGTTGTATCTGACTAAGAAGAACCAAAATGGTTACTCAGGTGAGTGGACACTCATGCCTTTTTCCTCATCCTGGGTCACGCAGCCATATTTAGTCCATATCAATAGAGACTCCTGAAGTGAATCTCATCAGTGGTCTGATAATTAATGTAGATCCAGCAGAAGACATATAATGACCCCCACTGTGACTGGAACATTGTGAGGATCCATATCACCATCCACATCAGTGTCTACATCCTATCTGGCTTGAGAAGTGGTAGCTATGTATTGACATTGATGTGGATGGTGTATTCGATCCATACAGCATTCCTTTAATAACACTGCTGGAATTCCAGTGTCTCAGAGATCTTTGTTCCCCATGGCTTCCAACATGGCTGCCTTAACAACCAAAAACCAGACCATCCAAGCAGCTCCAACCAAGCTCCAACCATCCAAACTCAGATCCTCTTGCTGCCCCTACTCTGAAAGTGGGAGCCCTTGGAAAACTGTCTTTAGTGCCATGTATTGACCTATCCTGAGGATAGGTCGTAGTATTAAACACTTGGACAACCACGTTGTAAGATGACCAAGGATAACCCCAAATAGGGTGTCTCGACATGAGAGTCTTTTCCTTATGGTTTGGCTTGTATCTTTTGTCAGTCAATGCCCTGTGAAAGGGTCACGCGTTGACTTATAGGCTAGCTACCCCCACTAGGTGGCACTAGTTTTCGTTCTTCCTGGAGAAGAGCTACTTTGCATACCTTTTTCCCCAAAAAGCAGTACATACGAGACTTCCTCCAACAACTTGATGGTCTCCACAAGGAGAAACATCTCCCCAGATCCAGAAGGATCTCCTGACCTGGTTCCACACAGAGTCATTTACAACATTCCAGCTGCAAAGTTGCCCCAGGCCTACAGATGTTTGAGGGAACATCTGTTCTTACCTCAGAGGAGTTGGTGTGGGGGGCAATCAATGCAATCCATTATTCTTGGCCTGTACTAGTGACTGCACAGACCTCCAACACCACAAGGGTTAACTCTACGGTACCAGTCGTGGACACAAATAGAGACTATGAATGCTACCCCACTTTCAACATAATTCGCAGATGGGATTTCCATACAAGACATAAATGTTGGCTCTCCTTGTGGCCATAGTGACTGGATTTGTCAGATGTTACCTGCATGAATGGTTCAATCCAATCATCATCATTGATATCATAGTAGTGTGTACATTGGAATATACCATTATGGGGAAAAATAGGGATGCATTTTAATACAATAAGAACAGCCATACCCATCGCGACGAAATGTCCAAATGGCCAAAATTAGTTGCCTTTTTTACCAGATTTTTGATTGTTGCTCATTCTTATGTATTCATCAGGTGCAAATGGGCGTGATTAGGGTTGTCTCCAGATCGACACATCTGTCTGATCTCTTCGTCTCTCATTGCTAGGAACCCCAACGATCACGAGAACAGAGGTCTTATGTCCCCCGTTCGAACTGAGCGGTGGTCGGGCATGAGTACTGCAGCTCCATTCAAAGTCAATGGGACTGACGGCCATAGCTCGAGCACCCAATGGGGGCACAGAACTTCCATTCTTTTAATTGGCATGGTTCCCCTGGATAGGGCATAAACATCAATCTAGAGACAACCCCTTCACAGGGTTCTCTTGGTGATAAGATGATCACATGGCATCTAATTTGTTGGGGAATCCAGCAGCAAGTGTTCCATTTCCCTGCAGCGCCACAACAGGGTGAATCTAGTATTACATGGTGGCCATTGAAATCTGTTTATAGCAGGGATAGATGCGCTTTATAACTACTCCCTCCTCAAGGTAACATAGGGGGATCCTAAATTAAGTGTATTCCCTTTATTAATCCAGAATATACTACCCTAGATAATCTCTTTTAATGGTATCTTACTATGAGCTGCCCTGATTCATTGTTTGACTAACTGGCTGAACTTGGGGCAACTGGTTATAGTTAAATGGTAATCTAATATTATCTATGATGGGCCATACCAGAGCCCCCACTATTGCTTCATTAGAGTGTAGTGGTCATTTAGTAGTTTGATAGTAGCTGGGTGGGCATTTCATCTGCAAGAACCCTAAAAACTGGGCAATCCTATAGTTTTTCAAGGCTTTTGTGGTTCTTCAAAGCTCCGGAACCTGTTGGTTTCCATTGGGCTGATCTGTTGACTAAGCCACATTGACTTTTTTCCATCGTGACATGATTAATAATAATAATATTTATTTATATAGCGCCACCATATTTCACAGCACTTTACCAATTCAGAGGGTTCATATACAAAGGAAGAGACATCACAACATAACTGGCTAATATACTACTGAAACACTAGGAGTGAGGGCCCTGCACACAAAAGCTTATCATTTATGGGGAATTGGGGGTGACACATAAGGTAGTTGATTGTGATATGTAGTAGCCAAGCCATTATTGCACTAAAAGCAGTGGTGAAGGCCGGTCTACTTCGGGTGTGGGACTGTAAGAAGACAGAGTTCAAGCCTAAGGAGTTGGTGGGGGAGAGGTTACTCGAAGAACAGTCATTTTAGGAAGCTTGATAAGCATGTTTGAAGGTGGAGAACTTCGGAATTGACTTGATAATCTGGGGCAGAGCATTCCAGAGAGTAGGTGCAGCTTTAGAAAAGTCTTGAAGATGGGAGTGAGAGGTACGAATTATGGAGGATGTTAATCTTAGGTCACTAACAGAACGGAGAGCATGAGTAGGGTGGTAGACAGAGATGAGGGAGGAGATGTATGGAGGTGCAGCACTGTGGAGAGCACGGGTAGGGTGGTAGACAGAGATGAGGGAGGAGATGTATGTAGGTGCAGCACTGTGGAGAGCACGGGTGGGGTGGTAGATGGAGATGAGGGAGGAGATGTATGTAGGTGCAGCATTCTAGAGAGCTTTGTGGGTGAGAAGTTTGAACTGTGAAGTGACTGGCATAGACTAGTAGCATCAGTATACTGGGTAGACAGATAGCGGAGCCTGGCTGCAGCATTTAGGACAGACTGAAGGGGGGGAGAGTTTAGTGAGAGGGAGGCCGATTAGTAATGCGTTGCAGTAGTCAAGACAAGAATGAATCAAGGCAACAATAAGAGTTTTGGCTATTTCCACTGTAAGAGAAGAGCAGATTTTAGCGATATTGTTGAGGTGCAGACGACAAGAGCATGCTAGTGATTGGATATGGGGAACAAAGGAGAGATCTGAGTCAAATGTGGCCCCAAGACAGCGGGCACGTTGCACAGGAGTCATGGTAGTACCGTAGACCAAAAATTGAAATATCAAATTTAGGTGGGTTAGTAGATGGGGGAAAGACAAGGCGTTCAGTTTTTGAGAGGTTCAGTTTTAGATACAGTGAGGACATGATGTTAGAGACAGCTGCCAGACAATTACTGTGTTTTGTAGCAAAGCAGGGGTGATTTCAGGGGATGAAGTGTATAGTTGGGTGTCGTCAGCTTAGAGATGGTACCGAAAGCCAAATCTACTGATTGTGTGATGGGGGCTGTGTAGAGAGAAGAGTAGAGGACCTAGTTCTGAACCCTGGAGAACCCTAACATCAAAAGGAAGAGGAGAAGAAGCAGAACCAGCGAATGATACATGAACTCACATTCCCTCGCTATCTGAGATCTGGGACAAAATCCACAACAGATTTTCCACACCAGGTTTGGTCACAACTTAAAGGGGTTGTCCAAGTTTTTGTTTTTTATTTTGCCCCCCACCCGGTGTTACCTGTGGTGAATTCCATACTCACCTTCTCCCTGACGCTCCTAGGCTCTCTTGGTCGACTTGGTCCGTATCTGTCAACATCTGCACGGATAGGGCCATGTGCTTCCAATAACTGGCCTCAGTGTTGACAGGTCACCAACTGGCTCTAAACCCAGCTGTGATGTGGGGTCATCGTCTGCAGCCACGCTCATGACCCGTCTGTATGGAGGTTGACAGACAGGGATCAGAAGACCAATGAAGTGAGCCAGGGAGCCATAAAGGAGCAGCGTGGAGCAGGTAAGTATGGGTTTCACCACCGTTACCAATGGCTCGGAGGCCAATTTTTAAAAAATTAGGCTGGACAACCCCTTTAATATTTTGATGTTATGGGCCACCTGAATAAATTCTTGGCTTTTAAGAAAATTTATCCATTTTCATGAAAAATGAAGCTGTATTTTGACTTGAGATTTGGCGCTCTTAAAGAGGATCTTTCACCACTCCTGACATGCCTGTTTTAATAGCTTCATGCATTCCCCATGTAATAACAAGTCTGGAACATCTATTCTTATGTCTGTATGTTGTGCCATTCCTTTATTATTTGCACTAGAAGTTATGAATGAATTGCTATTTGTCTTCAGTAAAGGAACAGAGGGGAGGTGACCAGTTGGGGGTGTGTACCTGCATAGTCTGACTCTATCCAATCAGTGCTGTCATGTTCAGACTGTGCAGGTACACACCCCCAACTGGTTACATCCCCTCTGTTCCTTTACTGAAGACAAATAGCAATTCATTCATAACTTCTAGTGCAAATAATAAAGGAATGGCACAACATAGAGACATAAGAATAGAAGCTCCAGACTTGTTATTACATGGGGAATGCATGAAGCTATTAAAACAGGCATGTCAGGAGCGGTGAAAGGTCCTCTTTAAAATCCACTGCATGCGCCAACCCCTTAACGTTCTGCACGTGGCATTAAACAGTTTTTATCTTCTGACGACAAACGAAGATCTTGAAAATGACGGCGAAGTGGAAAACAATCCATATTAGAAAGTTACAGAACTTTTCATCATACAATTTCAAAGTCGGTGGAAAAACCTAAAAGTCCTTGAGAAAATTTTTTTTTCTTTTTCATCTGTGACACCTCCCATGCATTTTTCATAAAATATAGGTTTTATGACAGTAAGCTCAATACCGGAGAGTGCGGTGTGCTTACATATCAGACCGATAAGGTGGGGTTCTTTACGTAAAACAGTGAGGCCCTGTACTAACTCCCTGGTGGACCGTAACAGGTGCCAACTCGGCACGCCAATTATCAGCACTACTATTACTACACATAGCAAAGGTCACATATCACTAGGACTAAAGAACTTGGGGCAAAAAGATCAGCAAGAACCTGGATGTATAAGAGTATGCATTTAAAAAAATCTTCTCCGTGAGTCCACATGGGGTGGGTGTGGGGTCTGTTATGGTACCTCACGGTGCATTACCACTTCGTGTTATTAACCACCACTGTCTTGTTACATTGATTTATTCAATTGATGAAATGAACAAAGAAGCATCCGTAGACCACATCTAATCTGAATAGTCAGCGGTTATAAGTTCTCTCTGCCCTCTGTACTGGTACCAGCCCCGTCCTGCCATTCATCCTATTACTCCCAGTTTGTATCACTTGTTTTTTCTGCTTTGATTGTTTCGCTCACCCATCGTCTTTTCAAAGCAATGGATGCAAACAACACACATCCACTACCAACAGAGGCCACTTGGTGGCGCTGTTGTATTTCCTATTTTCCTATGCAAGTCTTTTGGCCAGAACAACTCTTTCTCGCTTCCCTATGAGCACAGTACTTCATGTCTTGCTGGACCTATAGAACAGTCATTAAATCATTGGACCTTTATATTAATGCAGTAAATTACACCGGTTCTATATTATCCGATGTTAAGGAAGACTTCCGCCAGTCTTAGGGAGATGATAATATTCATATCTTGCATGAGCTGTGAATAGTCATTTCTATAGGGTATGCCCATCTAAATGTGCAGTCGTGGCTCAGTCGTTGCATACAAAGTCCTGTTTGGGCTTAGGGAGCCATATGGCCATGGGGCAGCCATATAGTTAGATGCAGTATACAATGGCTGTGTCACTAAAGGGGCAGTCAGGTTTGTAATGAATGTGGAGGAGCTCTGCGGTCGTCTCTTAGTGTACTTGCACTTATATGAGCCCATTGGGCTTTCATAGGTATTATAGGGTTAATAGGGAACGGTAAATTCCCTTAGCGCCATATGCAGGTGTAGAGGCAGGAGACTGATACGTTTTACATGAACACCTGATCATATGGGATATTGATCCATGCAGCATACTGTATGTGAAGTATTGTATGGCAGTATGAGTGGTAGTATTATATGCAGTATTGTACAGCAGTATTATTATGGCATTGCCTATTGCATGGCAGTATTATTATGGCACTGTATAGCAGTATTATATTAAGTATCGTATGGCAGTATTAATATGGCACTGTATAGCAGTATTATATTAAGTATTGTATGGTAGTATTAATATAACACTGTATGGCAGCATTAAGTATAATATGTCAATTAGATTATGGCACTGTATGGCAATATTATTTTAAATATTACATGGCAGTAATATTTTGGCACTGTAAAGCGGTATTATTTTAATTATTACATTGTGGCATTTTAGTTATTTTACGGCAGTATTATTATAGCACAATATGGAAGTATTGTACGGCAGTATTATTACGACACTGCATGGTAGTATTATTTTAAGTATCCCATGGCAGTTTTATAATGGCACTGAATGGCAATATTATTTTAAGCAGTGGCGTAACTGGAAATGACTGGGCCCCACAGAAAATTTTTGAATGGGGCCCTTCCATCCCAGCAACTTCTTCACAACCCCTCACTCCTATGGTTGGTCAGACGATGCCCAACACCCGCTCCATATGTTTACTACAGTATCACTGTATATCATGTCATTGTCAATAATACTGTTGAGGGGCCCTGACAATGAAATCTTTTAGTCCTTCTCCTGAGTGGGCCCCTTCTGAGTTCGGTCCCCAAACCAGTCGCTTCCTCTGCTTCCCCTATAGCTACGCCCCTGATTTTAAGTATTACATGGCAGTATTATTATGGCACTCTATGGCAGTATTATTTTAAGTATTGTACGGCAGTATTATTATGACACTGTATGGCGGCATTAAGTATTATATGTTAGTATGATTATGGCACTGTATGGCAATATTATTGTACATATCGTACAGAAGTGTTATTAAGGCACTGTATCACAGTATTAATTTAGGTATTACATTGCGGTATTATTTTAGCTATTTTATGGCAGTATTATTATGGCACTATATGGCAGTATTATTTTAAGTATTATTCAGCAGTATTATTATGGCACTATATAGCAGTATTATTTTAAGTATTGTACAGCAGTGTTATTATGGCACTGTATGGCAGTATTATTTTAAGTATTATTCAGCAGTATTATTATGGCACTATATGGCAGTATTATTTTAAGTATTGTACAGCAGTGTTATTATGGCACTGTATGATAATATTTATTTGATTTATTTTAATGACTTACAGTAATATGCCAACATATTCAGCAGCACTTTACAGACATTATCATTGATCGCTGTGCCCAGTGGGGCTCAAAGTATGTCTTTGGAGTGAATGATGATACTGGAGTACCCGGGTAAGACCCAGGCAAAAACGTTGTTCTGGCATTGTATTGCAGTATTATTTTAAGTATTGGATGTACTATTATTATGGCATTGTATGGCAGTATAATTTTAGGTATTGCATGGCAGTATTATTTTAAATATTGTACAGCAGTATTATTGTGGCTATTTTAAGTACTGTATGGCAGTATTATTATGGCATTGTATGACGGTATTATTTGGATACCTTACAGCATTATCATTAGGTTACATCATTATTACAGTATTATTTGCATTGCAATGTTATGAGGACAACGCATGGTGGTATTATTTAGGTCCGACACTAATATGTGTGACCGAATAGTACTGTTCCATTGGCACTAGGAGAAGCAGTGTATATGGACACTATGGGCGGCATCAATATATAAGAGCAATGGCCAGAATTATTATATTGGCACTATACATCTAAAAAACAAAGATATAGCCGGATGGGCAGGGAAGCCCCAATGGTTTCTTCTTCTTGCCCGAACACAACTTTGAAGATTCACTTCACCAGCATTTGGTCGGCGTCGTGCTGCCTTTGGATAAGATAATGGAGGTTTAGAGGTTCAATTGTTTTACAGATATCGGTTCAGACTCCATTGTCTTATATGAGGACAATATGTAACAGCAAAGAACGGGGATGAAAAAGCAGTTATTCTTTTCAGTGCAAATACATAATAAATGTCTCTACTGCATAGAAAAATGGTGGGAAAAAAAAGTGTGCTATCGTTTTTGCATTTGTCTTCTAATGGATCAACATAGATGATGGTTGGGCATATTGGAGGTCTGCGATGAGATAATTGTGAATAAAACAATATCTGTCATATGAGGATAAACTCCTGAGAGCTCTTACAACTCTGGAACCAGTTAAAGAGGAGGGGGTTTTGTATCCTGCACTAGGGTTCAGCTGAAAATGACCTTTGGGTGGAGCACCACAATAGGGCCCAGCTAAAAAGGATATTTGGGTGGATCATTGCACTGGTGTCTATCTGAAAAGAATATTTGGGTGGAGTATTACACTGGTGTTTCTCTAAAAAGGACATTTGGGTGGAGCATTGCACTTTGGTCCAGCTGAAATAAGACATTTGGGTCGACCATTCACTAAGGTCTTGCAGAAAAGGACATTTGAGTGGAGTATTGCAATGAGGTACAGCTGAAGAGGACATTTGAGTGTAGCATTCACTGGGTTCCAGCTAAAAAGGACATTTAGGTGGAGCATTGTACTGGGGTCCAGCTTAAAGGGTTTCTGTCACCAGTTTTCTCTGTATGAATCAGGCTGACATTAGAGATGTCCTAATGTCACCTGATTTCAGATATATATCTGTTTTATTTACTGGTGCCCCCATTTTTATATAAAATGAACTTTTATTTTATGCTAATAAGGCCTCTAGGTGCAAGGGGCGTTACCCCTGCTCCTAGAGGCTCTGTTGATTGAGCAAATTATAAAACTGAAACCTTTATTGACTGAAGAGCTCATAGCAGTAAAAATTCTACACGTTTCTGGCTTCACTTGCCCTTTCAAAGCATACTAGTGTAGCCCGAAACGCGTAGCTGTGTGCTCTTCAGTCAAAAAACATTCTGGTTTTATGATTTACTGCGGTGCTGGACTTTATAATTGTTTGCTGTGGAGTTCCAACTCTCTGGGACACGGATGCTGGAAGGTGAGCTGATGGAGGGTGAAGACCTGTTTGTATGCAGGTAGAGCATAACCTCTCAGCCACGTCATATTAAGCCTTCTAAATTCCAGTTCCAGGAGGTGTACACTGTATGTTGGACAATTTTAAAGTATAGACTTAGAAAATCTAAATTCATTTTTTGTCAGAAGAGACACTCATCCTGTGAGAGGTTCTGTATAGTCCATACATTTCATTCCATGTCTGCTTCATGAGACACCAGTTACACCCGGGGACCATTACTGGTGAGTCTACTCTGTGGTCCAACATGACTAAAAACTGAGATTGCTTCCAAAAATACCCTGGAATGTTAATATATTCCAAATGCCGAGCATTGGAGCCTCAACTGCGAACTAGCAGGGAGTAAGATTATGTTAAGACGCCCGGCCAAGTTTTAGTAGAGAATGGTGTCTATGAAGGAACATACAAAGTTGGGAGCCTTGATGATCACGATAGAGTTGAAAACTCAAGTCAAGTCTGGTGACATCATCGGGATAATGAAGAGATCAGCAGTTCTGCTGCCGCTTTTCTCCCACCAAGGCAACTCCACTAGAAAGTCTACAAAAGCAGATTTTCCAAAAAGTGTTATATATGTTATGTATAGACCATATGGGATAGATTCTTAAAGGGGTTCCTCACTTTAGACCGCTTTTGTTAGAATGGTCCTCCAGTTTATCTCAGAAGGTCCCAGCTGTGGAACCGTCAAGTCTGATCACAAAGTTTTTCACTTCTGGGGGCTCCAGAGATAAACTGTGACCTGTAGAGGGACATGACAAAGAGTGTTCAATTTATCTGCAGCGCCACCACCAGGAACATGATGCATTACACAGCTTCCAAGTGAAAGTAATGGGCTGTCCATGTAATGTTCATGTGCTGGGTCCTCCAGAGAAAGAGAGACACTCTTTGTTTTCACTATAGATAAGGACTCCAAATCCCATAATAGGACGTGAAAATGAGTTTTGGAAACCAGACAACCCCTTAAAGGGGTTCTCCGGGAATTAAGAAAATGAAAATACTTAAATATTACTTTATAATAAATATATTCCCAAATACCTTTCAGTAGTTATAATGGCTCATGTTGTCTAGGAAGCAATCATTAGGAAAAACAAAATGGCCGCCGTCCTATTAGTGCACACAGAACCTGTCCTAATCACACAGGAGGAGAAGTTACTTCACAGCACTGAGGTAAAGAGCTGCCTCATCCTCCTCTCTGCTCTGCTCGTCAGGGATTATGATCCTGAATACAGATGATCAGATCTTCAGCTGAATCTCTGCAGGAATGAAGCTCATGAGGAGACATGAAGTACAGAGAGGAGGTGAGGATGTGGCTGATGAGCAGCAGCTCTTATATGCAGTTTCCATTACCACAGTCTGTCCTGTCCGTCCTCTCTGTCCTTCATGTCTCTTAATGAACTCCATTCCTACAGAGAATCCGCTAAATATCATATTAAACTGTATTCAGGATCATAATCCCTGACAAGCAGAGCAGAGAGGAGGATGAGGCAGCTCTTTACCTCAGTGTTGTGAAGTAACTTGTCCTCCTGTGTGATTAGGACAGGTTCTGTGTGTACTAATTGGACGGCGGCCATTTTGTTTCTCCTAATGATTGCTCCCCAGACAACATGAGCCATTATAACTAATGAAAGGTATTTGGGAATATGTTTATAATAAAGTAATATTTATGTATTTAAATGTTCTTAATTCCTGGAGAACCCCTTTAAGGTTGGAAAAAAGTACAAGCCATGACATATTGTTTGTGTAATGGATCCTTCCTCCATATAGGCTGCTGTGTGCATGGGATATCCATGCAAAGCTGAACATAACTGTCGGCCAACAGCTATCTCTCCCGATCCCTCCAGTCATGTGTATGTGTAACAGTATATCATCAGAGACGTTGAGACTCTGTTTTCTGGGGCAGATTAGTGAAGACATATTCATACAGTTGCTGTTGAACTCAATGTTAAATCTGTCTTCAGGAATCTCCCTCTAGTGGTGGCCGCAGGCAGCTAGAATTCTATCTTTTCACAAACTCCTGTGCAGTTTTACTGCCTCAAAGGTTTCAAGCCCAGCAGCCTGAGGCAGATGAAGCTAAACAGTGAGGACAGGAGACAGAGGCTCCCATGCCCCACAATGAACTGCCACCCCCATCTTACCTCATGGCAGAAGTAGCCCTGATCATCAGGGATGCTGAGATTCTGTTTTCTGGGGCAACTTACTGAAGACAAAGTCATACAATGCCATTAAACTTAACTCATAAATAAATCTTCAAGGATGTCCTCCTAGTGGTGGCTTCAGAAAGCTAGAATTTTATCATTTCACACATGACTTCCTGCACCGTTCTACTGTATCCTGGGCTTCAGACATAGTTGCCTGGGGCCTATGAGGCATAACAGTGGCTCCTGTGACCCACCATAAAGTGGCAGACCCCTTAGACGCAGATTGGCTGCTGTTTGAGGAGAGATGTTCATCTCGCTTCATGGCAGGAGCGGTCCTGATCATCAGGGATGTTGAGACTTTGTTTTCTGAGGCAGCTTACTGAGCAAAAATTCATTCAGTTTCCATAGAACTCATTGATAATTCTGTCTTCAGTAAGCTCCCTCTAGTGGAGGCTGCAGGCAGCTAGAATTATACCATTTCACGCTATGTCTTTGAAGACGGGGATTTGGAGCCCTGGATTAGAGAAATGAATCTAAGGCTACATTATGAGGATTAAGAGCACAGAATTTTGAGTCTAATAATGAAATGTGATCAAGCGTGGACTATCACTTTAAGTTTCTCTGAAAATCATAGTGCCCCTTGTGTTTTCTTACAGACGGTTACATAGACGGAACTTATCCTAGTGACGTCAGCTGAGAGCCATTGTCTGTGAGTCATGAAGTGACTCATGGGAACATTTATCTCCAGTGACTGCGCCGTACGGGAACCTTTAACTGCTCTTCATATTAGGGTTTGGAAAGACATACAAATCTGTGAAGCTCCTGCAAATAGCAAAGGTTACATCAGGATTGTGTCACACCTTCCATTGTGCATTGAAAGGGTCACCTAACCTAATACCATGTGTTGTTGGAAGAAATCTATTGCTCCCTGTTATCAGCCATTTCAGGCAGATGGCAAGAAGTTAAAGGGGTTGCCTTTTCTAGGACATTCATGGCATATTGCTAAGCTATGCCGTAAATTTCAGATAGGTGCAAGTCCCACCTCTGGGACCCACTCCTGTCTCTAGAATGGGGCCCTGAAGTGAAGGGAAAGCGTGCATACGTGATCACTCTCCACCCAACGCTATGGGTCTCCTGAAAATAGCCAAGCTCACTGTTGTTCTGTGATGTGAGCCTCTGTCTGGGTTTTCGGACACTTTTGATGGCAAGCATAGTGCCACATGGAGTGCTGGTCTTGCTGTCAAAATGATGGATTCCTCGATGGATCCTTTTTGTGATGGATCTGTGACATTTCTACCTTGTAAATGAACGACATAGCCATAGGCTGCCTCAAATGGCTCACAACCCATGGCTGCATCAGCACTGTGCTGACATAAGCAACACATAGCATCTGTATTCCCCATCTAAATGGGGTGTCTTGTTTGGAAAACCCATTTTCAACTACTCTATTCTGAGATAGTCCCATTCAGGAAACTTCTCTGTGGCCACAAAGGTCTCTGGAGTCCTCAACACCTCCACAGGTTTCACAGACAACCCATTGATTTTAATTGGGGACTGTGCAATGCTTCATGCGTCCTGTGGTGGTGCTGTAGGGATTCCTTTACAGATCACAACTGATCGCCAGGGATCGCAGCAGCAGGACACTCCGTGATCATCTTATTGTTGACCCTGAGGCAAGTGATGGCATCTTGGGATTTGTAGTTTTACCACAGCTGGAGTGCCAAGGTTAGCCATCACTGCCCTAGGAGGTCCTATTACAGAATTTGCCTTGGGGCCCCGCAGCTTTAAGTTACTCCTCTGTTCTCATGTCATGTAGCCATTGCTTCTCTGTAATGCTGCCCTTAGTTCTGCATTCAGAGCTGGTTATAATGGCGAGCGAGACAAAATGCAGAGCCACTTTCCGGGAACTGTGCATTTCCATATCTAATGGCTGGACAGCTGCCAGCAGGCTTTCAGAAGGCTTCATGGGAAAAGGATCCTGTACATCTCTTCCATGCGGTATGATCACTGCCGTAGTCGGCTGAGCCGGTCTAGAATTGGAATGCAGATGAGCACAGCCTTCGGAAATTAAGCCTCACCTCTGTCAGGAGACCAAATCACAGCTTGGCTCAAATACCTTCATTTCCTCACACATCGTCCAGGATCCGCACCGACAAACGCATCACATCAAGGACATGTAGACATTTAGCCCGTCCCTGGTGAAGACACGTTCCATAATAATGTCCATCTTAAAATTCTGACCTCAAGGACAGGTCTGCCTGGTTCCCTGTTCCTGGCAGTTGCATATGACACAAGTGGCTATTCCACCACCAAATGCGTATGATCAGTGGGAGTCCCATTGGTTGAAAATATGTTTATAGTGGAAAGTCCATTCAATTTCATTTTTAATGACCCCAGACTTGGGAACTTGGGTTTTGCACCTTTCCCCATGTGGGGAAAAGAAAGATCTCCCATCTGTAGACCACAAAATGACCCATAGAAAGGTATAAAATAACATTATAATGTAAATGATATATACAGTAAAATTCTCTTAAAGGAGTTGTGCCACAATTTAAACTTGTGCCCTAGAGACAGGGTAAGGGATAAGGCACTGATCCTTGGAGATCTAGCCACCAAGAGTGTTGCACTTGGCTTTTCTTAGGTTGCACTACAGAGGTACACAGTTGAGTCACATTGTTCGTTGGCAGTGTCTTCCACATGGATGAGTGGCCCAGAGAATGCGAGGAAAACTGCCCCAGACCATAACGCTGCCCCCACCGGCTTGTATTCTTTCAGCAATGGTTGCAGGGTATTTGTTCCCTGATGTTTCTTGCTTGACACGCCAACCTCCATTCTTCCCCTGAGTGTGACTCATTAGAGAAGACAACCCTCTGCCAATCAGCGGAGGTCCAGTTCCGATACTGCCACAAAAACCGAAGCCTTTTCTGCCTTTGCAACTCTGTTAGCAGAGGTGCAGAGACCGTCCGTCTGCTCTGGAGCCCCATACCCAGCAGGGTTCTCGGAACTGTTGTGTTAGACACACGTCTGGTGGCGCCTGGTTCATTTTTTGGGGGGAGCTGCTCCCCTGTAAAATATCGGTTCACCGTCACACACATTCATAACCGATGTTCACCTCGCACATCAATGGCACGTTGCAGATTGTCGCTTATTCACAAAAGAGCCACCCTCAGCCCGAAAGCCAATAATCATCCCTTTTTGCCGTTCTGATAAATCGTCCCTTTTACCCATGACAGCAGCAAGGGATATGTGTGCAGATAGCCTATCACACACCTTATATACCCATCGAGACAGCTCACCACACCTTATATACCCACTGAGCCAGCTGACCACACTTATATACCCACTGAGACAGCTCAACAAACCTTATATACCCACTGAGCCAGCTCACCACACCTTATATACCCACTGAGCCAGCTCACCACACCTTATATACCTACTGAGCCAGCTCACCACACCTTATATACCCACTGAGCCAGCTCACCACACCTTATATACCCACTGAGCCAGCTCACCACACCTTATATACCCACTGAGCCAGCTCACCACACCTTATATACCCACTGAGCCAGCTCACCACACCTTATATACCCACTGAGCCAGCTCACCACACCATATATACCCACTGAGCCAGCTCACCACACCTTATATACCCACTGAGCCAGCTCACCACACCTTATATACCCACCAAGCCAGCTCGCCACAAGTGACGTCCTTCATGAGCTACACGCTGCCAGCATCAAAAGTAGGAGGTGGTCAGAATAATGTGACTCGAATGTGTATATGGAGCACCAGTGTGCATGCTTGCTCCATGCGTACGACCACCATATGACAGTGGTTGACTTTTCTGACATTTTTACTCTACTACGGCTTGCAGCCGAGTAAATGCTCCCCAAACTCTCCAAGTTACGTCAGAAAAGATGTCTGCTGGCAATCAGGGGGTGAATCATCAGTCCGGTATTGGGACCACCCTTGTGGCACTTGCCCTCAAATTTGCCTATTTTCTTCACCACTGGGTCCAGTAAAGTGCTGGGAGTGGTTTAGTTGGGGTAAATCATAAATCCAAATAGAATGAATAATAATAGAAATGTGTGATAATCTAGTAGAGAACCATTCTTAATCAGCGCGTCAATAGGTGGATGCAGAGACCGCTGGAAGTGATACACCAGAAAAGGTTACGTAATAACGGAGAGATGAGGATTTTACCGTGACCTTTTCCTCCTAATTAGTCTTTGGTTGTAAATGTAATTAATGACGTTGATGAATGTTTTACTATTTTTTTCACTGAAAAAAATCACAACTGCTTGAAAGCTGCAAGTAGGGCCTGTAGGAAACTGCAACGTGATCATAGTAATAAAGACCTTTTATTCATATATTTTCAAGAGGAATAACAGAGGTTCAACACAACATAGTGCTCCAGAATTGCTATTTTATAGGTGCTGCATCTATACTATATATATATCTGAAAAACACTAGGAAAATCATCATTAAACCAGAGTCAGACTCGACACAGGAGTACACTAAAGAAAAAAAATATATTGCTGGCCTACTTACAATAAAACACGGCTTGATACCAGAAACTCCAAGAATATGAACATTTTTTTCATGCTTCCCAAGATACCAAAAACCTGAAAATCCAGGCAGATCGATAATCTCTTATGTTGGGCGTGTCTCCAAATGGGTGGAAGGTGTCCTTAAAGGGGTATTTCGGTTACCATAAATATAACTTATGTTTTAGACTAACTCATCATCAATCATTACCTAATATAATGTCAATTTCACATATTTACCGTTCAGTAGTTATAAAGTACTTTTCTTCCCCTGCTACCCACTGTGTTCTTCATAAGTTACCATGGCACCGACCTGCAGTTCTGAGCCTTTGTCAGGTCAGGCATGCTCAGTGTGTTGCTATCAGTTCTCTAGCTAAATGTTAGCGTGCTGCTGATTACTGAGTAGAGGGGGCGTGTCTGCACTGTGATATCAGGCAGCCAATCAGTAATCATCAACACTCATGAACAAGCAGAAACCCACAGCAGGAAATCTAGGCATTGTGGGAATTGTAGTTTTGTGAGGGAAGATCAGGAGCCATGATACTCTCAGTGTGCTGCAGGCTCACACAGGAGCTAGACAAATGGATTACAAGGTAAATTAAAACTCTGGTTATATGTACAGGTATGGGTTCTGGTTATACTGTATGTACAGGTATGGGTTCTGGTTATATGTACAGGTATGGGTTCTGGTTATATGTACAGGTATGGGTTCTGGTTATATGTATAGGTATGGGTTCTGGTTATATGTACAGGTATGGGTTCTGGTTATATGTATAGGTATGGGGTCTGGTTATATGTACAGGTATGGGCTCTGGTTATATGTATAGGTATGGGGTCTGGTTATATGGGNTACAGGTATGGGTTCTGGTTATATGTACAGGTATGGGGTCTGGTTATATGTATAGGTATGGGTTCTGGTTATATGTACAGGTATGGGCTCTGGTTATATGTATAGGTATGGGTTCTGGTTATATGTACAGGTATGGGTTCTGGTTGGGTCACAGCTTGCAGCCTTAATGCAGTTTATCAAAAATTAAGTTACGTTACCGGAATACCCCTTTAAACTCCTGGTGAGATTTACAGCCGGCTATCTTCAGGATCCGACCTAATACATAAACTGTCTGAAATAGGTCCCCTGCCAGAGGGAACCATCCTGGCTACCATGGATGTGGAATCTTTATATTCCACTATTCTACACCAGGATGGATTTAAAAGTCAGGCAGGTTTTTATGAAAAATAAAGAAATTGACACCAAATCGGTGATGTCCTACTGGGGGTGTCTGTGTCGGTGAAGAGAATGAACTCTTATTACCACAAAATAAAAGTAGAAACTAAAGATCTGCCAGTGCAGGAGCCCAGGAGGAGCTGGAGCGTAGGATGGGAGTGATAGTGGCTCTGGCTGTAGCAGTCAGTCACAGTGGCTTTCCTCACTCCGTTGCTCACTAGGGCCATTTAGTGAAAGGAGGGTGCACCCTTTCTTCCCTCGAAGCACACCCTGGTTTCTGGGGCTCCTGACTGATGGTAGTTAGGGTGCCCGTGATATTGAGTTCGGATGGGTGCAAGGCATGTGGAGTGCAATGGCCAGTGTATGGGGCAGGAATCAGTAACCAGGCCAGAGGTAGCAGAATAAACGTCTCTCTTTACTGAAGTGCAAAATAGGAGTTGTAGTACATCCAACAATAACAAATCACAGGTCCAACTGTACACAGAGCGATTCTTCCCAGATAACGATGTATGGATTTAGGTAAGAATAGAAGTTATGGTCCTCTTCCCTCTCTAATCTTTCTCAAGTCTCTTCCAGTAGAATCTATGGCAGGCAATAATACTCTTTCTATGATAGCTTTAATGTCCTCTGAAGGATACAGGGTTTTAGAGATATGACTGACTGTCTGACTGGAAGGTGTCTGAACAGTGTCCCTCACTGCAGTAAAGTCTTACCAGCTTTTGTAGCAGGTCACCTAACTGACTCCAATGCTTGGCCATGCAGATTGTAAGTTCTCTCCTTTGACTTTGTCCTTCTGTCCTTCTGTAAATAATGCAGAGATTTCTGAGTCTTTGTGGCTTTTTGGGTCTAAGAAGAGGCAGTACAAGGCACGGCTTTCTCTCTCTCTCTGAACTCCAGTCTAGGTTAGAGGCGGGCCCAGCCTCCTACAAGGGCTGAGCCAGGATTGTTAACTTCGGCTGTGCCATCCATACATAGACCACAACATCACAGACATGAAAGTCTTCATATTAAAAGAGAATTTCAAATCTAAGAAGGACGGGATAGTCTGGGACTAAAGCTCATGATTACCTATTTGACACACAGAGGAGTGCATGTATCACATGGATTTATGACCTTCTACGTCTCTTAAGGAATTTACCTACCAGACCTCCTGGGTTTTTGAAATTCATGGGCAGGATATAAAAGTTTCATACTCCGTATCTGTAACTGCTAGAACAATTTGCTGCTACAAGTGTGTTTACTACTGCACTCATATTGATCTACTTAACATCACTTCTCATCTCCGTCACTATTCCTGTGTACTGTTGTGTATGTCAGGCAGGGCGCTGAATCTCCTTAAAGAGAACAGTCCTATATGAAGACTTACTGGGAGTACTTATTGACAATGCTCTATGGGAAACAAATATGCAAAGAGGTATCTTCAAAGAAAGAGAACCATAGGTGGCTTTGGCAAGATGGTCCTCTTTCCTGGGAGATACTTCTTTCCATGTACTGTTGTGTATAAATTTGTGAATCTTCAGGTACTGTGTTATAACATACCTGACGAAGAAACCAGAGTAGTCTCGAAAGCTAGCAATGTTGTCATCTTTTTTTTGTCATCTTTTTAGCCATTAACCACTAAGGAATCTCATTTTTATTTCTTCTATGGACCCATAGTTTTACAGATCAATACAGTGTGGGCCTAAAGACTTAGATACGTACAGTATGGATCTATAGACTTACAGATACATATAGTGTGGACCTATAGACTTAGATACATTCCGTATTGATCTATAGACTTAGATAGACATAGTATGGGCCCATAGACTGACAAACATATACAGAATGGACCTACAGACTTAGAAACATTATGGAACCATACTTACAGATAGATACAGTATGGATCTATACACTTACAAATAGATACAATATGGATCTATAGACTTACAGATAGATACAGTATGGACATATAGACTTACATATAGAGTGTGAGCCCATAGACGTAGATACATACAGTATGGATCTATTAACTTACAGATACCTACAGTATGGACCCAAAGACTGACAAGTCTGTGCAGAATGGACCTATAGACTTAGAAACAATATGGAACCGTACTTACAAATAGATACAGTATGGATCTATAGACTTACATATAGATACAGTATGGACATATAGACTTACATATAGATTGTGGGCCCATAGACACAGATTCATACAGCATGGCAGGGGCGTTGCTAGGGTCTCAAAAGATCCGGGGCCCAAGCCCCAATGAATATGGCCCAATTCTCTATGTCGACCCTCGTCCCAACCCTGCTATACAGCAGCACATACCTCACATCCAGGGCCTCCCAGGTGACGTCTCCTCTGATGTAGATCTTCTCTGTCATCATCTTCTCCATTCGGCCCAGACAACTTCTCTCAGCCGCTCCTCGTCTCTGCAGAGTGTGACACACAGACATCTTAGCTTCCTGACACTTCTATCATCATTCCCCAACCTGGAGTCCCCACAGTGTTATCCTGATGCTCGCTGTGCCCCCCAAAACCTCCAAATACTATACTGAAGAAATAAAAGTGCCCCCCATAGTAATAGTCCTAGTAGTAGTAATTCCCTTATTAGTAACACTGCCCCCTACAGTGACCCCAGTACTGATAATGCTCCACAAGAGTGCTACATTAGTAGAAGAGTCCTCCAGTATTAATAATGCCCTCACAGAGCCCCCAGTAGTAATAAGGCTCCCTATTGTTCCCCCAGTGGTAATCAAGCTCTCTACTGACCCCTCAGTAGTAATAGGGCCCCCCATAGTGCTCTTAGTAGGAATAAGGAGGATCTATAAGTCTCTCTTATAAAGGCCCCAGTAGTAATAAGAACGTCTAGTGTCCCCTGGATTTATAATACTCCTACAGTGCCCCCAGTATTTATATCGCTCCCCCTACTGTTATAATGCTCGCCCTGAAGTGCCCGCTGTAGTTATCACACCATCTCTCCAGCCCCCTCCAATATACAGTCCCCATGTAAATAACATCCCTTTCTATCTACAGCCCCCTCCAAATACAGTCCCATGTAAATAACATCATTCCCACCCATAGCCGTCATCAACATACAGTCCTATGTAAATATCACTCCCTCCGACAGCGGCCTTCAACATACAGTCCCATGTAAATAACATCACTTCCTTCCCACAGCCACCTCTAACATACAGTCCCATGTAAATAACATCACTCCAGCATCCCTCTGCTTCTCCCTTCACTTACCTCTTCTGATGTAGCAGAGCTCACTGCAGCTTCTTCCCCACAATTCTCCTCTTCAGTTTAGAAGACAGGAGTTAAAAAGGACCTGTGATGATGTCACAGTCATGTGACCAGTGCAGGATTGGACGGCACTGATCACATGACCTGTGATGTCATCACATGTCCTACATATCTTGCAGTGTGTTAGATTCAATTGTACTGCCGTCCTGAGGACAGCAATACAATTGTATCTGTGTAACAGGCAGGGCATTCGGGGCCTGGGAGAAAACATCAGGGGCCCAGACCCCGAATGTTTTAGCCTAGCAACGCCCCTGCAGTATGGATCTATATACTTACAGATAGCTACAGTATGGACCCAAAGACTGACAAGCCTATACAGAATGGACCTATAGACCTAGAAACAATATCGTCCCATACTTACAAATAAATACAGTAAGGGCATATGGACTTACTGAGAGATACAATATGGACATATAGATTTACATATAGATACAGTATGGGGCTATAGACTAAGAGATAATATGGACATATTGGCTTACATATCTAAATATATACAGTTACTTAGTAACATAGTTTGTAAGGCTGGAAAAAAAGCCATCTGTCCACCCGGTTCGGCCTGTTATCCTGCAAGTTTATCCAGAAGAAGGAAAAAACCCTGTGAGGTAGAAGTCAATTTTCCCCCACTTTAGGGGAATCAGAATAGCTTCTGGATTAACTACCCATCTCTAGTAACCATCACCACCTCCTCAGGCAGAGAGTTCCATACTCTCACTGCTCTTACTGCAAAGAATCCTTTTCTATGTTTGTATATGCCAGTATGGGCCTATAGACTTACATATAGATGCAGTTTTGGTCCATAGGCTTACATATAGATACAATATGGATCTTTGGACTTACTGATAGATACATTTTGGGTCTATAGACGTAGATAGATAAAGTATGGGCCCCTAGACTTACAGTTAGATACAGTATATGCCTATAGACTTATATTTAAACCTATACTTAAATTGAGATAAATCACGGGTCCATAGGCTTACATATATAATAGGTACAGTAGGGGCCCATAGACTTACATATAGATATAATATGGACCTGTGGACTTACTGATAGATATAGTATGGGTATATAGAAGTAGATAGATACAGTATGGGCCCCTAGACTTACAATTAGATATAGGATGGGCCTATAGACTTAAAAGGAATATGGACCCATACTTACATTTAGATACAGTACGGGTTCATAGGTTTACATATACAGTAGGTACAGTATGTATGCAGACAGATACAGTAAGGGCCCATAGATACTAATTGGTACAGTTCTGTATACACTTACAAAAATATACAGATTAGGCCTATATAACAAAAATATGAAGTGTAGGCCCATAAACTTACAATACCGTGGATTACATTAATAAAGTTCTATCCTTCAAAAATGAAGCATCATGGGAAGTGTAGTTCTGTCGGATTTGTGGCTTCCTTGCTTCAGGACAGTCGCCCCGTTGTGTTAACAACGGTTCATTCTTTGACCCGTCATAGCACGTTTACAAAATCTCTTTCTTTTCCCATGAACAATGCCTTAGCTGTGCCCATGACTCCTCCATCTGCACTTAAAGCATAAAATGGGTTATAAGCTAAAGCTTAAGAAGCAGGTAATGCTTAGACAAGTTAGGACAGCTCTTTCATGTGCGGTGGCCAGTGATCCCTGGCTTTCTGAGGCATTGCTTCAGTTCATCAAGGCCCCTGGGAATGCTTTGCACGTCAAAGAGTTCCAGGATGAAAGGAGATTTGCAGGAACTTGCAGCTTTTCTCCAGCCCAACACAGCTCCTTTCAACAGCCAGGTTTCAGTTTTGATGTCAGGTATAGAACCCGCTCTGTCTACTCGGTCAGATTTGATGTGACAAACATGAAAAGATGAGGAAGCTTTTTAGAGGGAGCCATAAACAAAATAAGCACGCCATTCGGTAACGGAGAAATAGGAGGCTTACATTAAGCATCATTTATGTCTTAGAATGGGAGAGTAGATGTTCCATCTACATCCCCGGATGCAAGGATAAGGTCGAGAGAGAAGGAAGAGGAGCAACTTGATGGATCATTTACATATGGAACAATCAAGGCGTGAAGAACATGTAGGCTTCACACAAAGCAGTTTACGGAAACTTGTAGAACATAATTTCATAGATGGGAATACACTGATGGAGGCTTTGAGCTAGAATCTTCCGTTTTCAGAACAAAAGGGGATATGGCACTGGTAGGCAAGGCCCTTCAGCTCTGGTCACACCTACGAAATCAACCAGGGATGGGCAAAATGTTAAGGATTTGGTTATGGTAGTCCAAGAGTGTGTTGGTTTTGAAATGACACAAGGGTTGTGAACATACATGGAATTCCCCTTTAAATGATTATGTTCATGGACAGAGATGACTTTTTGACTTATCAGTTGCCCACTCTTCTACCTTTAGAAGCATCCCTGGATAGTAGATGTTCTACTTGGGCTCCTGAACATCCACTTCTGACTACCTCTTTCTCACACAGCCTGCTCGCCATGGTCCTCCCTATCACACAGCCTGTTCCCCATGCCTTCCTCTTTTACATTGCTCCCCATGCCCCTCTCACAGACTGCTCCCCATGGACTACTTTTCCACAGTCTGCTCTCATTGCCCTTTTTCTCATACAGACTTCTCCCCATGCCTCCTCCCACAGACTGCTCCCTATAGTCCCCTCTCTCACATACTGCTCCCTATTGTTTACGCCCATGCTACTCCCTACCACTCCCCCCATTCCCACATACTGCACCTCATGGTGACTACCTGTCTTCCAACAAATGCTCCCGCTCCTCCTTCTTGGTCCCTTATAGTTGCATTTTTGCAGTGAATTGCACAATATTGCAGCAACTACCACAAACCACAATTTTGCTGCACTACCCATAGAAAAGCATTATTTGTGCAAAATTACTGAAAAACCATCGATAATTGATTGCGATCTGAGTGTTTCTATGTAAATTGGAGCAAAATTGTGGCTTTTTAGAAGAGGATGGTGTGACTAGCCCATCGGCAGTCTCTCCATTAGGGCAGTCAGTCTGGAAGGAGAAAAAAAAATACCATGCACTTCAGTCTTTGGCGGCAATGCCCAGCAATTTAATAGGGGGTCCCTTTTGATCTTTGCTATTTATACAGTATACATACTGCAAGGAGATTCCCAAGTCACTGGACTGAAATCTTTACGTATATGGAATCTCATTGGCAGGTGCAGCAGCCAGCAGGCATCTTCTTTCTTCTTCTGATACCATCAGTGGTGTAGCTGCTTGTGGATTACAATCAAGCTGTAATGGAAAGCATCTCTCAGCCATTCATTGATTTTTCAGTGGTGGGGTGGGGGGCTTGTGCTTGTATACAGCAGCCAACCTGAAGAAGCCCAGCTGCAGTGTAACAAAAGATGAAGGAGGAGCAGCATCCTGAACCTCGGAGGAGACAGAAGATGGATTTCAAACTCTCAAACAACCATCATACCATAGCTCTGCCATGATAGAGGAGACCTAAAACTAGCATTGTTTAGAATAAATAGTGGAGGGGCATTTCTACATAGTCACTTTGACCAACGTATCTGAGGGAATAATGTGGTGGAAGATCTGTTATAATAATAGTCAACCAGTGGATCTAAGCAATATCCAACCATTAGACTTTCCATTATTTTCCAGATTGTGTTGTCCCCCTCCCGAAGATCTCTGCCCTATCTTCCCCTTCTCCCTCAGCCCATTACTGTCTAACCTACTGACCTTGTCTACGACATCTGATTGTCCATTCCTAATGCTAACCCGTTCTTTCACCTCCTGTCAGGGTTGTACGTGGTTCAGCTGAGCGGAGCCTTCACTTCATCATTTCCACAGGGAATCTTAGAAGTAGGAGATGAAATCTTGGAGATAAATAGGCTACAAGCAAAGGACCTACGTTTGGATGAAATCTACACCCTCCTGGAAGAAAGCAGCTGTGTCCTCCTCAGAGTGTCCCGGAACATCTCCTCATCTTCATAGGGTCTAGTTCTTCAGATAACGTGATGTCTGCTCCATGTCATATTTTAAACACATTGAAATAGAACAAAAATTATAAATTATATAAAATATATGTATATACGATCATAACCAGAGCCAAAGTGCCCCCATCACATCCATAGCCTTACATCACATTGCTCCCCACATAGTGCCCCATCACATCTCTGTCCCCCCATCACAGTCACAATGTCTCACCTCAACCAGCTTCCCTGCAGCAATACCCCAAAGGTGCCCCTACACACCACAGTACCCACATTATAGTTCTTCCATCACAACCACAGAATCTCTTTTACAGACACGGTGCAGCCTTGACATCCACAGTGCCACATCACACCATAGTGCCAGCATCATATCACGGTGCCCCGTCACACCATAGTGCCAGCATCATATCACAGTGCCCCATCACACCATAGTGCCAGCATCATAGCACAGTGCCCCGTCACACCATAGTGCCAGCATCATAGCACAGTGCCCCATCACACCATAGTGCCAGCATCATAGCACAGTGCCCCATCACACCATAGTGCCAGCATCATAGCACAGTGCCCCATCACACCATAGTGCCAGCATCATAGAACAGTGCCCCATCACACCATAGTGCCGGCATCATAGCACAATGCCCCATCACTGCCATAGTGTCCTATCACAGCTGCCGTGCCCCAAGCCAAACCACATGGCCTCCATTACAACTAGACTCCAACACATACACACACATACCCGCCTTCTCCATATGTTTGAGCTGCCAGCTGGTGGCCACCTACATGTCACTTACCTTAGATCAGTACAGGGTAGAAACAGTCTACGATTGGTAGAAGAGTGACGGTTAACCCTCTTGTTCAGGTTATGACAATTTTTTTTCTTGTAAATTGCAAATTCCATAATTTTTGGTGGCATAACAGCGAAAAAGTTTGTTTTTGGGTGCAAGAGTAAGTTGCACTTTTTATGTATCATTATGAGATATATATATGTGTGTGTTATTTATATTACAGCAATTCGCTAAAAATTTAATAAATATATGTACAGGTTATTACAATATATTTTATCGCCCTTTGTTTATTATTGTACTGGCAACATATGTCCAATAAAACGTTTTTTTATTACACAAATTGTGTGTTCTTTTATTTGACTTTTCCTTTATTTTTTTATATCATTTTATATATATTTTTTCTATATTTAATTATATTTTCTTTCTTTATTTATTTTTTTACATATAAGAAGTTGTCTCATGAAGGGATCAGGTTAGTTACAGCCAACCATACAGTTCACCTGCAGCAACAACAGTCTATCTTCTGACATGTCGTAGGAAGGTGTCAGAAGCGGGCTATGATAGTCATCTTCCTTCAGCCACTCGTCTTCAGCCAAAAGAGACAATGTATGGTCATTATAGTCTCTCTGGAGCCCACATTACCTGATTTCCATGCAGAGGAGTAATAATAGGGGGTGCAGAGGTAACATTCATACCTGGGCCCTGGTGCCTGACAGTGTGACATAACCAGAAGGGTAAGAATATATTGCACATCCCAAGGCCGCAAATTAGCTGCTGGAGTAAAAGCTTTAATAAGTGACATGACTGCCTTCCACTATATAGATCTGTCATAGGAATTCACACGTCGTAATGATCATAGGCCTAGCGTTTCCAGGCTTAGTGTGTGTCTAGAAGTGTGTGTCTTGAATGTTAATGAAGTCTACATAGGAATCAAGAGACATTTTAGTAAAAGATGTAAAAAATGTGTGCAAAAGAGAAAAAAAGGGGATTAGCTTGTATAAAATCAACCAATAAAGTTACAACTATTAATTTATGAATTTGATGGGTCAATGATTCCTATCCACTCACTCAGACATTAATGTTGAGCGACTGTACATTTTCGGCTACTTCTCTTCTACAGGATAAAGCTATAGGTTTGGGACCTACAGTATAACATGACTAATGGGCTGAAAAGGAATAATAACGTACAACTAAAATAGAGGTTGTACTTACAGGCTGCTCACTGTGACACATAGTCTCATTTTGGGAACAAAAATCAGCAGATCTGGAGTCTTTTTTAGTTCAGCATAGCATTTCTTTTTTCTGATGAACTCTGGTACCTGCTTGGACGACATACCAAAAAGCAACATTAGTCATTCTAACATTCTGACCGATCCTCATCATAGTCCTCACCTGTATGACCCCACTAGTAGGGATGCCACTGTTACACACCAAGTTACACAGTTTTAAAAAATGGATTAAAATTATTTGCGAGGTAGCCAGCAACTCATTAAGATCTTGGGACATTTTGACGCTATAGATGAGGATAGTCTTTTGTGTATATGAGGCTTTAGTATAGAATTTCAGCTACTAATGAGAGACTGAAGATAAAATAATTGCACGCGTCACAGTGTAATTTTATTATTATTAGTAGTAGTAATTAAAAAAAATATATTTTTGCTTTGCAGTATATATAGTTTTAATTATCACTTTACTGGCACAGCAATGGGGGGCAAAATTCACCCAAGTTTTACTAATTCATATATAGAATGCATTATATAATAAAAAACACTTTCAAAAAACCTCTGTTACTACATAAAGGGGTATTAATGACTGTTTTACCTTGGATGTCCCCATCCAATTGTATTAGATGCCCTAAATTTAAATTGTAGCACTGTTGCCAGGTAAATCTTAATGGGAATGTGTCATTAGAAAATGACCTACTATTTAAATCATGCTTTTATGTTAAACATAGTTTGGTGATGTTATTTTTAATTTTCCTATTCAATATCTATATAACTAAAAAAACTAAAATCCTGCAGCATTTGCTTTGACCGCTAAGTCTAATAAGAAATGCCACTTCTTGATCTGTACAGATCACTTTACTGCAGTTATCTGTTTATCATTATAGGCAGGATTAGAATGACAGATATCACCTCTGTATAGATAACACAGGATCCACCATTCGCAATAGGTAACATCACTCCCTCCTGACCTCTGCATAGGTTACATTCCTAGAAAACTCTCCCATAGAAGTCAATGAGGTTCCCTCCTGTCTATTGTGTCTATGGTATATTAGGCTGCTATAAAGCATAAATGAAAATGCTATGAAGAACATCTCAGGCAATATGACCACCCCTATAGTCATGTTCAGGAAATAGAATAAAAAAGGGTGCAATCAGAAAAGAAAAACATTAGAAAAAAAGGCTATAAGACTATCTGGTTTTAACTGGCAGAAAAAAAAATTGTGACACATTCCCTAGGTCAACTTTTTTATTTTTAGCAAGGATGGGCCTTGTCTACATGAATTGTGGTCCAGTGACTTAATATGGGGGGTTATCCCATTATTAATGTAAAAAATGAAAATCAGACATCATATAATACATGACAGTCTCTTACTAAAGCTAGAACCAGCCCTGTACCTCACATGGATCCACACAACTTCCCATTCATTGCTCTTCTAGATATCAGATGACAGCTCAAGGGGAGTGTCCTTTCTGCTGCAGCTCAGAGGGTGTGTCTTTCTTTGGTAGCTCTGCCCCTATCACAGCTCAGGAGGCAGTTGAAGGATGAAACTGAGCATGTGCGGCCTTCTCAGTGAGCCGGACAAAGAAATAAGAATAAAACAAACATCGGGTGGCGCTATACAGATACATTTTATTGAATAACTCGGTAGCTATACTAAATGTTTAATCACATAAAATTACAAAGAGTATTAAGATCCAGGTGCTGGTTTGAAAAACGGTAGAATATTGTTTCATGGGACAACCCCTTTAAGTGCTCCAGCATTCCCAGATACATGGACCCGCTGTCCTCTCCCTCTTTCCAGCAGGTCCGGGAGTTGCTCTGCCCCTCAACGCAGGCTGCGGCCTGCCTCTTATCGGCAAGGCCTCTCTTCCTCTGCTTAAGGGTGTCCACTCTCCCATCAACTCTGAAAGGGCCATGATGCGTGCACCCTAATCCACCTCAGCCAATGGCTGGTCACCTTGGGGTATTTAAGGCACCTTCCTCTATGGGCAATTTGCCTGAGCAATAAGTTGTCTAGCTTGCTAGTTCCCTGCAAAGGTGCCTCATAGTTCTGTCTGTTGCCCATGTACCAACTTCTGCTTGTTTTCCAGATTTCACCCCACACTACCTGACCTGACCTCTGCCTGATCTCCATACTAACCCTGAGCTGCCTGCCATGACCTTGGACTATTTATCGGATTGCACATATTCTGCTTGCCTTGACCTTAGTCTGTGCCTGAATACAGTTTAGCCTGATCCCTCTGTGCTCGGCACTGGTATCTCTTGACCCCCATGAGTCAGCTGTCAATCAAACAGAGACTTCTCCAGGAGGTAGCGGCCTGGTACTTCCCCTGCAGCGAAGTTCAGATCCTTGTATAGGGGTTAAAAGTTTAAATCCAGAGAACTGCCAGGATAATGTCAAGTCAGTTCCACTGACACAGTGGTAACAATGAGATAACCAGTAGACACAATATTAAACCCCTGAAATATCCCTTTAAGTCCACTATGAATCGGTGATGACCACCATACAGTTATTAACCAATTGAGAGGTAATCCACCCCATTCCTTCGTTTCTACAAAGGGTAGCGGGGTGATCTATTAGCAGGCAGACACTACAGAGTTAACCGTAGTCCCGAAGCAGGCTGTTTATGGCTGGCTCCTCATGTGATGCTGACTTGCATGTGATCTGTTCCTCAGAATGATGTCTAAGCCACTTCCTGCTATGACTTACGGGGAAGTCACATGCCTCTGCTTGCTGTACACAAGCTGCTCTGGGAACATTTCACATTTCCTCCCTGGCTCGGCTGTTCTTTATATATCATCACAGGGTTGATGTGTTGCGAGCTCTAGCGGCAGCCTGTGTGGCCCTCTGAAGTGTAATCACTGAGCAGATTGCTTAAATAGCAATCCCTTTAGCAATCTGCTAATACTGCAGAGTCTCCGGGGGAGGGTATGTCATTCCTAACTGTCAGCAGATGGCAGATTTGGGAATTGACATGTTGGTTTTAACATCCTATAGGATATACTATAGGTTCCTGTTGGTGAATTCAGGGTGTTTAAGACCTGCTTCGGACACGTCCCAAACTTGCAAGTACCAATCATTTCTGGGTGGGGAGAACTGAGAAAGGGAGAGTAGACAGAGTCTTCTCACACCATTATTGACTGCCAGGGAGAACTGAGAGAGGGAGAGAAGGTGGAGTCATCTCACACCATTATTGACTGACAGGAAGAATTGACAGAGGGAGAATAGGCAGAGTCTTCTCACACCTTTATTGACTGACAGGAAGAATTGACAGAGGGAGAATAGGCAGAGTCTTCTCACACCTTTATTGACTGACAGGAAGAATTGACAGAGGGAGAATAGGCAGAGTCTTCTCACACCTTTATTGACTGCCAGGAAGAACTGAGAGAGGGAGAATAGGCGGAGTCTTCTCACACCATTATTGACTGACAGGAAGAACTGAGAGAGTGAGAATAGGCAGAGTCTTCTCACACCTTTATTGACTGCCAGGAAGAACTGAGAGAGGGAGAATAGGCGGAGTCTTCTCACACCATTATTGACTGACAGGAAGAACTGAGAGATGGAGAATAGGCAGAGTCTTTTCAGACCTTTATTGACTGACAGGAAGAATTGACAGAGGGAGAATAGGCAGAGTCTTCTCACACCTTTATTGACTGCCAGGAAGAACTGAGAGAGGGAGAATAGGCGGAGTCTTCTCACACCATTATTGACTGACAGGAAAGAACTGAGAGATGGAGAATAGGCAGAGTCTTTTCAGACCTTTATTGACTGACAGGAAGAATTGACAGAGGGAGAATAGGCAGAGTCTTCTCACACCTTTATTGACTGCCAGGAAGAACTGAGAGAGGGAGAATAGGCGGAGTCTTCTCACACCATTATTGACTGACAGGAAGAACTGAGAGAGTGAGAATAGGCAGAGTCTTCTCACACCTTTATTGACTGCCAGGAAGAACTGAGAGAGGGAGAATAGGCGGAGTCTTCTCACACCATTATTGACTGACAGGAAGAACTGAGAGATGGAGAATAGGCAGAGTCTTCTCACACCTTTATTGACTGCCAGGAAGAACTGAGAGAGGGAGAATAGGCAGAGTCTTTTCAGACCTTTATTGACTGACAGGAAGAATTGACAGAGGGAGAATAGGCAGAGTCTTCTCACACCTTTATTGACTGACAGGAAGAATTGACAAAGGGAGAATAGGCAGAGTCTTCTCACACCTTTATTGACTGACAGGAAGAATTGACAGAGGGAGAATAAGCGGAGTCTTCTCACACCATTATTGACTAACAGGAAGAACTGAGAGATGGAGAATAGGCAGAGTCTTCTCACACCATTATTGACTGCCAGGAAGAACTGAGAGAGTGAGAATAGGCAGAGTCTTCTCACACCTTTATTGACTGCCAGGAAGAACTGAGAGAGGGAGAATAGGCAGAGTCTTCTCACACCATTATTGACTGACAGGAAGAACTGAGAGAGGGAGAATAGGCAGAGTCTTCTCACACCATTATTGACTGACAGGAAGAACTGAGAGAGGGAGAATAGGCAGAGTTTTCTCACACCATTGTTGACTGACAGGAAGAACTGAGAAAGGGAGAATAGGTGGGGTCTTCTCACACCATTGTTGACTGCCAGGGACAACTAAGAGAAGAATACACGGAGTTTTCTCTCCATATTATTGGCTGCCAGGGAGAACTAGGACAGGGAGAATAGGTAGAGGCTTCTCACACCATTGACTGCCAACAAGAACTAGGAGAGGAGGCGGAGTCTTCTCTCACCATTATTGACTGCGAGGGAGAATTTGGAAAGGGAGAATAGACAGAGTCTTCTCACAACATTATAGACCGCCAGGAAGAACTAAGAAAGGGAGAGGAGGTGGAGTCTTCTCATTATTGACTGCCAGGGAGAACTGAGAGAGGGAGAATAGGCGGAGTCTTCTCACACCATTATTAACTGCCAGGAGGAACTGAGAGAGGGAGCGAAGGTAAAGTCTTCTCCCCATATTATTGACTGCCCTGGAGAACTAAGAGAGGGAGAATAGGCGGAGTCTTCTCATACCATTATTGACTGATAGGGAGAACTAAGAGAGGGAGAAGAGGTGGTGTCTTCTCTCAATATTACTGACTGACAGGGAGAGGGAGGGGTTGTATCCCATGGGAGACATTGTGACAAAAAAACACCACCACTGGAGCTAATATGTTTGACAAAAATGAACTTCCTCTCTCATGGCTAGGATGGTCTTCCAAGGATGTGTCAAAAGTATGTCCACACCCAGACAAATGTTGCCCATAGCGACCAATCACAGGGCAGCTTCCATTTCATATTATGTTTTTGAAAAATGAGAGCTGCTCTGTGATTGGCTGCTATGAGCAACACGGACAGTTTCCATAATTCTAGTGACTCCTCTCAGAATAGACTGTCTTATGGAGCATTTATAGAGACCGATCACCAGACTCCATTAGTATAATCAGATCTGACTGTCTGTGGGGTTTGCCGGGAATGTAATGAAACTTGTATATTACAATCGCTTTAGTTGCGCTGCGGTTGCATAAATCATTTTTATGAATGACATTTTTGTGACATTTCATGAGTATAAATAACAGGTAGATTATCGGAGAATAACTGCAAATCAGAGGGAATGGAATTACAGTATTTAATTTACTTCGTCAGGATACGTATAAAGGAAACCTGCAAACACAGGGTGGAAATCGGATGTAGGTAACTTAAAGGAGACCACTAAACCTCACTGACATGTCTGCTTTAGGATCTACTTGCATCCTCATATAATAATTCTGAAAAATCTGTTCTTGTGACTTTGTTGTGCCCTTCCTTTATTATTCCTGCTAGAAATTATGAATGAATTACTGGCAATCTGCAAAGAATGTCCAGATTGGTGTTACAAGTTGGGGTGTGTCCCTGCACAGTCTGAGACTATCCAATCAATGCTGCCAGTGTCAGACTGTGCAGGGACACACTGCCAACTGATAACATCCATCTGGAACTTCATTGCTGTCTGCTGGTAATTCATTCATAACTTCTAGTAGGAATAATAAAGGAATGGCATAACATATAGTCATAACAATACATGCTCCTTAATTGTTATTGCAGGGGTGCTGTGGAGGATGGGAGTAGTTCGCTCCCTACATTGTTGGGAAGAACGCACCTTTCTTCCCTTTGGCGCACACCCTTGTTCTGGGTTTCTCCTGCTTGGTGTTTGTTGGGATGCCCTTTGTGTTGAGAGTTTCTGTGAGGTGCAAGGCAGGGTCCCTTAGCAGATGAAGATGTCGGTGCAGTGTAGCGGTGCAGGAACTAGAATGATCCTTTACTGAAGAATCAAGTTCAGGTGCATTAGCCACAGTACTCAGCATTTGCAGTGGACGGCCCCCCAGGGGCGATAGAGTCCCAGTGTTTAGGATGCCGTTTGGTATGTCGTGGCCCTAACAGTTTTGTGTAACGGTGCACCAACCGGGATACTCTCGCTTCCTGGGGCTAGGCTCCATAGCAACAGAGAAGTTGTAGTTAGCGGAATAAGTAGAGTCCAGACTTGGTGAAGTTTGACGATTTTACTTGAATAAACTTGCAATAAAGTTGTGTCAATCAAACAATACTTGATCCTTCTCTTGGCTCGAGCAGACAAAGGGTAAACTGGCAGGTGAACTCGAATACTTTGCTTTCTCTCTCTCTGCTGTGCTAATCTCGATTCTGTCTGGTTACTGGACTTTCTAGAGGTTCTGGTACCGTTGAGTGGGGTGCCCTTACCATTGACCCCCTTGTAATACTCAGTCTATGAACTGCAAGGAGTCGGGGTGCTCTATGAGTTGCTTCCCCTGGAAGACTCCTGCTACAGGTGGGGAGACCGCCCATGCACTGCTCTATGTTGTCTGCTTTCCTTCTCTCTCAACTGCTACAGCTTCCTGCAAGCTCTCCCTTGTTATGAATCAGGACTAGCCCACTTCTGCCCAGAAAGGGGGGAATCGAATGGTAGGTTTCATTCTGATTAAAGATCTCTGCCAGGTACACTGCCACCTGCTGGACAACCAGGCACCTTACATGTAATAACAGTTTTTTCATATAACAAAATGCTGGTGGGGGTACAGTTGGTGGAGAAAACCAATAAAACGGCGGCAAACAGGCTAGCAATAGCAATGTAAGAGTGGTGGTGTCCCTCTGGGCCATTACACATGCATGGACTGGCAGTTTTTATAAAAGTGCATTTTCCACAGATCTCACAGATTACACTGCTACAGTAACAGTTAATTGGCCAAATTGTCTCTTTAATTTTCTTCACACTGCACTTTAGCTGTCCTTCGCAAAAACATCCAAAAATAGGGGTGCAACACTTCTCCCTTTGTCAATGCAACCACAGGGCGGAAACCCCAATGTCAGACTAAGTTCTGCACTTTTTTTCACAAGTTGCTATGACAACAGGTTTCCTCGGCAGGATGTAGTAAGGTGGCTCATCCAGATTCTGCCTTTTTCAAGCTTATCCAGGGCTGGAAGCCTTTCACTTTCTGGGCATTGTCTACTCTGGAGTCTATAAACTTCTCTTTTAAGCAGTTTATTTCCACAGGGCTTCTACACATACCTCCTCTCAACACTGGATTGCTTTTCAATGTCTACCTTCTCTAGTTTTCTTCAGGGCTATGTTCCGCTGTCTCAGCACACTACACTGTTCAGGGGCGGATTGGCCATAGACCTTACAGGGAAATTTCCCGGTGGGCCGATGCCCAGGGGGCCATCTGGGCCCTCCTAATTGCCAGCAAGTGGAGGTTTTTGAGGATGTATGTTGTACTGCTGGCAGTATTTTGTGATGGACTGTGGTATTTGGCTCTGTATATTGTGCCACAATATGGTACTGCTGGTCCTGCCTTCCATCAATTTGGACCCGACTACAAAATAGGGCCACTTTTAGTATTTTTTCCAGGGCCACTTTAAATTCCCAGTCCGCCCCTGACACTGTTTAAACATATCCTGTCTCTACACTGAAAAGGTCTATGCCAAAACTAAGCTCCTCCTCCCTCTAGGCAGAATTTGAACAGCCCCACCTAGTGTCTGGTGGCTACAGCCTGGTGACTGGACGCTGGAGGCACTGAACAGCATCCTACATGAATGTAGGATGGGACATAAAAGATATTATATGCTGTTTATATGTGTCTGTGAACTAGGGGGCTGTCTATGTTTTCAGGGCTCCAAATCAATATTTTCTCATCCCATAGACCCCTATAGCTGGCCACCAGACATTCATCTTCTCTCCAACAGAGTTCACATAAACCTTAGTCACATATCAAGCAGCAACTATCATCATTTTTCTCTCACTTTGGGTGCGACTGGAGAGGAAGCTTCACATGCTTCACAATCAGGACCAGATAAGTCAAGCAGATCAGTTGCAACATTCTTAAAATTGTACGCAAAATACAGAGTGACGCTACAGACAAAGACAAGCGGCATTCCTGGACCTCTGAAACTGACCCTCAATGACCCCTGAATCTCTACTGTTGTACTCTGATATATGTGATGTCTTGCTTTAAAAATATTTACCATATTCCCAGCAATTTATGGCATAAATAAGACAAATACCTGACCGTATGTCAGGCCGCACATGGAGTATATTTATTACCATGTTTGCCAGTAAGTAAACTGTTTAGTTAGGATATGTTCCTCAGAATTGTCCCTGAGAGTTGTTTAGAGAAGATCAACCATGGAAGACTTTTATCAAAACTGGTGCCCTTAACAACCAATGAGATTCCTTCTCTCATTTGTCTGAGGCCCTTGAGAGCTGGTTCTAAGAGCAGCTTCTCCACTTTTCAAGTCTTCCCCAATAATGTATCCTACTAGGACTCAGCAGCACCTGCTCCTTCAACAGAAATTGACACTGGTCCAGAGATTGGGCCATCACAACCTTTACCTGCAGGGTAGGCAAATGAATTCTTACTTCTGGGCCCATAAGTAGATCCTCTGGCCAACTCTGAACAACCCATGACTGGACTCCAAGGTCAGCTCCAAATGTGGTTGTCTTCTGCTGGACCAATGAGATCCATTATTGTGGCCTGGATCCACCTCTAGTACTCTAGTAGGCCAGTACAACGCTGAACTACTCTCAACTGGGCTACAAAGTCAGCTCCAAATTGGGTTGTCTTCTGCTTGACCAATAAGGTCCATTATTGTATCCTGGATGCACCTCTGGTACTCTAGTAGGCCAGTCCAAAACTGAACTACTGCCAACTGGGCTCAAAAGTCAGTTCCAAATTAGACTGTCCTTCTGCTCGACCATTATTATCTCCTGGATCAGCTCTGTTATTCTCATAGGCCAGTCCAATGCTAAATAACCCAAAATGGGCTCCAAAGTCAGCTTCAAAATGGGGTTATCTTCTGCTAGGCCAGTGAGGTCAATTATTGTATCCTGAATCCACCTCTACTACTCTAGTATGCCAGTTGAACACTAAACTACTCCCAACCGGGCTCAAAGGTCAGCTCCAAATGGGACTGTCTTCTGCTGGACCATTGACGTTCAGTTCTGGTACTCTCATAGGCAGTCCAATGATAAAGTACCCGAAATAGGTTCCAGAGTCAACTCCAAATGAGGTTGTCTTCTGCTGGACCAATGAGGTCCATTATTGTATCCTGTATCTACCTCTACTACTCTAGTATGCCAGTTGAACACTAAACTACTCCCAACTGGGCTCAAAGGTCAGTTCCAAATGGGACTGTTTTCTGCTGGACCCTTGAGGTTCATTACTATCTCCTGGATCAGCTCTGGTACTCTCTTAGGCCAGTCCAATGCTAAACTACCTCAACTGGGCTCCAAAGACAGCTCTAAATGGGGTTGGCTTCTGCTGGACCATGGAGTCTAATACTGTATCCTGGATCCCCCTCGGGTACTCAGGTAGGCCAGTCCAATGCTAAACTACCCCAACTGGGCTCCAAAGTCAGTTCCAAATGGGATTGTCTTCTGCTGGACCATTGTGGTCCAGTCCAACTTTGGCTCCAATGCACCAGAAACCATATTTACCACAATGTGAATGATATCTATGGGGCAAATAATACACATCATATGAATGTCACTGACAGCTAATCATTATTATTGGGCAGATCGGCCACAAAATTGCCATTGTCCATGGCCAGCTGTAGTAGCTGCTATTGTCATATTGAACATTCACAGAGTAAAGCCTGAACCTTCTGGCAGCCGCAGAGAATGGAAATTGCTGTCAGCATGCAGAGTCTGTGTCCTCTCGCCTGCACTGACCTCTGACACCGGCGATCAGGACAGGAATAGGAAGCTAAATCATCCTGCAAGAGGCTTATAATCAATGGAAGAGGACACAAAGCTGCTGCAGAGCCGGGGCCGTGCTGGAGCTGACACTTACAGGATCAATACACCTGAAATATGGGCTGCTTTACAAGAGCTACCAGTAAACTCTATATATATAGTTATGAGGCCAGCTGTGGGACCACCAGAGTATTATCAGTGGATTCAAGCAATTATAATAATCTCTAGGGGCAGAACCACCAGGGTAGCAGGCAAAGCAGCTTCTATAGGGCGCATATTGTCTATTAATTTTGCATAGTTCTGTGTTGTGATATCACTGTGACATCATGTGGTCATTATATCTGCACGGTGACATCATTCTATTTTTCACCTTGTGCTGTGATGTCACTTACATGGTGAGCTTCTCTTTGTGTGTTATGTATGTGTTATGTATGTGCTATGATATTATACCATAATGTATATAGTCACTGAGGACATTGTGTACTGTGACATCACTGTGTGCATTGTCTCTGTACTGTGACATCACTTTATGTATAAGCCCTGTCCTATAACCTCACTTCGTCATTATAGTGATATTGCTATGCGCATTATCCCACTATGATGACATCATTGTATGCATTATCCCACTATGATGACATCACTGTATGCATTTTCCCACTATTATAATATCACTGTATGCATTTTCCTCCTAGTGTGACATCACTTTGTGCATGTTCCTACTATTGTAACATCACTGTTTGCATTATTCTGCTGTTGTGATATCACTGTGTGCAGTCCTACTATTGTAACTTCACTGCATACAATATCCCTTCGCATTATCCCTTTGCATTTTTTTTCATGTTCTGAACTTTTTGCTGAAAATGGTCAAGGTGGAGGGAGCTCCAATCTCAAATTTTAGTTTGGAACGCCGTGGTTACTTGTTACTCCTCTGATGAAATATGAAAAATATCAGATGTGCTTTTTCACCTTTGTAGCCTTTAAACGGTTTGTCCCACAAAAAATATTGTACAGTTTTCAAACCAGCACCTGGATGTGAATACTTTTGTAATTGCATGTGATTAAAAATTTAGCATAGCAACTGAGTTGCTCTGTATAGCGCCACCTGCTGTTTGTTTTTTCTTATTTCTTTGTCCTGCTCACTGAAAAGGCCGCACATGCTCAGTTTCATCTTTCCTCTGCCTCCTAAGCTGTGATAGGGAGAGCTGAGACACACCTCCTGAGCTGTGATAGGGAGAGCTGAGACATACCTCCTGAGCTGTGATAGGGAGAGCTGAGACACACCTCCTGAGCTGTGATAGGGAGAGCTGAGACACACCACCCTTAGCCACAGCAGAAAAGACACTCCCCTTGAGCTGTCAGCTTGATATAAATCTAGCAGAGCAATGAATGTGGAGATCTCTGGATCCATGTGAGGTACAGGGCTGGTTCTAGCTTTGTTATGAGATAGAGATTGTCATGTACTATATGATGTCTGGTTTGCATGTTTTAGGCATGTCAGTGGGGAAATTGCTTTAGAGATGGGTGGCCATAGGTATAACAACCATTTAAGGGGATGTTTGGCTTGAGTAGGGTGACCAGATCTGAGTTTCCTAAAAGGAACCTTTTAGGACACCTTTTTTTTCCGGGGCAGGGGGAAGGGGGGGGTTGATCATTACATATACCCCAGGGAATGGGGACCCGAACTTCCCTTTATTATTTTCCGTTATAACATGGTTATAACAGAAAATAATAGTTAAAATGGCCTTTAGGGGTTAAAAATAATAAAAAAAAACCTCACCGTTTCCACTTTTTCGCGCAGCCGGTGTCTTCTTTCTTCTTTCCCATGCAAAAGGACCTTCGGTGACGTCAGCGAGCTCACCACGTGGGGGCGTGGCCAGCACAGTGACATCTGGTGTACAGGCTCTGTGCACGAATGCAAGATTAGCAGGGAGGCAAGCTGATATCACAGGTCATGTGACCCTCATTGAAACTTGAGAAACCAGCAGCTTTAGAAGCAGAAAGTGTATGGAAAAGCTGTTGTATTTGACTAGTTAGAAACATACAAAGGACAAAAAAATAACTCGGACAACCCCTTTAAGGCTGGTTACTGAGGATCTAAGTGGCAGGACTCCTTGTTATACGCTTAGCACTTCAGCCTCTTTAAATTAGTATATTACTGGACCGTTATTAAAGCCATGTGCGCCATCCCTTTGAGCTGATAAAATATTCAGTGTACTTTAGCAGGCGAATAATCTAAGATTCTGTTATTTTTACAGCTCCAGTCTTCAAAAACGTCGACAGCGGTGGCCTCGGTCAGCATGCCAAAAACCCAACTGTAAAATATTCCAGCGCTTTAATTATTCTGCCTTCTCTAGAATTAGGAGGCGCTGAGGAGTGAAATGCCGCTATCTGGACATTGTGCACAAATAGGGGGTCGGGGGGGATTTATTTGCATTTGCACATTATGCAGAAAAGCTCCAGAAAGCTGCCGGCTCGAGCCCGCTCCCTCAGTCACATTGAGAGCCAGCTTGGGTTTTCTAGGTCAGAAGCAAAAGTCTTTTCTCCGCTTCCATTGTTTCCTAAGCTGCAGGCGGCTGAAATGCGATTGTAAGTGCTGCAGGCTGACGATGACAGACCCGGCCCTGCTTACAAAGAAAAGACAGCCACAGGGGAAGCTGGGCAGCTTGCGCAGCAACGTCTGTCTCCTGATTCTCTTCAGCTTATGTCAACAGAGCTTTATTCTGAGGAGGAAAAAAAAAATCCAATTTTAAAGTTACAATCCGTCCCCTTTTACGAAAAACGGATGTGTATTTCTTATTTTAACATTCACCATATAGGTTCTCGTAATTTGTGTGGAAATGTCTCATTGACAAGTCTACAAAAATTGACGATTATACTGAGATGAGCGGCACCACATATAGACGCTGCCTATCTAGTCAGATTATTTTTGTATTGCCGACCAGGGATTAAGTGTCAGGTAGTAAAGCTGCAGAACTTCATAATACACACTTCAGCTGCGCAGAACCTCATAATACGCATCTCAGCTGCTGCAGAACCTCATAATACGCATCTCAGCTGCTGCAGAACATCATAATACACATCTTGCAGTAATACACACCTGCTGCAGAGACATCATAATACACACCTCAGCTGCTGCAGAACATCCTAAAATACACACCTCAGCTGCTGCAAGAACTAATACACATCCTCAATGCAGCTGGCAGCATAATACACCTCAGCTGCTGCAGAACTGCATCCTCAATCAGCTCACCTCAGCTGCTGACATCATAATACACACCTCAGCTGCTGCAGAAACATCATAATACACACCTCAGCTGCTGCAGAACTCATAATATACACACCTCAGCTGCTGCAGAGAACTCATAATACACACCTCAGCTGCTGGAACAGCAGAACCTCACAACCTCCTACAACCTCAGCTGCTGCAGAACATCATAATACACACCTCAGCTGCTGCAGAACATCATAAATACACAACTCACACCTCAGCTGCTGCAGAACATCATAATACACACCTCAGCTGCTGCAACCTCCTAATCATAATACACACCTCAGCTGCTGCAGAACATCATAATACACACCTCAGCTGCTGCAGAACATCATAATACACACCTCAGCTGCTTGCAAGAACATCATAATACACACCTTCAGCTGCTGAAGAAACATCATAATACACATCTTAGCTGCTGCAGAACATCATAATACACACTCAGCTGCTGTAAAACATCATAATTAGAAACTCAGCTGCTGCAGAACATCATAATATACAACTCAGCTGCTGCAGAACCTCATAATACACACCGGGGCGTCTGCAGAACATCATAATGCACGCCTCACCTCCTGCAAAACATCATAATACACACATGAGCTGCTGTAGAACTTCATAATACATACCTCAGCTGCTGCAGAACATCATAATACACACCTCACCTCCTGCAAAACATCATAATACACAGATGAGCTGCTGTAGAGCTTCATAATACATACCTCAGCTGCTGCAGAACATCATAATACACACCTCGGCTGCTGCAGAACATCATAATACACACCTCAGCTGCTGCAGAACATCATAATACACACCTCAGCTGCTGCAGAACATCATAATACACACCTCAGCTGCTGTAGAACATCATAATACACACCTCAATGCTTTATTCCCTGTGCGTTAGGGAAAAAAAGATACATTTTTTTATATTTTTAACTTTTTGCTGATATTGGTCAAGGTGGAGTGACCACACACTCATCATAAAAGGAGAGAAATTATTAAGGACAAATACGACTTCTCCTCTTTTTTAAATTCACTTCTGGTTTTGGCTTCCAAAAATGCATGCATAACCTGACCGTGTGGCTATACCCTAAGAGACATTAAATTTGGATCATTCATATCCAACCACAACATAACCTTATAGGCAATTTACACAGGCCACTGTGGGAAACAGGGTCTTTGAAGGCATGTTTGCCCAGGAAGTGTGAAGGATGTCTTAACATTGTCTCCCACTGCAGCAAAGTCTGAATGGTTGTAGTAGCACCTTGTTGACTCCTATACCTGGCCATGCAGATTCAAAATTTTCCTCTTTCTCTCTTTTTTCCTTTGTCTTTCTGTAGATCTTGCAGAGATCTGTTAGTCTCTGTAGCTTTCTGAGCCTGGATTTTGCTTCCTTCCTCTCCAAAATCTCCCTAGAACAAACTTCAAGTTAGAGGTCGAGCCAGGCACCACCTAGCCTCCTACAAAGGCTGAGCCAGGATTGTTAACCCAGGCTGTGCCATCCATACACAGCTATACTGGGCACACATTACATAACATGACATTACATAACATTCCCAGATACTGCTTTGGGGTACTACACATCCAACAATAACAAGGCACTGTTCCAAGTCATGCAACACAGTGCATTCCATCCCTAATATCAGCGTTTGGACAGCAGCAATAATGGAGGATGTACTACCTCTCTCTGTCTCTCACTAAAGTCTCTCTGCAGAACCTTAGGTTCTTGTTAAATGCTTCTGGAATTTTCTGGGATGAGGGGTACAGATTTGCCATACGGCCGGCCAAAGTGTGGAAGGGTGCGCTAGCCATGTTCCCTCTCACAGCAGCAAAGTCTCTCCCTGTCATAATCATGCACAGTACCTTGCTGATGGACTCTATGGCCTTGTAGATTCTGGACCTTCTAACCTTCCTTTTCTCTCTCTGGAGCACTATGCTTTAGGTCTGGAAGTCTCACAGATGGTGGTTCTCTGGGACTTGAGGCTTAGCTCAGGGAAACTTGCTCACACACATCTATTCTCGTCCTCTGCTTTGACTAAGCTCCCTTGTGGGGGCAGACCCAGGGTCCATCTCCCCAGCAACCCAAACTCTAAATGCAGGTTTAACTCTTAAATGTCCATACTGTGTCATTAGGTACACAAATACAGTAAGTCACAACACTTAACTTGGCAATACAACATTACATCAATTTACCATTTGCAGTGACCCTGTTCTGTGGTACTGCACTTACTGATTATCCTGTATGGTTGCTCTTCTCCACACGGCCTTGATTTTCTTAAGCTGCACTGATGAGGGCCAACAAGCCTGGAACAGATGTGTGCCACAAATGCTCCATAATTTACAATCTATTGCCCATTCTGGATACACAGATGGTAAAAGAGCCAGAAAGGAAAAATGTATTTCCTATAATTTCCACTTGGTAGCTTGGAACATCTGGTTGCTATGAACGTAAAGATCTTTATGGCAGTCGGATGTCAAATGTCAAAACTGAAAAGGAGGGAAGAGTCAAGATGACACATGGTCTTCCCCTTGACCCTAGAGGTTCTGTATCAGACATAAAACCATTATATACAAGCCCACGAGTAACAGTCAGCAGGCTGATCATCTGTCATCTATGGGACTTCTAAAGTCTGATGGTGGGGGAAACAAGGTAGGACTTTATCCTTTCTGATCCTCTGTGTCTCTCAGACATTAGTAATGTTGAATGTATTGGACACTCCATCCACCATGAGTAGTTAAAATCTAATGGACCCCAATGCGAAATATGTACCAGGACTACCCACCTACCAAGTGCCATTTATAATACAGAAAAGTCTATAGGTTCACTTAGGCACCAAGATCCATGTGTGACTGCAACCTGGAAAACTTTATGGGATAAAAGGGGTTCTCCGGGAATTAAGAAAAAGAAAATGAAGATTATGAAGAGGCATGAAGGACAGAGAAGAGGTGGGGATGTGGCTGATAAGCAGCAGCACTTGTATGCAGTCTCCATTACCACAGCCCCACATTACCACAGTCTTTCCTGTCCTCTTTGTACTTCATGTCTCCTCATGATCTGCATTCCTACAGAGATTCAGTTAAATTCTTATCAGCTGTATTCAGGATCATAATCCCTGACAAGCAGAGCAGAGAGGAGGATGAGGCAGCTCTTTACCTCAGTGCAGTGAAGTAACTTGTTCTTCTGTGTGATAGGACAGGTTTTGTGTGTACTAATAGGACGGTGGCCATTTTATTTCTACTAATGATTGCTCCCTAGACAAAATGAACCATTACTTTATAGCTAATGAAAGGTATTTAGGAATATATTTATACTAAAGTAATATTTAAAGGGAACCTGTCATCTCCGAAACACCCCCTGAACTAGAGTAAGCGATGTATAGTGTAAGTGATGCTGAATCTGAATATGTAAGTTTTATCTTCTTACTCACTTCCATTCCGACACTGTGCTCCCACAAACCAGCAGTAAAATGCATTGACAGGACTCTTCTTTGAGTCCTCTCCATTATGTGAGTGAGCACCGGAGTCCACTGAGTGTATTTTATTGCAGGTTTGTGGGAGCACAGCGATGAAATGGAAGCGAGTATGAAGATAAAACTTATATAACCGGACTCAACGTCACTTACACTATACACCGCTTACTCTAGTTTGGAGGGTGTTTCAGAGCTGACAGGTTTCCTTTAAGTATTTTCATTCTCTTAATTCCCGGAGAACCCCTTTAAGCTGAGATTGACAAAGTATAAACTACTAGTGGTGGTTGGTCAATGATTATGCAACCAGGGTGGTGCACCCTTTATTTCAGGATCTTTAGCAGGGTATATGTGGAGACAGGGTCACATTAATGCTGGGTGGCATCTCCCCTTGCTGTAATACAGGCTGCCACTCTGGCTTGGTGGCAGTAATACAGATGCTGGATGTCCTCCTGTGGTATGTAATTCCAAGATCTTTCACCTTGGACCCGTAGTTCACCCAAGGTGGTTGTTGGCTGTGTTACATGGGAGATCAGTTTCCCCATTCAGTACCAGATACAGTATTCTCGATGGAAGAGAGATGGAACTGGCCAGGGGAGCGGCTGAATACCCTGAAAAGCATGTTGTGTATGGACACATTATCTTGTTGGAACTCCACATCTCCTGAGTCAGAAAAGGCTCCATGTTGTTCTGGACATACCGAAGGCTGTTCAATGTTGGCTCCACAAATACCAGATGGGAAAGACTGTGGTAACTGATGGTGCCCAACATCATGACACCCGGTCCTGCGTGTCTCTGCACTATGCATGATGGCAGTAGGACTGGTTCCATGATGTTCTGGACATACTGAAGGCTGGTCAATGTTATTCCATGAAACCAGATGGGAACGACCATGATAGCTGATAGCGCCAAACACCATGACACCTTGTGTTGGTCCTTCGTGTCTGCACTATGCCAGTGGGACTGGTTCCACAATGTCCTGGACACGCTGAAGGTTGGTCAATGGTCTTCCACCAATACCAGACGGTAATGACCATGGTAACTGATGGCGCCAAACACCATAACACTTAGTGTCAGTCCTGTGTGTCTCCGTACTATGCATACTGGCAGTGGGACTGGTTCCATGATGTCCTGGACATACTGAAGGATGGTCAATGTTCCTCCACAAATACCAGATGGGAACAGCCATGGTAGCTAATGGCGCCCCACACAATGACACCTGATTTTGGTCCTGTGTATCTCTGTACTATGCATAATTGTAGTAGGCGCTCTTCAGCCCCCTGCAAACTCTGATGTGGCCATCAATAGAAAACAATAAAGTTCTGTGATGAAAGAAGGTCTGCCACTCGTGTACCAAAGTCACATGGTAGATGGGGGGCTCTGAGCAGTTTTAGCATTGGAGCCCCTGAAGTTTCAGGTTTTTCTGCTAATGCTATAACTATACTATCAATCTATAAGGGGTGGAATGATGCAAAGAAATCGAATCGACCATCATTTCACTTGTACTTGCTAAATCCCTTCCTTGCCCAGGCTGCAGTCAAGGGTTACAGGCCGAGCGATTCTCCGGGCTTATTAAGTATGCTTTAATGCTCCCTAGGCAGTGCTATTTCATAGCAGCAAGCAGGGAGAGCAAACATCTTCTGGGCTGGCCGGGGCAGGCTTGATAAAATTGTGCTGATTCTGGGCTCTGACACTCTGCTGACAAGACTCCTGCTTATTGTTAGGGGAGGAGTGATGCGTCTCCGGTCGTCTTGAAGCTTTTTTCCTAGCGCATACAGGGTGCTTCTCATTCAAAGCCCCCAATCCATAATCTCGACAAACGTCTCTTCCCTGCATTGATTTCCATTTCAGCCAGTGCAGGGCCCTGAACAATAACGAGTCGGCCGTGAAAAGGGGAATGGGAAGGATAGAGGCGAGCAGCCTTCAAGGTGTTACGGATACACAAGATATAGAGCCGTGTCAATGGAGGCAGCCGTGATGAGGAGGTGACCCAAGATTTATCGCAATGTATTTTTTCCATCTGGGTGACCTCCCGGAGAAGTTCAGAGAATGTCGAGATGCTCGGCTGCGGCTGGATGTCACCTGCGCTCCCTGCTGAGGTGCAAGCGCCAGCAATATGCTGATCCATGTCCTCATAAATGCCTTTCTGCCTTCTCTCCAAAGAGCTGTAGTAGATGTGCCGAATACGATTGGGGGGGGGGGGGGGGAGTTGTATCCGCTCTTACGTGAGGAGACAGAAAAGGCAAAAGAATAATTGAATGCCAAATCAACCTTGATGTTATAAAAGGTTAGTCGTGTATTATAGGACTGCCTAGTCCTCTTATTCCAATGATCTTATCCAGGAGCCCAACTTTAGGTGGTGTGGTGGTCCCAGTCATAGAGCAGCTAGAGCATAGACCCCTATTAAACATAAGAAGACACCACTGTTATTAAGGGTACCTAGTTAGTTGCAAATTTTGCACTGGGGGCTGGGAGCATCTCATTAGTTTAAAGGGATTTTCAAAGTGTTTTTCAGATGACCTATAGGTAATCAGTTTCTGATCAGTGAGGGTCTGACAACTAGGACCCCTGCTGATCAGCTGTTTGAGAAGGCATCGTCGCTTGCAGTAGCGCCACAGCCTTCTCTCTACCAAGCACGGCGGTGTACATTGTATAGTGGCTGTGCGTGGTATTGCAGCTCAGCCTCATTCACTTCAATGGGGCTGAGCTGCGCCTAGGCCACGTGATCGACAAACGTGATGTCACATGGCCTAGGGAAAACACTACTGCGAGTACTGGTGCCTTCTCAAACAGATGACCTGCGTGGGTCTCAAGTGTTGGACCCCCACCGATCAGATACTGATGACCTATCTAGAGGCTAGTTCGTTAGTAGAAAAAAACACTTAGAAAACCCCTTTAAAGGAATATTGAGATATTTCCCCCAAGCTGTAGAATGAGAAAAAGTAGAGATTTTATATGTTCATACCTTGTAATGTAGGCAACATAGCTTCTGTATGGATGAAATGGGGTTAACTACCCTGACTCAGCCCCTGCAGAAACTTTGGTGTGGATCCTGGATCTGCCCCTAGCTTAGGCTAGTGGGTCTAGAGTTAAAGGAGGAAGTAAGAGGAAGCTCCATGTGCTCCACTCCTAACAGGGCCAGACCTAAGTTCCAGAGAATCGCCTTCTCTGAGAATTGCTTATCTACTTTAATGGGGTTATCCCATGATTAATGTAGCACATGACAATCTCTAACACAGCTAGAACCAGCCCTGTACCTCACATGGATCCAGAGATCTCCCCATTCATTACTCTAATTGCTCTGCTTGATTTATATTAAGCTGGCAGCTCAAAGGGCATATCCTTTCTGCTGCAGCTCAGGAAGCGTGTCTTTTCTGCTGCAGCTCTCTCCCTATCACAGCTCAGGAGACAGTTTAAGGATGAAACAGAGCATGTGCGTCCAGCTCAGTGAGGTGGACAGAGAAATAAGAAAAAATTACAAACTGCAGGTGGCGCTATACAGATACATTTTATTGAATAGCTCAGTGACTATACTAAATTTTTTATTACATTCAATTACAAAAGTATTCAGATCCAGGTGCTGGTTTGAAAACTGCAGAATATTTTTTGTGGGACCACCCCTTAACCACTTCCCGTCCGCACGTTGACTATAAACGTCTGGGAAGTGGTTATCTATCTCTGAATGGCCGTTTTTAAACGGCCATTCAGAGATAGCAGCTGCACGCTAATCGTGCAGCTGCACAGTGGGGTACCTGCTGTCAGTGACAGCAGGGTACCCCAAAGAGAAGGCAGGGACCGTTCCCAGGGGTCCCTGCCTTCTAGATCGCTGTATACACTATACGCTATTGCGCTTCCTGTTCCGGCCCGGCGGTCACGTGATCGCCGGGGCCGGGAGAGTGCAGGAGCTGCCGGGTCTCTCATAGACCCGATCAGCCCTGCACTGAGGCTGTACAGCATAGTATTATGCTGTACAGCCTCTCTGGGGATGTATTTCCCCTGTAACTGGGGCCACTATGTCAGCCCCAGTTACAGGAGAAATCAAGTGTAAAAAAAAAAAAAATAAAATAAGTGAAGTTAAATGTCCCCCTGAGGTCTTGTATGACCTTATGGGGGACACAAAGTGTAAAAAAATAAAATAAAAAAAAATAGTATCATAAAAAAAAAAAAATCACATATATATATAAAAAAAAAAATAATTTCCCCCAAATATTTCATTAAAAAAGTTACAAATAAAAATAAATAAATAAGATACACATATTTGGTATCACCGCGTCCGAAACGACCGTCTCTATAAAAATATCACATGATCTACCCCATAAAGTGAACTGCGTAAAAAAAATCTAATAAAAATTAAGCCAAAACAGCTTTTTTTGTCGCATCACCTACCAAAAAACATAATATTAAACAATCAAAAAGTCGTATGCATCCCAAAATGGTAGCAATAAAACCGTCACCTCATCCCGCAAAAAATGAGCCCCCACACAAGATTATAGCCCGAAAAATGAAAAAAAAAAATGGCTCTTAAAAAACTGCAACACAAAAACATGATTTTTCTTCTAAAAATGCTCTTATTGTGTAAAACGTAAAAAAATAAATAACAAATAGACATATTTGGTATCGTTGCGTCCGTAACAACTGCTCTACAAAAATATCACATGATCTACCCCATCAAGTGAACTGTGTAAAAAAAAATATAGAAAAATGCCCCTAAACTGCTTTTTTTTTTTAGTTAACCTCCCAAAAATTAGATTAAAAAGTGATCAGAAAGCCATATGTACCCCAAAATTGTGCGAATAAAAAGCACAGCTTGTCCCGCAAAAAATAAGACCTCACGCAGCTCAGTCCACAAAAAAATTAAAAAGTTATCACTCTTACAAACCATGACAAAAAATTCCATGTTAGAAAATGCAGATGCTGCTCCTCCCCTTCTGAGCCCTGGCGTATCCCCAAATAACAGTTTACGACCACATGTGGGGTGTTTCTGCAAACTGCAGAATCGGGGTAATAAATATTGAGTTTTGTTTTGTTGTTAACCCTTGATGTGTTACAGGAAAAAAATATTAAAATGGAAAATCTGCAAAAAAAGTGAAATTTTGAAATTTCACATCTATTTTGCTTTAATTCCTGTGGAATACTTAAAGGGTTAACAACATTTCTAAAATCAGTTTTGAATAGTTTGAGGGGTGTAGTTTCTAAAATGGGGTCATTTATGGGTGGTTTTTATTATGTAAGCCCACAAACTGACTTCAGAACTGAACTGGTCCTTAAAAAAGTTGATTTTGCAAATTAGCAAAAATTGCGTCTAAAATTCTAAACCTTCTACTGTCCTAAAAAAATAAAATGACACTACCAAAATGATGCCAACATAAAGTTGACATATGGGGAATGTAAATTAAAAAGTATTTTATGGGGCATCACTATCTGTCTTAAAAGCAGAGAGATTGAAATTTAGAAAACAGTGAATTTTTTCAAATTTTCGGTAACTTTTGGATTTTTTTATAAATAAAATTAAAACTTATCGACTCAAGTTTACCATTAACTTGAAGTACAATGTGTCACGAGAAAACAATCTCAGAATCGCTTGGCTAAGTAAAAGCGTTCCAAAGTTATTACCACATGAAGTGACACATGTCAGATTTGAAAAATTAGGCCTGGTCAGGAAGGGGGGAAATGGCTCAGAGCTGAAGTGGTTAAAGTGACACACCTTACCATTTCTACAGTACTCCAAAGATAAAGGAAAGAACCAAGAAGGTCCAGAATATTCATGGCCAAGCATGGAGTCAGTAAGGTATTTAACTGTTCAAGGCTGATAGACTTTACTGCTGTGAAAGGGAAATTGCTGCTGTGTTGGAACTGCATTTGGATACCGTTGGATGTACTACAACTCCCATTCTGCACTTTAGTAAAGAGAGACGTTGTATTTGTACATCTGGCCTGGTTACTGACTCCAGCACCATTCACCGGCCATTGCAGCCTACACGTTCTGCCTTGCACCATCACTACAACAGCAAGGGCACCACAACTATCATCAGGCAGGAGCCCCAACATCAGGGCATGCCCCGAGGGAAGGAATGTGGCGCCCTCCTAACACTGGACTGGCCCTAGGGAGCATCAGTGTGAGGATTGCCGCTGTAATTGACTGTTACTGCCAAAACCCCTACCACTCCTATCCTCCCTTGGGATAAGGACGGGACATCATTTGGACGTCCTCACTTGGATGTCCGCCATTCCTCTCCCAGGCACATGCCCAAACTCCTAAATCCACCTCATCTGCGCATGTGTCAGGGACAGGAGTAGTTTTGGCCTACAGTGGAAGTGATGTCCCGTCCATAGCCGAGGCCAGAAACCTGGTAAAGGACATGACATGATTTTCCAAAAAGGAGCATCACGTGACCGGGTTCCCGAGAGGTCGCTCCACACAATTCTCCTACAGGTGTGTAAGTAAGGTGGGTTTGTAGGGCCCATCCAGTCTTGGAAAACACCTTTAATATTAAACAGAATTACTAAAACATAGGGGGAGATTTATCAAACTGGTGTAAAGTAGAACTGGCTTAGTTGCCCATAGCAACCAATCAGATTCCACCTTTCATTTTGCTGCAATCTGATTGGTTGCTGTGGGCAACTAAGCCAGTTGATAAATGACCCCAATATTTTTTCCCCCAGGTACTGCAGATCATGCCCATTCATATCAATGGGGTTAAGCTGCAATTCCAGATGTGGACAGGTGTGGTGATGTTTCTGGATGAAAGTCACCATGCTATTCCAATACTATTACCAAGTTAAGCATACCTGGTGTATTACATTGTGTTTTGTGGTTTATTATTAATATTATGTTACATCCTCACATTGCTTTCTTCCTTTCCTCCAGTTTCTCCTCTGGACACCATTTTATTCATAGGTTCTTTTGACATGAAAAGCAGAATAATCCATCTTGTATTGATCATTAGTTGCATTTATAATACTGCAGGCTTCAGAGCTGAAATCTCTCTGGACTCGCTTGCACTGGTGGTTTGTCTTCTGGGCTCTTTATTGTATTTTAACGGGGTATTTTCATCAGACATTGATGATATATCGCTAGGATATACCAACGATGTCAGATAGGTGCGGGTACTCAGTTACCAGTTCCGTCCACTACACAATGAACAGAGCTGTATAGTTGTGGCAGTGACTACTGGTGCTGGGACTACTCAAAATCAGCTTATCGGTGGGGTTGTAGAGTATCAGACCCCTACCAATTAGATATCAATGGGCTATCCTAAGGATAGGCCATCATTAGTGAAATCATGGACAACCCCTTAAAGGCACTGAATTATTGCCATGTATTATGCCTGTCAGCAGGCCGTAATAGGAGTCTTAACATGGCAGACCTAGGGACAAATGTTAGATCACTGCTGAGGGTGGCTGATGGGGTGACGGATGGAGATTCTTTTGTAAACCACTTACATGACTGCCTCTGTACTCTCTGCATCCTGAGGGGTACAGGGTCGAGAAGGACTTTTTCCACCAAGGATGAAGAAAATGGGCTTTACCGCATAAAGCATGGGGGGGGGGGGTGCTTTTGGATGAACGTGGTGGGATATTAGGTTTAACTTGATGGACGTATCTCTTCTTACAGCCTTACAAACTAGGGCTGGTGTTAGGGCTGAGGCAAGCATTTATAGGCTGTGTTCACATGTAGCATTCGCTATAATAGTGATCAGCTGAGGGGGTGGATCCTGACATGGTGATTTAAAGACCACCAAAAAGAAATATCATCCAAATTGCACTCCCCTAGGCAATAGTAGTTAAAGGCATATTTCCATGCCATTGCTAGGATATTTCATGATTTTACGATTGGGTGGTCCCAGAGGTCGGACCTGGATCTGTCTTTAAAATGAATGGGCCACAGCACCGGCTGGGGTGCCAATGTAAAGGGAAAAATGTAAAAGGGGCTGTCCTGATGAATCAGTGCTGCACCCCTTCATTTTTAGAGGTCAACCCCCCATCAATCCTTTTAATCATGCTGATCACTCCTATAGTGGCTGCTTCATGTGAACACAGCCTATAAATACCAGGTTTTCAGTCAATGCACTATAAAGCCGGCAATGCTTTCTCCCCCCCTGTATATCGTAACTGACAGCATCATGATCCGCGATGATGCTGGTATTACCCATAGACTCTAATGATATATGACCCCTGTGTACATTAAGAATAATGGGGAGGTGTCAGACACAGAGACACTTTATTGTGTCCATACTGAGAAACCACAGGTGTGCCCCCATGCATCTTCCCCAGTCCACTTTCTGCCATACTGGGTGTGAACAGATTGGTATACATCAGTAAGATGTCTCGTTCGCCACCCGATGGTCTTTATGTGACATTTTGAATCATAAAAATATCCCGAACTCATATTTAAAGGGGTTGTCCTGGATTAGAAAAACATAGCTGCTTTCTTCCAAAAAGAGCACCACCCCTGTCCAGAAAGCAGCCTTGTTTTTTAATCCTGAACAACCCCTTTAAGCCCAAGGGTCCAAACATTAAAATGAAACGGTTTCCAGATTGGATACTCAGTCATTACTTTATGCAGAGGGTTGAAAGGCTAAGTACACCTTTGGTGGCAATTTTTTTTAAATTATTTTGTATACATTTTTCTCATTTTCAGCTAAAAACCTTTTTTTTTTCAATTGGCCTTCTATTAAAAATATTCAGCCACTCTGTCACAAAGTGTTAACTATTTGTCTAGCTGTGTGAATCCTACTTTCACTTTCTGCCTCTAATAACCCTTATTTCTAAATTACTAAAAGGTCATAAACACTTATTTAGGTCACATTCTTCATCAGTAAGGGTGGGTTTGCATTGGTGTTACAGAATTCCGTTATAGGTTCCGTTATAACAGAATTATAACGGAGTATAATGGAATTTTAGTAAAGAAAGCAAAACGGAAGCCTTTAAGGGGCATTCCGTTTTGCTCCGACCTAATACATGTCTATGGGGACGAATAATGGTTCCATTTAGTTCCGGTATACATGACGGAAGAAATAGTACTGTCGGGATTCCGTCACGACAATGCGAACCCGCCCGTAGATAAGGATTGAACTATAATGAGTGTTTATAAGGTCAGAGACCAGAGATAAAGAGCCATCAGCTGAGCTGCCTGATGGAACAGAGTGAAAATTCTGATCCTGCTACTAGATAAACTCAAGGCTGCACAAAGAAAGCGATCCAAAATGTTTAATAAAGACCAACTGAAAAAATTTATTTTTATCTTAAAATGAGTACAATGCAATAATAATTTTAAAAAATTGCCCCCAAAGGTGTACATAGCCTTTAAACTACTAAAATCTGAAAATCTGGGTTTTGTGTACCTATTATCTATTACTGTAATTTGCAGTAAGGGGTTAGATCCTCCTGAAGGGCATATGCACACGATGCATTTCTGATGAGAATTTTCCTGATGTGTATTTCTGCCATGTAAACATGCGTTAAGGTTGTGGCCACACTCGGTGGGTACCGGCTGCAGTTCTCCTGCAGCAAAATCCATAACATATTTTGTTGCAGAATGTACTGCTGAAATGCTGTGGATCTGCTGCATTGTGAAAATCCAAAGCATCCGCAAATGCAGTATTGTCACCTTTTACTGCCCCATTTAAGTGAATGGGTCCACATCTGATCTGCAAAAAATGCGGATCCCATGCGGACAAATGATACGATTGTGTGCATGAGCCCTTAAAGGGGTTGTGCACGTTTGGGAGGTTTTGGCAACCCCCCTCTTGCTTTCCAAAGCTGGCTCCTGGCTTCTGCGCTCTCCAGCCTCCGCTGTTCTGCTTGGGTTCCTGAATATAAACTTCCAGTTTGCCAATTGCTAGCCGCAGTGGTAACCTGCTCCGCTTGTGTCTTGTGAGCAAGGGGAGCAAGTCACCGCTGCAGCCAGCAATTGGTTGCAGCAGCGTCAAAATGTAAGTTTTCATCCAGGGACCCGAACAGAGCAGCGGAGGCCGGAGAGTGCAGGAGCCGGGAGCCAGGGTCAGATAGCAGGTAACCCCAGGAGGGCTAGACATGCACAACAACTTTAAAGGGGTTGTCGAAGAATTTGATATTGATGACTTGTCCTCAAGATAGGCCGTCAATATCTGATTGGTGGTGTCCTACACCCTGCACCTCCTCCTGATCAGCTGTTTCCTTTTAGCTCTGGTGCCAGAAGTCAGCGTTGGACCTGCACAGCTCCGTCCATTGTGTAGTGGACAGAGCTGGTAACTGCAGCGCTGCTCTCATTCACTTCAATGGGATGGACGGAGCGGGTAGCAGCTGATCGGTGGGGGTGCTGGATCCTGAGGATAGGCCATCAGTATCAAAATCCTGAACAATCCCTTTTAAAGGCACTGACAATATGTGTACATTACGTGCCCATGTCTATCTATCACAAGCTTAGGGTGCGACAACACAACCCGAGTCAGGAGGCACAAAGGAGAGAGAGTGGCCTTTTCGCTGTGCCCCAGGAGGGGTATGTCCATTGATTGAACGCAGGTCGGTGTGGAGCCGGTGTGAGCCTCATTCCCCGTTGCTGGCTTACAATTATTGGAAAAGCACTCGTGCTGCTGCACTGAAATTAGTTATTGATCCCTTGTCCGGGTGATGAGCCTGAGCTCCTCCACTCTGCAGAGCACCGCTCCCTCACATCTACTGACAGCCCTGACTCCTCCGCCAGCCCTCATAGCTGAAGACAAATAGGACAGGCCTGGCTTAACCCCTTCACCTCTTCCTATTCCTAACTGCGTCCTTGCCTAAAAGACACTGAGAAGATTCCACTTCATATAGCAAGGGGGGAGTCTCCGTTCATTGCTCTACTGCCAAAATTCAGCAGTCTTCGGTCACTATATTTCAGTATTGTGTTCTACCCTGGAGGTCATACTCTAGGGGAGAAGATTTCCGAAATTCCAAAGAAAATCACCCAGAAAAGGTGCAATGTGAGCTCTCTGGACGCACACAATGCGCCCGTTGTGCATAAGACCCTAGGCTGGGACTATGATTTGGCTGCAAAAAATACAACCAGACTGCAGACAGGTCGCAAGCAAGTCACAATCGCGCTCGATTAACATTGTAGGTCCGGTGTGATCTGAGAGCAAGAATCTAGCAGGTTTGGATTTTTGGTCGTGGTCACGTATCACAATGTGACCCAATTGGCCATCATTAGTCGCGATGTTGAAGTGTCACATTGCAATCTTTGGGTGACCTAGCTTAAAGTGGTTGTCTAGAATTTTGATATTGATAGCCTATCCTAGGTCCGAAACCCCACACCCCTGCCAATCAGCTGTAACCTGGTGGGGTTATGCCCATTGTATAGTGGATGGAGTGGGGGTAACTGCAGCATTCACTTCAATGAGAGCAGCACAGCAGTAATCAGCACCGTCTGCTACACAATGGACGGAGCTGTGAACTTCCAGCAGCGGAGCTACAAGGTAACAGATGATCGGTGGGGGTGCATGGTGTTGGACCCCGGTCAATCTTATATTGATAGGCCATCAATATCAAAATCCTATATCTATTTTCTATCCATGCTCAATCAGTTTTGTAGCCGACTGCAATGCATTTATTCGCTTTTCCATCTCTATGGCATTAGAATGCCCACCCAGCATTTCCTAGCATCCATGTGTGAAAAAAGGGGTGGCACACACATGGCGGCGCAGGGGGCTGTTTTTAATGTCTTTCAAGTCTTTCTCACATACTCTCCCACACTCCAAACATTCAAAAGTAACCTGAAAATCCACCTCTTCAGGAAAGCCTACCGCCTGAAATAAGCATGATGCCACCACACAGTCAGATGAGAAGCCTATACCCTCGCCTACTGTGTTCTTCCCCTTCCCTTGTAGATTGTAGGGTCCTCTTCCCCTCTGTACCAGTCTGTTAATAGTTCCTTGTTTACTGTATTTTATATTATGTATTTGTAACCCCCTCTTGATGTACAGCTCTATGAAAGTAATGTCACTTTCAAATAAATAATAATAATATTAATAATAATAATAATGCTAATAATAATGTAAAATCAGTTATTGTGAGATTCCAGTTGATGGAATGCTTCTCTACTTTAAAGAAGAGCATGTTTTGGTGGGAAAAATCCAGACTTGTTTACCACCAAAGCCAGAAAGACTGACCTTTTAAATGCCAGGTGCTGCTATGTTACTTAGGCTACTTTCACACTAGCGTTTTAAAATTCCGGTATTGAGTTCCGTCATAGGGGCTCAATACCGGAATAAAATGCTTCAGTTTTGTCCCCATTCATTGTCAATGGGGACAAAACTGAACTGAAGACAACGGAATGCTCCTGAAAGCATTCCGTTCCGTCTTCAGACCGGAGAACAAACCGCAGCATGCTGCGGTTTGCTCTCCGGTCCAGGCATCCGCACCAAGACGGATCCGGAATGACCCCCAATGCAAGTCAATGGAGGTGGATCCGTCTGGTGTGACCATAATGGTAACCGGATCCGCCCTCCATTGACTTTCAATGGAGTTCATTACGGATCCGGCTACACATAGACACATACAGACATAGACATAAACATAAACATACACACACATATAGACATACAAACACACATACATACTTACATGCTCCCCGGCAGGTCTTCGGAGCGTCGGAGGGACAGGACGGCGCGCACAGGTGACGATTCCACCAGGCGCCCAGCAGAGGGCGCTGTGGGGAATCGTGACCTGTGTGAGCCGTCCTGTCCCTCTGACGCTCCGAAGACCTGCCGGGGAGCATGTAAGTATGTATGTGTGTTTGTTTGTCTATATGTGTGTGTATGTTTATGTGTATGTATGTACTGTGTGACATGTGTGGGGCCGGAGCGCGGTTCCGGCTCCACACATGTCACTGCGGCAGGCCTTATCCGGCAGCACCCTTCACCTGCCGGATCAGGCCTGCCGCCAGTGTGAAAGTAGCCTTAGTCTGAAAATCTGTTTTTGTCTGGAAAAACTGCTGTCATTGCCATTGAGTATCATTGAAGTTGTAACGGAAGTCTATGAGAGACGGAAAGTGTAACATTGTATTTGTTTAGGCTGAGTTTCTTCATTCCACCCCTCCCACTAGAAGGTTCTAGTTCAGACAGAAACTGTAAATAAGGAGAGCAGTCAGAGCCCCTAGTGTTCTGTAGTTAGGAAACAGTGCTTAGAAGAGGAGACTCTGCCCGTCTACTGAGAGACCAGAAGAAGACGCTGAGATGGGGATACTCTGCCACAGACCCCGGATCACCAGCCCTGTGACCAGGATATCAGCCATCTGAGAGGGAGAGAGACAGCTAGCACACACCTTTCCTCAGCAACAAACCCTTCTTCTGGCCAGGAGGAGACTAGGGAAGCCAGCCCTATGCCTCGCTTGTATTCTTTTGCACCTGAATTCCTCTAGTAAAGAAGCACCCTGGTTTATTGCAGACCCTGACTCTCTGGACTTACTTCCCATTGGGGTGCACCATGCCTTACCAACCCGTCTGGAGAGCAGCAACATGTGGTGACACCTCAACTGTGTCTGGGGGACCCAACGTAGCATTGGGGCCACCTCAAACCCGGCCACTGCATATACAGGCAGATTATAGGCGCTGGGTACACACTGCAGGGGGCATTGGCCATACACATGAAATTGCAATCATTCATAGGCCTCATGCACACAACCGTATCCGTTTTTCTGTTTTCAAGGATACGCGGTCCGCATTTTGCCGACATAGTCTTTATGTGTGCTTTCTGCATCCTTATGTCTGTTCTGCAAAAAGATAGAACATGTCCTATACTTGTCCGCAAAATGCAGACCGTCTTGACCCATTGAATTTAATAGGTCCTCAAAAATGCAGATACAACATGGGCTACATCTGTGTTTTGTAGATATGCAGTTTGTGGACCACAAAACACTTCACACAGTCGTGTGCATGCTGCCTATATTTTTTTCCGCCAGCATCTTTTAGGTTACTGGTGTGCTGGAGCATACTCAAAGTCAGGGATTATGAGGAGGAGTTTGGCCTTTCCTCATATGCTAGTTCTGTGCTACAGGGGTTCAGCCATGTCTGCAGCCTTGGATGAATTACTTTGCAAAATCCAGGCAGCAACCATGGTGACAGTAGAAGACTGGCTTTGCGATAAAGTGGCATAAATCATTGAAAAAGAAGGAAAAGCAAGCAATACCCAATATCCTCTGCCACCCCGCCACGCCATCAGAGCAGTGGAAATGTAGTACTGATGGGTTCCATGTTAAACAGTACAAAGTTTTTTTTTACTAAGTGCAACGTAGAACTTGGACATAGAACTTGGAATACATACTAGGGTGACCAGATCTGAGTTTCCTAAAAGGAGGACACCTTTTTTTTCCCGGGGGGGGGAGGGTTATCATTACATATACCCCAGGGAAAGAAGAAAGAAGACACCGGCTGCACGAACAAGCGGTTTTGAAATTCTCCCGGACATTTTTTTAGGTCCCAAAAGTAGGACATGTCCGGGAAAAAGAGGATGTCTGGTCACCCTAATACATACAGTATCAGTAGGCCTTAGTGCAATTCTTCTCTGACACTAATAAGGATATGGAAGCAGGTTGGTTGGTGATAATTTAGCACTTAGGTGATACTAGCCTAATAGTTGTTTGCTGATGGGTGGCTTGGCTGTATTCCATCACTTCACAACAGTGTCTCTACATGCAAAAGTAGCAGGTCACTCTGCTGTCGGTACTCTCAAGGCTTTACTTAAAGGGGTTCTCCGGGAATTAAGAAAATGAAAATATGCAAATATTACTTTATTATAAATATATTCCCAAATACCTTTCATTAGTTGTAATGGTTCATTTTGTCTAGGGAGCAATGATTAGGAGAAACAAAATGGCCGCTGTCCTATTAATACACACAAAACCTGTCCTAATCACACAGCAGGACAAGTTACTTCACAACACTGAGAGAAAGAGCTTCCTCATCTTCCTCTCCTACTTGTCAGGGATTATGATCCTGAATACAGTTTAATATGATATTTAGCTGAATCTCTGTAGGAATGGAGTTCGTGAGGAGACATAAAGTACAGAAAGGATGGACAAGACAGACTGTGGTAATGTGAGGTTGCACACAAGAGCTGCTGCTCATGAACTCCATTCCTACAGAGATTAAGCTAAAGGTCTTATCAGCCGTATTCAGGATCATAATCCCTGACAAGCAGAGCAGAGAGGAGGATGAGGCAGCTCTTTACCTCAGTGTTCTGAAGTAACTTGTCCTGCTGTGTGATTAGGACAGGTTTTGTGTGTAACAATAGGACAGCGGACATTTTGTTTCTCCTAATGATTGCTCCCTAGACAAAACAAGCCATTAAAACTGATGAAAGGTATTTAGGAATATATTTATATTGAAGTAATATTTAAGTATTTTCATTTTCTTAATTCCCGGAGAACCCCTTTAAGGACAATTTGGAATGGTTCTTGCTGAAGAATCATGTATCAGGAGCAGGAGCATTGCAGTCTGCTTCCTCTCCCTTCTGTCTGTAGACAGGAACTCCCCCTTTTGGCAGGAAGCAGGACCAGCCCACTCCTAGAGGGCATGGTGGTTACCCTGTTCCTGCCAACCTTTGCCATTTCTAGCTGATAGTAATGACCAGGAAACAAACAGTAAAACATCACATAACAATAAACAATTTTGTAGGTCTGGGGTACTAAATACTCCATAGATGAAAGCCAGGTTGTGCTCAAGCTGTACTTGTGGTCCCTCCTGGTAATCTTGTATCAGATGTCCAAGGCTGACCCTTTCCCACCCATTGCTGTGAAGAGTCCAGGTTAAGGACATAAGTGCTTATACAACAAGACAATGCCTATGCGAACAGTTCTGACTACCAGGGGGACATATTGCTAGCACTCAAGGGGGCCCAGTCCATGATGGTGCCAAGGAGAGGTGCTAGCTACCTATGCTAAAGATAAAACAATCCCCAGCTGTGGGGCGCTTGTGCACCAGAGTCCTAGTTATCCACAGTTGGGCAGTAAAGTACTTGGGTCTATGCAGCTCTACTCTGAAGTCCAAGAAACACAGTTCCTAAGCTCACCTTCATTCAGGTATGTTTGAGTCCAGAAAGTGGATAATAAGAAAACAGAATCCCTCAGCTGCGACTCTTTAGCAAAGTAAGGGGCACAAGGATTTCAGGAGCTTGGGTACTTCTCCTTTTAAGAACGTTGCAAATCTTCCTCTTGGCAAGATAGATCCACAGATCTGTAACACCCCAGAGTTGATTGTAACCACTACTGGCCTCTGTAGTGGCAATGTCCATAGTGGAATGTCCTGTGAATGATGTCACATTTCAGGTAGGAGAAATTTCATTTCCAGATTCTTGGAAATTCATTGGTTACTTCGGCATTGGAAAGAGTGTCAGTTCTGCCAGATGGATGCCAGTTGGGTTTCACGCATTCAAAGGTCATCATTCATTGACTGGTTATTCATATTCTGATTTTGGATTATGTTACACCTACAGTTACTTATAACTCACATCTGGTCAGATTAAACACATAAGTTTTGATATGTCAAGGTAAAATTCTCATATTTCAGGATCGGTTGTATGGTTAGAGATTATGAACAGACAATAATGGCCACAAGCAAAGACCAAGAAAGGATCTGACCGTGTCCGCATCGAGGTGAACAAAGCTTGCTCAAAATTTCTTACCACGTATTGGTGTGGTGTAATCCACCATAAAGGTCTGGAAGGTGATTCAGTTCACTTGTTTGAGAAGGATGGAAATCACCTTAATTCAATAGGTAATCAAGGGATTGACAAATCACTGCAACTTTGGCAGCAGTCTTATGGTACAGCAGCTAAACATACTGCGTAACGCGATTCTCATTGTTCGCTATCTTAGTTATCATTCATACAGTGACTGTATCCCAGCATGTGTTTTTGTGTGTCCCCAAAGAGCCATTGTTCTCCTCCACTATCGGAGAGCCTAAATCTTATGGTTTTCCATTTCCCACTCAACTGTTCACTTTTTTCTTTGCTCAAAACTAATAAATCTGCTTCATTTTTGGCAATGTGCTTATTGTATGTCATAAGTGTGTGTCGGCCCAATATGGAAGTACTATGGTACTGTTATTTTATGCATATGTTACATTTATTTAGATGCTGTTGTTTACACTGTATTACTTTCTATTTCCTGCCTTTGAAGAACAAAATGGAAGTGGGGCTCCATATGTTTCCCAAAGGCCTCTACTATTTTGATCAATATAGTTTAAACATCTTTTCCTTTGCTGAACACAACTCTAAATCCAGTGGCAAACAAAGCATATTGGTTGCTGGCACCGTATACTTAATGGTTTCAACGTTCAGATGAGACACAAACTCTTGGTTGTTTCAGTACACATGATAGAGCAATTTCTTAAAGTTGCAATACATCCAAGCGCATACAACAATGGGCACAAGGCCCTGTTCATCTCACAAAGACCATACCCAGACTTTGTTTCTTCACATAATCTCACAACATAACCTCAATGCCCGCCATGCATTGAGCACCAATCTCTCTCTCAAGAGTTCAGTACACCCAAGTGTCTCCTCCGGGAAACCTTACCATGAAACATTCAGGCCACTCCTCAAGTTTACGCCACGCACTCACTCAGCAGCCTTTATACATGGGTCGTGGCTCTCCAATGTTCCCTCTACACCACCCTACACACTGTCTTCTCCATTGTAGCTGGTTTTCTAGCTCACATGGACAGAGCTCTCCCTCAGTCCCCAACAGGACCTAACTACAACCCCTGGCAGGTTTCAGCACAGTACTGATCACCTCATTGATGGTTCCCCAACAGAGCTGACTATTCCCACAGCCCGAGCAGACCCCTCAGAATTAAGCACTGGGGTTAACAATACACAGCTGATGTAGATAATTCCCAAAAATTCTGAAAAAGCAAAACCATCCCTTACGTCGGAGACAACAGTGTTCATGAAACATAGTCAGTGTTATGTCCGCATTTCCCGGACCAACTGTGGTTTGTCTGACACGAAACCCCTGCATTATAGTGATTAATGCTGTGAGTTCCTGCCTGACCATGGGTCTACTATCCCATACTGATGCAGTGAGTCCTGGACGTCCTGGACCTACGTCCATCACAAGGACCATGTTCTGTGGACCATCTGAAACTGGCCTTATTGTTGTGAGGAAACCCAGATGTTGCTCTGGCTGTAGGGAATAGACCTACAATTGGAAATCCTAAACATCTACTACAATACAGGGGAAAACGAAGAGTAAGGGTCTACAGCCAGGCATAAGAAGGTCAGAGGAGGTAGCCAAACACAAGACAGCGGCGTCAAACAATGCTGCACAGGAGCATATATGGACAGATAAGGATATATATGGACAATGGAAGGTCAGATCCTAGCTCAGAAAGGACAAAAACAGGAATTAGGATAGACATGAGAGACTGGATGTCCTTATCAACTGAATCTGTACACAAGGCATTAGAACCTAGGCACAAAAGATGGAGTGCGGGATGAGGAATTAGAAGATCCTTGCTAGGTCACAGAAGCAAGAAGACCATAGTGATGTTTTTAGCTCATAGAATAGATTTAGTAAGAGAGCCAAGACTTCAGTTACGATTTGGTAGACACAGGTGGGAAATTTCCATAAATGTTCTTGAGCTACCTATCTGCCGAAAGAGCAGCAGCAGTCCTATGCAAACCACGTGTATGGAAAAGCATTCACGGTGGAGACTCTTTGTTCTGCTAGAACTTGGGAGTCTGACCCCACCAATACATGTACAGGCCATATAAACGAACGCCAATTGACTGATATTAGTGATCAGTGCTGGTTATGGCTCGACATCAGGCCTTGTAAAAAGACTCTAAGGATTGAATTGAATGGACCCTCTGCTTGATATACCTATTACTGGATCCCAAACACTACTGGACGGAGGTGACACTGTATCTGGTAAAAGCTCAGGGCCCCTGGTGCTTCATCCCACCTACTGGTGACATGTTATACCTTCCGTTAATATAAGCACAGAGGGCTTTAAAATTACTTCTGATCCAGGCGGAAAAGTGTATGATAGGAAAAGGGAGAAATCATTTTTTTTTTCTTTCTCTAGGGCAGTGGGCTAAAATGGTTTAAATTGTAATAAAGTTTTAAAAAAAACTTTCTGTAAAAAACATTTAGAATTTTAGGAAATTTTTTTTTGGAGCACCGTTTTTTTCACCCTTTTTGGGTCAATGGTGTTCTTTTCAAATTGCATCGTGCTTTGGGTTTGGATCTTTTTTTCCTCGTTGCCTAGGCATTTTTCTTCCATTTTTTTCTCATTTTGCAGCTTCAAAAAGCACACGTGCATTAGTGTTTTTTTCATGTTATTTTTACCAATGTTTTTTTTCCCATAAAGAATGTCAGGCATGCAAAAAACACCACTATAAACACCAGGTACCCGTACTAAAACACCTAAAAATACCTAAAAAAAAAAAGACACTGCTCAAGTCAGGATTTTTTTTTTGGGTTGCTCAATAAAACACCAGGACTGACTGTGTGTGAAGGGCCATAGTGGTTTCAAAAAGTTGAAAAAAAAGGCAACTCAAAGACCTGGTGGTGATTTTTGGGGGATTTCAAGGAACTCTTTTAATACTGATTTCTGCAAGTTAGAAAACAAAGCTACTGAGTTAGCAGAGCCGCAACTGCAGGTGTGAACGAAGACAAAGCACAATATTCTCAAGCAGTGCACCCCGGGCACGTGACTGTGTGAAAGCCTGAGCCCAGCACCACATGGTAAAGCAGTGATACCGGTTTTTGCATTCAGACCAGATGAAAACTCAAACAGTGAGGATGACGCCCATTCCCAGAGCTAATGAGACTGCGGGGCATTTACTGGGAGTCTTTGTCCTGCCCCTCCCTGCTGAATGCAAATACTGAGCTGCTAAGAAACGGCTGCAGACAGCTGCTAATTCACAACAGCCTTTGGCAAAGGGGCAAATTCTCATCTTTTTACCTTCTATCTGTGGTTCTCTCACCGCCGCTGTGGGTGATTGCACTACAAATACATACAACCAATGCAGTAGAATAAAAAAAATTTGTAAAGAACTCAGCTTAACCTGATCAGACCTCAGTATATGGGCGGCTGACTACTGGAAGAAAAATGTTTTAACATATTTATGGTTGTCGGTTGTTGAGAAGAATATGGAGAATGAATGGTGCACAAGTGGCAAAAACAGAGACTGCCTGCAGCACTGCCCCCATAACAGATCCAGCCTGTATCTGTGTCCCCATAACAGATCCAGCCTGTATCTGTGTCCCCATAACAGATCCAGCCTGCAGCAGTGTCCCCATAATAGATCCAGCCTGCAGCAGTGTCCCCATAACAGATCCAGCCTGCAGCAGTGTCCCCATAATAGATCCAGCCTGCAGCGGTGTCCCCATAACAGATCCAGCTTGCATCAGTGTCCCCATAATAGATCCAGCCTGCAGCATTGTCCCCATGGCAGAGTCAGCCCGCAGCCGTGTCCCCGTGGCAGAGTCAGCCCGCAGCAGTGTCCCCATGGCAGAGTCAGCCCACAGCAGTGTTCCCATGGCAGAGTCAGCCTGCAGCAGTGTCCCCATAACAGATCCAGCCTGCAGCAGTGTCCCCATAACAGATCCAGCCTGCAGCAGTGTCCCCATAATAGATCCAGCCCGCAGCCGTGTCCCCGTGGCAGAGTCAGCCCACAGCAGTGTCCCCATGGCAGAGTCAGCCCGCAGCAGTGTCCCCATAACAGATCCAGCCTGCAGCATTGTCCCCATAACACAGTCAGCCCGCAGAAGTGTCCCCGTGGCAGAGTCAGCCCGCAGCAGTGTTCTCATAACAGATACAGACTGCAGCAGTGCCCCCATAATAGATCCAGCTTGTAACAGTATCCCCATAACAGATCCAGCCTTTAATTTTAAGCCCATAACAGATACAACCTTCAGTAGTTTCTCCATTAGGTCCCTTTCACACAAGAGAGTTTTCTGCGCGGGTGCAATACGTGAAGTGAACGCACAGCACCCCCACTGAATCCTGACCCATTCCTTTCAATGGGTCTGTGTACATGAGCGTTGTTTTGCATGCATCAGTTCTGCATTACGTGACAATCGCAGCATGTTCTATATTCTACGTTTCCACACTTTAAATGACGACTAGCCAACTGTGATTATATTCTATGTTTTTCACACAGCCCTGGCTCCATAGAAGTGAACGGGGCTTTGGTGAAAAACACATGGCATCCTAATGTAATCTGAATGCAGTGCGTTTTTCACTGATGGTTACTAGAAGATGTTTGTAAGTCTTCAGTTTTTTTTCATGCGTGTGTAAAACGCATCAAAACACATTGCACCCGCACGGAAAAAAATGAAACACTGAACGCAAATGCAGACAAAAGTGACTGAACTTGCTTGCAAAATGGTGCAAGTTTCACTGAACACACCCTGAACGCATCCGGAGCCAATCAGTATAGTTCGTGTGAAAGATCCCTTACAGATCTAGACTGCAGTAGTAACCCCATAACAGATCCAGCCTACAACTTTGTCCCCCATAACAGATGTAGCCAGCAGCAGTGCCCCATAACAAATCCTTCCGCAGCAGCATTTCCACAACAGATACAGACTGCAGCAGTAACCCCATAACATATCTAGCCTACAACTTTCCCCCATAACAGATGTAGGCAGCAGCAGTACCCCATAATGAAAGGTTTCCTGCAGCAGTGTCCCCATAACAAATCCTTTCTGCAGCACTGTCCCCATAACAAATCCTTTCTGCAGCACTGTCCCCATAACAAATCCTTTCTGCAGCTTTGTCCCCGTAATAGATCCAGTCTGCAGCAGTGTCCCCATAACAAATCCTTTCTGCAGCACTGTCCCCATAACAAATCCTTTCTGTAGCTTTGTCCCCGTAATAGATCCAGTCTGCAGTAGTGTCCCCATACTAGAGTTGGCTTGCAACAGTTCCTTTCATGACATATTCAGCCTGCATCAGATCCATGGGTGACTGTATTGGTCCACTGATGAGATCAGTTTTGGTGTTTCAGGACGAAAGGGACATACATGAAGAGACATTGTTATCTGGTAACAGACTGACTGTAGCGTTCAATAGGATGACTGACACGACATCCAGAAAAATCCCTGCCCCATGACCATCACTTTAATTCCAGCACTGAGATCGTCCAGTTCCCTTTATCTCCACATGGCTACATTTTCATGAGATTGCAGTACCTAAAGAGCACCTCTAGGTGGTGTAGTGTGCTTTATCCACAAGAGCATTTCCCAGTGGCAGAACTGTTCCCCTGAAGTCTCTGCACAGATACAGAGTGAATATAACCTGATTATACGGCGTCTAGAGATGCTACATGTTATCTGTACGGGTTATTTGAATCATATTCTTTTGCATTAGGGTTGTTATGGAGACCAGACAACAATGGGGGAATGTGCTACAGCCGTTCATCCAGATGCCATTGAATTCTGGGGATTGTAAGGCACAAACGGACATGATCTGCTCCCGCCTGCAATATTAGTCACATACTAAGAAGAACTAATAGGAAAACCTCACAGAAGGCAATTGGCATACAGTGAGCAGTCCTATTTCTTAGTCGTCCTTTGACTCCTGACTAACATGAAAATGAAGCTGATAAATCCTATTAATCAGGCATACTGCCTGGTAGGGTTGACCTAGCTGATTTAAATGATACCTGTCTTGTGAAAATCAGAAAGAAAACTTTTATTCTAGAAGCAAGTGAGGGCTTCAGTGCACTGAGGGGCGGGGCCTATCCCCTCAGTGTCCCACAGTGTTGGCCACGCCTCTCAGTGCACTGAAGCCGTCACTTGCGTAAAGAATAAAAGTTTTCTTTCTCAAACGCCACCACCGATTTTCACAAGACATGTATCATTTTAAACAGCAGGATCACCCCTAACTGATAGGGTAATGTGGTAGGTCCTGCTGACAGGTGGTGTTTCAATCCTTCATCATTGGATAAACTTGATATTAGGGGTACATCATGGATTAGCGCTTAAAAGGGTACATTTTAAGGCACATATAATAAAGATGAATCCTGCTCAGTGTTCAAAAGCTTAACAGGGTTCTCTGAGATTTACATATTGATGACCTATCCTCAGGAAGGGAGCTCGGTGCTGGAACTGGAGAGCAGATGAAAGGTGAGTGTTTTTTTCTACCCTTGCACCATCTGACCATAAGAAAAAGGGTTTACTTTTATTTTTTTAATCTTATTTTGCATTTTAATCTTTAGATGTTCCTTGGCTTTCAGTCCAGATCACTATTCCTGCCTATACTTTGGTAAGGGATGTGAAAGTAGAGCTTCCTACAATACAATCAGATGTCCTACAGGATATTAACTGTAAATGGCTGCCCTCCAGTGCAGACCTGCTGGGGGGCCAAACTGCCATATACATGTTTATCTCCACCCAGGGACACAGAAAGGCTTTTTAATTAGAAGACAATCCCTTGAAAGAGAAGAAGCTCCTCCAACAATGTGGGTCTAAATACCTCTGAAAACCCAGTAGATGGCAGATAGGGGACTGCCATTTGTTTGCTATACTGGGAGGGGGTGTAGATAGTGGGGAAGCTGAATTTCAAAGTGTTTTACCTTTTTTCCCAAGGCTTTCCTGCCCCTTCCTGACTAGCACATCCATTTAAATATACCTTGGGAGGTCCTGGAGGAGGCCAATGCATCTTATCTTCATGGTTCAAGTTACACAAGGATTGCACATTTTCTTTCTTAGCAAAAGTTGAACCCCCTATGGGTCTTTCATTAGAAACTCGTTTACTTGACCAAGACTCAACTGAGGGCTTCTCTGGCTTACAAAATCTCCACTGTCCTTTTGGTGACAAGAGGACAAACAAACAAGTTTGGGTTCAGCTCACAGCATGTAGAGCAGGGTTAATGGAATCTGTGAAGTCTCCCACACATTGATCCCTTATCTACTCTCTTTTACAGCTATCTACTGCCTTTTTAACTTAGTTTTCAATCAATGGTGTTAACTCCAGCCTAAACTCAAGATATCTTCTGCTGACTTACCCCTGATGGTCATTTGGCCAACAGCCCATCTTCATGACTCCCCTATACCCAGCATGATCAGCTTGGCATCATGTGTTTTCTCAATGGGCAAGCCTCTCCCAGACACTTTAGGGTATGCCTTATCTCCCTCGAGATCAAAAGGATCAGGTGTTGAAATTCAGGAGCCCAAACCTTCTTTCCTGCCGACAAATCATCTGTTGGAAGAGAGTTGGCACAGCACCATACATGTAAGATACTTGGCTGGTCCCACTGAAATCGATGAATTGGGCCTTGGTCTTGTTTGTTTGGAGGCCTTTGGCTTTGTTTTTGTGAAGGCCTTTAATATGGGTGTAACAGCAGCCCAAGAGAAGTAGAATACAAACTTTTGGATCCTTACATGGTTCAGTTAGTGCAAGGGTACCTGTACCATAGAGACCCATGCAGCTATGGGTCAAGCAAATAGAGAGCCCTTAAGTTGACCTCGTCTTCCTTCCCCATGTAGCATGACCCATCACAAGGTTTTTACCCAAGAGGCACTGGAACCTTCACAAACAATGAAGAAATAAAGGACCCAATGTCCACATCACTCTCCATGGGAAGAGTGGCAATGGCCAGAAATATGGGTTATTCAGAACTACGGGGTCATCATAGGGCAATACCAGAAAAGACCCATTTTGATTTTTGCAGTGGAGCCCTCTTTTGTACCTCCATAGATAAATCCCAAAAATTTGGAATAGCAAAGATGGTATGATGCTGAGATTATTGACAAGGGATGACAAAAAAACTCCTTTCCTTAAAAGGGTTATCCCATGAATAATGTAAAAAATGAAAATCAGATATTATATAGTACATGACAACCTCTTTCTAACAAAGCTAGAACCAGCCCTGTACCTCACATGGATCCAGAGATCTCCCCATTCATTGCTCTGCTAGATTTATATCAAGCTGACAGCTCAAGGAGAGTGTCTTTTCTGCTGCAGCTAAGGGGGCGTGTCTCAGCTCTCCCTGTCACAGCTCAGGAGGCGTGTCTCAGCTCTCCTTGTCACAGCTCAGGAGGCGTGTCTCAGCTCTCCTTGTCACAGCTCAGGAGGCAGTTGAAAGATGAAACTGAGCATGTGCGGCCTTCTCAGTGAGCAGGTCAAAGAAATAAGAAATTAAGTGACACTATACAGATAGATTTTACTGAATAACTCAGTAACTATACAACATTTTTAATCACATGCAATTACAAAAGTATTCAGATCCAGGTGCTGGTTTGAAAACTGTAGAATATTTTTCGTGGGACAACCCCTTTAAGTTTTGAAAGCTCTTGGTGATTCAAGGGTGTCATTTTCTAGACTTCTGTTCCCTTTATTTCTCATAATAGTTAGGTACCAAAATCTGGGCATTTTTGAAAAAAATAAAAATGATGGTGGATTATTGGCTGTGATTATAAGAGTGAAGTTTTGATTTGGCAAATTTGCCGAAATTAGCTAGGAAATTCAATTATTTAAGGATTAATTTGTCACGAATCGCTATAAATCAGGTATACCCAGGCCACTCTGCCTTAGGGTACAGCCATACGTGGGCGGCCATGCTGCAGTGAAGAACCGCGCAGCCAATTAGCCTTCATGTAATAATGAAGACCGCACTATATAGTCAGTGCTCGGCTATTTTCGGTGGCCCCAGAGAAATGAATGGAGTGTAGCTGTGCATGCACAATGTGCCCTCCACCGCTTTTGGGCCTCCGTTCTCGATGTAGGTGCGGGTCCCAGAGGTAGGACCCGCACCTATCAGACAATGTGGGCATATCCTAGCAATATGTCCCCATTGTCTGAGATTGGTAAACCCCTTTAAGGTGGCCATCGGTAAGACCTGCTGATTTCAGAAGGACATTCCGGCCATCTAAATGTGTATGGGGTGCTCCAACTTTCCACTGACAACAGATCTCAGGAAAAAGAAGGTTGTCCAAACCTTTTGTTCTCACTAGAGTGGTATTAGGGGGTGCATTGCTCCCCTTTCCCTATTGAGAACTTAAAATTCCACATTATGGGATGACTTTAGATGAACTGGTAACAATTTAGGGTGTTGAGAATTAGTCTGGACATAAAGGGGGTTCCTGGGAGTAGAATATTGATGACCTGTCCTCAGGATAGGACATCAATATCTAATTGGTGGGAGTCCAAATCCCAGAACTCCTGCCGACCAGCTGTTTGAAGGCTTTGGTGCACCAATGATTGCTTTCTTGACCAGTGATGTCACCTTCATTGGTCATGTGACCTACGCGGAGCTCAGTCCCTTTCAAGCAAATGGGTCTGGGCTGCAATACCCAGCACGGCCACTATACAATGTACGGCACTTTGCTTAGTATTCTGTGATTCTCAAAACCAACACCATTTTTTGGATCAGAGGTATCGTAAATGGATGACCACCCCAAATATAATACGCCATTGTGATTTCTACCAGAATTATATGTCTATTCCTTATTCCCTAGCGCTTACCGAGCAACATCTTAAGACAACAAAATGTCCGCCTCCGCAGTGTGCACATAACACATCTGCTTTAAGGAGGCCTGAAATAGCAATGGGTTTTGCAGTCCACAGCATGCGTCGCCGAGCCATGCCTGCGAGGGACTCGCATTTGATAGATTCTCATTACAGCGGGAGCAGAGGTGACTGAGGTTCTGCAGCGAACAGATAAGAAAGAGAGAAAACAGGACTGAGAGGAAAAGTGTACGGGGAACAAGGCGGAAGGTGAGATTGTGAGGAAGATGGCAGACGTAGACAGAAAGGTGCTAACTAGATGTGGTGTGATGAGGGATAGAGGAGACTGCTGAGTATTTTGCAGAGGCAGTCAGTCTCCAGACTGTGCACACACAGCAGACAGGAAGGCGAAGAAATAGGCGCCAAAATGGTATAGTCGTATAGATGGCGAGTACCGAAAACCATTGAGACCTGGATGAGCCCCTCCCTGAAGCAACCGTGATGGAAACACTCAGAATAGTAGAGTAATATTGGGCAAATATTGATACCATATAAAAGTACCCTATAGTACCCAAGTCATACTGCTATACAGTGCCTAAAAAATGCTTTGGCAGGAGATAGGTTCTGCGGAGGAAATATAATACTTGCGGAGTAGAATCTTGTTAACATAGCTCAGTATACAAACGAATACAATGTTATGCACAAGTGGCGGAGTTTCGCACACTTATCATTTTTGAAAAGTGGGGGGAACTTAGCAGAAGAGTGTGGTCTCTCCCAACCCCCCAATCCCCACTAAGGGTCCATTCATACATCCGTATGAATGGTTCTGCATCCGTTCTGCAATTTTGCGGAATGGGTGCGGACCCATTCATGTTCAGTGGGGCTGCAAAAGATGCGGACAGCACACTGTGTGCTGTCCGCATCCCCACTTCCATTCCGCGGCCCCGCAAAAAATAGAACATGTCCTATTCTTATCGGCAGCCACGGACAAGATAAGGCATTTCTATAGTGCCGAAACATGGCCGGTGTCCGTGTTTTGCGGATCTGCAAGACACATGCGGACGTGTGAATGGACCCTTATACTGTACATGCAGAGGGTGCATGTGTTCTGAATGTGGAAAGAGGAGAAAGCCGTTGTCAGACAGCTCTGGCAGCAGCTTATCTACCCCTGGGATTAAAAAGGATCAGGCATGTTGAAATCCAACTGCCCCATCCTAATTTCCCCCGACCTCTGCTATCGGTAGAGTATGGACACGCTCAACCACATTAGAAGGAATGAAAGGGAATGTGTCGGCAGAGAATGACCTATTGAATCACATTTTTATGTTAAACATATTTATTTAGAATTTTTAGTTGATTTTTGAAAAAAAAATTCTATGCCACTATCTATATTTTTTTTAAAAATGTATATAATCCTGCAATTTTCCAACTGTCCGCAAGGTGTAATGATCATGATTTTCTGTTCTGTACAGGTTACTTTTCAGCAGCCATTATCATTATCAGTACAAGCAGGATTACAATGACCAGTATCACCTCTGTATAGATAACACAGGATCCACCGTTCACAGTGACGATGTCACAGCTTATCAGCTCCCTCCTGACCTCTGCCCAGGTCACAGAGCATGCCTAGAAAACTCTCCCCTAGAAGTCAACGGTGTCAGCTCCTGTCCATTGTGTCTGATCTCAAAAGACAGGAAGCCTTAAAGGGGCTGTTTCACCTCAAACACTGGTGGCATATCGCTAGGATATGCAGATATCAGAGGTAGGTCTACAACGTAGCTCCCAAAGTAAACAAGTGCGCACCGTGCGGGCGCCTTCCATTCATTTCTATGGGAGTGTTGAAAATAACCAAGAGCTGGCTTAGCTCTTTCCGACAGTTCCATAGAAGCGAATGGAGCGGTGGCTGCGCTTGCACTGTGCACTCTCCATTCTTAATTTCCATGGGTCTTCCAAAAAAAGCCAAGCGCGCTTACTCAGCTATTTTCAGCACTCCCATAGAAATGAACGGAGGGTGGGCGTGCATGCGCGGTGGGCTCTCCTTCCCTTTGTGATTTCTGTTCTAGAGATAGCTGCGGGTCTCAGAGGAGGGACCCTGCGCCTATCGGACATTTGTGGCATAACCTAGTGATGTGCTACCAATGTTTGAGCTGACAACCCTTTTAACATATTTTAGGCCTAGTGGCCAGTGTAAAAACTGCAGAATTATATACATTTTTTAATAGAGATACATGGAAAATAAAAATAAAAACTTACCAAAAATTCTAAAAAAATAGGTTTGACATAAAAACAAATAAAGGCCGGGTCCACATCTGCATTGTGAATGCCGGCACTGTAATTCGGTCACTGTATCTGGTATACATGCCTGCTTTCAGCCGGACAAAAAATGCTACACACAACAACAGCCAGAAAGCGGCTGGATTACCACTGGATCCCATTACAGTGAATGGGGATCCGGCGGTGCACGGTGGTATCCGGCTATGCCAGATACGGTTAAAGAAGAACTCCCGCAAAAATTTTTATTCTCTGACCTGTTAGAAAGGTGCATGATATAATCTGTAGTGAATGTTTCTGTGAGTAAAAACCTCTCTTCTTATTGTAGCTGGGTCATGTGACCAACTCCCTGACCTCCAACTGACCCAGGACAGAAAGCCAGTAACTGCTCTATTCATTCCTATGGGAGCCTCACTTTCAGTCTCATAGGAATACATAGAGAATTAGACTTCCTGTCCACACATAAGTCTATGTGTGAGTTGGTGGGTCTAATTGCTGGTCACATGACACAGATAAGAATCTTTAGGATGATATAAGTCAAAAATTCAGACACTGGTAAGAAAATGACATTCACTACAGATTATATCATGTACATTTCTAGCAGGACATGGAATAAAATTTTTGTCGGGAGTTCTTCTTTGACTCTAGCAGTCTATTCCTCAGCCGGAACAGACTGCCGGAGTTCACAGCGCAGATGTGACCTCAGCCTAAACAATAGGTCATTTTCTGATGACACATTCCCTTTAATGGCCTTCAGGGTGTAGGACCATGGCCAGTCAGCAACTGCCATTTGTGCTTATGCTAACAGCCTTTTGCCATAGAGATAACATTACAAAGGGCTTTTATCCTACTAGAACCACTGGAGACCTGGAGACTTGTTTACTGAAGTGTTTGCCTCCAGTCTTTCACCAATCTGCCCACAATAGAAGACAAAATGGACTATTCTTTTCACTGCAGGCTACACAATGGCCACCATCACTGGTTCTCCCTACCACCCTATAATAACAATTGGCTGGAAGTTGTTCATAGGAAAACTGGACCTTTTGGGGCAGTGGAAAGGTTGGTCTTCATATTCATAAGACGTCATAAGGCATAGCTGGAGCCATCACATGACGTCGCTTTATAATGGGGTCTACTGGTTTCTGACGAGGAATCTATAATTTATTTTCATCAATTATAATGGAATCTACAATGGACATGTGAACAGAACCTTAGCTGTAGGTTGTGCCTGGTGTTAGTTGGTGCTGAGCTCCAATATCTAGCACAACCCATGGACTAGAGTGGCGCCGGTTCCTGAAGAATGCAGAATTCTAGTCTCATCAACCCCTTTAAACAGAGCCAAGAGGTTGAAGAACATGAACCTATGGTTCGTATCCTCCACCATTGATCTAGCCATACAGTTACACTTCTAACTCATTGTAACCAAAGCCGTATCCTGACATTGCACATACGTGTTAAAGTGAACCTGTCATTAATTTTGACGTGACCTTTACGTTAGCCCGGTGCACTACGTGGGAGTGGAAGCAATTTTCATCTTCCCCCACTGCATGGAAGTGGGCATATAAATAGCTGGAAAGGCGTATGGAGATGTGAGCAGAGCTAATTCTCATTAGCATCATGGTTCCTCCGTGGTGCTGCCTCTGTTAATGAGGCACATGGAGGCGCAGTAGTGAGTGTGATGTAAATGAGCCCTGGCTTAACTAAGAGTCTCATAAATGGGACCGGATTTTGAGGAATACTCATGGTGAAGGCTCAGGACACTTCAGAATTGCCAAATCAACACCAATGATTACACTCACAAGGAGCAAAAATTCATCGATTTGTGAAATATTTTATTGAATGAATTTTCAAAAGTTTCCAAATCATAACAATAATAAAATTCAAAAAAGCAACTGCCACCCTCCCCCCACAAAACTGTATGTTAGCCATATTAGCTACCATGGGCAGGGGCGTCGCTAGGCTAAAACATTCAGGGCCTGGGCCCCTGATGTTTCCTCCCAGGCCCCAAATTTCCTGCCTGCCAGCTAGATACAATTGTATTACCATCCTCAGGACGGCAATACAATCGAATCTAAAGCACTGCAAGAGGTGAAGGACCTGTGGCGAGATCACAGGTCATGTGATCGCTGCAGTAGCTGAGAAGGACCTGCGGTGATGTCACTGGTCACATGTCATCATGTGACCATTGCAGGAGAGGCTCCACTGTGAAGAGAACTCCAGGGGAAGAAGCTCTGCTGGGGTCTGCTATAAGGAGAGGTAAGTGAAGGGAGAGGCAGAGTAATGCTGGGAGTTGTAGTTATTCAACTGGGACTGTATGTTAGCGCTTAAGAGAGGGATGTTATTTACATGGGACTCAATGTTCAGGGGGTGATACTATTAACATGGGACTGTGCTGCAGGGGGCTGTGGGAGGGAGTGATGTTATTTACATGAGACTGTATGTTGGAAGGGCTGAAGGGAGGGGAGTGATGTTATTTACATGGGACTGTATGTTGGAAGGGCTAAAGGGAGGGAGTGATGTTATTTATATAGGACAGTATATTGGAAGGGCTGAAGGGAGGGAGTTATGTTATTTACATGGGACTGTATGGTGGAGGGGCTGAGGAATCATCATTGCTGATGGCACTAAAGGGAGGAATATAACTACAGGGGGCATTATAACAATAGGGGGCAGTATAAATACTGGGGGCACTCCAGGAAGAGCATTATAACAGGAGGGGCAATATAAATACTGGGGGCACTGTAGGGGAATTATAAATCCAGGGGACATTATAGATGTTCTTATTACTACTGGGGGCTCTATAGGATGGTCTTATAGAGCCGCTTATTTCTACTAAGAGCGCTATGGGGGGCTTATTACTACTGAGGGGTCTGTACAGAGCTTTATTACCACTCGGGTAACAATAGGGGGGCCTTATTTCTTATGGGCACTCTGTAAGGGCATTATTAAAACTGGAGGGCTCTTCTACTAATGAGGGCACTCTTGTGGAGCATTATCACTGTTGGGGGCACTGTAGGGGGCAGTATTACTAATGAGGGCATTCTAGAAGGGAATTACTATTGGTGGGACTTTGAGGAGCACTATTACTATGGGGCACTGATATTTCTTTAGGATAGTATTTTGGAGTACTGGGGGGCACAGCCAGCAGTCGGATAACACTGTGGGGACTCCAGGTTGAGAGATGATGATAGAAATATGAGGAAGCTAAGATGTCTGTGTGTCACACTCTGCAGAGACAAGGTGGCTGAGAGAAGGTGTCCAGATCGAAATGGAGAAGATGATGACAGAGAAGATCTACATCAGAGGAGACGTCACCTGGAGACCCTGGATGTGAAAGGTAAGTGCTGCTGCGGAAGGGGGGCAGGTGGTCGACTTAGAGAATTGAGCCATAAGCATTGGGGCTTGGGCCCCGGATCTTTTGAGACCCTAGTAACGCCGCTGACCATGGGAGTGCTTTTCCGGTCACCCAATCAACCACAGGAACCCATGTTAGAACCTCCCTCCTTGGTTGGCAATCATAGAGAGAGGACCCCAAGATCCTCCCCCCTCCCTTCAGAATATAATAGGTAACCATATTTGTGGCCCTTCTACCCCCCTTTTTATAGTTAAAGGGGTTGTCCAGTTTCTAAATATTGATGACTTATCATCCGGATAGGCCATCAATATCAGATTGGTTGGGGTGTGATACCCACCACCATCAGCGATCACCTGTTCTCAACAGCCATCAGTGCTGGAAATAACATATTAGACAAGGGCCAGAAGCAAAGAGCTCCATCCATTGTGTAATGCCCGTGCCAGGCTACTGCACCTCAGCTCCCATGCATTTGGCAAAGCCACTACACCATGGATGGATCTTTCTACTTCAGGTTCTGTACACTGTGTTATTGCTGGCTCTGGCAAATGATGCAAACAGTTAGTAGGGATGCCAGGTGTTGGACCACCACCAATCGGATATTGGTGACCTATCTTAAGGACAGGTCATCGATACCTAGAACTGGAAAACACCTTTAAATATTATTATGCTTCCATTAGCTCTAAGATTTGACCTTCTCCTTCAAGGCACAACCCTGATGGGACCAAAATGTATAATGCAAGTGACAAGGACCGCAGGGGAGGAGCTATATTGTGGAGGATGTGAGGTTTTAGGAGCATGGAAGATGATTAGTGATGATTGGCAAGAGGATAGGTGTTAAAAATAAATAAATGGACACTACTGCAGGATGTGCCCTTTCTTACCTTCTCCAGTACACCAGTACACATAGGATAGTGCTTGTGACACATATTCCTATGTGCGGCCTGCCATTTTAGTCCTGCTTAGTAAGAGTTGGGGACACTCAGAAGACTTACATTTTATTACTGAAGGTGTTCTTCAAGATGTTTGGGCTGTGCTAATATGAAGAGACATTATGATTAACCAGTATCTTGGTAGAGTTTCATATTGAGTTGACTGGAGGACCTTAATCTTTTACAGATGACTGGTTCTTTCTAGCAGATGAGACTTTTTGAAATCTTTTAAAAATGTTTAACTTTGACTTTCAAAAGCAGGCGTATCTTACAAATGTGGGTCAAACCTGGAGCAAAACATAATGGAGCAGTATGGTCCTCCTGGACATCTTGACTCTTGCTGTTTAGAGTGTTTACTGGATATGCCATGGAGGATCCATGTTCCAGTTATTGTCCACTGTGAAGACTGGTAAATCCTGGGAGTTTGTCAAATTGATCAATGCCTGACTGAGAACAGCTGAGAGATCTTAGTCACCGATCAGAGTAGTAAGTGGAGAACCAATATGGAGACAATGCATTTTCAAGCTTTGAGGAGCCTCTTAACTCCCTGAAACACAATAATGTTTCGCAACACATTTCACTTAGTAAAGTATGAAAGCAACAATTCCATACAAGAAGAAATAGAGGAAACCTAGAAGATGTCTACTCAATAGATCTTAGAATCCTCAGCAGGGTAAGGCCCCATTCACACGACCGTATTATTGCGGGTCTGCACTATTGCGCATCCACAATAATACGGCGGCCGCCCGTTGTGTGTTCCGCACCCCTCGGAACACACGCCGGGCGGCCCCATTCAAAATGCCTATACTTGTCCGTGCAGACAAGTATAGGACATGCTTCATATTTTTCAGCGGAGCCGCTCCCATAGAGGTGAATGGGGCCCCATCTATTCCGCAATCTTAGAAGAGACATGGACCAACACATCGGCATGTTCCCAATGGTCAGATTTCCGCTGATCCACAGGCTCTTAAATCTAGTTGGTAAAAACCCTACCAACATCTCTGAACCTAAGACAAGATCATTGCAACTGAGACTTTATGGTCTCTTTGAAGGAAAAGCCAGCAGAGCTATCTGCCTATATAAATACACTGCATTTTTAAGGATATATAGCTCCTATACAATATGATGTCTTCATATGTGGCATGACCCATTTAGTTAGTAGGAGGACCCAGTTACAGCTTTTGTGTTTGGGTCTAAGAAACTCAAGCTATTGTATGTATTGCTGCCCTGCTACTTAGGGCAATGCTCCAGTCACCCTGTGACTGTTGCAGTTCCAGCTCTCTAGCAGCGGGTCTGGGAGTCTGTGTCCTCTGTGTCTATTGGAGATATTCCATATATTTACTAGCTTGCTAGATCCTGCTAAGGTGCTATAATCTGCTTATCTGCCCATGTACTGACTTCTGCTTGATTCCCGGATCTCTCGGTTTTGACTCACTGCCACTTGACCTTACCCATGCCTGGTCACCGTATGAACCTTGAGCTGCCTGCCTAGACCTTCGGACTTGTTGCACTGATTTGCATGAATTCTGCCTGCCCTGACCTTGGCCTGTTACTGACTATGAGATTTGCCTGATCATTTGGTGCTTCACTGTTAACCACACAGAGACTATTCCAAGAGGTATCGCCCTGGTGGATCTCCTTCAGTGAAGCATATATCCCTGTATAGCGGTTGAAAAGGGTGAATACCAGGGGACTGCCAGGATAACGCCCTAAGTGTCTGGGAGAGACTTTCTCCCCTCTCCCCATTCACAGCACGTGAATGCTTGGCTGTGCCAAGCAAAAGTGTATATGGGAGAATTGGGAGACAGTTCGGCCGACAGATTATCTTATGTATGATCAGCCTAAATCCCTCTGGTTTGCTCATGCTGTTAAGCAAGCTTGGGTCAACTTCAGATAGCTATAGTACGGCTGGCTACTAGGGCATACATACCATAGGGGCAACCAATATAGCTGACCTGGAACCCCTGAGAGAGGAGCCCCATTCTAGGTTGGCCTTTTCCCACTTTAATAGGTGGTGGGAAGACAAAGAAGTCTAAAATATCCTCAAGTCATGGAAATAGCATGTCATGGTTGGTTAGGAGCATGGTAGTGTCAGGTAGTATCTGAAAGGGGCTTCATTTTTATTATTGCACGTGGTTCAACCTATGTGTACCACTGCAGCTACCGTCCCTACATCATCCCTACCAAACCCAGGGGTGCACCACCAATAAAGCCAGGTGAGGCGGTCGCCTCTGGCAGCACCAGGTAGGGGCAAGAGAGGGGCAGTCGAAGGGCCATGGGCTTAAGGGAAGGGGTTAGGTTAAGAAATTGGCATTGGGGAGGGAGAGGCGCCATTTCAGTTTTCGCCTCAGGCAGCAGAAAGGCTAGGTGCACCCCTGACCAAACTAATGCCTAAACATGGATCAAATTGCAAAACCCTGCAGGACAGCAGTAGTTGAGCCGTTATCCATGGTGACACCCAGAGTCATGCAACTGCAGAGCAGTTCTAGAGCCATTAGGTGATGAAGTCACATGATTAAGATGACATAGTGCCTGTCTCTACATGGGCTTGGGGCAAAACATTTTAATACAAAACTATGGATAACTAACTTAATTTTATTCAAGGAGTGTAGTTATGTGTTTATTAAATAAATTTCACCTATCCTAGACCCCCTACCCCCATTTAAGCACCGGCGACATTTACACTGTTGAATCCGATGATCTCCGGCGCAAATAGCTACATTCTCTGCATTAGAAGAATGCAGGCAGCACCCAAGAGGCGAAGCGTAATAAAAAAATCAGACGCGGGCACGGAGCGTAATAAGACGCCTGACAAGGGCAAAAGATAATGGATGGGCAGAGGAGCAGAGCTACGGATAGATGCATGGAAGAAGCAAGCGGTGGAAGAGAAAATGAATAACGAAGGCGAAAATGAAAGGAAAAAAAAACGCAGCTCAAGAGGGAGTTTAAAGGAAAATCTGTTCTCCAGGATCTGTGCTTTTCTGTCAGGCTGCACTGATTAACGGGCTGCCTTCCAGCTCCCAGCCGTCTGCATGCCTCCCTGCACCCCTCCCTGCTGGCTTCCTGACGTGGGCGGGGCCTGCTGAAAGGTTACATTTGCACAATGTGCCTCTGGAAAAGCATGCCAAGGGGAGGGATGGGGAAGGGAAGGGAGGGGGCAAGCTGAGCCGGGAGAGGGAGAGCCAAACCATTCTGCAGTGTCTGTGTAATGGAAAAAAACCCTCTGGGGACAGGCAGAAAAATATCAAGTTACACTCACTCAGTACAATGAAGAGCGGAGGTGGGGGGGGGGGGTTAGTCGTCCTCCCCTGCCTGCTCCATGCAAGCGCTCTTTCAAAAGAAGCCGGGTTTGATCAGAGCGAATTGTTCCATCTCCAACGTTTCTTATACCGGGGGGTGCGAAAACAGCAAAAAAAAGGAAAAAAAAAAACGAGGGACAGATCTGATCATTATTCCTGTTTTTTCGTTAACCGTTCAGTCGTACACGTTAAGAGTTCATTCACACATTTCCATCTAGCCGCTTCCGGAGAGCTCGGCTAATTGTTCAGCCCGAGGCGCTGATGAAGAAGTGTGAAAACGGCAAAGCGGATCGGTACGCGAAGTTACATGAAATATAGATGGCGGCATCCGCCGGAGAAGGATGTGTAAGAGAAGGGGGGGGGGGGCTAAAGCGTGGGGCCGACAAGAGTTAGTTATTAACTTTTCTGGTTAAAGCTATACCCGGTTTTACAAGTCGTGGTGTCCACCTCAGGAATCACGAGGACTCGTGAAAGTGGAGGATAGTTGCTCATTGACTTTTTTATGGACCCAAAAACATGCAGTAAAGGTCCTTTTACACGGGCCGATTATCGGCCGAAAAATCGTTCCTAGGAACGCTAGTGCTGATAATCGGCCCGTGTAAAAGTGGCCCTAATCAGCCGACGAACGAGCAAAACGCTCGTTCGTCGGCTGATTGGATCTTTTGGTTTCTACAAAAGATCCAATCTGTCGGGCGCACATCGGCCTGTGTAAACAGGCGATGTGCGCCTGACAGTATGGAGCTTCCCGGCCGCACGAGTGATACAGTGATCACTCGTGCGGCCCTGCGCTCGATTCATCGGGCCGTGTAAAGGCTCCCTGCCCGAGCGCCGATATCGCTGATCGGCGCTCGGGCAGGGAGACACATCGGCCCGTCTAAAAGGGCCTTTAGATAAGGGAGATCTGGTGATTTTGACCATGAGAGCCCCAGTCCAGTATGTGCAAGATGGACAACCCGCCATGGCGTTTGGTCTTGTGTCACTGGGAAGTTGTCTCTCAGGCCCTAGAGATGACCACATCACTTTGGGTTCAATTCCTGATGAATAGGTTGACCAATTTGATTCAGGTCTAGATCGAGTCTATGAGAATTGAAAGTTCTCCGATTGGCCCCCTCTCTCTTTCTCTCTATCTCCAAAATCCAATCACCAATAATTTAGACGCAACTCGAATAGTTCCAGAACTTATTTCGAATTTGATAAGTTTAGAATTGATTTGCTCATCTCTATCAGGCACTTTAAATGGGGTATTCTGTTTGTTACACATTATCCCCTATCCAAGGGATAGGGGATAACTATAAGATTGGTGGGAGTCCTACTGATGGGACCTCAATGATCATGAGAACTGGGGGCCCAAAACCCAGTTGAGCCCCCCTCCTGAAATGAACAGAACGGGTGGTTGGAAATGCGCATGGCTTCTCCATTAACTGTTATTTCCGGAACTCCCATAGAAATGAATGGGGCAAGCATGTGCATTTCTGACCACTCACTCCATTCATTTCAGGAGGGCTCCATGGAGTTTAGAGCCCCTGTTTTCGTGATTGTGGTAGGACCTCCACCTATCTAATAGTTATCCCCTTGATACATAATTTGATATGACTGGAAAACCTCTGGAAAACCTCTTTAATGGTATTCTCTGAGAGTATGAAATGTCCCTTCATATGCCTGGCCCCCCACATGGAGTATACTTACCTCTCTCCCGGCGCCGCTCCTGGTCCCCACACCACCTCTGCTGCTCCTCCCTGTGCACGGATGAAAACATCCGGTGTTGGGGGGCACTCAATGCCAGGGGGTGAGCCTCCCTAGCATCACGGGTGACATTAGAGAGGCTCGTGCCCGTCCCCACCTGCCATTGGCTGCTCCCTCCCCAACACCGGGTGTTCAGGATTGGCGTAGGGAGCGGGGTAAGTATATTATATGTGGGGGGCCCAGCATATGGGGGGACATTTTATACTCTTGGATAACCCCTTTAAGGTTACAACTCTGTGGTTAGTTGGGTAAATTTACTTCTATACCGCCATCCCCAACCAATTATAATGGTGAAAAACCATGATTCTTGAATACAATGGTCCTGACATATCAACACTGAGCTAAGAATGCCCACCATGGCCATGTATAAAGACTATCTTGGAGAAAAGGTTGAATTTTGCCCACATCAGCTCATCAGCTATAATTTTTTAAACTAAACTACAAGAATACATTGTGATTGGTTGATATGAAGAAGCTCCATTCCCGCTTGTGCAAGATGAATACCCACCATGACTTTGATTTGTCCGTTGTGTCATTTTTAAGTATACTGAGAGAGTTGTATCTTTGGCATATTAAAGATTACCTGTCAGCAGGATCAACCTTATTTAACCAGATAGTGTTGATCCAGCTGATTAAAATGACACCTGTCTTGTTAAAAATCGGTTGCGATGTTCCCGAGAAAAAGGGCTTTTATTGTTTATGCAAATAAAGGCTTCAGTGCAGTGGCTAGGCCCCGCCCATCAGTGCACTGAAGCCCTCAGTTGTGTAAAGGATAAACGTCTTTTTTCTCAGGAACACTGTAAACGATTTTTACAAGACAGGTGTCATTTTAACCATCAGGATCAACTCTGCCAAGCACTACGTATCATTTAATAGGGTTCATCCTGCTAATAGATTAGCTTTAAAGCCAATCAGCAGTGCCAATCGAGATCACATGATGCATTCAACAAGATGTTTTAAAGGCCTCCCAAACCACATCACACTATAGGCACTGCTAACAGGCGTAGAGGCATCCCTGAGAAGATGGGATCTGTCAAGAGGTTGTATCTACACCTACTAGTTTAGCATTAACATGTTTGGAAATGTTATTCCCATACTAACCCCTTTGTGCCTTCTCTGCTTTCCTAGTAGATATTTCCTAGTAGACATAGTAGGCAAGCTAGTAGACAAACATCACCCTATACTGAGAAATTAATGTTCAGATGACAGCCCACATGTATCCTAGAACTAGAAATAAAAATATCCCAATTTAGGGTTTCCATTCATTTTGGAGGAGGCCCAGTCTGGTTAAAAAAAAAAACACCTTTATTAACAAAGACATGTCAAAAACAAAAATGTACCCCCAACTTCATGTCAATGTCTTTAACTTGCACAAGGCCTACTTATAACACATTGGGTCAATCGGGATTTGTCTAGTCCTACTCATCATGAGGACCTGGATCTTTGAAGACATCTAGCGGCACCAAGTCTAATGGGCTCCAGTTACAAAGACCCTTTAAAAACAATTGATTTCTTATGTTTCCGATCGCCTGGGTGAGAGGATGCTCTCTGAAGACTGGGTTTAACCTTGACCAGTGACCTCTGACTTCTGACCCATAGCAGAGATCACATCATTTACTTTTAAGAATCTAGGAGTAAATAACATTGACCTTAAAATCGAGACAGCCATGGTTGGAATCTGAAATGTCTCATTTACACTACAAATAGAGCGCTCTAAATGTAAGGTCATCAATGACAACTTAGGCTACTTTCACCCTAGCGTTTTAAAATTCCGGTATTGAGTTCCGTCATAGGGGCTCAATACCGGAATAAAACGCTTCAGTTTTGTCCCCATTCATTGTCAATGGGGACAAAACTGAACTGAAGACAACGGAATGCTCCTGAAAGCATGCCGTTGCGATTTGCTCTCCGGTCCAGGCATCCGCACCAAGACGGATCCGGAATGACCCCCAATGCAAGTCAATGGGGGTGGATCCGTCTGGTGTGACCACAATGGTAACCGGATCCGCCCTCCATTGACTTTCAATGGAGTTCATTACGGATCCGGCTACACATAGACACATACAGACATAGACATAAACATACACACACATATAGACATACAAACACACATACATACTTACATGCACCCCGGCAGGTCTCCAGAGCGTCGGAGGGACAGGACGGCGCGCACAGATGACGATTCCACCAGGCGCCCAGCAGAGGGCGCTGTGGGGAATCGTCACTTGTGCGAGCCGTCCTGTCCCTCCGACGCTCCGAAGACCTGCCGGGAGCATGTAAGTATGTATGTGTGTTTGTTTGTCTATATGTATGTGTATGTTTATGTGTATGTGTATGTATGTACTGTGTGACATGTGTGGGGCCAGAGCGCGGTTCCGGCTCCACACATGTCACTGCGGCAGGCCTGATCCGGCAGCACCCTTCACCTGCCGGATCAGGCCTGCCGCCAGTGTGAAAGTAGCCTAAGGGAACTGGTTGATCTAGGCCCCAATTTTTTTTTTTTAGTAGTTTTTCCTTTCCGTATCCTGATATCTCTAAGGGATCATACGCCAAGTGTCACCTGTTGAGGAGAATATTTCACAGCAATGAGCATTAGTGTAGATCAGCGCACAGAACCATCATGTCTATCTACTGTGGGGTTCACAAACTTATTTCTTTGCAATAATGTCATATTTCATATAATTGGATGGACTCTAGAGATGTAATAGACTGTGCTTATATCTTGCTAGTCATCATTCTGTTCAAAATTGGTTATTTGTCGCACTGTTGAATCCATGCATGGGAGGATGCAGACAGCAGAGCGGCACCGAGCGAGACTATTATGTGTCCCACCTAAGGAAACTGCTTTTAAGGTAGGATCTGCACTCTTACCTTCTGGAGCTTGTACGTTTAGTACGTTTATGTCCACCCCAAAACACGGTGCTAATTCCCATTTCTAAAAAAAAAAAAGATACTGTATAATATGGCCCAGGAGGTACGGTAATTGCCCCCTGGCCTTCTTCTCAGTCTTCCCCTACATCTGTCATCTTTTCATCCATGTTATCGGGTTATCCAGACAATTTTCTGCATTTGCTCTCCAAATGTTGAATAAGTGAAGGGACTGAAGAACGCTCCATATGTAGGACAGATGTCAGCACCTTACATACTGGCCCACTATAGTGCTCATTGTTGACCTTTATATGTCTGATGTGTATGTTATTGCTCTTTTCATGTTGGGCCAATGTACACCAGAAAAGGGTAATTTTTGCCACTAGTCTATTTTTTCTGCACATTTCTCCCTCCACTAGCAAGAAGAGGGTGAATGCGCAAGAGCAAGAAGAGGGGGAAATGTGCAAGAGGAAGAAGAGGGGGAAATGTGCAGGAACAAGAAGAGGAGGAATATAAAGGAGCAAGAAGAGAGGGAAATGTGCAGGAGCAAGAAGAGGGGGAAATGTGCAGGAACAAGAAGAGGGGGAAATGTGCAGGAACAAGAAGAGAGAGAAATGTGCAGGAGCAAGAAGAGAGAGAAATGTGCAGGAGCAAGAAGAGGGGGAAATGTGCAGGAACAAGAAGAGGGGGAAATGTGCAGGAGCAAGAAGAGAGGGAAATGTGCAAGAACAAGAAGAGAGGGAAATGTGCAGGAGCAAGAAGAGAGGGAAATGTGCAGGAACAAGAAGAGGAGGAATATAAAGGAGCAAGAAGAGAGGGAAATGTGCAGGAGCAAGAAGAGGGGGAAATGTGCGGGAGCAAGAAGAGAGGGAAATGTGCAGGAGCAAGAAGAGGGGGAAATGTGCGGGAGCAAGAAGAGAGGGAAATGTGCAAGAACAAGAAGAGAGGGAAATGTGCAGGAGCAAGAAGAGAGGGAAATGTGCAGGAACAAGAAGAGGAGGAAATGTGCAGGAACAAGAAGAGGAGGAATATAAAGGAGCAAGAAGAGAGGGAAATGTGCAGGAGCAAGAAGAGGGGGAAATGTGCGGGAGCAAGAACAGGAGGAAATGTGCAGGAACAAGAAGAGGAGGAAATGTGCGGGAGGAAGAAGAGGGGGAAATGTGCAGGAACAAGAAGAGGGGGAAATGTGCGGGAGCAAGAAGAGAGGGAAATGTGCAAGAACAAGAAGAGGAGGAAATGTGCAGGAACAAGAAGAGGAGGAATATAAAGGAGCAAGAAGAGAGGGAAATGTGCAGGAGCAAGAAGAGGGGGAAATGTGCGGGAGCAAGAACAGGAGGAAATGTGCAGGAACAAGAAGAGGAGGAAATGTGCGGGAGGAAGAAGAGGGGGAAATGTGCAGGAACAAGAAGAGGGGGAAATGTGCGGGAGCAAGAAGAGAGGGAAATGTGCAAGAACAAGAAGAGAGGGAAATGTGCAGGAGCAAGAAGAGAGGGAAATGTGCAGGAACAAGAAGAGGAGGAAATGTGCAGGAACAAGAAGAGGAGGAATATAAAGGAGCAAGAAGAGAGGGAAATGTGCAGGAGCAAGAAGAGGGGGAAATGTGCGGGAGCAAGAACAGGAGGAAATGTGCAGGAACAAGAAGAGGAGGAAATGTGCGGGAGGAAGAAGAGGGGGAAATGTGCAGGAACAAGAAGAGGGGGAAATGTGCAGGAGCAAGAAGAGGGGGAAATGTGCGGGAGCAAGAAGAGAGGGAAATGTGCAGGAGCAAGAAAAGGAGGAATATAAAGAAGCAAGAAGAAGAGTAATGTGCATGAGCAAAAAGAGTGGGAATGTAAATGAGCAAGAAAAGGAGGAATGTAAAGAAGCAAGAAGAGGAGAAATATAAATAAGCAAGAAGAGGGTAAAAATAAAGGAGCAAGAAGAGGGGTAAATGTGCAGGAGCAAGAAGAGGGGGAAATGTGCAGGAGCAAGAAGAAGAGTAATGTGCAGGAGCAAGAAGAAGAGTAATGTGCAGGAGCAAAAAGAGTAAGTATGAGTAAGAATGTAAATGAGCAAGAAAAGGAGGAATGTAAAGGAACAAGAAGAGGGGAAATATAAAGAAGCAAGAAGAGGGTAAAATAAAAGAGCAAGAAGAGGAGGAAATGTGCAGTAGCAAGAAGAGGGGGATTGTGGAGGAGCCAGAAGAGAAGAGGGAGAATGAGCAAAATAGTGTTATGGACTAACAAAGAAAAATCCTCTCTTTTCGCTTTTTCCAGATAGAAGGGCTTATACAACACTTTGAAACCAAATTGATTGAGCTGGAACCATGGTCGGCCTCAGGGGTTTGTAACCTGTGCAGTGGCCCAGGCATCCCCATAACTGTACCCCCAATCTCTTACTTGTTGCCATATTTTGGGAAGGCTGGTATACTAGATCCAGCTACACACCTTAATTTGTTGGTTGGGCACTGTTATTCAAACAAATGTCTGGCAGTGTAAGTTGGGCACTGTATGTGCCGTGACCCAGCAGATCACTGCTAGGAGTTGATTGTATGCCAAGAGTTAAATGCCGTGATTTATGGTCTATACATAATGGTTATGTATGGGCAGTAAATAGTTACCACTGGCAGTCAGCCTAGTTTAGTGGAGCAAAACAAGAGGCAACTGTGTACTGCAACTCTCATCATTTATTCAGTAAAGAGAGACTTTATGTAATATAACCAAACTGACCTGGTTATTGACTCTACCATCCATCCGTTGGCCTCTATCATCTGGCCCTTCTGCCTTGTACCTCAAAACCCATCTACAACAGAAGCCCCAAAGCCAGTGAGTGCCCAAAGGAAAGAAAAGGTGTGTCCTTCCCGTCACTGGACGAACCAGGGAGACGCCAGGGTGAGGACTGCCACCGTGAGAGCTACTACTCCCATCACTACAACTACCACTCCCATCCTCTCCACCTCCCCTGCGGCCGGCTGCATATGCTGGTGGTAATTAGGCATCGTATGGTTACTTGTACCGCTATATCACTATATTATTTGAACACTATATAGTACTACATAAGGAGGAGGGAGTCGGCAGAAGGCACAGGGCAGTACGGGGTTGAAACAAGCTATATTGCTTGTTTTTAGCGTCTATGAACTTTAATTCAAACATTATTTTCTAGTGTCTTCTGTAAAAACATCTTCTGGACGTAGAATGACCTTATGCTTATTGAGGTCTGTACGGCAAAACCGCACCTAATATTTTTATCTCCTACTGATATTATTATACCTTATTTTTACAACCCAAATTATATCTGTAAATCAGCAGCGTGACCCCCTGGTCAGATTCTCTGCTTTTGTTGTCTACCACTTATTAGGTTTCATATAACCTTGTATAGTTGTATGTCTATGTTCACACAGTAAAATTGTAGCAGATCCAGGCTGAGAACACTTAGGAACCAGTTAAATTCCATCCCTCATTTTCCAGAAACAATTTGGAAAAGTAAAGCTTAAAGGGGTATTCCCATCTCACACATGTAGTCTGTATAGTCAGATATAGCCATACCAGTATTATTGCTAATAGAATGTATTTATGTAAAATGTACCGTTTAGAAGATTTTCCTATTTGTATATCCATTGTCCACACACATCAGTCAGGCCGTTGCCCCTGGTTACGACCACAGTGGCCATGTAGTAGTGGTGGCCGGCTTGCTCTTCTTCAAACCCGCTCTGAGATAACTCTTGTATTGTGAACACACATTACATCAGCATGTGGAGACACATCTTAGGGTACTTTCACATCTACGTTTTGGACACTACCAGTCCTATACACAATGGTCAGATCCTGCTCCATAGAGATGAATTGATCTTGGAACAGGATACGTTTCTCTGCATTTTGGAAGCGCAGACAAAAATGCTACAACCCTAAGATGTGTCTGCGCTCATGTAATGTGCGTTCACAATACAGCAGTTACCTCAGAGCAAGCCGGCCACCACTACTACATGGCCACGGTGGCCGTAACTAGGGGCAACGGCCTGACTGATGTGTGTGGGACAATGGATATACAAATAGGGAAATCTTCTAAACTGTCCATTTATATAAATACATTCTATTAGTAATAATATTGGTATGGCTATATCTAACTATACAAACTACATTTGTCAGATGGCAATACCCCTTTAAATCTGATTGGCTGCTATGAGCAATTTGTTTTACTAAATGTCCTCTGAGTTGGTAAAGCATGCTTATTAACCTTTTGGGAGAGCTTTTTTTCCAGGCATACCATGTCTTATTCTCAAACCTTGTGCCTTTAAGTTGACCATGCATCTTTAGATATGTGGCTCCAATCCCTAAACTTGTGTTTGGACACCAGGGCTCAGTCACAACATCCCGGCATCACACACAGTTAGGGGTTCTTCTTCGATACCCATGAGACTTGCCAACTCTTCCAGGAGTTGTGGAGGTCTCCCCTTTTCCTAGAGCCTCCCAGACATTTCGGGATAGTTGGCAAATCTCTAACAAATAGTGGCAATGACTGTCTCCAAAGTCACCTCCGAATGGGATTATCTTCTGCTGCACCTTGTTGTATTAGGTGTCCATTATGGTTTCAGAACCCGGGTCCACTCAAGGATCCTCTGGTACCTTGCTGAGGCCAATTCAACCCTGCGTTTTGGACTATTTTTTTCTAAACCTTCAGATAATTGAATTTTACTACAGTGTACAAAAATAGCAAACTGTTCAATAATCTTTTTGTCTCTGCTTGACAACATATATTACATTACAGAATCCTTCGAGAGAAAAACCCATGAGCACAATCTAATTTCTTATCTACAGCATGGTAGTGCAATGCTCCAACGCCTGATATTATCAGGAAACCAATATCATCACCAAGATGTGGAATGTTTCCCTCACCAGAGCTGTATATTAGCTTTTATTGCACCTTTTGCAGGGTATGACATCCAATGTTATGTAGTCATACATGGTCAGTAATATGACATTGTAGGAGACCTTAAGAAAAACTGGCCATACTCCTTCAATAACTGTCAGCATTACACTCATTGGGCCTACAGCTATACCTGTGCTCTCCCTATTGTGAATAGGGAGAGGTAAGGAAGCCCAGCCAGACACCTCTGGCTTATTTTCCTTCAGAACAAAGGATAAAATGTAAAAACATCGGCCAAACATGAAATAAACATTAAATGGCCAGTCCCACCAAGTTCAGCCGACCTTAGTCTAAAGTGTATGGCCTCTAGAGATGAGCGAAGCGATTCGTCGATTCGTTGATTCGTATCGAATCTTGGAAATTTTCAGCTGCGAAGCGAATCCGAATATTAGGTGATTCGCTTCGGCTTTGTACGCATTCGCTACGTAGTTTGTCCTATAAATTATACGCTATTGCTACGTATAAGTTACTCTATACGCTGTTGCGTACGAATTCAATTCATTAGCAAACTTTTACTGTTAGTTCGTTTATCGTGCACAAAAGCCCGGGAAGAAAGCAGTCACCTGACCTAGTGGGCAAGGCTTGCTCTGATTGGCTCAGGCTCGGTAAGCCAGTGACGCATCACTTCTGCTGCAACTGCTGAGACGAGCAGAAGCACTGTGTGTGAAGTTCTGAGACTCTGAGACCTGTTTTGTGAAAATTGGGGTGTAATTGCTCTGGGAATCCATATTACACATCAGGGATACTGCAGAACAAGTGCAGGGCCAGTTCAGGGCTAGTAATTAATCAGGCAGGGAGAGAGACAGGGAGCGATAGGGAGAGACAGGGACAAAGACCAGCTGCAGGGCCACAGAGTGAATTGAAAAATGTCGGGAATGGATAAGCAAAAGGGGTCCAGTTCCAGCTAGACCTCGAGCTCTAAAAAAAAGGAGAAGGTGGCACAGGGCAGCAGTTCCAAGGACCTGTAGCTGGAGCATCTACTAGTAGTATTTGCAATACTCACCCTGTCGTATCTCTGCGCCGATCTCATTAAGCCGCTCTGGGCATTTGAACTTCAGATCGGACCATTTCCACTGGATCTGGCCCGGGGTCCGCACGGTGTGGAAACGATGGCGCAAGCCTCGGATCACCTGCTGGATCACCTCCTTTTTATGCTGGTTCGGGTAGCGGTGTGTGCCATCGTAATCCTGCCGGTCCATCAGCCGAATCATGTATTTCAGCTCTGCAGAGCTAAATGCTGATTATCGCCTGGATGCCATTTGTAAAACTTGGCTCTGACTCTGAGGAGTGCACGCCGCGGCCTCTCAACTCGTCTGTGCGTGCCTGCGTATTACGTAATCTGTAGACAATAGTACGCTGAGGATTCGTACGCAATTTGTACGCTCATGCGTACGTGTTCAAAGAGGTACCTTTTTAACCTGAACGTTCGTTATTAGTGCGCGAATGTTCGCTAAAAGCCATATAATTACGTATATTTTGTACGCATATTCAACTAATCTATTCGTCAAATGTACGAATCTTAGGAAAAGTTCGGCGAATGTTCAGCGAATAAAATTTTGCATGATTCGCTCATCTCTAATGGCCACCTTAAAACCTTTGCTAATGCATTTTGAGACCAAATGAAATACACTTTAGATGGCCAGTCCCACCAAGTTCAGCCGACCTTAGTCTAAAGTGTACGGCCACCGTAAAACCTTTCCTAATGCATTTTGAGACCAAGAAGGATGTTCCACCAAGACTAGAAGATGAGAAGAAGAATACGATTTCCAGTAGATCTTCAATACCCTTGTCCACTTCCAGTGTAGTAATGGTGTGTCAAGTGGAAATAGTAGCAATTGGGGTTATCACCCACAATCGTGGAGGGTAAATGTCTTCATCTATGGAGGGTTCAAGTCATGAGGTGACCTCAAAATGGTGTAGCCCCTCCGAATATGCGCCATTCATCACCAGGTGATCCAGAATGTTCTCTATTCCCCTTATGGGTGTGTGGATGAAGAGTATTGGTCCATCACAGAAACATCTGCTCATCAAAGAGTCTATATCTAGCCAACAGGAAGAGAAGAGCAATTTGACTGTCATGGGTATCTTCCATGAAAATTATATGGAACCAGTACGAGCTCTGATTTTTGGCTAAAGCCTTGATGGCATATGGAGGTCAGTGATTTGATCCATCTTTGAAGCTCGACTCAAGAAGTATTCCGCCCTACCCCATACTACAGGATACTACAGAGCAGGCATCCTGTATATCTCTGTACCGAACCAATCCTATCTGTATATACCGATAAGGCCTCCTCAGATGAAGTCTTTTGTGTCGATATTTCATAGGCAACCGGCTTAGAGGAGCCGGCAAAGACCTTCACAATCACAGCAAGGTGACATGGGAAATGTACAAATGGCTAAAAATACCAACGGAAATAGTGGATCTCTGCTCATCCAGCAATATAATTCTCCAAGCAGTAATGCTATGTATAACCAGTATGATTCAAGGATTCCCATAGGGTAACACTTACGGTGTAGAAAAATTATGCACGTGCATGCTATTAACACAGTGTCCTGTATTTTATTTCAGTCCTAAAGGACAAGCTGAATATTTCTGTAGAAATGGTGAAAGGAGGGAAAATAACTGGAGGATGGGAAGGAATGCAGCCGGAGATCGCTGGCTGAGTCCAGAACAGAAATATGAATGTCAGACTTGGATCAATATTAACCCTTCACTTCTTGAAACTTGTGAAAAACACGTATATCTCAGGTGGCTTCACTAGGTGGATCTGTTCAACCTAAAGTAGAGGTTTGGCATCAGTCCCGTGGTTGGTTCATTCCACCACTTTGCTCAGAGCGAAGGATCAGAAGCTTCTTCTATCCTCTTAAGGCCCCATTCAGACGTCCGTCTTATTGCGGGTCTGCATTATTGCGGAACGGGATAATAAGGGGGGCCGCCCGTCGTGTGTTCCGCATGCTCGGAACACACGCCGGGCGGCTCCATTCAAAATGCATATACTTGTCCGTGCGTGCGGACAAGTATAGGACATGCTTCATCGGAGCCCCCCCGCTCCATAGAGGTGAATGGGGCCGTATCTATTCCGCAGTATTGCGGAATAGATAGGGCCCCATTCACACGGTCATGTAACTACTAACTCTAACTCTTGTAGGAGAAAACGTGATATGACCCCCAAGGTTGATTCCTTTTAGGCCAACAGAAAGAGGAAGCCTTGCATTGATGGGGGCAATTAGTTCAACTGCTCCAGTGTCTGCCTCTATGGTACATAAACCTTTCCACATAAAGTAATGCCTTAAAGGTATTGTCCACTTTGATCACTGCTGTTTAGTTAGAAGGGTCCCTCAACAATAAACTGATCACAGAGACCCACCTCAGTCAGTTCATTTATCCTAGGGCACTTCCACAGGCACAGTTCTCATTAAAATCAATAGACCTTCCGTTTATTGCCCATGGATGTGTCGGGCCCTTCAGAGTCAGAGATAGATTTTGTAGCTACTCTGTTCTGGCTAATAGATGAACAACCATCTTGAGTCACTTCCATCCTATAGGAATCCGCCTGGAACCCCTCTACTGATCAGCAGTAATCTGTGAGGGAACCTGCCAACAACTGCTCTATTGCCCCACAGTGCCTCCACAGGAGAAATAAGGGATTACACATTTCTCATTGAAATCAACAAGCTATCTATGTAATGCATAAATATGATGGGTCTTCCAAAGTGAGAGGTCTTGTGGTCACTCTCTACTCTAGCTAATAGATGACTGGGGACCTCTCTATTACCTCCAAATAGGGTATTTGGAAATAGGTTCACTCTTGAATGACAGATCTGCCCCTCACTTCAATTGTCTATTCCTGCAATGCCTCTTGAAGGGCTTGTACCATGAAATATAATCTACATTTTTCAAACCAGCACGTAGATCTGAATACTTTTGTAATTGCAGGTAATTACGAAGCCAATATAGCCACTGAGCTATTCAATAAAATGTATCTGTATAGCGACACCTGCTGTTTGTTCTTTTCCTTATTTCTTGTCCACTTCGCCGAGGTGGTCGCTCAGTTTAAATCTTCAACTGCCACCAGTCCAGATCATCTGTTAGAAGCTGTGGCAGTTACAAGGAAAGAGCTACAGCAGAAAGGACATGTCCCCAGAGCTGTGATAGGGTGAGAGCTGCAGTAGAAAGGACACATCTCCTGAGAAGGACAAGCCCTCTAAAGAGAATCTAGCAGAACAACTGGAACACTGAATGAGGAGATGTCTGGATCCATGTGAGGTACAGAGCTGGTTCTAGCTTTGTTCATGTACTACATGATGTCTAATTTTCATTTTGTGACATTAGTTATGGCATAACCTCTTCAACTAGGGAAATTTTAGCCCTGTAATGGCAACCTTAGTGCTTTTCATCACCCAGCTTTCCCAGGGACAGATACAAAATTTAGTAATGGCTGAACAGAAGTTCTGGCAACTTGACTGATAAGAACGACTGGAGAACATGCATTATATTTACTGTTCTTAAACCCGTGAAGATATAAATATTATACTTGCACAGGTGAGACAACATAGTCCGCAGTGTTAATGACTTCAGCTTATCTCAACCCAAAGACAAGCTACACGGGGGAAGATAAAGAAGGTGATCCATACATAAATGTGCCATGTTCCCAGACAAAGGAGCTCTCCAGACAAATGAGGTTCAGTGGGGAGAACACGTTGACTCAGGGAGGAACCGAGTGATGGACAGGAAGGGATTAGGTGCACCAGTCTCTATTTCACTCCAGGGAGGGAGATGACCTTTGACAGCACAGGGGAAGCCTGACCTGTCAAGACAGCCATCAACTCACATTCCTGTTCCAAGTACTGAGATGTGTTCCCTATAGAGGTTGTCAGTCAGCAAGATCCCTTCTAGTAATGAATGAAGGGCGCTCAGTGGGCTGGGTGCATGAAACATGGGAAAGAGTGGGGGAGGGGTACTGAGGAGCTATGGTAGACGGAAATAAAACTGGGCAGACGTAGAGCACCATATGTGCAGGTTCTCTTGATACCTATAAATTAGAGCTCATGTCCACGGCACCAGAAACAGGACCACGTCTCCAGTGTGTCGTGTGCAGGAGCCAATGTTTATCACTTTCTGGGAAAGTTGGGTGACAACAGTTGGGTGACAACCAATATACCATTATATGCCGTAAGAGGAGGTTGTCAGACACTTTGATGGCTATCTACCATGATCCATGCTCAACACTATTGCATGACTCTCAAATTTACTTAAGAGGGGTTTCTTACACAAAATATTCTGTAGTTTTCAAAGCAGCCCCTATATCTGAGTATTTTTTTAATTGTATGTAATTAAAAATTTTGTGTAGCCACAGAGTTATTCAATAAAATGTATCTGTATAGCGCCTCCTGCTGTTCGTTCTTTTTTTCTATTTCTCTGTCTACCTCACCGAGGTGGACGCACATGCACATTGATCCTTCAACTGCCTCCTGAGTTGTGATAGGGAGAGAGCTGCAGCAGAAATTACACATCTCCTTATCTACAGCAGAAAGGACTCACCCACTCACCCACAGAGCAATTGCAAAAATGAATGGGGAATACCCATGTCCAAAGTTGTTACATTACTTGTAAAGGTTTAATTCAGAATTCTGGGATTGAGTGACAACTGATATAACTGCTATGATTTCCCCAAAGATGTGGTTGTCAGAATATTTGCTGTGGCCGGGTTTGAGATGGCCCCAATGCTACGCTGGGTCCCTCGGACACCGTTGAGATGTCACCACATATTGCTGTTCACCGGAAGGGATGGTAAGGTGCGGTGGACCCCAATGAGAAATAAGTCCAGAGAGTCAGGGTCTGCAGTAAACAGTGTGCTTCTTTACTGGAGGGATCCAGGTACAAAACAATACAGGAGGTGCACTGGGCTGGATTTTCCAGTCTCCTCCCGGGCAGAAGGGTTCAATGATGAGGAAAGGCCTGAGCTAACTGTCCCTCTCTCTCTCCCACTCTCTTTTTCAGAAGGCTGGTACCCTGGTCAAAGGCTTGAGGCCCCCCATTCTGTGGCTCAGTTGTCCGGTTGGCTCCTTGGTCATAGGGCTGGTGACCCATGGTCTGTGGCTCAGCATCCCCACCTCAGGTCTTCTTCTGGTCACTCATGCAGTCTGGCAGAGTCTTTCCTCTAAGCACTGATCTATAACTCCAGAGCATTAGGGGCTCTGACTGCTCTTCTTATATACAGTCTCTAACTGAACTAGAACCTTCTAGTGGGAGGGTGGAGTGGAGAAACTCAGCACAAACAAATACAATGTTAGGCCTCATGCACACGTTCCGTCTGCTCTGCACCCGTTCCGTTTTTACGGTCCATTTTTTTCAATCCGTTTTTTATCCGTTTTTCATCCGTTAAAACGGCCTACCATCCGTTTAAACGGATCCGTTTTTCATCCGTTTTCCATCCGTTTAAACGGATCCGTTTTTTTTAATTTAGGTTCTGACTGGTTCTGTGTCTCCAAGCAACCTATCCGTGAAAACGGATGGAAAATGGATGGAAAACGGATACATACCCGTTTCCATCCGTTTTCACGGACGCTCCTATAGAGTTCAATGGAGCCATCCGTCATATTTAAACGGATGAAAATGGGACATGCACCAGTGAAAAAGGATCTGAAAAACAGAACGGACAGGCATCCGTGAAAAAACGGATGCCTGTCCGTCACCATACAAGTGAATGGGTCCGTTTTTTCTATCCTTTTTTCAGGATCCTGAAAAAAGGATAGAAAGCGGAACGTGTGCATGAGGCCTTACACTTTCCGTCTCTCATAGACTTGCATTAGAGCTTCAATGATACTCAATGGCAATGACAACAGTTTTTCCAGTTAAACAAGTCTTCAGACATAATAACAGAGCTAAACCAGACACTTAAAAGGTCAGTCTGTCTGGTTTTGGTGGTAAGTCTGGCTGTTTCCCACCAAAACATGCTCTCCTTCAACTCTTAGGGGACGTTCACATGGTGGCTTTTTAGGTGGAATTTTGGCATGGACAAACTCTCTGAAATATTGCAGAAAACTCACTGATGGCCATGTCCTGTCTGCGTCCCATACAAGTCAATGGGAGGCAGCGCTGAGGATCACGGAGCTCAGCGCTGCCTCCCATTGAGATGTATGGGAGACAGAGAGAACACGGCTGTCGATGAGTTCCAAAATTCTGCTTCAAAAGCCACCATGTGAACGTCCCCTTATGGTAACTGTGAAAAATTACCAGCGTCTCGTTATTAGCTAGAAAGTCCCAAAAGTTTCTCAGTATTCATCAACCCTTTCCACAGTTCTGTGCAAATACAGTGCAAATGAACAGGAAATATATGACAACAAACTTATTAAATTCAGTTACACAGTATAAGTCAATGCAAGTTAACCCTTTAAAGTGAAATAAAGTAAGGATTGATGACTTTGCCACAAATGTCCAGACTTCAAAGTACCCCTGCTCCAGGGCACTACATATTGCATGGCAAATATACCTATAAACAAACCCCCAATATTGTTGTCTCACTGTCTCATTCAGGACTGGGTTACAAACCAATTTGTGTCATGACTAGGGAATTTGTCATTCAGGACTCAGGGAAAGCTGGGTGACAACTCCATGGAAGCTGGAAGGGGGTGATCATACTGTGCAAGACCCAGCGTTCTCATGAACAGATATAACTAAACCTATGTATAGGCTCCCATTAAATTAACGGAGACCAAAAGCATGTCCTTTTGGCCCCTGTTAGGCTGGTAGGTAGACTATGGGAGAGATTTATTAAACTGGCTTTGTTGCCCATTGCAACCAATCAGAAAGCAGCTATCATTTTTCTAGAGCAGAATATGAAATGAGAGCTGCCCTCTGATTGGTTGCTATGGGTAACAAAGACAGTTTCACCTTCAGTAAGACACCAATTTTACCTTCAGTCTTTATTGGCCATAGCAACCATTTAGAGCACAGCTTTCATTTTATATTCTGCTCTTGGAAAAGGAAAGCTGTGCTCTGATTAGTTGCTTTGGGCAACCAAGACAGTGTTCCATAAATCTGCCTCAATAAAAGTAAGGCCTTATTCACGCAGCAAATTTTGAAAAGCCACAATCTGCACCAACTGATCGTGATTTAACCACCACTAACAGACAAGTGCATGCAGTGCCAAGAAAGGACATGACCTGTATTGCCATGGTCACAACTTTAAACTGCCAGTGTGAATGGGGTCTTTGTTGCCCATGGCGACCAATCAGAGCGCAGCTTTCATTGTACACAAGCAGAACATGAAATGACAGCTGCCCTCTGATTGGTTGCTATGGGCAACAAAGAAAGTTTGGACAGTTTCATACATATTCCCATATCTGTTTCTATGCACAGGCATCCCACAAAAAAATATATTATTATATATAATATATATAATATATATATATATATATATATATATATACAGAGCGAGGTATATGGAGTGCCATACATCAAAGGTATATTTTGGGAAATACCCCAAATATGTCTGACAAAGGTCAATCTGGGAGATTTATCAAAACTGGTGTAAAGAATAACTGGCTTAGTTGCCCATGGCAACCAATCAGCTATCATCTTTTATTTTCCAAAGGTGCTCTGAAAAATGAAAGATGGATTCTGATTGGTTGCTATGAGCAACAAAGCCAGTTTTCCTTTACACCAGTTTTGATAAATCTCATATATATAGTATATATATATGTATATATATATATATGTATATATTATATACATATATATGTTGCAGTGATTTACGTAAATAGATTTGAGGCTCCAAATAAGCATACACCATTCTACCCCAAGTGTGTATGAGGCCTTAGGGAGTAGGGATGGGAAAGGAGCCTAGACCGGAGGACGAGGGATAGAGAGAACGAGGGGCCTCTTTGATTCCTTCTGCCTCATACCAGACACTGTCTAGACTGCAGCAATTATTACCAGCGCAGAACACCCAGGCGCTGCCATCTCAGCTGAAAGCAAGCTTAACACAAAGCGAACCAGAAAAAAAAAAGCGCCAGAGAGGGTGAGGACTGCCAGCAGCCACCAGACATGGCACCTCATGCACTCCAGCCGGGAGATGGGCTCGGAGAACAGGCTTTGCTCTCCGTCAATGCAGAAAAAGCTATAATTATATTCCGTGCATAAAGAAGCGGCGTGTTCTGTACCGCTGACTGGAGACAAAAACTCCTCTCTGTACATCTGCAACAAAGCGAAGTTAACGGATGAAATGCTCAATGCACAGGCAGATGTAGCAGAGCTGGATTTGTCCAGCAGCTTTACAGAGGACTGCAGCTAAATCTAATCTATCACATAGGTCTGATGCAGTTTTATTAAAGAGGACCCGTCACCTCTCCTGAAGTTTACAAATAAATTGCCAGCAGTCTGCACTAAAGGTACTGATGTGTGTTACCGGTAGCGGGTGTGTCTAAATATGCTGCTGGTGTCAGACTGTGCAGGGACACCCCCCAATTGGTAACACCCATCTGTACCTTTACTGCAAGCTGCTAGTAATTCATTAATAACCTTCTAGCAGGAATAATAAAGAAACGGCAAAACATAGTCATAAGAACAGATCCTTCAGAATTGTTATTTCATGGAGGATGCAAGTAGTTACTACAACATACATGTCCGGAGAAGGGACAGGTTCCTTTAAGCAATTATTACCAGCGCAGAACACCCAGGCGCTGCCATCTCAGCTGAAAGCAAGCTTAACACAAAGCGAACCAGAAAAAAAAAAGCTCTGTAGCTGTAGCTCTGCTACATCTGTAATATCTGGTGTTTGGGATCTATGTGTTTCCAATACGTTCAAGATGGCTGCACAAGGCCTGGTAACGGTGCTGGGCTGGTGGTGCAATTTGGAAGGTGACAAGTTCAAGTAGTAGTATAAGGTGGTGACACCAAGGTGACACCAAGGTCCAGGTGCCCGAAGGCCCCTCTACCACATAGGAAAACACCACACCACATGGCAGATGGGGGCCCGAGCTTTGCATTGGAGGGAAAGTTACAACTCTGAACAATGGTCATCATGGACAATTTCAGTTACATCCATTTGGATGACCAGTCCTTGATTTTTTGGGGTTATAATTGGCAAAGGGTCAATTTTGGCCATTTGTGGGTACTTGAAGCCATGTAACAGTGTCAGGTATGATGAATGGTGTGTTATGGAGTTCACCCCACATATACCAACATCATTAAAGGGGTTGTCCATCCCCTATATCAATTTTTAACCTAGCGGGACGTATTGGGAGAAGCATGCTCCCTGATGCTCTGTTGGTTCCCGTCTGGTCTTCCGGTCATGTGCGCCACTAGAGGCAATGACTGGACTCAGCAGTGATATGTCACCCAAGCTGCACATAACCCATTGACAATGCTGCTTGGGGGACACATCACTTCTGCATCCAGTCAATGGCTGCAGTGCCACATATGACCCCGTCCATGCCAGATGTTTACCTGCAGAGCTGGAAGTCTGGAGAAGACAGCAGGGTACCCGAGAAGCCAGAATCGAGCATTGAGGAGCATGCGTCTCCCGAGGTCCCACTCAATGGGAGTTAAAGAGGTTATCTGAGAATTAAGAAAATAAAAATACTTAAATATTACCTTATTATAAATATATTCCCAAATACCTTTCATTAGTTATAATGGCTCGTTTTTTCTGGGGAGCAATCATTAGGAGAAATAAAATGGCCGCTGTCCTATTAGTAGACACAAAACCTGTCCTGATCACACATGAGGACAAGTTACTTCAGAACACTGAAGTAAAGAGCCGCCTCATCCTCCTCTCTGCTCTGCTTGTCAGGGATTATGATCCTGAATACAGATGATAAGATCTTCTGCTGAATCTCTGTGGGAATGGAGTTGACGAAGAGACATGAAGTACAGAGAGGATGGACAGGACAGACTGCAGTAATGGAGACTGCATACAAGAGCTGCTGATCATTAGTCACACCTCTACCTCCTCTCTGTACTCCATGTCTCCTCATGATCCCCATTCCTACAGAGATTCAGCTGAAGATCATATTAAACTATATTCAGGATGATAATCCCTGAAAAGCAGAGCAGAGGGGAGGATGAGGCAGCTCTTTACCTCAGTGTTGTGAAGTAACTTGTCCTGCTGTGTGATTAGGACAGGTTCTGTGTGTGCTAATAGGACGGCGGCCATTTTATTTCTCCTAATGATTGCTCCCCAGACAAAACGAGCTATTATAACTAATGAAAGATATTTAGGAATATATTTATAATGAAGTAATATTTAAGTATTTTAATTTTCTTAATTCATAGAGAACCCCTTTAAAACTGATATAGGGGCCAGACAACCCCTTTAAATATACATTATAATTATAATAATGTTATTATGATGTCATGGGCGGCACGGTGGCTTTGTGGTATTGTCTTCCAGCGCTGGCATCCTGGGTTCCAATCTGATCAAGAAAAACATCTGCATGGAGCCATATCATAAATAATGCTGTCATGTCTATGGAGAGGAGATAAGCGTCCACAGTTGACATTGGGCACTGCTTATCTCAGGAAAGTGACGGGATTGGACGATTTCAAATACGGCCTCTCTGATCCCTGTTATCACCTATGGGAGATTGTTTTGTGGAAAGCTGGGCTACCCCCATAGATGCTGGATTGTTGGTGGTCCTCACTGAAATTGGAGGGGTCCTCCGTTTTTCCATTCACTGACAGCAAGCAGTAAATGAAATGCAAAGTCAGTATATACAAATAGATCAGACACATATACAGTAACATATTGGATCGTAAGGGGTTCTTGGCTTTGCCCCTGTTTTCCGCTCCACATGGTAACCAGGCTGTATAGACTTCAATGAGAATTGGAGTAGGGGGCTGCGTCTGCTGCTAGAACCTGTGTAAATGAGTCCCTTGCTTATGCAAATATTCTGCTCTGTTGAAGGGCACGTGCATAAATTATACTGATGTCTGCAATCACATTGCTCTGACAGATATGTTACCACGCATGGATCAGTAGAGCTCTCCAGAATGTCATATATGCGGAGCACAAAGAACTATGTAAATATAAAGGAGCCTCTCAGCGACCACCCTTAGCATTACAGGGGAAAAAAGGTACCTATAAAAATCTATAGGCCCATGCTGTCCTTCTATATGTCTCTGATTACATACGGAGGAATACAGACGATGTCTCTCACAGATCCATGGTCTTTTCTCTCAAAGAAATACTAAACCTAAAGGTTGTCCGGCATTATGGTGAATCCAGGCGACCAATTCTATCTTTGGCAATAATTGGACTGGAAATAACTTTTTATTTTATTTTTTTATCATTTATTTTAGTCTGGTTAATTTGTTTTATTTTATTTTGGTTATTTGTGTTTTAATATAATTATTTAACATATGTTTATTTTAAATATTTTATTATAATTATTTTATTTATTCTTATTTTATTTATTTTATTCTGGTTATCACATTCTCTTATTTTGGTTATTTTTGTTTTCTTTTTCTTTCTTTTAATTATTTTATTCTTATTTACTTTATTTTTATTATTTGATTATTATTTTTTGATTTGATTTAAAAGATCCTAAGAAAATAGTTGGCAACTGTCCAAAATTTGCAGAGACTGTTCCAAATTTGCAGAGACTGTTCCAAATTTGCAGAGACAGTCCCAGCAAAAATGGCCTGCCCTCGGCCAAAAGTTGGCTGGACTAATTAACGCTACATTCACACGTCCGTTTAAAACATCCGCAATCTATCCGCATCCGTTCCGCAATTGCGGACGTTTTTTGCGGATATTTTGCGGATCCATTCATTTCAATGGGTCCTGATAATCTACGGACATTGCACCGTATGTTGTCCGCATCCGTTAATCTGTTCCGTTCCGTTTTGCGGATCCGCAAACAGAAATCCTCCTGTCCTACTTTTCTCCCGAATTGCGGTCCGTAGCACAATGAAAGTCTATGGATCCGCAAAAAATGCGGAAGACATGCGGAAAGGCATCCGCATGTCATCCGTATTTGCGGATTCCGTTCCAGGAGGGCTGAAAAAAAAAGATGTTATTCATCCTTCCGTTTTTTGCGGATCCGCAAAAAACGGATGACATATGGATACATCCTTTCCGTTTTTTACGGAACGGATGTCCTGGAAAAACGGAGCTTTTTGCGGAACAATGGATCCGCAAAAAACTGACCGTTTTCCTGGATGTGCACACATACGGACGTGTGAATGTAGCCTAAGGCTACTTTCAAATCTGCGTTGTTAAAGGGGTTGTCTCATGATGGATAATGGGGGCATATCGCTAGGATATGCCCCCATTGTGTTATAGGGGCGGGGACACGCACCTATATTAAGAACAAAGCCCCGCCAAGTGGTGGCTGGAGGGCTCCGGTCCGGCCACCACCATTCCTATTAATTTCTATGGAGCCGATAGATAGCCGTATTTTCTCTGGCCCCATAGAAAATTAATGGAGGGCGGCTGCGCATGTGTAGTGCGCCCTCCTTCACTTTCGGGGCCCTCTGGATTTAGGTGCGGGTCCCAGCCGTAGGACCCGCACCTATAAGACAACGGGAGCATATCCTAGCGATATGCTCCCATTGTCCTTCATGAGACAAAACCTTGAATTCCGTTTTTGGGATCCGGCAGAGAATCTCAAAATCAGAATTAAACAGATCCGTGCCATTTAATACATCCAGATGCATCCATTTCGACCGGATCCGGTTGTATTAAATCAAAATGGAACAAACTGCCACCGCTAACAAAAACAAATGGATCTGGCACTATTGACTTTTCATGCTGGAGATTTTCATGCTGGATCTGGTTTGTTCCATTTCGCAAACCGGGCACAAAACCACACCTTCTAGCGGTTTTGTGTCTGGCAGCAAAACACAGCAAAACTGAACGGATGCATACTTTGCATCGTGATCAGTTCTGTCCCCATTGACAATGAATGGGGACAAAACTGAACAGTTTAGTTCCGGTTCTGAGATCCTCTGCCGAAACTTAAAACTGGAATTGAAAACGCAGATGTGAAAGTAGACTTATTAACGTAAATGTTGTTAAATATGAATATATAGGGTATACTGTTTTGTATCCCCAAAATTTTGTGAATGGGGTTTTGTTAATGGGGTTTAAAAAAAGTTCCCAGATAAACATGGTCACAAGGATAGGCCATTAAAGGGTTATTCCCAACTTGGACAATGGGACCCTTACCTATATCGAGAAGGGAGCCCCCAAAGTGAAAGAGGGCGAACTACGCATGTGCAGCCGCCCTCCATTAATTTCTTTGGGGCTGCCGAAAAAGCCGAGTGCAGGCTCAACTATTTCCGTCGGCTACATAGAAATGAATGGGAGCAGTGGCTACGCATGCGCAGTGCGCTCCCATTCATTTCTATGGGAGCAGCGGGGAGCTGCGCCTGGTGGGGGCTGGACCCCAGGAAACCCGGGGTCCTCCAGGCACAGCGCTCCCCGCTCCGTTCTCGTTATAGTTGTGGGTCCCAGCGGTGGGACGCGCACCTATCAGACAATGGGGGCATATCCTAGCGATGTGTCCCCATTGTCTAAGATGGGAATCACCCTTTAAGCTAGGATCACTCCTTCACTGAAGTACCAGACACAGCAGTCCGTAGGAGTACAGCTCCTCCTGGTCCAGTTGCTCAGCCCATTGAAATGAATGGAGATAAGTGTGGTTAAGCAGTAGTACCACGCACAGCCACGCATGTATGGATGGCACTGTGTCGGTCCATGTCACTTTATCAACAGAGCTCACAATCATATTTTGTTTGGGGGTCCCGATAATGCATTGATGACGTATTCTAAGGATAGGCCATCAGTGTTATATTCTGTTATATTAGCATAACATATGAATATTACCTGTGTAAGTAATATTAGGCTAAGATATAATCCAAAATAAACATGTAAAACATAATGAGTTATCTGTACAGTACACAAGGGCAAATAAATTGTACTAACCACAAATAAATATATGATTGCACGGTGCCAACATTACCAGGATGTAGAATAGGCTAAACACAACCTTCCAGAAGAAATATACAATTATGGTAGGCCCCCTACTGTACATTACAAGTATAAAACCCCTTTCCCAATAGATTACTTCTTAGCTGAGATTTGATCTCTTGAAGTTACGGGTCGAAAGCTGGAGGCTGCACCACCAAGAGGTTCTTCTGATGATGACAGTCTCCTTCTGCTTATTGCCAGGTGAAGTATTGTCACTTTAAACCTTCAACTAACCATCTTCATCAATATCTGCATCCTTTCCGGATTGAGTCGTTGTATATGTGTCCACAGATACGTTGTGAACATATGGCTTATATGGTCGAGACGTTTGGTTAACAGAAACCAGGAAATTTTCAACATCACTAACCACCATTAATCACTAAAATGGGGGTCCTGAGCACCCCACTAATCCTTGTTGCATGACTGCAGTGAAGAAGAGTTTGAATGGAGCAAGGGGTGAACAAGTGGGTTTGATTCAAAGTCTATGGGACAGACTGAGATACCTGAGTACAGAACTCAGCTGTAGAGTGGAGTAGCAGCCCACAAGCTGGCCTTTGCTCAATTCAAACTGTTCCTTACTGGGGTTGTACAGTGAAGAGGACCTGGGGTCTAGAGATGGTTCTAGTGATTGCTGGGGTACCAGAAGTGGTGATCAGACATTTAAACCCCTTAGGGTAAGGCCAAATGGTTTGGCAGGCTGTACACGTCAGGCCACCCCACCTGGGACAGCCAATGGCAGCATGAAAATCACTTGGCCATTGGCTTCTGTGGCTGGCAGCCTTAATCCCAGATGTGACCAAAGTTCGGCAATAAGGCCAAACAATCTTGTAATAATAGCTAAGTCGCCTACGTGGTTTGCCCTTATTTCATTAGCAATCTGCTTGGACCTATGCCTTTTGGTCATACAATAGCCATGTGGCGGCCTCTGCATGGAACACTACCCTTATGTTTTTGACCTACTTAAAGCCACCCTCTGGTTCAAGAAAAGAATAATTCACATTAACTGGGGAATGAGCAGAACACTTACTTGGTGGCCTCCTTTTCAGCTGCAGATCCACCAATTCCCTGGGTCCTCTTCTGCCATCCAAGATGGCCTCAGACTACTTGATGAACATGGAGCATTTCCTACTTGTCCAGTCCTGCTCTTGGATCATGTGAACCTTGATGGCCAATGGAAGGGCAGCTGGAAGTATCTTGGAATACCAAATGCACCTTAGGCACCAAGTAGACTAAGAAGAAGTGTGGCCATCTTGGATGACAGAAGAGAATATTGGGCGCTGGTGATCTGAAAAGGAGGTCACCATGTAAGTTTTCTATTTGATCCCCAATTAATCTGAATATTTTTTACTTTAACCACCCATAGAGTGGCGGCCTATTACCCCTTACCTTTCTAAGCATTGATATATGCACTTTTGGCTGAGCTGAATGTTCATGTTGATGATTGGATGGAGGAGGAGGTTGATAATTGTCAAAATCTCTTTCGATCGCCAATTATACGTGTATGGCCAGGTTGATGTACAGATTTCTTAGTGTCCTATCTATGATTTCTCAGTACCACCCTGAAACCCAATTGTGATGAATACACCTTTAATAGCGGGATTCCAGCACAGAAACCTAATTTACCAATTGAACGATCCGAACAGCCAATTAATTAATCAATAATGAATTCGTCTAGTAAGCTGTTTCATCGCCAATAACACAGATCCCAGAATTTCACAGCCAGCAGCGTGTGAAAGTGCACAATTAGCCTGTTAGATGATAGATGGGATTTGTCTTTCCTTCATCCTGAAGCCCTATGGGCTATTCATTCAGTACCATTGGTGATAGCAACCTTCATCAGGTGGACAGAAGATATTCTGAATGTATCTTATTTTATTATGGCATTGTCTTTCTATGAAGATGACCATCAAAAGGATGGGACAGTGGTGGGACGAGTCCTTTTGGTGTTAACGGGCCCCTTCTAAAAAAAGCAAGCCTGACCTCTGAACTAGTAAGCCTTCTTCTCATTTGCCTTGAAGATCTATGGACCAAATGTACTGTATCTTACTTTTTTTTATAATTCCAAATCAAAAGTCAAACTTCTAAATGGAGGCCAGTAAGGTTCTGGTTGAGGCCTTCAAGCATTGCCATCCATCCTGGGACAAGAGTGACTGGTGCAGATCTTTTTCCTGAAGGGAATGGGGTCAACCTGAGCAATAGAACCTTAATGCGAGTTGACCTTCCTCTGGCCCCAAAAAGGGAAAAACCCTCTAGTTACTCTGAGTTCCCTTAACAGGTTGTATGAAAATGGGTTTTTTTAAACTGGACAAGCTAGCTAACAATGTCAGATCTATTGGCTGTACATTCAAAAAATGTACATGATGATACCATAGACTTCAGATAATGGCCGACTTTTGGCCAATATGGCGGCTTAGGGAGGGTGCTGAATCTCCTTAAAGAGACCAGTCCTTTATGGAGACTTACTAGCAGTACTCTATGGAGACTTATTGACAATTTTCCTGGGAAGCAAATATACAAAGAGGTATCTCCCAAGAAAAAGAACCATCTCACCAGCGGCTCCTCTAGGACATGGCTCCTTATGAGTCAAAATCAGACTTTCCAACACGCTTTGGGATTTGACAAGGAAATATAGCCAAGCCAAATATCCATCTGTAGACAGCTGTTTAACAAGACTGGTGTCTTTAAGGAGAGTCACCCCCTGTCTAAGCCGCATTCAAGGCATCCTACTCAGCCAGCCAGAATCCTACTCTGTACTGATAAGGGCCAAACACCTCAAAACAGTTGTCTTGTTTTGGATATTTGGCCTGGCTATATTCCCTTGTCAAATCCCACGGCTTGTTGGAAAGTCGTATTTTGACTCATAGGGAGCCACTTCCACAAGGTGGCAGTAGTGAGATGGTTCTCTTTCTTGGGAGATAACTCTTATATCCGTTTCCCATGGAGCTTTGTCAATACATCTCCATACCATGGAGGACTTCCAGTAGGTCTCCATATGGGACTGGTCTCTTTAAAGGGGTATTCCGGTTACCATAAATATAACTTATGTTTTAGACTAATTCATCATCAATGATTACCTAATATAATGTCAATTTCACATATTTACTGTTCAGTAGTTATAAAAGTAGTTTTGTTCCTCTGCTACCCACTATGTTTCCTCATAAGTTTCCATGGCATTGACCTGTAGTTCTGAGCCTTTGTTAGGTCGAGCATGCTCAGTGTGTTGCTATCAGTTCTCTAGCTAAATGTTAGCGTGCTGCTGATTACTGAGTAGAGGGGGCTTGACCGGACTGTATATCAGGCAGCCAATCAGTAATCATCAACACTCACAGCAGGAAAGCTAGGGACTGTAGTTTTGCGAGGGAAGATCAGGAGCCATGATACTCTAAGTGTGTTGCAGGCTCACACAGGAGCTAGACAAATAGATTGTAAGGTAAAATGAAGCTCTGTTTATATTTATAGGTATGAGTTCTGGTTATATGTATAGGTATGGGTTCTGGTTGGGTCACAGCTGCAGCCTTAATGCAGTTTTTCAAAAACTATGTTACTTTATCGGAATACCCCTTTAAGGAGATTCAGCACCCTGCCTAAGCCACAATATGGAGGTCAATATCTTGATCAATTTATTATTATAGGGGTATTCCGGTTACCATAAATATGACTTATGTTTTAGACTAATTCATCATCAATAATTACCTAATATAATGTCAGTTTCACATATTTACTGTTCAGCAGTTATAAAGTAGTTTCTTCCTTACTACCCACTGTGTTTCCTCATGAGTTACCATGGCACCGACCTGTAGTTCTGAACCTGAATCAGGTCGCGCATGCTCAGTGTGTTTCTATCAGTTCTCTAGCTAAATGTTAGTGTGCTGCTGATTACTGAGTAGAGGGGGCGTGTCTGCACTGGAATGTCAGGCAGCCAATCGGTGAACAGCAACACTCACGAACAAGCACAAACTCACAGCAGGAAACCTAGGCATTGTGGGGATTGTAGTTTAGGGAGGGAAGATCAGGAGCCATGATACTCAGTGTGTTGCAGCTTCACACAGAAGCTAGACAATTGGATTGCAAGGTAAATTGAAGCTCTGATCATATGTATAGGTATGGGTTCTGGTTATATGTACAGGTATGGGTTCTGGTTATATGTACAGGTATGGGTTCTGGTTATATGTACAGGTATGGGTTCTGGTTGGGTCACAGCTTGCAGTCTTAATGCAGTTTATCAAAAATTAAGTTACTTTACCGGAATACCCCTTTAACCACTTCATGAACTCTGACGTACATGAACTATAGTTAGGAAAAACAGTCGAAACCTTACGCTTCTGCTGACATTTATCTTGTACTGATGAAAATCTTAAGAACAGAGGGACAACGGAGAGGTCTACTGTAGAATAAGGACTTCTCACTTCCGGGCCAACTGGCAGCAGGGTTCATTACCTCTATGGATAGTAGGTCACTTTATATAACAACCTCACATGAAGAAATCAGTCTTCAAATTTTTAAAATTGCTTTTCAAATCAAAATATTTCCCAAAAACCCATGAGTCCAAACCCCTGAATTAGAAATACAATGCAAATTGGATCAAAATTCTATCTTGATTTGTAGACCCTGCACATAGTCCATGGCCTCTCTATACACTGCCCTAATGCCCTCATGGTCAGCTTGCTCCTTACCTTGAGATATATATATATATTTCTACCCCAGTTATTAAAAAAAGCTGCAACGTCCCAAAATAGATCTTTCACATGAAACTGTTAAAAACTTTTCGCAAAATTAAAAAAAAAACATGCTAATTTTACAAAAATATGGACAAACTCTACGTAATAATACTGTCACCTCCACTAAACAGCACTGGAAATGCAAAGTCACACACAAAAAAATGATAATTTCTTATGTTCCGGCCCTGCATGACAGAATTTGTAGTCACACAAGAAATTAAAATAAAATAAAATAAAATAAAACAAGTATGAATTTAATTATCCTTAAATTATTCTTGCTGAGAAGCTTCAAAGTGGAGCAGACTAGGTCTTTAATGACAGTTAAGTTATCAATAAATTAGAAAAATGTAAAAAAAAAAAAAAAAGACAAAAAGTTAAATATAAACAGAGCGCCACCTGCAGTTCTTTTATGGTAATTCACTTATAGTTTTAGCCAGATTTTTTTTTTTTTGGTATTTCATATCAAATCTGAACAGAAGCTCAAGGCCACTGACAAACACTATACGAGTTGAGCTGAGCTTATCCCAGGGAACAACGTCTATAAAATTCTGCTCGCAAATAGGACTGCTGAGGCCACCGTCAGCAATCGCAGCCATGGATTGCCCCAGAGGTTCGTTTGGAGAGCGCTTTAAACGGCCAGGTTCTAGTTACAGACTGATTAGATCTGGATAGGGAAAAGCTTGCTGTCAAGGGGAGAGCAGTTTTCTCTAAGCCCTGGTTTAGCAGGCTGTGTGAAACAGTATTTTACAGATACAGCAGTGCTGAGCTTGTCAGATGTGGCAGAGCTGGGTTTGACATCTGGTACAAGATGGATTACAGTCTGTTCTTTCATTTGTGTTTTTTTCACTGGGCTGCAACTGGCTTGAACTTACATTTCAGATTCCACTCCATTGTAGCCACGTGGAAATGACAAAATGACAAATGACAAATTCAGCTCTGCCACATAATCATGACTTCTTCTCATTACTGTACGTCTGGAAACCAAGCGCATTTCGGGGTTTCACACAGATGTATGTTGAGAAAATCGGATTTGTGTATTTTTTTTCCTATCTGTTGGCACTATCCAAAATTTACTTGTGATGTGCACTACACAACCCAGCATGCCTGCACTTAGATGCCAATCACTGTTGCTTTCCAAAGGCTTTGTGTAGGAAGTCAACTTGCTGACAGTTTCCACTCAGATCTGAGAAAATAAATAGCCAAGTGGAGTTAACAGCATAAAAGAATGCTTTTTAAAATTAAAAAAAGTTAAAATGAAAAACTTTCTAATAAAGTGGTCTCACTGAATTTTCTGTGTTTCCTGCTGATTGTGTTACTCATGCTTGAAGAGAATAGAGCTGCAATACCAGGCACAACCATGTGTGGCGCTGTTGTACCAAAAGTCATGTTTTTTCTAATCCAGTAACTGGGGTGGTGAGTCAAAGCATTTACCCCAGGTGCTGAGCACCACAGGGGGCGCCAAAATAGGTACTTTTCCTTGACAAGGGAATTTAGACACAGGGCTACCCTTTTCACCAGGTAAAAATAATCCTAGGTAGAACTCTAGCAGGGACTTTAATACTGGTAACCTATCTTAAAGGGGTTGTCCCAAGAAAATATTCTACATTTTTTCAAACCAGCATCTGGATCTGAATACTTTTTTAACAGCATACAATTAAAAATGTATGATAGCTACTGAGTTATTTATTGAAATCTATCTGTATAGCTTCGGCTGCTCTTTTTTTAAAATTCTCTGTCCAGTGCACTGAAGTGGACACACATGCTCGGTTCCTTCCTTCAACTGCCACCAGCTGCAGCAGACAGGAAACACCCATGAGCTGCCAGCTTGTAATAAATCTAGCAATGAATGGGGGAGATCTCTGGATCCAGAGAAAGAGATTGTTATAGACTATATGATATATGATTTTAATTTTTTACAATGATCCTTAAAGAGATCATGGGATGATCTCTTTAAGGATAGGTTCTCAGTATCAGACGGCACCCCCGATGATCAGCTGACGATCAGGAAAAGGAACAGGAACCAGGCACTGTGCTAGATACTCTGGTGGCAAAGCCTGGGTGCTAAAGCTACTTCCCACCAGTTGAATGCCATTCAATTCGAATAGTGGATGCAGGCCCCCTTTTAGCATGATCCTTGGGGGTCCCAAATGTATGGCCTCCAGCGATCAGAATGATAAGTAAGTTTTGATACTGGTAAAATCTCTTTAAGGAGGTCCCAGTTTTAGACTTGAGGTTGATGACAGCTATATAGGATGACAGTATAGCAGTTGCACCTAGTGCCTAAGGGGCCCAGAGGCTCCTCCGCCAATTATTTTGCAGATCTGATTGGTTACTAGAGGCAACTAAGCCAGTTTTCCTTTACACCAGTTTTGATAAATCTCCCCCTATAGAGTCTTGTAAGCCCAGGTCCTTCTACAAGAAATGACCAGGATAGTCCAGGATCCAGCAGACATGTGAAGCTGAAGGTGGAGCCTGACACCGAGCTACCGAAGGAGATACCGCTAGATAATATACATTAGACGGGACGATTAACTGTAATAATGTGATGCTATGCATATAGTTAAAAGGAACCTGTCGCTATGACAACAAAGTCCAATCTACAGGCAACATGTTATAGAGCAGGAGGAGCTGAGCAGATTGCTATATCACTTCATGGGAAAAGATTCAGTAGAGCCTGTAATATATTGATTGAAATCCCTCATCTTTTTATGCCTTGGAGTGCAGTGGGCGGTCCTATCTATGACCTGCATTCCCTGATTTTATAACCGCCCACTAGGTGCCTAAGAATAGAAAGAGCAGGGTTTTAAATGAATATAACACAAGTTATGATGAATCTTTTCCTATAAAACCATATATCAATCTGCACAGCTCCTCCAGCTCTATCACATGCTGCCTGCATGTTCAATATGATAGGTTCCCTTTAAAGAACATGCGTCATCAGAAAATGACCTATTGTTTAAATCATCTTTTTATGTTAAACATATTTTTGGAAAATTTTTGGTGAATTTTGTTTTACTTTTCTATGTCACTATCCTGCAGTTTTCACCACTAGGCCTAAATTATATTAAGACTTTCTGTCTTTTGAGAGCAGTTACATGGGCCAAAGACACAATGGACAGGAGCTGACTCGTTGACTTCTATGGGAGGGCTCTGTGACCTGTGCAGAGGTCAGGAAGGAGCTGATAAGCAGGGATATCACCTATTGTAAATGGCGGATTCTGTGTTAGGCTACTTTCACACTAGCGGCAGTCCGGATCTGGCAGGTGAAGGGTGCCGCCGGATCCGGACTGCCGCAGGGACATGTGTGGGGCCGGAACTGCGTTCTGGCCCCACACATGTCACACAGTACCATATACAGACATACATACATACACACAAACACATACATACTTACATACTTCAGGCAGACAGGCAGGCCCCAAGTCTTCATGCCCAGGAGGCGCGCAGCTATGACAAATCCCCACAGCGCCCTCTGCTGGGTGCTGTAGGGAATCGTCATAGCGGCGCGCCTCCTGGGCATGAAGACGTGCGGCCTGCCTGCCTGGAGTATGTAAGTATGTATGTGTTTGTGTATATGTGTATGTGTGTGTGTGTATGTATGTGGTGACAGATCCGTCCTGAACTCCATTGAAAGTCAATGGAGGGCGGATCCATTTACCATTGTCATCACACCAAACGGATCCGTCCCCATTGACTTGCATTGGGGGTCATTCCGGATCCGTCTTGGTGCGGATGCCTGGACCGGAGAGAAAACCGCAGCATGCTGCGGTTTGTTCTCCGGTCTGAAGACGGAACGGAATACTTTCAGGAGCATTCCGTTGTCTTCAGTTCAGTTTTGTCCCCATTGACAATGAATGGGGACAAAACTGAAGCGTTTTTTCCGGTATTGAGCCCCTATGACGGAACTCAATACCGGAATTTAAAAACGCTAGTGTGAAAGTAGCCTTATCTATACAGAGGTGTTATCTGTCATTGTAATCCTGCCTGTGGCGATAATGATAGTGGCTACTCAAAAGTTACCTGTATAGAACAGGAAGTCATGACCTATTATTAGACATAATGTCCATTGCAGGATTATATATTTTTAAAATATAGTTAGTAACATAGAAAATAAAAAAAGAACCAAAAATTAGTTCAAAATCAGTTTAACATAAAAACGTCATTTTCTAATGACACATTTCCTATAAGAAAATGGGAAATCCATGTACCCTTGTATACAGCTATTTTCAGGATATCTCCATTTATATTAAAAGAGGTTGTCCAGGATTAGAAAAACATCGCTCCACCCACTGGACTCCTAAGTATAGGAAGAGCAGGACTTTAAATGAATACAAGTTATAAGGAATCTTTTTCCAACAAAACTGTATATCAATCTGCTCAGGTCCCCCTACTCTATAACCAAGGCTGGAGTCAGCACCCAGCATACCCTGGCAAATGCATTAGGCGAGGTGCTGCCACGTGACAGAGGCGTCTCCCTTCCCCATTCCTCTGATAGGCTGCAGGCACCAGGCCTGGCGCAGGTGGCGAGATGACGTCATCATCGTCGCAGTTGTAGCACCCCATAACAGGGAGACAGTAACAATGTTCTCTCAACAGTATCAGCTACAGTGCCTCCAGGGGCGGATTGGCTACTGAACTTACAGGGAAATTTCCCAGGGGGCTGTCTGGGCCCTCCTCACGGCCGCTAGTGGATGTTTTTGGGGATGTATTTTGTGCTGCTGGCAGTATTTTGTGATGGCCTGTGGTATTTGGCTCTGTTGGGGCGGTATAATTTGCCACAATATGGTATTGCTGGCCCTGCCTTCTATCAATTTGGACCCAACTACAAAATAGGGCCACTTTTATTATTTTTTCCAGGGCCACTTTAAGTTCCCAGTCCGTCCCTGAGTGTCTCCATAACTGCGATAGCCATAGTGACCTAATTACATTCACTGTGCTCCATAACAAAAGAACAGCCATAATGACCTCTTTAACAGTACCATCCAAAGTACCCACACTACTTCCATCCACAGTGCCTCAATAACGTAGCTAGCCATGGTGCCCCAATGAGTGCAAAAGACGGCACTTATAGTATGACTTGTGTGGCACCTACCAAGCTCACCCTGCACTGTGGGGCCCAAATTAGTTCACGGATGGTGTATGTCAGCTTAGCTTGCCCTTCATCCTTGAGGGACCCGTTTTAGGTTGGGTTCACACTTCAGTTATTTGGTCAGTTACTTCCATCAGGTATGGGTCAAAAACGAAGAGCAGGTGCAGATCTTTCCATTACACCTTATCTCTGTGTAGGCTTCACTCCTGGTTTTGGCTCACAATTAACATTAAAATAACTGGAGTGTGAACGTGTGCAATCATTGCCCGTGCTGTGGACCGTAATACAGGGGCGGATTGGCCATAGACCTTACAGGGAAATTTCCCAGTTGGCTGATGCCCAGAGGGCCACCTTCCAGCGGAAGTTTTTGGGGATGTATTTTGTGATGGACTGTGGTATTTGGCTCTGTTGGGGTGGTATAATGTGCCACCATATGGTATTGCTGGTCCTGCCTTCCACCAATTTGGACCCGACGACAAAATGGGGCCACGTTTAGTATTATTTCCAGGCCCACTTTAAGTTCTCAGTCCGCCCCTGCCGTAATATGCGGGCCACAGTGCATGGGCACTGACAGTGGGGCCGCCGGATTCGGATCGCGGACCCATTCATTTGAATGGGGTCCGCGATCCGCATCCGACTGTCTGCACCGCAAAAAAGTAGTGCATGCGCTACTTTTTTGCGGTGCGGAGGCACGGCCAGAAACACCACGGAAGCACACTGTAGTGCTTCCATGGTGTTCCGATCCGTGCCTCCGCTCCTCATCTCCCGGATTGCGGACCTATTAAAGTGAATGGGTCCGCGATCTGTGATGCTGCACACGGCCGGTGCCCGTATATTGTGGACCCGGGGTATGCGGGCCGCAATACGGGTATGGGCCCTTAGGGCTCATGCACACGACCAGTGCTGGCCCTTGCCCGTATTGCGGCCTGCATACCCCGGGTCCGCAATATACGGGCACCGGCCGTGTGCAGCCCGCATCACGGATCGCGGACCCATTCACTTTAATAGGTCCGCAATCCGGGAGATGAGGAGCGGAGGCACGGATCGAAACACCATGGAAGCACTACAGTATGCACTACTTTTTTTGCGGTGCAGACAGACGGATGCGGATCGCGGATCCCATTCAAATGAATGGGTCCACGATCCGAATCCGGCGGCCCCACTATCAGTGCCCGTGCATTGTGGGCCACAAATTACGGTCCACAGCACGGGCAATGACTGCACATGTTCGTGTGCATGAGCCCTTAGCTGTAGCACCATGGATATCCAGACAGCAATCTGCTAGACCACCATTGCATCCACCCTTCCCTCTCTGCAGACGTGTGCGCATAGTGACGAGTCCTCTGCTCTTCTTATCCTCTCTTCCTACAAAACAAGTTGAAGGTAAGACATTAGAGGCGCCGCTCAGCCGTACCCCGTAAAGTATTGCTGCGCTGCACATTATATCTGACATTTCCCTCTAATCATCCCTTTGGTGGGCCGCTTGATGAATGAAACAGACGATGATTCTGAGAATGTGAATCATAAAAATCTGGAATTAAATCCGCCCCGTTTCAGCATTTATAACGGTATTACATTATTCTTCTCTTTTATCTGAAGTCGATGCTCCCATAGAATCGGAGAGAGATGAACAGGGATACAATACAACTTCTCTAGGAATTCTATATCTCTAAAGTTAGGCACAATCTTATAATAATGATTATAGCTTGCACCACTGCTCTTAAAGCGGTTGTCCACTTTAGACCATCCTCCCTCCCTTTTTTAGCATGCTCCTCCAATAGCAAACTGACCATAGAGTGTTTCCCAGTAAACTTGGCAGCTTGGTGTCAATATCCCTGCAGCTCCCCCACAGGAGAATTTTAGTATTACACCATTCTCATTGAAAACAATGCACAGACGTGGCAGGTCCTCCGGACTGTTGCATTCTGCTCTGGGTAATAGATGAAGGTCTTGAATGAGGGACCCATATCTATGTACTCTTCATTTCCTCATAGGCTTTTTGAAAAGGGGTTTTGCTAAACTAGACATCTCCTTTAAAGAGGTTGTTCAGGATTACAAAACATGGCTGCTTTCTTCCAAAAATGGCACCACCCCTGTAAACAGGTGGTGGAAGTATTGCAACTCTGCCCCATGGACTCCAATGGAGCCGAACTGCAATACCTAACACAACCCATGGACTGGGGAGGTGCTGTTTTTGGAAGAAAACAGCCATGTTTTTCTAACCCTATACAAAATAGCTGCCCAATTCCTCCATAAACATGCATGCTTGGATCAGCTGAGCATACACAGTTATATCACTAGGGACAATGAGATAAGTGGCTGCCTGATACATGATTATGCCACTTATCTCCATGTAAAACAAAGGATGGGACAGAGTAATTTCCATTTTTTCTGCTTATTTTCCCACTTTCGATATTGTGTCCTGAATAATTTCTTAACAAATTTTATAGTGGTCACATCTCCATTTTTCCAAAAAGATCCATATTCTGCTCATGCGTTAAGGGATATTCCAGTTACAACAAGTTATCTCCTATCCACTCGATAGAGGAAAAATGTAAGATTGGTGAGGGTCCGACCATCATGACAATGGAGGTCCCATATTCCTGTATGAATGGAGTGTTGGTTGAGCATGTGCACTGCTTCTTCATTCATCTCATGAGACTACCGGAGATGCCCATATTCTCCACTCCCAGTGTTCCCAACTCCAGTCCTCAGGGCCCACAGAATGAGGATCTGTGGTAAGTCCCGATGCATTGACACTAAGTATATCACCTGCTGAATACTAAGGAAATCCTGAAAACCTGACCGGCAGGTGGGTCTTGAGGACTGGAGTTGAGGAACCCTGCTGTAGATTTTGAGCAGAGAAGTGGTGAGCATGTTTGACCATCACTCCAGTCATAGGACTCTTGACCGTCTCGGTGGGCCGTCTAACTAGAATATCCATGTAAATGGTAAAACTTTGTCTGCCATCATCCACCGCTAGGGGGTGCTTAGGTATTAACTGCTTTACACACAGTGGTGGAAGCTAAATGTACCAGAATTCCACCTGATTTTGCTCCAAAATACTGATGTAATGCTTTGTACCACATTTAATATATTTTGGACACTTTTGTGGCTCTTTTGATAAGGGGGTGTGGCCTATTTTGAAAAAGGGTGTGGTTTCAGAGGTGGGGGGAAGTGATGTAAAATGCACCAATGTGCACACCAACGTGTTCAGATTTTTAATGCAAAGTAAGCCAACCTGCAGGTAAAATTAGACAAAAGGATGCATCTAATTTATCATCCCGCCCCTGTGACACATTTGGCGCATATTTAGACCACATATTATACAGGATTAGACTTCATTCACACGTCCGTATTTTTCTTTTCCAGATTTTCGGTCCGTTTTTTGCGGATCCATGTTTCCGCAAAAAACTTCAGTTTTTACCAATTGTACATCCGCATCCGTTCCGTTTTTCCGCAAAAAAAAAAAAAGGAAGGAGGAATATATGTTGGTAGGGTATTTCTTTCTATTTCCTGGAAACAGATCCGCAATTGCGGATGATATGCGGATGACATATTGATGCATTCGGCATATCATCCGCATTTTTTGCGGACCCATTGACTATAATGGGACCACGGACCGCACAATGCGTACAAAAGTAGGACAAGCTCTATCTTATTTGGGAATCGGAACAACGGATGCGGACAGTATACAGAGTGCTGTCCGCATTTTTTCAGGACCCATTGAAATAAATGGATCAGGAAAGAAAAACAGGACGTGTGAATAAAGCCTTAGTAAATCTGCACCATTATGCATTAAAGAGGTTGTGCCAAGTTTTCAAGTTATCTTCTATGTTGTGGTTAGGTGATAACTTGAAAACTTGGCACAACCACATTAAAAAGTTTTCTCTGGGATTTTGATATTGATGGCCTATCCTCAGGATATCAGTGGGGGTCCAACTCCCAGCACCCCCACCGATTAGATGTATGGACAGAACCACCACCTCTACCTAGGCCTTGTGATTTCACCTTCACATGGTCTATGTGCAGATAAGTCCCATACAAGTGAGTTGTAATACCATGCAAAGCTTCAAACCAATGGACAGTGCTATGCTTGGTAAGCTGTGAGAAGGTTCATCTATACTCCAGTGAGCACCATGGCTTGCTCAAACAACTGATCAGCAGGGGTGCAAAGATTTGGACCCTCACCAATCTCATATTGATGACCTATCCTGAGAAAACTCATCTACGCTCCTCAGCTCCCTCTAGTGGAGGCTGCGGACTGGTAGAATTTTATCTTTGAACTCTGTGCCTTTTGTGGAATTTGAGGTCTGTATAAAATACAAAAAAATTAAAATAATAAAAATCACTTTCTGGATAATGGCGCCTCCATCACAAATGTACTTGTAAGCATAGCTGTGCTTTTGAGCAAGCAATGGGATTTGAACTCGGGTCTCCGGCACATATGATCTGTATATTCTTTCCAGATGTAGGATCATTTGAACTTGTCAGCATTAACCCAATGGACGTGGAGAAGTGCGTGTTCTATCTGTGATGTTTGCACAATGCTCTCCTTCTCTCACATGCAAATCCTCAGCTGCTCCTACAACTGTACTTTTGTATTTTTTTTTTCCCGACTGCACCTAAAAACTTATCTCCTGCCCTCGACAAGGATAAATATAATAATAAAGTTTCTGGGAACATACAAGCCCCACCATGCCCCTTCCCTTCCCTGTTTGGAGCCCATGAGAATACATTTCTGCCTTTCTCAGATTCGGCTCCTCCCCGCTTCCCCCACAGAGATCTGACTAACATGCTGGGGAGCTAGTTGCCAGCTCAGCTGGAAAGGAATTTAACCACTTCGGCCCTTGCAACAGTAAAGTGATTGCAGGCAAAGCAAGCTGGAACTCTTCTAGCTTCGTTGGGACGGGAGGGGTGGATGGAAAATAGTTCACAGCGAAACCTCTCCTCGTTTTCAATGCCAAAGAGAGTATTTTTTGTCTCTTTCTGCATGAGCAGATGGGAGCAGGCGAATGTACGCGCTCCGAGAATGGCGTACAGGGAAATGTATTGATCTAAACAAATCAGTATGTGTTTCGACACGGGTCTTCGGTTTAATAATTTATTGGTGGCTTCAAGGTCTTCATCGAAGGCTGTGGCTAGGCATGATCATAAGTTTTAGCTGTAGGACTGGTGGGACAGCCATCTCCTTCAAAGAAGCCCCGGTAGTGTACTGTGTACGGGACAGTCGTGGGCGAGATGTGAAATTCTCCACCCACTTGCACATGCTTAGTTTGACGTCACAGCCAAGGAATGGAAATAGTCAACCTATCACTATTTAGCAACGGTCTTCGATGAATGATCCTTCATTATCAGAGTTCCACCCAAGAGTTGGTCATTTTAGTCTGATGTAGAGTTGCCCTAAGTTAGTGTTTCATCTTCACCAAGCCAACTGCTATAAAAACAATGCGTTCTTTCCCAGCTGATTAGCTTTTTAGTGATGAGACTCAATGGTGTACATTTGACAGCGGTAGCTTATGTGTTTTAGGGAACGTGGAGCGAAGAGCTCAATCTTGGTTGACCTCATCCCCTTTGCAGGACAAAAGCAGTGCGAAATTGACCCAATGGTCATATCAAGGCCATAGAAGGAGAAACAAACAAAAGTCCATTCTATTCGAGGTGGACGAACTCATCCATATAATGAGGCCCACATCTATAGCTTTGTGAAGACTTGGGCAAAAACATTTCTTGTGCCCAATGTCTATAGAGAAACAATGTGCACAAGGGCACACAGGTTTCTAGGTGGCCCTGGTTCCATTTCCTTTCCGACTAGATTGAAAAAACTGTGCAGTACTTCCTATTCCTGAGAAATTTCATCATTAGCAAACATGGAGATAACAAGTAGCCCAAGTATGTTTGGAGGGGTTTAGGGGGATAAACAAGTGGTAGGACCTTCCCTTGTGGGTGGAAAAACTTGGAGGGTTCATTGGGACCTCTCTTTGCTTGAGACAGAGAAAAGCTAACCAGTCCTATTCATGTTTCAGACAACATGAGGCATCAGGAGAAGACCTAACAATGTCCAAGGGCATTCGTTTGTCAATGGACTTTACTGAAAATGGTGCCCACTACAAATATCTAATTTCTCCTAGAAAGTTCTGAAGGAGCAAGCCATCATCATCAAGGTGCAGAGGACTCCAGAGAACTCTTCTTGACTGTACTATCCAGCTCACTTGTCTTGAGGAACCTGACATATGGAGAACTTCTTCCATGAAATTGACTGTTCTTATGTATTTGACTTAATAAGATATTTAACTAGGACAGCTCATGGTCATGTATTTACTTATTAACGTTCTTCAAGAAGCTCTTTCCTCTTCACGTGTGAACCTTTGCTAACGTACTGACTAGTATTATGTGTACCTTTTCTGCATGTCCCTTTCTGTCAAATAACATCTCTACTTGACGTTACCATGAGAGTACCAGCATTGCTCACCTTACAGTGTGTACTATGTCTTCAAGAATGTAAAGTACTTTCCACCAGCAATCCATCAAGCTGGGAAGTTTAAGAAAATATCCTCCAGACAAATAAGTTCCTATTGCAATTAGAATAAGGAGGAAATACTTGATGTTGTCACAAGGAAATGGTTCACGTTGTCATAAAAACCCCTGTAGATGGGATTGTGAAAGCGGCTGAAGACAACCAATTTATGGGACTGCTCAGTAAATATCTTCTTCAATGGACACTACCTGTTTACGAGCGTGGCTGGTATCTGGGCTATGGGCTCAATTACTTGTGGTGACTTACAAAAGAACCTAACATTTTAGTCTTGTGTAATGCAGACAAGAAACTTTTCAATTCTATGACTTAAAGAGCACCGGACAGACGGATCAACCCTATTACGCTGCATACAATAGCGGGTAGGGTTGATCCTACAGACAGGTACGCTGGACAAACTCATTAGATTGCTGTTGACTGAACTATCTATTTCAGTGGGACCAGCCAACCGTAAAATGTGTATGGAGGCCTCCCGACTGTAGCCCGACATCAGGATTTCAACATATCTTTTGTACTCAGATGTGTCTGTCATTAGTCTACCCCTCTCCACTTTTAGCACACATGCAGGCTTGGCCGAGCCGCGTATACGCGTGTATTGGGTGTTGTGAGAGACAACTGTCATCCTAACGAGTGTTTGGCCAAGAGCTTATAGGGTTTTCAGGATTTCACAAAAACAGCGCCTCTTTTGTCCATGGGCTGCATCCTATATTGCAGATGATTCCCAGTCAAGTGAATCAGGCTAATCTGCAATACCAAACACAGCCATGGACAAGAGAGGCACTGTTTTTGGAAAGAAAACCCCATGGGACACAAGTTGTAATGAACATTCATGGTTTTGTCCAACTAAAACATCTAATTGGGAGCACCACAACATTGGGTAGCCTGACCTATAAGGGCATTTGACAAAGGTCTGTCCAAAAGTGGGCAACCATTGAAGGGATGAAGGAAGCATCCATGCAATCTGGAGTACTGTAGTATCTACATTACACAAGTAACAAACCAACTACTGAACTTCAAAAGACCAAAGTAAGTTGGAAGACCATCCATGATGGTGCTAAAGGTTGTGGGCATAGTATAACTATAGCAGTTGTACACTTGATTTGGGGGTAATAATATTCGTATGAATAGGACATTTTTTTGCAGTTAAACTAGGGGCTGTGAGTTACCTATGGCCATGGACCAAAATGCCCAAATGGTTTGGAATTTTTTAAAAATTTTAGTCAAAAATGTTCACTGTTACTCAATGGTAGCTGTGAATAAGACATCATTAACCCTAAAAAAGGTCTGTAGCCATTTTGAAGTAGCACACTTGTGTTTTACAGGAGATTCACACCGCAGATGGACAAACAAAGCAAGCAACCACAGCCTCTATAAAGCAGTGCGAAATTGACCCAATGGTCATATCAAGGCCATAGAAGGAGAAACAAACAAAAGTCCATTCTATTCGAGGTGGACGAACTCATCCATATAATGAGGCCCACATCTATAGCTTTGTGAAGACTTGGGCAAAAACATTTCTTGTGCCCAATGTCTATAGAGAAACAATGTGCACAAGGGCACACAGGTTTCTAGGTGGCCCTGGTTCCATTTAGTTTCCGACTAGATTGAAAAAACTGTGCAGTACTTCCTATTCCTGAGAAATTTCATCATTAGCAGTATGTTTGGAGGGGTTCAGGGGGATAAACAAGTGGTAGGACCTTCCCTCGTGGGTGGAAAAACTTGGAGGGTTCATTTGGACTTCTCTTTGCAAAGCAAGCAACCACAGCCTCTATAAACTCTACCAAGCCCCTACATGGAGCACTGACTGACTATTTACCTCTAATGTCAGTGCACCTCACAGCTATCAGACCACCACCAACCAGACCACAAAACTGCTAAAGTAATCAGAGGACCTTTGATGGGCAGGGGGGCCTTCATTCCCCACCAACAGGTATCTGAACTCCAAACATGCTTTGAAACTTGAGCCAGAGGGGGGTGAGTGTTTATGGAGGCAGGGAGCAGACACCATGCACTCCTTCTACCACCTCCTGGAATTCCTCTGCAGTTGATTGTTCACATTGTGTTATCCTTCATGCGAGGTGAGGCTTGGTTTGAATTCTCCTCAATGGTCCTATAAGCAATTCTCTCCATAGTGTGCTACATGACATTTTCAAAAAATTCTTATGGAGGCCTCAATTAAAACTATAAATATCAACAGCTCATAACAATCATTGAGTTGCCTTCTTCTGCCACTTAATTAATTTCACTGTTTGTTCCCATAAGCTCGCCATATATATGTAGGTTGGCCAAACCTACAATTTCAGGTGTATGGGGGGCCTCCCGGATCTCCCCCAACAGAACTTGTTATTGAAGGGTTTGGCATGTTGGACACATACGTGTAGGTAAGCTCATCACACTAATAAAAGAAAAACTACTAAGTGTTTAGGATCTTCAGGAGAACATCTGATAGACTATAAACCAATGAGTTTTTTGATTCTAGGAAGGGCAAAATCTAACATGATATTATTTATTACAAAAAAAAAATTCAGAACTGGAGATCAGGCACAGCTGATGACAATATACATGGACCAAACCATTTCTTGTATGTCATCTCTTCCTTATTTTAAGGCCTCCTGCACATAACTGTATTTTGTTTCATGCCCAATCCACATATTTTGCAAATTGCGCATGGAACCCCTTAATTTCTATGGATCCGGAAAAAATATGAACAGCACACGGTGTTATCTGTGTGCTGTCCGCATCAATGTGGCCAGACTGCAAATTATAGAACCTGTCCTATTCTCATCAGAAAATCATGGGATGCACATGGACTGCATCCATATTTTTCAGATCTGCGGTCAGTGTGCTCCCCTACATTCATGACTTCTTTCTTACAAATTCTCTTACTAACCTGCTGGTTCTCACTGAATCTTATCTTATGGTGGGTCACATTTTTCTCATACCCACAGACCTGACAGCATAGTCAGCATACTTCTTTCCCCATAATGCATTCCAGGTCATTCCCCTAGTTCCATCATTTACATACCCCATCTTTTGAGGTCCACACCCTCAGTCACCCCAGGGTCACCCAACAAGTTCCTGGATTACTATGCTGCTTCCACATTTCCTGTCTTTATAATTACCAACTCTCATTTTTGGCATAGACAGTCAGGTCTCCCTGCCTGCCTCCCAGCTTCTATCTCTAACCTCTTCTCTTGGCCTTTTACAACTTTTTAATTTTCAGACACATAAAGATTGTAATACACTTGACTTGGTCTTCTTTTGACTTTTGGCTTGATTTCTGACTAACTCTACTCTCCCACTCTCTGACCACAACCTTCTCTCCTTCACTGTTGCAAATTATATATGGGCACTGCACAGTACCACTTCTCCTGTCCTGTATACAGGATGTAATCCTCAGTATCTGCTCTTATTCTGTATATATGGACACTGCACAGTATCACTTATTGTCCTGTATACTGGGTGTAATTCTCAGTATCTGTTCTTATTCTGTATATAAGGACACTGCACAGTACCACTTCTTCTGTCCTGTATACTAAGTGTAATCCTCAGTATCTACTCTTATTCTGTATATATGGACACTGCACAGTACCACTTCTCCTGTCCTGTATACTGAGTGTAATTCTCAGTATCTGCTCTTATTCTGTATATATGAACACTGCACAGTACCACTTCTCTTGTGTCCTGTATACTGGGTGTAATTTTCAGTATCTGTTCTCATTCTGTATATAAGGACACTGCACAGTACCACTTCTCATGTCCTGTATACTGGGTGTAATCCTCAGTATCTGCATGTATTCTGTATATATGGACACTGCACAGTACCACTTCTCCTGTCCTGTATACTGGGTGTAATCCTCAGTATCTGCATGTATTCTGTATATATGGACACTGCACAGTACCACTTCTCCTGTCCTGTATACTGGATGTAATTCTCAGTATCTCTTCTTATTCTGTATATATGGACACTGCACAGTATCACTTCTTGTCCTGTTTACTGGGTGTAATCTTCAGTATCTGCTCTTATTCTGTATATATGAATACTGCACAATACCACTTCTCCTGTTCTGTATACTGGGTGCAATTCTCAGTATCTGTTCTTATTCTGTATATATGGACACTGCAAAGTACCACTTATCTTGTCCTGAATACTGGGTGTAATTCTCAGTATCTGCTCTTATTCTGTATATATATATATATATATATACACTGCACAGTACCACTTCTCCTGTCCTGTATACTGGGTGTTATTCTCAGTGTCTGCTCTTATTCTGTATATATGGACACTGCACAGTACCACTTCTTGTCCTATATACTGGGTGTAATTATCAGTATCTGCTCTTATTGTATATATATGGACACTGCACAGTACCACTTCTCCTGTCCTGTATACTGGGTGTAATTCTCAGTATCTGCTTATATTCTGTATATAAAGACACTGCACAGTACCACTTCTCCTGTCCTGTATACTGGGTGTAATCTTCAGTATCTGCTCTTATTCTGTATATATATACACTGCACAGTACCACATATCTTGTCCTGTATACTGGATATAATTCTCAGTATCTGTTCTTATTCTGTATATATGGACACTGCACAGTACCACTTCTCCTGTCCTGTATACTGGATGTAATTCTCAGTATCTGTTCTTATTCTGTATATATGGACACTGCACAGTACCACATATCTTGTCCTGTATACTGGATGTAATTCTCAGTATCTGCTCTTATTCTGTATATATATACACTGCACAGTACCACTTCTCCTGTCCTGTATACTAGGTGTAATCCTCAATATCTGCTCTTATTCTGTATATATATACACTGCACAGTACCACTTCTCCTGTCCTGTATACTGGGTGTAATTCTCAGTATCTGCTCTTATTGTGTATATATGGACACTGCACAGTACCACTTCTCCTGTCCTGTATACTGGGTGTAATCCTCAGTATCTGCTCTTATTCTGTATATATGGACACTGCACAGTACCACTTCTCTTGTCCTGTATACTGGGTGTAATGCTCAGTATCTGCCTTTATTCTGTATATATGGACACTGCACAGTACCACTTCTCCTGTCCTGTATACTGGGTGTAATTCTCAGTATCTGCTTATATTCTGTATATAAGGACACTGCACAGTACCACTTCTCATATCCTGTATACTGGGTGTAATCCTCAGTATCTGTTCTTATTCTGTATATATGGACACTGCACAGTACCACTTCTCCTGTCCTGTATACTGGGTGTAATCCTCAGTATCTGCTCTTATTCTGTATATATGGACACTGCACAGTACCACTTCCCCTGTCCTGTATACTGGGTGTAATCCTCAGTATCTGCTCTTATTCTGTATATATGGACACTGCACAGTACCACTTCTCTTGTCCTGTATACTGGGTGTAATTCTCAGTATCTGCTCTTAATCTGTATATATGAACACTGCACAGTACCACTTCTCTCGTCCTGTATACTGGGTGTAATTCTCAGTATCTGCTCTTAATCTGTATATATGAACACTGCACAGTATCACTTCCCCTTTCCTGTATACTGGGTGTAATCCTCAGTATCTGTTCTTATTCTGTATATATGGACACTGCACAGTACCACTTCTCGTGTCCTGTATACTGGGTGTAATCCTCAGTATCTGCTCTTATTGTGTATATAAGGACACTGCACAGTATCTCTTCTCCTGTCCTGTATACTGGATGTAATCCTCAGAATCTGGTCTTATTCTGTATATATGGACACTGCACAGTACCACTTCTCTTGTCCTGTATACTGGGTGTAATCCTCAGTATCTGCTCTTATTGTGTATATAAGGACACTGCACAGTACCACTTCTCCTGTCCTGTATACTGGGTGTAATCCTCAGTATCTGCTCTTATTGTGTATATAAGGACACTGCACAGTATCTCTTCTCCTGTCCTGTATACTGGGTGTAATCCTCAGAATCTGGTCTTATTCTGTGTATATAAACACTGCACAGTACCACTTCTCTTGTCCTGTATACTGGGTGTAATTCTCAGTATCTGCTCTTATTCTGTATATATGAACATTGCACAGTACCACTTCCCTTGTCCTCTATGTGGCACAGTGTTTCAAAGTAAAATTCAGCTCTTTGTTACCAGGGAGCCTGCTGGGATTTCATGCTCCTGTGGTTCGGCTAGCATGAAGCTCTTGACAAGTTCCGTTCAAATGAATGAAGACATGAACAATGTTTGGGGGAAGGTGGCACTCATGAAACCTTTGCACTGGACCCACCAATGCATTCAAATGGCCTGGGTTGCCCTCATCTATTCCCATCTTGATTACTGTAACTCATTACAGTCGTCCCCTCACTAAACTCTCCCGCAGCAGCCAGACTCATCTATAACTGCCACTCTGATGCCTCCTCCCTGTGCACTCCATTGCTGGTGTAGATTTAGATAATTTTCTACATTTAAAGGGAACCTGTCATCTCTGAAACACCCCCTGAACTAGAGTAAGAGATATATAGTGTAAGTGATGCTGAAGCCGATTATGTAAGTTTTATCTTCATACTCACTTCCACTCCGACGCTGTGCTCCCACAAACCTGCAGTAACATGCACTGAGAGGACTCCGGTGCTCACTCACATAATGGAGAGGACTCAAAGAAGAGTCCTCTCAATGCATTTTACTGCAGGTTTGTGGGAGCACAGCGTCGGAATGGAAGTGAGTATGAAGATAAAAATTACATATTTGGATTCAGCATCACTTACACTATACATTTCTTACTCTAGTTCAGGGGGTGTTTCGGAGCTGACAGGTTCCCTTTAAAACAGGCAAAAAAAGATAAATGAGACGGGCCTGCCAGCCCGCCCCTTTCCCCGCCCACACCACGTACCCTTGTTTTAGACTTGGCGTGAGTGGGGAAAAGTTGCAGATTCAGCCACAAATCCGCTAAAAATTGGCGTATATCTGATAATAAATGACCCCCATTGTTTTAGGGTGGCCTATCACATCCTCCAATCTAACTCCATTCACTCCACCCTCTTCAATGTCATCCTGATTCATCATTCATGTCCACCCCACCCCGTGCACTCACAAGCACTACAGATACCAGCTGGTGACTGACTCATGCAGCTCTTTATCTACTCACCTATTGTGCTAAGATGGTCAGACCACTGTACAAACCAAGCACTTGTTACCTTTTGTGTCGTCCCTATCTCCTCATAGATTGTAAGCTCTTGCGAGCAGGGTCCTCATTCCTCTTGCTGTAATTTTTGACTTGTTTGTTTCTATGTAACGTGTGATTTTGTTTGTACATGAACCTCCAGATTGTAAAGCGTTGCGGAATACGTTGGCGCTATATACTGTAAATAAAGATTATTATTGTTATTTATGTTTCGGTGGTAATTACAAAGTCTTAGTGAGCGGAGCTGATCCTGTAGAAGAAGATGGGAGGATCGGAATAAACTCTCATGGGGCAGATATGTAAATTACCACGTCTGAATCAGAGCGGGCTTATTTACATAGATCAACAGAAGAAATAGCGGTATTGTCTTCCCAGTAACGGATACCTTCACTGGTACGGAACAGACGCGTTTGGGTTTGTTGAGTTGTCAGGTATAATTGATGGGAACGTGGTCTTACATTGTCTGCAATTCAAGAATTTGCAAATATTAAAAATCAATGTGTACACAATTTAAAATAAAAGAAACTGAGACAAACTCAGACTGGTGCTTCTTGGTGCTCCAAGGATGAAGAATGATCAGTCTAACGCTGGCCGTACACTTCAGATAGCTGTCAGACCGATGTTTCCTATCTATCTCCGACCCCCTCCCCTCTACACATGCATGCTTGGCAGGTGTTCTGAAAAAGGGAGAGAGCCGCTGCTAGACAAGTCTGACAGTGGCTTATTTCTCCTGAGAACAAAAGGATGAGCATGTTGAAATTCAACTGCCCAATCCCTCTGCTGTCCAGGAAGGGTGAAGACGTCTCCATACTTGCCCAGTCCCAACAAATACTCTCAACAGCCATCGCATTACCTTCATTGTTTACCCAGGCACAGCACTATACATAGAGTTCTGGCTGTTCCAGGTACTGCAGCTCAATCATATTCACTTGAAAGGTATTGGGCTACTGAAAGCTGCAGTACCAGGTACAGCCACAACCACGTGTATAGCGCTGTGCTTGGGTAAACAAAGAAGGAGTCAAATTCAAATAAAAAAAAAAATCAGCTTCCCTGAGCAGCCAGAAAATGCCCCTCTATGGTCAAGAAGAGACTCTCCCCTCCTGATTGACAGGGTCAGACATCTCGCCTGGCCTTGTGCTTGTGCCATTGCTCTGAGCAGAGGTGCCAGCGCAGAGACTCTGCTGCTACTATCTGAGCAGAGCAGATACCGCCTGTGCAAGCGCCACTACAGACAAGATGTCCGATCCTGTCAATCAAAGGAAGTTGATTGTTGAACAAACAGAGTGCTGAAGAGGAGACAGGGTCTCCATCCTGCAGAAGTCCCTCAATGAGTGTGAAGCGAGTGGAGGGATGGTCATGAGAACAGAGGAGCCTGCAGACCAAGCCAGAGGTCTACAGAGTGTGTGGAAGGAGAGGGAGTATCCCTTCCCACAGTTGACCTGCAGAAGATAGGATGACCTTCAGGTGAGATGTTTGCACAAGCAATAGCAGCACGTGAGATACAACAGAGGAGGCCGCAGACCAGGCCAGAGATCTACAGAGCATGTGGAATGAGAGGGAGTCTCCTTTCCCAAAGACGACCTGCAGAAGATGGGATGACCTTCAGATTAGATGGTTGCACAAGCAATGGCAGCACAAGAGACAGTTGCAATGTAGACAGTGGCATAGCTATAGGGGTCGCCAATGAGACCGGGTCCCTAAGCCAGTGGGAACCACAGGGCCCCCCATGCCAGTGGCGTATTGCCAATTACTGATATGGGGATCTCTCATAGATGTCTAAAGGGGGTCTGACATGGAGGTCTAATGGGGATCTGATCTGAAATCTGATATGGGGGAGGGGTCTGAAGGTCTGGTGGGGGTAGTAATCTCAGGTTTGATATAGGGGTCCGAACTGAGGATCTGATATGGGGTCTGATTTTAGGATTTCATATGGGGGTCTGATCTGAGGTGTGATATGGGGGTCTGATCTGAGGATCTGATATGGGGGTCTGATCTGAAAGGTAAGTGGATATTTTTTGTATATATATATATATATATATATATATCTATCTAAAATGTTCTGGCGCACATTATAAGGAGTATTTTTGTACTGGCACATATTAGGGGGCTTTGTCTACTGGCACACATTATAAGGAGAAGTGTTAGTACTGGGGGGCTATGGGTTACTTGATTACTAGTATGGGCACAATGGGGCATTATTACTATTGGGGGCACTGCCAACACTATGCACTCTGGGAGATAATTAATTCTATTGGTGCGACTTTTGGGGAGCACTATTACTGTGGGGGGCACCCTGGCACAGTATCAGCTTAGCACAATTATTTTTGGGAGACATTATGTTTATGACACTATTAGTGTCAGGGACACTGTTTCCTGGGCGCAGTTATTTTTTAGGGCACTGTGTGTGCCAATAATTTTTGCTGTATGTAATGTTTTCCAAGAACATCTTTAGCAGTAGGGCTGGAGGGAAAAGGTTAGGTTGAGAATTTGGCATGGGGGAAGCGCCGTTTCAATTTTTACCTAGGCATCAGAAAGGCTAGGTGCACCCCGGCCCCTGAGGGAATGGGGGTGCCGAAGCTGAACTATTGCCTCAGAGTCCATGAGCCTTTAACTACACCCATTTTTGTGGACATTGATGATGAGTAGCAATGAGCTTAGGAGGAGTCTTCCTTATTTTAAAGTTCCAGGTGAGAAAATAGGTCCCTGAGCGAGGAAGTAGTTGGATTAGTCCTAATGTGCTGAAGAAAGGCCAACGTCTTGGTCTGTGCGTCTCTGTGAACACTGGAGCAATGTGCTGCTTGGGGGATGTGTCGACGATGAGGTCACATGACCTTGTCCATTTGGAAGTATACTGACAGGGAACCAGACTAGTGAAGGAAGAGGTAATGGAGTGCCAGGGAACGGGGCAGGGAGAGTATATTTTTTCATAGGTACAGCAAGCTGAAGTTAAAATTGAAAAAAGGAAAAAAGCTGGACAACCACTTTCAGGATAATTATTTTTATGAGACCTCCTTACAAATCAGCGTAAAATCCAAATCGTGACATTTCCTCATACATCCAGTAGAATAAACTGAGACTGAGATGACCACTCTGACATGTAGAGATGCCCTCTGATAAGCAATCTTTAAACCTATTGTAATAAAATAAAGTCCATGTGTTTAAAACATTGGATGGACAAAGAGGTAAAATATGAATTTGTAGAAATAGTATAATCCAGTATCCACATAAAGTAGTCCTAGAAACAGCTATAATCAGCTGTAATGGCTATGATAACAGTGTGCTCCTATACCACATTTAGTGGAAATTATTATGATGCATGTGTGAAACCAACCGGCTTTACATCGACACACACCACCCGTTCAAATACTATTCCCAGGTAATCACATGTTTGGGGGAACCTCCCAGAACACATCATTTATTTGGTATTTTTCTGGATTGTTCCTGAAAGCAGAGGAAAAACATAGGTTACTTGGTTATAGCTTTTGTAGAAAAACATAGGAAAGAGAACCCCTGCCCGTGCAGACTATTGTAATATCAAATACAACGGGAATTGGTTGGTGAGATACGTTTCATTGAACAAACATATAGTGGGTTTTACAAGCTTAGGTAATTCACAGGGTTCCTTCTGAAATAAACTGAGAGGATTTATCGTACACAGAGGGATATTCCATGAATTGCATTGGATCATGTCTCACACCAACAAAAATCATTGTAATAACCTCATTTTATCTCATTCAGTATTGGTGCTGGCGTCAGCAGGACTCTACCTTCCATAATCTTCATGACACAACCTCATATCCATCCCAGGAAGACCTCGAGGAAGTAGTTGATTAGTTGCCATCACTCTTGGGTTAAGATTTGGCACCAAAAGTGGCCTACAAAACAATTAACACTCTGGGGCCACTGGCCAACATTGCCCTGTTTTGCACAAGATAACCCAACCATCCCTTGTAGAAGGATAGCATGGCTCATTAGTTGGTTCCTACCTCTTTTGTTTGCTGGTCACCATGTTTGCGTAGAGGGAAAGCCCTTTAGAAGTTTATACCAGAAATTAGAAAGTAGGATACAGCCTACCTCTGAGCTATTAAAGGGGTATTCCAGTTACCATAAATATAACTTATGTTTTAGACTAATTCATCATCAATAATTACCTAATATAATGTCAATTTCACATATTTACCGTTCAGTAGTTATAAAGTAGTTTTCTTCCCCTGCTACCCACTGTGTTCTTCATAAGTTACCATGGCACCGACCTGTAGTTCTGAGCCTTTGTCAGGTCAGGCATGTTCAGTGTGTTGCTATCAGTTCTCTAGCTAAATGTTAGTGTGGTGCTGATTACTGAGTAGAGGGGGCGTGACCGGACTGTATATCAGGCAGCCAATCAGTAATCATCAACACTTATGAACAAGCAGAAACCCATAGCAGGAAAGCTAGAAATTGTGGGGATTGTAGTTTTGTGAGGGAGGATCAGGAGCCATGATACTCTCAGTGTGTTGCAGGCTCACACAGGAGCTAGACAAATGGATTGCAAGGTAAAATGAAGCTCTGGTTATATGTATAGTATGGGTTCTGGTTGGGTCACAGCTTGCAGCCTTAATGCAGTTTATCAAAAATTAAGTTACGTTACCGGTATACCCCTTTAACAGCCTATAAACAATTTAGACCCTTCAGGAGCATTTCACTTACTACAGCCTATTGTTGCTCCTTCTTAGAGGACCCAATAACCTCTTGAAGAAGAGAAGCTTAGCTTGACTCGAGTGCCAATCACTATGTCTGGGAGAAGGGTAACCCTGTGGAGGTTCATGCTGCCAATGAAGAGTTAGGATGAAGCTCAGCCAATCTTAAGACCTCCTCTCCATGGGCCTATCTCTATTGAATGTATTCCCTGTCCTCAAAAATGTCATAATGTGACTCAGTATTTCTGACCACTAACAGATATATATGAACCCGCCCATGCGGATCTGATCTCATAAATTGATTCTAGCTACCACACTTTAGGCTTGGACAGTCCCTTTTTGAAGGATCCGCTGAGAATAAGTTGATCACAGGATGCCCCACTGCTTGGACAACCAACGATCAGTTGGAATCTATGGTTAAGTGTTACTTTTTCCTGCAGCGCAACCACAGGGGAAACTAAGCATTGCACATTTTTCAGTGAATCAAGTGGACGTCCATGTAATGTATGGTTGTGTTGGGTTCTCCAAAATGATGGATGCCCTTTGTAGCCACTTCCTGCTAATAAAGTAAGGGGAAGCTTCTGCAGAATAATGGATGATGAATTTGATTTAGTTTTTATGCCAATGAAAATTAATCCCAAATTATTCATTTTTCTAATATACTTTTGTATCCAATGGAGTAAAATGTGTAAATTTTGGATGACCTCTTAATAGGCACCACTTGGAGCAGCCCCGTCATACATTATACATGGTCGTGATGTAAATCTATCAGCACTTTGCTGTAAAATTAGGTGATGCGTCGCTACTCAGTTATTTATCGTGGAATTATTAGCACTTCATTATTGAAAACTGATGAATAAATCCATCACAGATCCGGACACAACGTTTCCCGTGCTAGCTGCCTGCCAGGATCACACATTCTCCGGCCAAGTAGGATCGCAACCGAAATATCTCCGTTAAAGACATTTCATGTCAAAAAACTCTAAACTGATTAAAGTTGAAAGCTCGGTTTCCTTCTTTTCATCACAGAGCGAAGTCAAAATCTGCTCGGAAAGATGCACTCCCCCCCCGTTCCCAGCGCTCCGAAGGCAGCGCCTGCATCCATCCTGCTGTGTCCCTGCATTTTAATTACTACCTTATTAATATTCATGAGCACAGGCACTCAAGAGGGATTGCAGTCTGTCATTCTCTCTCCTTCTCCTTGTTGAAACTTTTTTAACAGTTGGTGGTACAATGCCCTCTGTTTGTTTATGCAAGTGTTTAGGTTGCCAACATGCGCCAAGGAGAGCGGACGAAATCAGTCACCGCCACCATATCGATAAGTCGGGATAATTCAACATAAGATGACCTCCTTGGCCTGAACGTTGTATCACATTATATTATCACGCCATTGTAGAAGCATGGTGACCTGGTTGTAGGGCATGGCATTGAAAAGGGCCAGCTTCCATTGGGGGCCCACCTTTAATTGACTTGGTTGGGAACAAGTGAGCCTACCCTGCAAATCCAACACTTGAATTTCTGCCGTGGATGTGCTGCAGGTTTGCAACACATCCATCCAAGAATTAGCTCTATTGTTATGTAAAGGAATCCATCATTGATGTTTCCACCCAAATGCCATGCCAGTGCTATGCCAGTCAGTGCAGCATGAGCCATGTAACATGCTCTCCCCCTCCTGCTGGGGGTGAGCATTGAACAAAGACCTGCTGGAGCGCCTGCTGCAGCAGGTGAGTTCAGGCCAAAATGAACATGCAGAAGCCTAAGCACTTGTGGTAGAAATTCAGTTGGTTGCCTCGTCCTAAATCCAAAGACCTTAGCCAAGGCAGAGTGACTTGACGCCCAGCTTCCAGTTCACATGCCATCTATATTTTTGGATAGTGGTCTACCAATGACTTCTGGTTGAAAGTAGTTCACATCAACATTATCTATTGTTAGAACACAAAAAAATCTTTCTGGCCCTTACATTGCCCATACTGGATATTATTATCTAACTTATAGAAGAGTTTCCAGTAATCCAGACATTTTCCCACCGATGGAGTTGATTTCCAACGGTAAGAGTGCAATCATCTTGGTGTCTTTCGGATGAAATGGAGAGCCCTAACCCACAAATTCAAGATTTTTTGGGGAAAAAAAACACAAACAGGTGGGATCCTCAACTGTTATCAGTCGATTGCAAGATCAACAGTGAAGACTGTAGCTAGATGTACACATTAGATCTATGTTGGCCAAACCCACCAATCTTGGCAGGTTTAGCTGACCATCTAAACCAGGGATATCAAACTCGTGGCCCTCCAGCTGTTACAAAACTACAATTCCTATCATGCCTGGACATTCTTCGGCTACCAGGGCATGCTGGAAGTTGTAGTTTTTCAACAGCTGGAGGGCCACAAGTTTGATATCCCTGATCTAAACCCTTATCAGGGGAGATAAGGATCGATCATGTTGGGATTCAACTCTTGTGTCTAGCAGAAGCTTTCTTCCTTAACTCCATTGACTATGTATGAATGTATGTATATCCAGCTTGACACACAAGCTGCGTAGGGGACCAAGAAAAAAAAAGATTTAAAAGTGTTATGTGTTGAGCCTCTTTTATTAGTCAGACATTGACTTACAAGGAACAAGACAATTGTCTTCCTTCTGGAGGAGAGCTAATTTGCATACATTGGATCATTGCCTGTAAAACTCCAGCTTGATCCCCTCAATGATAACCAGTACCCCCAGTGGAGGACAACATAACAAGATGACAACCCAGGACATCTATTTCTGGGTTTGTTTTTTAAATTGTCCTTTAACTTGCCCATAATTTCTGTAAGAATAGATTGTTTACCAAATGTAGACCTGAATTTTGTAGAATGGTTTTACGAGGTAAAGATCTTTCAGGCTCAGAACAAAGCCTCCATAGAAAATATTTTAGATGCAGGCTCTTACGTGCCGTGGTTTGGTGGAGAGATATGGTTGAAAGCAAAATTAGCAGCAAATAAATGGAAAAAGACTGCAGTGGAAGAAGCTGGGTTTGGAGATATGCCTAGAGATGAGATGCTCTCAGGTCACAGACACATGATGATGTATGATCTTCTAGCAGGAAGCAGAGGAACCCAACTACAGCGCAGACAGAGGCTCAAACAAAGGACTCGAGCTTTACACAATCGTATAAGCTTTTAGGCTAAAAATACTAAAACATTAAATAATTTTGGGGACAAAATTTTTTTTATGTAAGAGTCATCCTGAAATAAACAAGACTATATACCGATATCTATACAGTAGAAGCTTTGTAGATACTATGGATTATTCTATAGGCTTAAGATGAGGACTCCTATAAGATCTATCAGTAATTTACAGCTATGTAGTTAGGGAACCCAAAAAGCTTGTTGGGCAGTCAAGGCAAAGCTAGCAAAATATACCATATTTTTCACTTCATAAGACGCACCCGATGATAAGACGCGCCACAGATTTTAGAGTAGGAAAATAAGAAAAAAAAATTTTGTCATCAGATCCTCATAACAGACCCCCCCATAAATATCAGGTCATCACATCAGTCCCCCATATCAGCCCTCCATGTCAGACCCCCCTCAGACCTCAGATCAGCCTTTTCAGACCCCCATCATCCCTTTCAGACCCCCATCAGACCTCAGATCAGCCCTTTCAGACCCCCATCAGACCTCAGATCAGCCCTTTCAGACCCCCATCAGACCTCAAATCAGCCCTTTCAGACCCCCATCAGACCTCAGATCAGCCCTTTCAGACCCCCACCAGCACTTTCAGACCCCCATCAGCACTTTCAGACCCGCATCAGACCTCAGATCAGCCCTTTAAGACCCTATCAGCCCTTCAGACCCCCACCAGCACTTTCAGACCCCCATCAGATGTCAGATTAGCCCTTTCAGACCCCCATCAGACCTCAGATCAGCCCTTTCAGACCCCCATCAGACCTCAGATTAGCCCTTTCAGACCCCCATCAGACCTTAGATTAGCCCTTTCAGACCCCTACCAGCACTTTCAGACCCCCACCAGCACTTTCAGACCCGCATCAGACCTCAGATCAACCCTTTAAGACCCTATCAGCCCTTCAGACCCCCACTAGCACTTTCAGACCCGCATCAGACCTCAGATCGACCCTTTAAGACCCTATCAGCCCTTCAGACCCCCACTAGCACTTTCAGACACCCATCAGATGTCAGATTAGCCCTTTCAGACCCCCATCAGACCTCAGATCAGCCCTTTCAGACCCCCATCAGACCTCAGATCAACCCTTTAAGACCCTATCAGCCCTTCAGACCCCCATCAGCACTTTCAGACCCGCATCAGACCTCAGATCGACCCTTTAAGACCCTATCAGCCCTTCAGACACCCATCAGATGTCAGATTAGCCCTTTCAGACCCCCATCAGACCTTAGATTAGCCCTTTCAGACCCCTACCAGCACTTTCAGACCCCCATCAGCACTTTCAGACCCGCATCAGACCTCAGATCAGCCCTTTTAGACCCCATCAGCCCTTCAGACCCCCACCAGCACTTTCAGACCCCCATCAGACCTCAGATCAGACCTTTAAGACCCCTATAAGCCCTTTCAGACCCCATCAGCCCTTTTAGATCCCCCTCAGACCTCAGATCAGCCCTTTTTAGACTCCCATCAGCCCTTTATAGACCCCCATGAGACTAAAATAAAAAAAATCCGCTTACCTCTCCTGCGCGGCAGCTCCTCTTCATCTCAGCAGCAGTCTTCCTTCCTTCTTCTCTGGCCAGCGCTGCACTGTCACCTGACTGCATGCAGCGTCAGGTCATAGTGCTTGCGCTATGTCCTGACGCTGTACGTGATCAGGACATCGCAGAGCCGAGAGGAGAAGAAGAATGAGCGCCGGCCCCAGCAAGAAGACCAGGGAGGGTAAGTATCTTCCCCGCTCCTAATGTATACTAGTGAGCGTTTCCATAATGGAAGCGCTCACTAGTATTTGCTTTATAAGAAGCACGGCCATGTTCCCCATACTTTTGGGCAGAAAAAAGTGCGTCTTATAAATAGAAAAATACGGTACATAATCCTCCTCTTCACCATTTTCCTATGGGTACCAACTTCTCAGATGATCACATTAGTCATTGGTGTTGTTAAAGTGGTTGTTCCACAAAAAATATTCTACATTTTTTAAACCAGCATCTGGATCTGAATACTTTTTAATTGCATGTAATTAAAAATTTAGCCAATAAACTGCTCAATAAAATGCATCTGTATAGCATCAATTGTTTTTTTTCTTTTCCTTATTTCTCCGTCCACATCACTGAGGTGGTCGCACACACTCAGTTTTATCTCCTCATCTTCAACTGCTACCAACCATATATTCTGTTAGAAGCTGTGGCAGTTACAGAGAAAGATCTACAGCAGAAAGGATACACCCCCTGAGCTATTATAAGGAGAGAGCTGCAGCAGAATGGACATCTCCTCTGAGAAAAGACACGCCCCAGCTCTGCTATCAGCCTGAAATCAATCTAGAAGAACAATTGGGGCAATAAATGGGGAGATCTCTGGATCCATGTGATTTACAGGGCTGGTTCTAGCTGTGTTAGAAAAAGATTGTCATTTGCTATATGAAGTCTGATTTTTATTTTTTTTACATCAATCATTTGAGTGCCACTTTAATGGGGTTGTCCAAGATTAGAAAAACTTGGCTGCTTCCTTCATAAACCAGCACCACACCTTTTCATGCGTTGTGTCTGGAACCACTGAAGTGAATGAGGCTGAGCTTCAATGGTCTAGTTCCTGGGTGTCCAGTGCTTTGGAGATCAGGAGTCTGGTGTCTGATGTTTCAGTGAATGAATTCCCGGTGTTGTGGTTAAAGGGGTTCCCTGGGATTTTAATATTGATGGCCTATCCTCAGGGTATGTATCAATAGGAGACTGGCAGGGGTTCAAATTCTGTCACCCCCGTTGATGAGTTGTATGAAGGGGCCACGGTGCTCCGTGAGAATTTTGGCCTCTTCCTAGGCCAAGTGATGTCACATTCATTGGTCACATGGCCTAGGCGCAGCTCAGCCCCATTCAAGAGCGCTGTTAGAGAGCATCTGTCAGCAGGATCAACTCTCTTAAAGCAATAGTTCATTGGGCTGATCCATCTGAATAAAAGTATACCTTTCATTTCACATGAAATGCAGCATAATGGAGAAAACCAACTTTTATTAAATATGTAAATGAGGGCGTAAGTGCACCAAGGGTCAGGGATTATTCCCTCAGTGCACTTTGGCTCCTCCACTCAGTTTGTTGTGCCTTTCTATTGATTGTCATGATGACGTCTGGCCCTGTTATCTCACAATCGGCCCTTATAGATCGATCTTGCAAGTTCAGCATGCGCTGATCCAACTATATGGAGCAGGATTATAGTACAGGCTTTGAGGGTTGAGGATTGATCCAGCTGGCAGATGCTCTTTAGGCTTCCTGTTTCTTTATTAGGTCACTGCAGAAAAATAGTACAGAGCAACAGTATCTCAGCTGGATTGCTTGGACCCAACAAAGGAAATTACTGTGAGGGTGTATCCACCTGGGTTCTTTGGGCCCACCAAAGGAAGTGGCTCTGAGGGTCTATCCTACTGGGTTCCTTGGGTCCACCAAAGGAAATGACTCTGAGGGTCTATCCTACTGGGTTCCTTGGGTCCACCAAAGGAAATGATTCTAAGGGTCCATCCAACTTGGTTCTTTGGGACCACCAAAGGAAATGACTTTGAGGATCTATCCACCTGGTTTCTTTGGGCCCACCCAAGGAAATGACTCTGAGGGTTCATTCTCCATCTATACAAAACCAATGTACACCCACTTTTAATTGGATCACAGTCTTTGTTGTTACATAGAGAAATCGGGGCCTCATAGCAAAAAAAAAAAAAAAATGGACCCCCATTATGTTGATAGGTTTTGCCAACTAGGGCCTAGTGTTTGTTACCCTCTTTACTCACCTTGGGCCAATTCACAACCCATGTGGCTTCTCTGGAGACAGGAGTCTGACACAGGTTATTACCACCCGTTAGTACAGGCGATGAGACCAACTAGGGCTGGGACCCCTCATTCAATGTACCCTGTAACTGCAATATGGGGTCATTTATCAAACTGGTGTAAAGTAGAACTGGCTTAGTTGCCCATAGCAACCAATCAGCTTCCACCTTTAGACTTTCGTAGCTAATTGGTAGGGGTGCAGGGTGTCGGACCCCGTTGATCAGAGGATAGCCATTAATAACAAAGGAGTGGACAAGCCTGTTAAGTTCAAGATTAGAAATTTCTTCACCATCGCTGCAGGAACTTTTTTTTTTTTTCAAGAAAAGGCAAAAATATATTTTTCGTCTTACCAAAAATTTTAAATTTCCCTCACTGGCAGGCAGAATGTCACAAAAATAATCTAGGAGGAAAAAAAAAGAGCGATGATTCTGAGAAGAGGCTGAAGGAAAGAACTCAGATGTGAATCCCCCCACCCTCGGTTTGGTTTTTTCTTGTGCAGCTTTAACAATCTCCCTACCCCCGCAAGCCAGCTGCCTGACTTTCTCTATCTGTGCTCTCTCCATCCCCCCCCCTCCTTCCCCCCTCCGCCATAACTCAAAAAGCTTGTCAGGCTGGTTCCAGACTGCTGGCGCCAGGCTTCTCTCCAGGAAAAAATAAAGCGAGCTAGAGAGAGAGAAAGGCATGCACAGCAAAATAGCCCCACCGCATGCTCTCCCAGATCAAACCCTCCTTTATCTCTATGGAATTTTCCCTCTGCCTTTGTAACACTGCTGCAGACAGCTGAGATTACTCTAACCCTAATGGAGGCGAGCAGGCAGGCACACAGAGGATGGAAAAAAATAAAAAAAAAGACTGGGGGTCATCTACAAAGGCTGGCGTTTTACGCCTGTTTTTTATTCCCTCATACGCTGCCGGAGGATGCGCATAATTTATTACTATGCATGCACCTCGTAATAAATTAGACGCACCTCTGAAGCGTATGCCTGGAGCAAAAATATACTCCACTCCCTGAGTGGAGTAGATTTTCGGCATCTCTTATGCCTAAAATTGGTGTAAGTGAATAAGCTAGTGGGGTCCCCCCCAGAAAGACGTAAAAACAACACGTCTTTTTTTTTTTTACGCCAGTTTTGCATTATTAAATGACCCCCATTATTATTTTTTTTTTTAAAGGAAAAAGATAATGGGTCATTTATTAAGTCGTAAAAATAGTCACAAGTCCCTTTTTGACCAGCTGGGCCACAATATTTAGTCGTACGGCGGTTGCTCCAGCCCCGGCAAATTTACTGTCGTGAATTTTAGCGGGAAAACTACTCCACCCAGAGGCTGGTGTAGTTTTTATGCCAGGCGCATGGACTGCTATAGATTCGCCTAATTTCTGATGAGACGCATGCCTCGTTACAAATTATCCGAAACTTACGGCAGTGTAGATGGGGAATCTAAGACTGGTGTAAAAAGCGTTGTATGGAATGAATTGGATTCTTTCCAGTAAAAGTGTGTATGTAGTTATTTGAGTATTTAGTAAATAATGGAAACATTTTCAGCTGGATTTTCAGTGGAAATAAAATAAGGGTTTGATTCATTGTGCCCGTTTGTTTCTCAAATAGCACCACTTTTGTCTACAGGATGTGTCTGGTATTGCAGCTTTGCTCAAGGCACTTAAATGAGGGTAAGCTGCAATACCAGACACGGTCTATGTTAAAGAGTGGCGCTGTTTGTAGAAAAAAGCAGAATTGGATATACTAATCTCAGGAACCCCTTTATATATATATATATATTTTTTTATTTTTTTTTGGGGGGGGTGCTTATTGATTGTACCATACAAAACACCATTATATCTGTAGACATAAGACCAAGAATGAGAAGTTGTTCTGATAATAGATGCAGGTTATATGGCACCACCATATTCTGAAGCACGGTGTATACTGTCAACTGCCATCACTCACACTCCCCAACAGGGCTGACAATCTAATTCTACACATACAATGAGACCAGTTTCATATAAAGTTAATCACCCTAACGGTATGGGTTTGGAGTGTTGCCCTTGGATGGATTTTAACCCTGGACCACGGTACTGGTAATAGAGCAAAATTAAATGGTTATGTCCATCTGAGACATTGGTGGGATATCACTAAGATAGGCCATCAATGTCCAGATAGGTGCAGGTCTCACCTCTAGGACCCACTCCTATCTGCAGAACGGGGCCCCCAAAGTGAAGGAGAGCGTTGTGCACCTGTGTGGCATGCTCTTCATTCATTGCTATGGGAGTTCTGAAATTAGCAGAGCGAGCGTGCTCACCTATTTTCAGAAGCCCCATAGTGCTGAATGCAGGGGCGCACCACCAATGAGGCCAGGTGAGGCAATCGCCTCAGGCAGCACCAGGTAGAGGCAGCGGAAAGGCCATGGGCAATGAACGCTTTCATTGTGGCAAAGGGGTTAGATTAAGAAATTGGTATGGAAGAGGGGGGGCGCCATTTCAGCTTTTGCCACAGGGAGCAGAAAAGCTAGGTGCACCCCTGGGTGAATGTAGAGTGCACGTCCACCTCTCAGTTCACTATAGGCAGAGGTGCACCTAGTCTTTCTGCTGCCTGAGGCAAAAACTGAAACGGTGCCAACTAGAGTCTGTTCTTAATTCCTATAATAATAGCATTCCAGTAACATGCTATACGCTATCAACTGGATATGGAATAAATATTAGATCAGGGGGTCCTAATGCAGGGAGAACAGGGGTGCACACCGCCACTCAACAATGTATTTGGCGATCTTGGGCAGGTCCTTTGAATGGAGCAGTAGTGAGCATGCTCGACCATCTCTCCATTCAAATGGGGACATGGGATCCCTGCTCTCATGATCGTGGAGGACCCACCACCAAGCTATCAGTGGTCCCCTATCCCCTAATTTGTTGATACTGGAATACCCCATTAAAATTCCTGCCTTTTCCCCAAACACAATATCTATAGGATATATGCCCCTGATAGAGGTAGCAGTTATATACTCTATACTTATGGCTGATGCTCCTTTCTGCATTATACAGAAGACTGCAGTATGGAGCTGCTGAATAGCACCGAGGAACTGTCCTTGGTAGAGCAAACTCAGGAAGGAATCCTATAGGGGAATAATGATATGGTTTGACTGTAGATTAGTCCATGTAAGGCTGACAGCTCCGAGCTAACAACCAGGGTGATGGAGGGGGTTGCAGGCTGCACGCTGTTGCAAGCAACCATACAGATCACTACAGCAGCTTCGTTTATAGGAGAGATGTCATGCTAAAGATTAAAGGTATGTCCTTACGGGTCAGATAGGCTGCCGATTTGCCACAGCAGTGTTTTGCAGTACCAGCAAAGCGGATGAGATTTTTCATACACATGCTGCGAAAAGAACCCAGAGCGTAAACTGACCTGCAGCGTGGATTTTAAATCTGCGGCATGGCAATTTTTGCTCCGGATACGTACTGCAGATTTCACCCTTTGCAATGCATAAGGTGAAAATGGCAGCAATTTCAGCAACCTATCCGCTGTACATGAACCAAATGTGGAGTTTTCTATAAACGTGGCATCATCTGGAGTTGAATTCCCTGCCATTATGTGGCTGTATCCTTAGAAAATCTCTTAAGAAGATGCCTGGCAAAAGGGGAGTCACATTGTTTTTGGCATGGGGTTCTTTTATTTTAGGGAAGAACACTGACAACCTAGGGCTCCTGTGTATTCCCCTTTGAAAACATGTATACAGCGTTAATGTTAAAATAAAATGATTATGAAACAAAGTTTGCTGTTATTTCTTCTCTCTTAATGTTCCATGCATCAATGGGCACGATCCCTGGTGGTCTAGAGAAATGAAGGGGTTAATTTGAACAATTTTTATCTAAGGTAGTGAATGGGGCTTATGCTTGCATTGCTGGTTCTGTCGGCTAGTGAAGGGGTTAATATCAACATATCTGTTGGCTGCAACAGGGAAGGGTTTTAATGGTGACATTCCTGGTGGTCTAGGGCAGTGAAGGTGCTAATGATAACATCCCTGGTGGCCTAGGACAGTAAAGGTGTTAATGATAACATTCTTGGTGGTTTAAGTTAGTGAAGGTGGTAATAATAAGATCCCCGGTGATCTGGGGCAGTGAAAGTGCTAATGATAAACTTCCTAGTGGTCTTGGGCAGTGAAGTTGTTAATAAGACCCAGATGGTCTAGAGCACTAAAGGTGTTAATGATAACATCCTTGGTAGTCTTGGGCAGTGAAGATGTAACTGATAACATCTCTGGGGGTCTAAGGTAGTGAATGTGTAATGATAACATCCCTGGAAGTCTAGGGCAGTGAAAGTGCTATTGGTACCATCCCTAGTGGTCTGGGGCAGCGACGGTGTTAATGATCACATTCCTGGAAGTCTAGGGTGGTGAATGTTTAATGATAACATCCCTGGTGGTCTAGAGCAGTGAAGATGTTAATGATAACATCCCTGGTGGTCTAGAGCAGTGAAGATGTTAATGATAACATCCCTGGTGATCTAGAGCAGTGAAGATGTTAATGATAACATCCCTGGTGGTCTAGAGCAGTGAAGATGTTAATGATAACATCCCTGGTGGTCTAGAGCAGTGAAGATGTTAATGATAACATCCCTGGTGATCTAGGGCAGTGAAGGGTTAATGATAACATTCCTGATGAGCAAGGGCAGTGAAACACCCTGTAAAGGGGTTAATTTAAATGTATCTCTTCAAACCCCAGACTGAGCCTCCTTCCCTCTCTGGGTAGTTATTAGTGAAATAGCCAAAAATGTAACAAGTTGGATTTTATCCTATCTGATCCTTTTTTTCTTAGATATGTGGAATCATGTGAGCTTGCCAGCTGCATATCCCCTTATTAAAACAATATGCAATGGCCATGATTTTAGGGGTACTGGAAAAATGGGGGCTATGTGGATGGCCAATTTTAGTCATCGTAGGGTCGGTAGAATGGAGTAATTTTCTTTTCTTTGTCCTCTGTCTCCATCTCTAACCTGTTCAGCCTTTTTCTGTAGGAAGATCCATTTGATCTTACTCAAAGTTTGCACCCTATTTTCAGGCTAATGATTGATATACAGAACAGCCCACCACTTGTTGAGTCCAACTCCAGGTCAACCATATTGAATATAGAAATTCCCTCTGTGTTTTGGGGGGTGTTTCTACTACCATGAGAATATGAGGAGATAGCTGCATATACAGTTCCCTAAGATTGTAATTAGTTCACCATCGTGAGAAGAAAGCTTAATTTTCTCACCAGAATGATCGTACCGGTGCATTCCACCCTACAGATCATTACTGTATATGTTTCATCTAGTAGGCCTTCAGAGAGTCATACCACTACCCACCAATGAGCCTTTATGAAAATAAAGAAAATTGCCCAATTAACCACCAACTGCATAGTCAGAAACTCACGCCGAGCAAATGTATATGTAAACTGCGCCGAAAGCGGGAGCAAGCAATCTTTCCATTGAAATGTTTTCTCAAAAACAGAAATTTCTCAAAAATTGTGATTCATAGAAATGTCAACGTAAAAGAATCTATAAGTCATATGTGGACACCATTTGGACATGGTTTTGAAGTTTCTTGTTGACCCTGACATCTTGCACTACTTGCCTTTATGGAAATGCAAGACTATAAGGATATTTTCTGTTAATCTGGTACTGACAACTTTTTTTTATTGGTGGTATAAACTCAAATGATGGAACTTTGGTCCCAGGTGTTACATGGTGACTTCTGAATGAAGAGGGTCCTTCTTATACCACATCTGGGACTGAACAACAAGATCCATTTGTTTCCAGCCTGCTTCAGTGTGCCTTTGTTCCTGCTCCTTACGGCTTTGACTCCACCTGCCTGCAACTATTTCAGGGGTAGCCACCTGGGAATAGCCTGTGGTAAAGTCCATGCCCCCTTGAAAAACACAAAGTTTCTTAGACTCTGGTAGCTCTAAAGGTGCCTTCAATAGCTGTTAGCCAAATGCTTGGTCAGCCAACAGCTCTCTTGACTCTTCTACATATATCTATACACTCAGATTGGCCTCAATCTCTGGTGGCGGCTCATCTCCCGGAATAGGGCAATGAAATTTTCTGTACTTCTCTCCATCATCTTCCATCAGTAGCTTCCGATACACCTTAGATTCTTGGCCAACCCCACCAAAAATGGTGGATTTTGCTGACAATATTTTAATGTGCCTTCAACCAAATCTGTTAATGACCCAGAGGACCCTCTTTTCCAGTAGGCCATTCTTACAATACCCTATCTCCTACTGGGAGAACAAGGTTCCTGTCAACCCTTGTTACAGTCCACTACATCTTATATCACTCTCCTAGATCCCTGAAGACAAATCTACCTTAAAGTGCCCATATGCATTAGATGAAAGTGGGTTAAACCCACCGGTTTCAACAGGATCTAATGTGTATGCGTGTGTCCTCTGTCCATTCACAACCCATTTCTTTTTCCACAAGAAACAGCACCAAGCCTGTTTGTGTGTGGTATTGCAGTTCAGCTCCAACGGAATGGGACTGAGATGTAATACCACACACAACCTATGGACAAGTGTGGCACCGTTTAGTATTTATAGCAATTTACAGTTTTCTTCGGACTGTAAGACACAGCAGTCTTTAACACGTACCCAGGATTTCGAGAAGAAAAAATATTTTTCATCAGACTTCAGATCAGACCCCCAATACTCATCAGACCCCCATATTAGACTCACATTTTTCATCAGACCTCAGATCAGACCCTCATCAGACTCTTAAGGTCCATCAGCCTCAGATCAGACCCCCCAACCTCCATCAGCCTTTAGATTAGACCTCCCATCAAACCCCCCAGACTGCATCAGCCTAAGATCAGACCCCCAATCAGACCCCATTCAGCCTCAGATCAGACGCCCATCAGACCTCAGATCAGACCCCCAATCAGACCCCATTCAGCCTCAGATCAGACCCCCATCAGCCTCAGATTGAACCCCCATAAGCCTCAGATCAGGCCCCCATCAGACCTAAGATCAGACCCCCATGAGCCTCCGATCAGACCCCAATCAGCCACAGATCAGATGCCCATCAGACCTCAGATCAGACCCTCATCAGCCTTAGATCAGACCCCCATCAGCCTCAAATCAGACCACCATCAGCTTCAGATTGGACCCCCATAAGCCTCAGATCAGACCCCCATCAGACCTAACTTCAGACCCCCATAAACCTCGGATTGGACCCCCATCAGCCTCAGATCAGTACTATAAGGCACACTGCCATTTTCCCCCCACTTTTGGGAGAAAAAAGTGCATCTTATAGTCCAAAAACAGGCTGTGTATAATTTAATATGAATTTACATATATACTTCATATTTGTTGATCATTGTTAGTTGTTTATGTTTTATTTTTCATTTCTGCTATATGAATTAGACTTTGTACTTTTTTTTTTTTTTTACAAAACAAATGACCAAAAATTTGACAAAAAATGCAGTTTCTGCTTCTTTGGATATATTTAATATTCTTTCTGTGCATTTCTTCTTTATTACATGAAATTTTACATTTTCAGTAAACGTAACTGTGTTGCCTATGGGATTGTGATCCATAAGTATGGTTGATAGCTCTTTTTATCTTCTCCGTCTGCTTGGTTGGGGGGAATACTTCCCCCCGTCAATAGATGAATATGGCAGTTTTACAATGAGCTCGAACCTTACCCTTGTTTCAACACGTTCTGCTATTTGACTAAGTGAGCACGACCCTACCCCTGTTGTGCTGCGATGAATAGGGGCACCAGCTCAGGTTCCTACAGGCCTAAACGCAAGTACAATGGGAGCAAGAAAGAAAAGCTTGTAATATAATAAGACCATGTAAGGAGCGTGCCCAGGTCTGGGACTACATGCCCCTCTAAACGGAAATCCTTACAAAATCAACTTAACATATGCCCTTCTAGTCTTTTTTATGTGTGAGCTTATAGAATTTAAAAGTTCAATGTAAACTCCAGTAAAAATATGACTTTTCAAGAATGCCCTCCCAATCAATCTTTTTTGAGGCATGTGTTAGGGTTGACCCTTTCTCCCTTACTTTTTTATATATCCATTGACTCTCTGCTTCGTCACATAACTTGTTCATTACTGTACCATGGCATACTGGTGGGAAAACGGTCATTGAAAGTTACGCCATTCACAGATGACATTCTACTAATGCTTTTTAATCCCAACAATACACTACCGGCCATATTAGGCTTGTCCCACATTTGTGGTAAGCACATCCGGCACGCCGTTCCCGGCCGGAACAGCCCGCTGGATCTGTTTACCGCAAATGTGAAACAAGCCTTAACTGATCTTAAAAATATAGGAACTCTCTCAGGCTGGGGCGTAGCAAAAGGCTTATGGGCCCTGGTGCAAGAGTTCAGCTTGGGCCCCCCTTCACTTGGGCCCCCTTTCATCAGCACTTTGTGGCCAGAGGGCAGGGAAGCACCTAGTCTTCATGCTGCCTGAGGCAAAAAATGAATTGCCCCCCCCCTTGCCAAATATTTGACCTAACCTCTTCCCTTATGTGCTTTTTCTATTCTTCTTATGTGGCACAAGGGTCTTCGGGCCCCCTCAGGCTCCTGGGCCCAGTAGCGACTGCTACCTCTGCACCCCCTATAGCTACGCCCCTGCTCTCAGAATACACATGAAAATTAGACAGATGTGAAGCCTGAATGTTGAAGAACCCATCCAAATCCCTTTGGGACCATAATATTTGTTGGAGGAACTCTTCCTTGACATATCTGGATATCTCACAAATTTATACTCTGCTAATATTTCAAAATCTTCGTTAGCTGTTTGGAAGTGGTTCCCTTTGACCTTTTTAGGCAAGGCCAACCTTCTAAAGATAGTAGAAGTTTCCAAACTGTTCCAGAGATGAGAAAAGAAAAACTATTTCTATTGGAATCATATCTGGGGAAGCAAAAGATCAAGGATTCCCTTTTTATATAATTAAACAAAACCCAGTGGTGGTATAAACCTCCTGGAAATACGCTGAGAATTGATTGGGATAGGGCACAATATACCTAATGTCACACAGATACGGCATTAGACCAAACTCTGACTATATGGACATCCTATCATTAGCAAAAGAGAATTAATGTCCTCATGGAAGACCTGACATACGATTCGTCAAATGAAACTGTTAAGTCCCACAAACTCTTTACAAGTTTCACTTATAGGTAGGCCAGCTTTTCAAGATGGCCGCCCAATTCCCATCTTTTATACCTGGCTAAAACATTACCGTCTCTCATTTGAACATTTCATAGACTTAAACAGGAAATTTTTACACACTCTCCAAACTGTACTGGAGAAACACCCTACTCTCACCTTTCTCCTATTCGGAAGCCAGGAGCTTGATTACAAGTTACAGGAACTTGAGATACAAACGCTCACTTCCTGATACTAAGTGAGATCTCTTAAACATAATGGACGACTCCCTAAAAACTCTCTCCCATAGATCATATATTTCACCTGTCAGAGATTTTAAGATGAGCATTTATCCCTCAGACTCAGAAATAGTTCAGTGGACAAGAGTGGCACTGTTTCTATTTTTTTTTAACAGACTTTTTCAGATTCACCAATCAGCTAATTGAAGGGAGCACAAAACTCTAGCTTGCCACATGGTCCCTTCAATCATCTGATCAATGGAAGTATGAAGAGTTGGACCCCACTGATCCTAAGGATAGTCTATGCATTTTGTAAAGCTGGTAAAGTGCTCAAATAATGCCGATATATAGTGTCCAAATACCAGCTCAATACATATTTACTCTCTAAATAATACTGATATACAATTCATATTAAGATTCGTAGTATCCTTGTGTGTCAGGACATCTATGGCGCCCTCTTCAGCAGGGGCAGACACGTCTTGATATTTCATGCTGATCTAGAGAGGTGTCATTTCTGTTAAGCATTTTTTCAAACATTTTAATGGCTGACAGAGATTGATGGTGGCTCTAAATGGAAACAGAGTCATAATGGAGCACTGAAAGCCCTCTTCTGGCTGCAGCCTGTATCTTGCAGCATCTCCCTCCCCGTAGCTGAATATAATAAATTACACACTGTCCTGCCTTAAGAGCTGGGTCGAATCTCACTGATTTACATATATCTTGTAGCGTCTGCCGAGTTCCTGCTCAGCTTTACTTGAGGGATGACTGGGAAGAAGTCTGGAGCAACCATGGGAGAATTTACAATAATTTAGGAACTGGACCACTGTGGTAGCTCAAAAATATTCACATTTTGTTTATTCATATTAATTGGGGAACAAGTAAGCTTGATTCCCCTTCTATTTAACCCTTCACATTTCTGGGTTTAAGTCCTAAAATTTTACCACCCTAGGTGATACCTGCCATACACTGTTATGAATAGGTCCAGCATGGTCTAGGACTTAGGGGTATGGTGATATCATTAATTTGAGAAGGAAGTATTGACACACACTTCCAGACGTGGCAGTGCCACCCATTTGCCGCTGCGCCTGTTGCATGTTCCCACAGTGCTGTGGATTGGAGAATTTGGGATGGAGGAACTGTGGATGAAGAAGGCTCCCATACCAACCACCAATTTCAGAGCTTGGAGGAGGCATGGCTCAATACGGCAGGGACTTTACAGCTGAATGGCCAGCGACAGGGCTGTAGCTATAAGGGATTGCCTAATTACAGCTAGTCAGCTCTCAAGTATTGAGAGCCTGCATTATTTATAGTGTACAGCTGGGTTTGCAGCTCCTTCTAAGGCTCTATACACATTGATGTGGTCAACATTTTTCCTATAGATTGCAGTTTCCACTGTTTTGATAATTTCTCCTGCAAAGTAGTCATTTTCCATGTGAAGCATTCCTCCTGGAATATAAAGTCTGCCATATACTGTGTGATTCATACAACCAGGCGAACCCAGATAGCTGTTTCTAATGCAGGAACATTTTACTTGTGGCATCACAACCACCTTGGTGATCCTCATTCCTTCCAAGGGAATGTTATACCTTTCTAGCTATTGACCCAAGACACCTTCAGCAACTTTTTATTGTGTTTTTAACACAGCTATACAATTCTTCAGAAGCTAGAGCCCACTTTTCCTTGGTTTCATGGCTCTCATTGGACCAAATAAGACAACTGCTCTCAGTCAACCAATAGGTAACTGTTAGCTGACCCATCCCACATTGGTGGCCAAAACCTTTTTCAGGAAACTTGCCATATGGTTTTTGTTCCCTGCCCTTAAGCATGTCAAGATTCAATATGTAGGGTTCATATCCTCAAAACATGTTAAATATCCCACTCTTTTCCAGTATTATGCCCAATGTCCAGTTGATACCAAACCTCACCTGTATTTCACTGTTTCAACCTGTGGCCATTGCCCACAAGGCACACTCCATACTCATAAGGATTTTTGTAAAAACCACATAGACCTTTTTTGGCTCCTCTATCCTCAAGTTTTTGGCATGGCTGGGGAGGTCTGAATATGCCCAACCTCCAGTTGATACCAAACCTCATCTCCATCTCACTGATTGAACCAACCTGCTGCCATTGCCTACAAGGCCAGCATCACTTTGCCCTACTTCCCTTTAACTTACATACTCCAAACCCACAAAGATCCTGGTAGGACCACATAGTTCTTCTTTTGGTTCCTCTACCCTCAAGTTTTTGGCACAGTTGGACATATATGAATAGAGTACCATTACATAGATACCAAGTACACCGATAGATAAGTCTATTATGGGCTGTGTTGCTCTTTTAGAATTAGAAACCCAACACCACAATATTCGTTACATTCCAAGAACCTTATGAAATACTAATATCATGGCCAAGTTATGAAGCCCTTTGTTTGCCCTGAATATTATGTTGCATACTATTTCATTCACATGTACTGAACAAGTGGCGTTGAGCAAGAAGCGATTTCGACATCGTCCTCTACTCATTCATCCTTTCTGAAGCTGAGAGCTGAAGATGTTTATTCAGATAACACACCTTGGGATTGTGACTGTGTATGAACTAGTCAGCGGTGTAAAGCTCATGACTAATGCATGTTTCATCGCTGGGTAAACCTCACCTGTCCTCACTCTTCTAGATAAATATATTATAGTCTGAAGAACTTTTCTAATTATCTCTATTAACATCCAAAGGATTCCTAATAATCATAAATGATCCACCCACATTTACTCAGGGGTGATAACACCATCGGCCCAGCCTACTAATGTGCCTTTGAAGGAAGAGCCCTTAATCTCCTTGGTGTTGGAATAGGTTTCCTTGGGCTAACCAGAGGAAAGTAGAGTCTTGACTGTTCATTGGTAGCCAAAATGCTGTCATAGTAACCAGTAGGCAACTTCCTACAGAGTATTCATTTGATCATTAAAAGGGTTTTCTGGGATGTAGATGTTTCTGACCTGTTCTCAAGATAGTCAATGGAGCCAATTTCCGATTTCCTTTTGATGACCTATGTAACTTCTGTTGCCTGCATACTGTAGCTCAGCTCCAAATCATGGGAGCTGAGCTGCAGTACTCCAGCACAGCCACTACACAGCTACGTCCACTGTATAGTTTCCAGTGCTAATGGCTGCCCAAAACAGCTGATCAATGGGAGTGCCTGTAGATGGACCCCCACTGATCTCATATTGAAGCCACGAGGATAGGTCATCAATATCTAAGTCCCTGGAAACCACTATAATTTGCCATAATACTCAATGATAAGAAAATAAAGTATAATATAATATAAGGATAGATAAATTAGGTATACCAAGAGATTTAACTTGAACCTCCTGGGCACCAATGCAAAATCTGTAACAGGACCTCCCAACTACCATGTGCCATTTGTATTACCGATGTCTTCTCAAGTGGCAGAGGAACTTTTGTACCTCCTCATGTACCCATTTATAGGGACAACTGCTACCTCTACCAACAGGGTATTATGATCAGTCATATGAGCATTGGTATTTGCCCCATCAGCTGTGTTGGCACAATCCATTTCTCATCCACATTAACCTAAGTGTTGCTCAGCGGCCCTGTTTTCAGCATGATGAATGGCTTTTCTGTCAGTTTCTAATTGGTCATTTCAAATAAGAAACTAGAAGCTGTCAGGTTAATGGCTGGATACTGGAAAGTGATGAGAAACATGTATGAAAACTAGTGAACGGGAAAACAATGGTTTTGTCGATAGTAATGAAATGCTTTCACTATCATAATTACATTGGGAAAATGACAGCAAGAACATGATGGGTAGTTATGGTCATTCACCTCATTGGAGAAGTTCCGGGGACATATATGTAATACCTGTATAATCATCATGGTTTAATGTGGTGGTAGCCATAAAATAGAAAGGCCCCACAGCAAGTAATAAACAAAATGTGTTCTCTCTCTAGATCTGGTTCACACCTCAACTACATGAAGGGCCAAGTTTGCCGCCACCCACTTGATAGGAGGTAAGGGTATCATGACCCTCTGGATAGTTCTACCACCTTGCTTGTCTATGTTGTAGTGCCCACAAAGTTTAGTTTAGGGTCTCATCATTGGGAAGAAGTATGTGGCCAACCTTTGCTGAGGCCCTCCAGCTCTGTGGACCACAAAGCATCTACATCGGCTACATCTATGATAAGCACAACACCACTCTGATGAAGATTATATAGAACTTGAGATGGATTGATGTCAGAACATTATACAAAACTGTGGCTACACTTTGTCCTTAGTAGATTACTTACTTGCTTATCTAGTTGCTGGCTCATCCTTCTCTTCTTAACAAGCATTCCCCTCAGGGGTGGGTCTTCATGTTGATCATTAAAGAACTCCACCCTCTTTTCAGTGACAAAGTATACCACTACTATACCCTCTTAATACACCTCTTCTTTCACTATTCCTGTAAAGTAGTTTCAATTAGTCAATAAGTATAGTCATCTAAGTTACCTACGTTTGGCTAGCCTCACTTTTAGCCCTACAAAGCTTTTTCAACCAAGGCCGCTGAACTTCAGCCGTTTCGTTGATGAACTGAAGCATTTATGATGGGGCAGATGTCAACTGTGTGTCATTGACCAGACGTGGCTTCACTGGTAAAAATGTGCATGTGACCGATTAAGGCTCCTTCTCTACAATAAGGGGGCCATTTTGAATTTCCTTAAAGGGGTTTTCCAGGCGTTAACTACTGATGACCCATCCTCCCGTGAGCGCCGAAGCCTTCTCTCAGCTCACCAAGCACAGCGGCGTACATTGTATAGTGGCTATGCTTGGTATTGCGCTCATCCCCTTTCACTTGAATGGGGCTGAGCTGCTCCTAGGCCACATGACCAATGAACGTGACATCACTGGCCTAGGAAAAGCTTCTAGAAGACCTTGGCACTCATGGGAGCGCTGGTGCCTTCTCAAACAGCTGATCGGCGGGGGTCCTGGGTGTCGGACCCCCACCGATCAGATACTGATGACCTATCCTGAGGATAGGTCATCAGTAGTTAACTCCAGGAAAACCTCTCTAACCTACACTCATGGAAGTTGCATATTGACTAATACTAAACATTGTCTACAAAGAACCCTGCATATGTTATATCTCCCTGCTATCTGTAGGCTGATCTGATTGGGAAGAGTGGGAATGCTCTACCATTAACGCCTGATATACCGCCATCTGCTTTTTTATCCCACATAAATACAAATTGAAGAAATAATCCAATAAAAATGAAATAATCATCCATCTTGGGTTCACATTTACATGCCTACCAGAGACCCTTCCCAGAAAACGTCTAATACCGGAAAATAAATGCCTGCATTGTGTGACATTTACATTTTTAGAGTGGGATATTACATGTATCTTCGTACAGCCACATCAGAAGATAGACATTATTGTGTTTCCTTTTTTATATGTTGGCTGAGGAGATCTTTCTTTGGAATGTTATCATTTCGAGCCATCCTCTCGATGTGCCCGTGTACAACATTAGACTGATATTAAATTAAATATTCAAGGATTTCAATATAGGAATAAATCAAAGGCAACTTCAGGATGTTATAATAATGTACTGTATGTATTGGAGGTGGTCGTATTGTCGGAAGTTGAGGACCATCATCTAACATGGAAATATTGTTATAACCTCATAAATGCATAATAACAAAGAGTGGAAATTTGGCAAATATATGGAACGCATCCTTACTTTTAACTTTTTGTTTACTGGAGAGTGGATCTAAATTTTGGGAAGATATAAACGATCTTATACAAACAATAACAGGAGTCAAACTTTGCCTTAGTCCAGAAATATTCTTACTGAGATTAAACTTGGAACCTTTAACCATCCCTCATAGAATTATTCTGTGTCACATTCTTACAGCTTCTCTACAGTCTATAGCCTATAATTGGAAATCTACCTCGATCCCTACGATTTCCCAGATAATTAGGAAAGTCAACCTCAATTCTAGATATGAAAAGATGATTGCAGGCAGCACAAACAGAACAGATAAATATCATAAAACATGGCGATCTTGGTGGTCCTCTCCTTACGCCATACAGCTAGATACCTAAACACTACAAAGCGCTATATAGAAAGATGTATATGTTTCTTCTACATAGTTCAAAAATACCTGGATTTAATTTACTTTACTTTTCTCATCCCCTTATTGTCTCACTTTGTTCACCCCTTATTAAGTTTCCCTCCTCCTCAATATTACCTATTATTATTTTCTTTTTTCTTTTGGTTCACTAATTGATGCTCCAAGGCTACATTGGTAATTGTAGATATATTACTACTAGAAGACTACAAACTGTGAGTCATGGTTTTCAAGATTTTCGCATAATGTATTGACATATATAACTAATGTTAGGAAACCAATGGACATTTAAGTATAGATTATACTTTGAATGTGAACTGTTCTGTGTATGTTCTACATCCTGCAATATGTGCAGACTTTGTTATTTCTTTATTGTCTTAAAAATGTTAATAAAGACATATTGAAACAGGAAAGTTAGATACACCAAGTCTAGCCTATTAGCAGGTAGAAACCAGAGAAGATCATAGGAAGTACAAAGAGAACATGCAAAGTCCATCGAGATGTTGCACCTCGTCATATTCAAAGTCAGTACCCAAGGTGGGAACAAGGGGAAAAGATGGTCTTACAGGGCTAACTTGAAGTTTCTGGGCCCCAATGCAAAGTCTGTAACAGGGACCCCACCTACCATATGCTATTTATAATTGTGGGTCTTCTTCTGTTGCACAGGGCCCTCTGGGCCCTCTTAGGCACTTTGGTCATGACACTGGAGTTAATGTTTTAATCACTCACTCCTATGAGTTTTCATAAATAGTTACTCTAGTACATACACATCTGTATTCACAATTCAGTATTCTCCAGAGCTGCACTCTCCTAGTATTCCTTGCAGGGTAAATACAGTATCTGCATAGAGCTTCCTCTGGTAATACACTGGGAAGCATCATATGGACACCAGGCAGTGTACAATAATTTAATGCAATTGAGATGCAATTTGAGATAAGATTGCAATTTTTTTTAAAGAAAAAGACAAACTGTCCCCATGCAACATAAGAGCTTAGCTCATCTATAAGGGGTGTGTCTGACAACAAGACTGTTGACTGCTTCCAATGACAACCTGCAGAATTACGAATTCGGCTCTGAAGTATAATACAGGCTGTAATTCATTGTCAGTACAAGATAATAAAGTAATAAAATGTATTCACAACCTAAGGCTACTTTCACACTAGCGTTTTAAAATTCCGGTATTGAGTTCCGTCATAGGGGCTCAATACCGGAATAAAACGCTTCAGTTTTGTCCCCATTCATTGTCAATGGGGACAAAACTGAACTGAAGACAACGGAATGCTCCTGAAAGCATTCCGTTCCGTCTTCAGACCGGAGAACATGCTCTCCGGTCCAGGCATCCGCACCAAGACAGATCCGGAATGACCCCTAATGCAAGTCAATGGGGGTGGATCCGTCTGGTGTGACCACAATGGTAACCGGATCCGCCCTCCATTGACTTTCAATGGAGTTCATGACGGATCCGGCTACACATACACACATACAGACATAGACATACACATAAACATACACAGACATATACACATACAAATACACATACATACTTACATGCACCCCGGCAGGTCTTCAGAGCGTCAGAGGGACAGGACGGCGCGCACAGGTGACGATTCCACCAGGCGCCCAGCAGAGCGTTTTGCTCGTTCGTCGGCTGATTAGGGCCACTTTTACACGGGCCGATTATCGGCACTAGCGTTCCTAGGAACGATTTTTCGGCCGATAATCGGCCCGTGTAAAAGGACCTTAAAGGGGTTCTCCGGGAATTAAGAAAATGAAGATACTTAAATATTACTTTATGATAAATATATTCCCAAATACCTTTCATTAGTTATAATGGCTCGTTTCATCTACGGAGCAATCATTAGGAGAAATAAAATGGCTGCCGTCCTACCAGAACACACAAACCTGCCCTAATCACACAGGAGGACAAGTTACTTCACACACACTGAGGTAAAGAGCTGCCTCATCCTCCTCTCTGCTCTGTGTGGAATGGAAATGATGAAGAGACATGAAGTACAGAGAAGAGGGTGGAGCTAATGAGCAGCAGCTCTTGTATGCAGTCTCCATTACCACAGTCTGTCCTGTCCATCCTCTCTGTACTTCTTGTCTCCTCATCAACTCCATTCCTACAGAGATTCAGGTGAAGATCTTACCAGCTGTATTCAGGATCATAATCCCTGACAGGCATAGCAGAGAGGAGGATGAGGTAGCTCCTTAGCTCAGTGTTGTGAAGTAATTTGTCCTGCTATGTGATTAGGACAGGTTCTGTGTGTTCTGGTAGGACAGTGGCCATTTTGTTTCCCCTGATGATTGCTCCTTAGACAAAACAAGCCATTATAACTAATGAAAGGTATTTGGGAATATATTTATAATGAAGTAATATTTAAGTATTTTCAATTTCTTAATTCCTGGAGAACCCCTTTAAGTCAACTGTCTGTGTACCCTTGGATGTACCATTTCAGATTTGCCTGAGGGCATGGACAACCAAGGCAACCAGGAAACCTCGTCTATATCAAATTTGGATGGAGCCACATATGGAGCAATGGCTAGTCCCCTATGGCAAACCGATGTTTTTCGAAGATGTTGCAAGGCCCGTTATACTATGCAAATCTGAGGTAGAACAACTCAGCAGTTCTAATTTCCCTACTGTAACCCAGAAGCATATCATTATCTAGACGTTCTTCAACAATTAATTTTTCTGTCCTAGAACTGCATCTACGTACCCAGGCTAAGACAGAGAGGCAACTTTATGCCCTTCTGGCACTTGGGTGATGCTTTCTCTTGACCATCCAACCATACCTTTGTCATGCTTAAGTTCATAGGAGCTCTAAAAGCTCCTGGGCCCCAATGCAAAATCTTCCAACCAGCCTTTGGGGCCCTTTAGACACCAGTACCCAAGTGCAGTTATCCCTATACCTACATCCCTGTTAGGTTTATTGGCTGTCCATTACATTTTCCCAATTTGCGGCTAACACCCACAGTGGACCAGTGTCACTGGAAGCCAAAAACGTAAGCATTGTTTTGGCACCAATGTTTTCTGTCAGTCCCTGGCCCATAACCTCCTCATATTGCATCAATTTTATTGGAAGTTAATTCATCTAGAAAACATACAAACTGCAGATGGAGATGTTCAACTGGAAGGATTTCAACCAATGGATCCATTACCTTATTGCAATGCAAAGGTGTTAACTACTGGACCACCGCTTTACCCCTAGGGGGCAAGGTATTTTTTAGCACACAGATTCCCTATGGCTCTGTACTACAGTGACATTTGCATTCTCTATGCTGCCATATTGTGAATTTATATGGCACCATATTATGTATAGAACATGCCTAATGGTTGATTCTTTAAGATACTGCATGAATAAAGGTTAAAAACTTCATATCAAATCAGAGGCATATATAGAGGTACAATGTGGCGTCATATACTTCTATAGGTGCTGAATTAAAGCTTTTGTATTAAGGAGTTTGTACACAAGCACAATGCCAACCTTCCGGAGAGTTCAGCATTTTATGCCATAGCTATAATATAACATGTTGCTGATAGTTTCAGGAAATACTAGCAATTATGATTAAAAAAACATTTAATAATACTTTTACAAAAATAAATATAAAAAACAGCATAACTAATAATGATTGGCATAGAATAAGTATAGAAAACTGTCCAGGAAGAGATTGCATCCTATTATGGTCTGAGTAAAAAACATAGACATGTAGACTGTCTGTGAAACATAACAGAATAGAGGTAATCTATGCTGAACCAAATAGGTAATAAATAAATAAAATAAATAAAACAATATAAAGAAACATAAAAAGAAAATAGATAAAAATATATATATATATATATATATATATATATATATATATATATATATATATATAAATATAAAAAATAATAGCTAAAAATGAATATATGTAAAAAAATAATAATTAATAAAACAATATAAAAACAATGATAAATAATTGATACAACATAAATAAGTATAAAAAATAAAAAATATAAAAAACAATTAAAAAAATAGATAAAACATGAATATATAAAAAATAAAATAAACAAAACAATATAAAAGCATTAAAAAATAATAGATAAAACATAAATATGTTAAAAATCAGTTAAAAATTTAAAAAACAATTAAATAGATAATACCTGAATATTTGTTAAAAAAATAAACTTACATTAAAAAGTTAAAAAAAAATTAGATTAAACATGAACAAAATTTAAAAAAAATAAAAATAAAAAATATATATATCTATATCTATCTATCTATCTATCTGAATATATATATATATATATATATATATATATATATATATATATATAATGAAACTATTAGGAAAAATCTCTAAGGATCAGGAGTAGGAGACAAATACAAAAAATTGCATAAAATAAAAAAATGACAAAATAAAAATAGAAAAATCATATATACACAAATAAATGAATAATAAGAAATAATAATAATAATAATAATAATAATAATAATAATAATGATGATGATAATAATATAAAACTAAATAGAATAATTTCTAGCAAAAAAAAAAAAGATAAGAAATCAAATAATGATAATATGCTAAATTCGGTTATTATGCGGAGACCTGTCCGAGTAAAGCAGGCAGCATGGGGCTTCATGGAGTCTTGCTTGAAAATAAATACAAAGGCTGTAGCTCTCCAGCACTTGCTAATGGTCGACCTCTCTCTTGTCCTGAATGCATGCCTGTCCCAGTTAGATGAGATGGTTGCTATAGCAACTGAGCTCTGACTAATCATTTGCGCAATGACCTTTTTTCCCCCCTGAGAGAGAACGAGGGAGAAAGAGAGAGCGAGTGAGATAGAGCAGGAAGGAAAGAGGGAGGCAAAGCTATGGAGGTTACAAATAACAGTTACACTATGACAGAAATATTTCCTGTGGGGTGGGAGGGTGGGGGGTGTAAAACGGAAAAAAAAAGTTCTCGAGGATGAGGCCTGTGATTTCCGCACGCTGTAAATTGCAAGGGCATTCAGAAAGCTGTGTTTACTTGCGCATGTGAGGCTTCGTGGATTATATTGCGGTATTAACCATTTGCCAGCCAATTGTCTTCCTGTTAGCTAATTCCGTAGGCGAGGGCCACCATGACTGGTAATATGGAAGCTTGGAGAAAAACTACAAAGACCCAGGAACATGAAACAAAATCCAAGCAGATGTTGTACATGTCTACCACAGAACCTATGGCCCAAAAAGTGAAAGCCAGCAGTGAAAATGAATGTTCTCCTCCATATGTATTTGAGTTGTCACTGGGAGTTTGAGCACATTGACATTTAATGGTAGAAAACTACTTGGGATCTCCATGCAATGCTCCAGCATTGTCTTCATGTAACTCTCCCTGTGATCCTCTGTGTATTTTAATTAAAAATAGCTGCTTATGAATATTCATTAGTGAGTCTGCCCTTCTAAAATTTTGCCGCTTTCTCCACAAGCTAACAGTAGTCAGCTTTATTAGTCAAAGCCATCACTGAAACTCCACCCTTTGGACTTAATTAGAGATAGCCTAACCTTTTAGACTCATTTTAAGGTGAACACAAACCCTTAGACCCATTGAGAGGCAGACACAACCCTTTAGACTCATTCATAAGTAGACACAACCCCTTAGACTCATTTAGAGATAGACTAACCTCTTTGACTCATTTAGAGGTAGACACACCCTCTTAGACTCACTTACAGGAAGACTAACCTCTTGGACTCATTTAGAGGTAGCCACAACCCCTTAGGCTCATTTAGAGGAAGACTAACCCCTTGGGCTCATTTACAGGTAGACACAACCTCTTAGACTCATTTAGAGGTAGCCACAACCCCCTAGACTCATTTAGAGGTAGCCACAACCCCTTTAATTATTTATTATAGTCACTTATCTAGCACTGACATATTCTGCAGAGCTTTACTTTATCATCACTTGCTGTCCCCAACAAGGCTCACAATATAAGGTCCCTATCAGTTTGTGTGGGAGGAAACCCACACAAACACGGGGAGAACATACAGACTCCATATGGATGTTGTGCTTGGTCGGATTCGAACCCAGGACCCCAGCGCTGCAACAGTGCTAACCACTGAGCCACCATGCTGCCTGTAACCCCATAGACTCATTCAGACGTAGACAAAACTAGACACAACCCTTTAGATTCATTTACAGATAGACACAACCCCTCAGACTCTTTTCACCTCTTGGCCTCATTTAGAGGAAGATAAAACCCCTTAGACTCATTTAGATGTAGGAGGTAGACACAACCCCTTGGACTCATTTTGAATTAGACACAATTCTTTATATTCATTTAGAGGTAGACACAACCCCTTAGACTCATTTATAGATAGACTAACCTCTTCGAAACATTTAGAGGTAGACACAACCCCTTAGACTCATTTGGAAATAGACCCAGTCACCCATCCGTCAAACTTATTTATAGAGAAATTGTCAAGCATCTGACTATCAAGGAAGGTACCGTACTTAAAAACATAATAGAGAGGTACTTAAAAACAACATAAAACAACAGAACAGGTAAAAAATCCAACCTGATCACACTCTTAGCAGACAGAAGTCTGCCATCTTCCACCGTGAATGATGGTTTGGACTAAATTTCTAGACAATCATTGGCTGAACTGGTGAAAATGTATCTTATGTGTCTGGAAAGCTTTAGACACACCCCTTAAAAAGTTATTCAGATGTACCCCTCAGACTATTTTAGGGATGGACACAACCCTTCAGTTCAAATGTAAATTCTAGTGTTGAGCGAGCATGCTCGGCCGAACTCGCTGTTCGACCGAGCATGCCTACGCTCGGGTCCGCTCGGTGTTCGGCCGAACACCGAGTGTACTCGAGCGCAATGCTCGAGTCTCTTCCCCGCACTGTAATGTTGATTTGTACGCTCATGCATACGAATTTGTATGCTCATGCGTACGAATTTGTATGCTCATGCGTATGAATTTGTAAGCTAATCCGTACGCATTGTGCGCTAATGCATACGCATTGTGCGCTAAAGCGTACAAATTCAGTTAATTAGCATACTTTTACAAGTGAAAGGAGTAAAAGAGGAGAAGTTGCGATTCTGCCCTTTTTCTATTAACTAGACACCCTCCCCTCTTCCGAGCGGGGGGTGCCTGGTTTAGTCCCATTGACTAACATTATGCTCGGGTGCTCGGCCGAGCACTCGAGCAACCCCTAGTGCTCGGCCAGAGCACCCTAGCATACAAGCACAGAGGTGCTCGCTCAACACTAGTAAATTCCACTTTTAAATTTCACAATCAATAAAAAGTTTCTTAACTTTGTAAATACTTTGCATTGTTGTTTGTGGATCGGTTATGGGTCTTTTTTCCATCCATATACATAGCTGGATAAAAAATCTGCAAATTGCCCTTGGAAACAGACAATGGCTTAGATGGTGTCAGACAGGAGACCTAACAGCTTAGTTCTAACTATACAATTGTCATTTTACCACCTCACAAAGCACTGTTTTTGGTAGCAAATTTCTAGAGGCAAAAGAGGAACAGTGTGGGCAAAAGTGATGTCATTTTTATGCCTAGAGCTGGGTCTAAAGGGGTGGAGCATGACACATAGAGTCGAAGATGACCAAAGAATCTTTGCCTTATGTCCTGCAACTTTTGGTTTTGCGCTAAGCATAACAAGGTTTACACCTTGTTCCCAGAGTGTTCCTTTAAGTCAACCTCAATTTTGGTAGGATGAATACTCATGGATAGTAAAGACTAATATCCAGTTGTAGTAAAGCATGCTTTTAAAAATGTTTGAGTGGGATTTACAGATTTCAGGTATTTTGTTCAATTATCTTCTATCCACAGGCGTTAGTTGAGTCTTCTAGTCCCAGTGCTATACCTGAGGCCATCTACTTTGCTTCTTGTGACTTCATACAGTCTTTGGGTACTACCGTAGGTCGGCCTATGGACCCCCAACCATTGGAACCAAGGTTGAGATTATTTTTTTAGCATCCAACAAAACTACTCTTCTACCTATGAGATCCTCAGAATAGGCTTCAGGACTTGTCTTCATTCACAATGTCACTTGGTATTGTCACCTTGGGAGATGAACCAACATCACACCACTGGCAATAAAATGTAAAAGGTCAGTGCTTTCAATGTCCTTTAGAGAGAGGCTTTTTATTCTGTAGTAACTTCCCCCACCCTTCCCCACATCTAATCTGGCGTACTTGACACCATGGTGATACTGGAGCATTGAAGATACCGACGAAGGTGGAAAGCACTTAGATTAGCATCAGTGTCAGACTGTGGTGCATTCGGCCCACCAGAAAGCCCAATCTCCAGAATGGATGTCCACTTCGGCAGCCCTGAACATCTACCGGTCCAGCCTGCGCCTGACTACAAGTGGATGTCCAGTTTTCTTGAACTATAACCTCTGACATGATAAGATTAAGTTAAACTAAGGTCATAAATTACCCAAAAGAGCAAGTCACCTTTTCAAGAAGAGCAAGAAAACCCTGGGTGAAGAAAAGCCCAGCTCTGGGTACTTGGACAACAGTTGGACCGGACCCAATAGTCCTAGTTGTGGATGGACCTCAACATCATTTTAGAGAATGGAGATACTGGTGTCTTGCATTGACTTATATATATTCACAAATGTCAACTACATATCTTCTAAATATGACACAGTACATTACTGTATAATGTCAACACACTCACTTGCCCCAATGCTCATGATCTGGCTCCTTGGCTCTTCTCAGAATTTCTTCTCTCAACAAGGTTGTCACTTTATCTTATGACTCCCTTGCCTGTCTTAGATGTTCTACACTAAAAACTGTCATACTGTATTTTGCTTGCAACTACTATGTAGACCTATGTGTCTCCATGGCTACATATAAGCAAATATATGAGTAGTTAGATCAGGGGTCCCCAAACTGCGGCCCGCGCCGCACTTCTGTCTTTTCCTGGCAGATAAAATAAAAAACTCTCTTACCTCTCCTTCGCTGCGGCCCCGCTCCTGGTCCGGCGCTCCTCTGTCTTTTCTGCTCACGCTGCACTGTCCTCACCGCGTACTCTGCAGTCAGGTGACAGTGCAGCGCGGGCAGAGAAGACAGAGGAGCACCGGACCCGGAGCGGAGCCGAGGCGCAGGAGAGGTAAGAGAGTTTTTTAATTTTATTCTGATGGGGGCACAATGGGCTGATCTGCGGTCTGATGGGGCACAATGGGCTGATCTGAGGTCTGATGGGAGCACAATGGGCTGATCTGAGGTCTGATGGGAGCACAATGGGCTGATCTGAGGTCTGATGGGAGCACAATGGGCTGATCTGAGGTCTGCTGGGGGCACAGTGGGCTGATCTGCGGTCTGATGGGGCACAATGGGCTGATCTGAGGTCTGATGGGAGCATAATGGGCTGATCTGAGGTCTGATGTGGGCGCAATGGGCTGATCTGAGGTCTGATGGGGCACAGTGGGCTGATCTGAGATCTGATGTGGGCTGATCTGAGGTCTGATGGGAGCACAGTGGGCTGATCTGAGGTCTGATGGAGGTACAGTGGGCTGATCTGAGGTCTGATGGGGCACAATGGGCTGATCTGAGGTCTGATGTGGGCACAGTAGGCTGATCTGAGTTCTGATAGGGGCACAATGGGCTGATCTGAGGTCTGATGGGGGCACAATGGGCTGATCTGATGTCTGATGGGGCACAGTGGGCTGATCTGAGGTCTGATGGGGCACAATGGGCTGATCTGAGGTCTGATGTGGGCACAGTGGGCTGATCTGAGGTCTGATGGGGGCACAATGTTTGTTTTTTTACTTTAAAATAAGATATGTGCAGTGTGCATAAGGATTTGTTCATAGTTTTTTTTATAGTCCGGCCCTCCAACGGTCTGAGGTTTGGGGACCCCTGAGTTAAAAGAAAAAGTTTGGGGACCCCTGAGTTAGATCCTTAGATATTCTATTTCTTTGTTCCAAGTTTGGAAACAGGCAGCATCATGGACAAAACAATGCAGGCCAACCATAGGTATCCCATGAAATCTAGTCCATATATGCAATGGACTACCTGAGATATGCAGAGAATTATATACCAGCTTGGTGACCACTGTGCACAAGTTATTTGAAGGCAAAGGAGTGAGCTGCCCTAATATTATTATAATGGCCTCTGCATCAGGAGGGACCTTTGAAAGGTAGCCTAGAACAAGGTTTCCAGCATGTTCTGAAAATAGATTGCTAAGTCCAAGGTTGAGCCGCCACATTATATGTGTCAGAGGTGCCTCGGGACCTGAAAATTGGATATTAAGTCAGTAAAGTCTAGCTATAGCGCAGGGTTGATATGGCTATCTGCTGTATCCCCCATACCAGATCCCCAGCATATATAACAATGACTGTATTAGTATCCTAGTACTGTCATGCGGGAGACAACAATAACTTATTCACCTTCATACAATGTGTAGGGGTGATATGTATCTGTGATGGTCAGGGCAGTATATCCTATTTATCTATACTGACCAATGAATGAAGCAGGTATTCTGATTGCCCTGTATAGTCTATGCTACAAAGGAAGGAATATGGTAGGTAGATAGATTAGATAGATAGGTGATAGAAGAACAGACAAAGATAGATAGATACGATATAGATAGATAGATAGATAGATAGATAGATAGATAGATAGATAGATAGATTCACAGCTTATATATGGATATACTCTACATAATAAGTTGAGTACTGTACATTGCATTACTTATCTTGTACCATTAATGAATTACAGCCTGTATTATACTCCAGAGCTGTATTCACAAATCTGTCAGTCCTCATTGGAAACAGTTGACAAGCTTGTTGTCAGAGGCAGCCCTATTAGCTCAGCCATAGTCCTTCTGTTTCAAGGGGACAGTTGGTTTTTCCCACATCAGATTACAAACAATGCCTGACAACATTTCACAGAATGCACATCATATAAGCTCCCTACAGACTCTGAATAAGCAGGAGGTGCTGGGAGATTTCAGCTCTGAAGCCTGTAAAATTGTATATGTAATTACATAGATGTTTCGAATCCACTGCTTGCTCTGAACCCCCATCTACTGCATCCAGACCGAGGTTGTGCTAAGAAGACTACCCCTTTAAGTCATACTTCTATAAAACTATTGAACCCTTTGTAGAAGTGCCTCTGGTGTGGAGAGTGCAATGTATGTTCCGCCGCTCCTCGTGAGTGTGAACTCTTGCATTCTTCCCATCTCTCTTCCTCACATGTTGACATTACTTTCCACATCTCAAAGCCCCAAGGTTTGTCAGCTCCAAAATCTGCTGCCAGCTTCTTGGCAAGTTCTGCGTATCCTCCGCATGTGAACATGAAAGGCCGGGAGTGCAAGCTATTTCTGCAGGAGCACAGCTGCCACCCCATCTCAGGGCCAGTCCATCCACAGCCGCTGTGATCTGTGCGAAGGCTGGAAATACAGAAACTGGATCTTCAGGGAGGATAATGAAGGATATGACATCCACATCAGCTTCTAAGTGCCCATGGTGCCAAGGCTGGAACCAGACATGCCAGCTCTTTCTGTAAAGATGACTGGGCTTACAGGGTGGCAGCTAATTAATATGGTGAATATGGATACCAATACATGTACGATGGCAGCAGTATGTAGCAGTAGACATTTTAAGTGGTGCCAGGGTAGTAGCTATAGGGTAGCAGATTCACCCAAGTCCGGGTATCTAGCCGAAATGCCCCTCTGCCACATAAGAAATCACATACCTCATTGTAAGTGGGAGGCCCATTACAGATTTTGCACTGCAATAGGTTATGCTTCGGTATACCGCTATATGGTGCCACTGTATAGCGTCATACTACTGATAAGAAGCTATAGCTTCGTCAATTAGCTAGGTATGCCAACAATATAATATATACTGTATGTAGTTATCATAGTTTTATAATATGGGGGGGTGTATCCAACATGACTGGTTCCATAGCTTCCCCCCATTGTAAACAGTAGGGTAATCCTAATGTGTGTGTGGACTGTTGGGCGACACAGTTAAAGTGGGCTCCCTTTATTCCCCATCATTGGCTTGACAAGCAAGTGCCCCCATGACCAGTGAGCCCTAGCATCTGCTTAGGTTTTTCTGGTTATTATTATTATTATCATTGCTTGGTGGCACCTTGTATGTAATCATAATGGTTGCTACCCAACAAGAAGATGAAGAGGACAACTCAAGGATTTGGGACTGACAAAGAACAGATAATTCAAATAATGGGGAAATGTTTCATGTATGATAATGGAAGCTTCTGGCACCTTATGGTCACCACGAAGAAAACACTTAGGAATGGGTGAAGGTTTTTTAGGAGAAGACTCAAAATAAAAAAAGAGTAGGCCATGTGAGGCAGCTGGTGAGGGTCCACAATGATGAAGATCATTGTTCTTTTAATCCCATATTATCATTTAGCCCTGGTCATAAGGTTTCCACTTCTGCACTGTCCTATTTTCTAAGCAAAGGCGGGAACTACGGAGCTCACATCTATCATAAACTTCTATAACATCCATGCAGTGGACATAGCTACTTCTCCATCACCATGAATATCCTGCTTTCCATTTAAGTCAATGTTCTTCTGCCTAATGGTTGTCCACCACCATATGGATAATAAAATGGAGTTGATGATCTTTACCATACACTGTACATGAGGAGGAACAGTTTATACCATTAAAAAATTAGTTTATTTTATGGGGAACTGTTATGTAGATCTCTCAGACCCAGAGCTATAAGTTGAGTCTCATGGGCCCCGGGGAAAAATCTGTAAAAATATTCTCGCCTACCATGTGCAACTAATAATTCTAGTCTTCATGTGTGGCAGAAGGGACTTTGAACCTTCTAGAGACCAGAGCCCATGTACATTGACTTTGTCTGCACCTCCTGTTAGACTACAACATTTCATGAGTCCATCATCCGAGATCATAAGGATACAAGAAGAGTAGAGTATGCCTTAGTAGGTTCCATTGTTGGTGCTGGCTTCACTTTTGGGATATTGGGTTGAGTTCTTAAGAGGGTAATGTTCAAGACCCTACAGACAATGCAAGGTTCAAGGTGACCACCCGATGACTACTTCATTGACGTTGAAGTCACCCATGAGCAGGGGCGTAGCTAAGGGCTCATGGGCCCTGGTGCAGGAGTTCAGCTTGGGCCCCCTTCCCTCAATGCTTTGTGTGTCTTCTTATGTGGCACAAGAGTCTTTGGGCCCCCTGAGACTCCTGGGCCCGGTATCAACTACTACCTCTGCACCCCCTATAGCTACGCCCCTGCCCATGAGTCAGCAGAGGAGGTATCATTTAGAGGGAAGGATGTTAAACAATAATTTGCTTCAAAACATAATTTCTGCCCACCCATACACATGAGCAGTTGCGTTGATAGTAGAACATCAAATCAGTCTTCTGGCTTCCAGCAATGTTTTTCTTGATCCCTCTGACAGCTGCTCGTTCCCATCTTTTCTGTCCACAGCCATGCAACAGTTGTAGTGGCTATAGTAACCACAGCTGTTGCCATCACTGGGATCAGCAGGAACAGACTCAAACGGCTGTCACCAGATCAAAGATATCTGTGATGTCCACATTTTCCAGGTAGTTCCAAAAAAGTTTACCTTGTACAATAAAGCTTTTCTAGAAAGAGCAGAAATTTGGTTAAAATGTCCATGAGGATTTAAATGAACCTTGATTTCTCCATGGTAAGTTGCAGTACCAGGTCAATGTGAGCACAAGCCATGGACAACTGTCAAAGGGCCCCCCTCCCCAGCACCATTTTGATAAGCAAGGATAACTGTAGCTTCCTTAAGCCTAGTAGGTCCTGGCATCTGCTCAGGTTCGCCTGGTGCTGACGCCAGCTCTGGTAAGTAACTTCAGTATTATCTAGCAGCTTGTCATCCAGTCTGTCTTGTGCAGTCGCAACACTTTAAGAGTGGCCACATTAGTTTCTGAAACTCTAAATTGGCACTTTGCCTGGGTCAACTTTTTATGTGAAGTCTTCTGAACGTCTATTGACCAGTTTTGTGCCAGAAAACAACCAATACGGTCTACATTTCAACTCCATGAGTGGTACCACCCATTTGTCAAGAAGACCCCATTTAGGAGTCTGGGGAACCCCAGTATTAGATGCACTGTCATTCATGTTAGTAACCACCTAGCTTTCCCAGAACAGATTAAAGCATTTCCTCATCAACTTGATAGAAAGAGAAAAGTCAACAGCCATGACTAGGTATTACGTAGGCTCAGTCATGTCCGTCTCTGCCTCGCTGTGTCCATTGGGACACTCTACTACTACCATTTTTGCTTCCTCTACCATCTCCTCCTTTCCTTGCTCTATGTGCAGCTGCATGGCTGCTTCTAATTGCAAACCAGCTTCTGCAATAACACTGTGCTATTGACCTCAGTTCCTTAACTGAGCAATTATGGTCCGAGTGTGTTGCTTACTAATGTCTCTATTATCTTCCTGTGTGCCGACCTCTGCCTGTTTACCGCTGTGATTCTCTACTGCCAGCCCTGACCTTGGACCTGTTTCTCGTGTTCGCATGAAAACTGCTTTCCCCGACCTCAGCCTGTTACTAACTATGAGTTTTGCCTTATCGATTGGTGCTCCACACCAGTGTCTCTGGCCCACGTTGGGCAGCTGTCAACCATACTGAGACTACACCAAGAGGTAGCGGCCTGTTGGCTTCCCTGCAGCAAAGTCCAGATACCTGTACAAGGGTTACAGGGTGTATCCCAGGGACTGCCAGGATAACAACCTTAGGTTTAGCCCAAAGTCACACCAGTTGATTGGCACAGTGGTTCCACACCCACTGCCATAACACTAGGCTATCTGAATCCAGAATCAAATATACTGGTTGCCACAGCAGATTGATGATATGTCCAGAAGGTGAAGAAACTACATGGACTATAATATTGAGCTGTTCCCAGTGATGTAGACAAGAAGATGTTGTTCTCCTATTTCTCTGTAGCACACCCATTAGAAGCAACATGGAGAACATTATACAGGCTGTCAATCCAGCCCTGGGGTGAGCAAGAAAATTCACTAATGGCAGCAGCAGCAGAATCTGGGTGTGCCTCTTTGTCTTTTTCTCTCTGCAGTTGCTCCCTCCTTCCCTTTTAGACTTCTATGGGCAGCAACTGTACCTTGATCCCTCAGTGCAGCTGATAATCTATCTCTGGTTTTAGAAGTAAACTGAGGACCGGATCAGGAAGCAGTGTCTCATAAGTGGAGGAAGAGGCATTTTCTCTAATAATATATATTATACAGTTTCTTGTTGATTTATGCAAAGTGTGTGGAAATGGCTGCGCTTATTTAAGGGTGAGAATGAGAAGAATCCTCTCACCTTCTGTTTTCTGGTAGTATGTTTGTCATTTTATTGTGTGTTTGCTGTGCACCTGGTTGTACAGCACTGCAACATATGTCAGCAATATGCAAATAAAGAGTAAAAATAACCAAACCAATGTTTTATCTTCCGTTATAACATATGATGACTGTGCTGAGTGCACTCTACATGATGGATAAATTTATATATACACACACAAGACAGGGCCATGATATTAGCAGGGGAGACAAAAGTTTCTAATCTCAAGTACAGAACTTGAAGACGGGATGCCTATATTGTGGCTCTTAATGGAGCTTTCCATCGGAGGGCTCGACACATTGAGCTTCAGGACCTATGTGACCTCTGAAGTCCTGCAGTGAAGCTACAGTGAACTGTAATATGGAATTGCTATGTAAGCAATTCCCCCATAGACAATCCTAATAGAAGCTTGTGGACTATACATTATATTTTGCTTCTGTCCGTGCATCTTTCCGTTTTTCTTGTCCTGCACACAGACCCCTCACCGGGGTGTAAGTATGGTACCTGACGTCAGCTGATAACCTTAAAATAAACCCTGACTGTGTTTCGGGAAAATCCTGGTTCAGATAATTTGTGGAAGCTGCGATCATCTCGATGGAATTTAATGACTGCAGATGATGACGGCCACAGACCAGCCATTAGAATAATTACCTCCCCGTACTTTCGCTGTGTTCCAGGTCTGGTTCATTGCAGACTCGACGTTCGCAGGTTTCAGCCGACCGCAGATCTGGTTCTGCTGGCTACTTTAATCTAATAAAATGTTATGGAGCATAAGTTGGTGTTTTATGGATGTGTCCTTGCGGTTGGGATAAAATCACATTTGCTAGGCTAAATGAGTAATAATTTGGTAAGATGGCACGCTCCCCCCTCTTCCATACAACCATGGACAGTAGATAGGCTTTCCTCTTCCAAGGGCAAAGATGCAGGGTATCTAAATACCCTGGCACAATCCCAGCCAACCAACCTACACAACTCCTCACTGACGACTACCTCACCCAGCAACTCATTTCACCAACCAGCGCCACCTCACTTACCCACCTTGACTTAGTTTCCAATTTTTCCACCTGTTTCCCCCTTACAGCCCCCTGTCATCACCATTTCCCCCCATTAGCTTGGAGCACCATTCGAAATAAGAAGCTACAACAGGCCACAGTGCCCCCGTATCACTTAGGGAGCCCTAGGCAACTGTTCACCATTTTTAGACAGCATTTCAAAATGCCTGGTGGTCTAGGCTAGCGAAAGGGCTTGATGGAAAATTCCAGCTGGTCTAAAGCAGTGGCCCCCAACCGTTTTTACACCAAGGACCGGTTTCGTGCAAGACAATTTTCCCAGGGACTGGTGGGGGTTGGGTGGAAGGGGGGGGGGGTGCTGGTCGGCACTGACTGATTCACGCACATAACAAAACACAAGGTGCATATTTAAATATATAACACTATGTAAGAGGCGGCTGGGGCCAAGGTGACATTATACTGTATGGGGCCAAGGTGACATTATACTGTATGGGGCCACAAGGTGACATTATACTGTATGGGGCCACAAGGTGACATTATACTGTATGGGGCCACAAGGTGACATTATATTGCATGGGGCCACAAAGACATTATACTGTATGAGGCGGCTGGGGAGAAGGTGACATTACACTGCATGGGGTGGGCCAAATGGTGACATTATACTGCATGGGGCAACAATCCCCCCCTTCCATACAATATGTATTCAGTTTCTGCAGAGCATAAATAGCTGAGGGCTTGCTGGGCTATGTAGTGCACTTAAGGCGATAGGTTGCTTCTTTAACATTAAATTATTGTATAAAACAACAATTCACTGAAAATGGTGCACCTGAATGGGTAACATTCAGGTGCACCTGTACGGCCTGGGTCACATGACGTCAAGGATAGGTGGGACTCACAGCCTCCGCCCCCTCCCATTGTATGTGTGATTTCACGTTGGAGATAACTAGGAGTTGGTCGCTGTGTGTCGGACTTTAGGCCCCTATCTGTAAATGCCCAACGGCATGTAGGGCTAGCGTTAGGTCCCGTGCCACTTGAGATACCTTGACGCGGTGCTCGGCCTCCGGTATATTCTTGATATAAGGATATATTGGCGAAAGTCTCATTTTAATATCAGTGTGAGGGTTTAGCCATATATTGTCAATTGCATTTACCGCTGTAGTGCACCATTTTCTGTGATTTGTTGTTTGATATAGTTTGTCACATCCGCACATTTGGCTATCCTGTGTAGGATGTCTTTGTGGTACATGTGGTCCGCTGCAGGCATCCTCCATTGTATACATTTTTGTCCGTTTAGCAGCGGACCACATGTGCAGGATTTGCTCCCCCGATTAGAAATGCGCAACAGCATTTGGGGTTTTGAGCATTTTCTGCCATTTGAGACCACTTTTTTTCTGTGATTTGTTAAATTATTGTATGATGCAAACACAAAACATCATCTACCTCAGGCAGCAAAAGTGACAACCCCATAACAGCAGATAGGGCCCAGGGTGATGCACTGCAGGTAGTCACCAGCCTGAGTAATGTACAACAAGCCAGACTAACCTGAAACCACAACACTTTCCGTCTGCGCTAAGCCCCGCCCCAATCCATTTACAGCCAATCAGCATTTGTCTTACCACTAACCAATCAGTGGGCCTGTTATAGCTACTCTCACATAAGGTAAATATGAAAGGAGCACTGGTATGGAGAGTGCCGGCTCCTGCATTTCTCCTCGTCTGTATTGCCGCAGCCCGGCAAACAATCATCCAGGGCCTGGTCCTGGGCCACGGACCGGTGGTTGGGGACCACTGGTCCAAAGTAATGAAGAGATTACTGTAAAGCTGGCTATACATATTAGATTAATTTTAGGAGGAAAAACATCTAACGTATATGGGAGCCTCCCGACTCCTCGAAGAGATAAGAATTGGGCAGTTGGATCTTGATATTCCTGATCTTTGTGTTCTTCGGAAGCTAAGCTACCTCCAGCAATGTCTGGCAGTGGTTTTCTCTTGTCTGTCCATTTGAAATAAATGCACACTCAGACTAGCAAGCACCTGTATGCAGTGTCGGACTGGCCCATCAGAGTACCATAATGGGCCCCAAGGGTCCCAGAGAAAAGTTGCATTTCAAGCTGCCTTCGGAGCCAATCACTGGCCACTAAGACCTATGTAAGGGTAGCATGGTGGCTCAGTGGCACTCAGTGGTTAGCACTGTTGCCTTGCAATGCTGGGGTCCTGGGTTCAAATCTGACAAAGACAACATCTGCATGGAGTTTGTATGTTCTCCCTGTGTTTGTGTGGGTTTCCTCCCACACTCCAAAGACATAGTGATAGGGAACTTAAATTGTGAGCCCCATTGGGGACAATGAGATGCTAATGTCTGTAAAGCGCTGCGGAGTATGTCAGCGCTATATCAGTAAGTATAATAAATAATAATGTCATAGGTTGTGAATCAATTACATTTTATTGTTGATATAGGGGTTGGGCCCTGGGAGTAATATCCTCTGATGGGCCCAAAAAAAACCTGTCCGACACTGCTTGTATGGAGGGGGTTGGGAAACATGGCTGTCAGCTGTAGGAGAATTCAAATGTCTGGTTTACTTTACTATCCCTGGTGGTCTAGGGCAGTGAAGGGGTCAATAGTAAATTCAGTCCCCATGGGGGCTGTAGGAAATGATGTGCCCCAAAATAACCTTGTTGCTCTTTTTTAAAATGCCCCACGCTTCCGATCCTGGTATTTTACCCCAGATAATTGATAAATGACATGCATGCTATAAATGCTATATAGTACTACAAAAATAGCATATAGGTAGGGGGCAGCAGCGTGGCTATAGGTAGCAGTGGAGCAGTCATATTGGAAAGACCCCTCATAAATTTCACATGTTAGGAGGGGGGGGGGACTGGCACAGATTTTGCATTGGGGCCCAGGAGCATCAAATTACCCCTCTAGTTGGGGGAACAATTCCTTATCTATTTGTGGATCTGTATACAATTTATCCTCTGCATCCTCATCACTCAGTGCCCCGAACGACCCCATCCCTGCCCGTCCCTCCTCGGTGCTGAAAGGCTGAGGAATGAAACGCGTCACTTCACCTTCCACGGGAAGCAGCAGTGGGTGGAACATCATTAATGAGACGGGAGCTGAGCTATTGATGGACAGATCTCCAGTGAGTCAGACTTCTATTGAAATAGATTTAGCTACTGTTGCCACACAGTGGAAATTTGATGTCCTACCTGAAGTCGTAGAAAAATCAAGCAAGTGCAACTTACAGCGCTTCCTGCTTCCTATCCAGATTCCCATGGGGTAAAGCTAAAAATGACAACCACTAAATATAAAAAATACAGCAAATAAATTGTAGAAGGAGAGAAATAAATGTCAATTCTGTCTCCGATATTATATGATAAACCTAATGTTTGGCAACCAGAGTGTGCAGTGCTGGAGCAGGAGAGTCTGAAGGTCAGGACTCTGGAAAAGACGAGTGATAGCCCCTTTGCGCGGTGTGATTATGGCTGTGTTTTCACCCAGCTTTCCCAGGTTTGGATATAAGTAGGAAATGATGATTTAGGTTACCGTCAGAAAAATCCACTGCAGAATCAGCACCGGAGGTCAAAGGCTGACCCTCCGATTTCTGCTATGGGTCCACACATGGATTAGCCCCATTTGATAGGGCTAAACAGCATACATTTAACCCTCAGTGGTATCACAGATTTCAAATCATCCGTGAATATAAGAACAGCAACGCGGATTCCCATTGGAAACAATAGGACACGGATTTCAAATGGATTTCAGCGCGAAATACGTGCTGCAATACGAATTAAATTTTTACCATGGCAACATGCCTAACGTGCCTCATATACCTAGTTTTAGGAATACTTGGATTCTCCATGAAATAAGATTTCTGGAGCATTTTTTTCCTCAGAACTCTGTGCTGCTCCTCTGTTATTCATCCTGGAAATGTATAGTTACATTGACAACTGGGTGTTACCATTCCCTTTTTCAAATGGGTGTGTCTCTACATAGTCTCCGTAACTATCTGCACTGACTGGACAGAGTTAGATTCTCTATGTCAGGGATGCTCAACCTGCAGCCCTCCACCTGCTGTAAAACTACAACAACTCCCACCATGCCCCACTGTAGGATGATAGATGTAGACTGTCCAGGCATATTGGGAATTGTATCCTCCAGTAAATGAAGCAAAAGAAGCGGCACTCACCACAAATCTTTACTTTATTTCACAATGGGGTACATCAATACATCCATACATGTCCATACATGTCCAATACATCAATACATCCATTCCATGTCCTGCTAGAAATGTACATGATGTAATCTGTAGTGAATGTCATTTTCTTACCAGTAGCTGAATTTTTGACTTATATCATCCTGAACTTTCTTATCTGTGTCATGTGACTAGGAATTAGACCCACCAACTCACACAGCACCTTATGTGTGGACAGGAAGTCTAATTCTCTATGTATTCCTATGAGACTGAAAGTGAGGCTCCCATAGGAATGAATAGAGCAGTTACTGGCTTTCTGTCCTGGGTCAGGTGGAGGTCAGAGAGTTGGTCACATGACCCAGCTACAATAAGAAGAGAATGGAAACTCTCAATTTCAGCCTCTGATAAGAAAATGACAATCACTACAGATTATATCATGCACCTTTCTAACAGGTCAGAGAATAAAATTTTTTGCGGCAGTTCTTCTTTAAGTGCAGTGCCGTCCGAAGTATTTTTTTCTGTTTTCCGTTTGGATACTGGGAATTGTAGTTTTGCAACAGCTGGAGGGCCGCCGGTTGAGCATCCCTGCTCTACGTACACTGCTCCAATGAGTAAATCCCAGGTACAATTTATTCATATACTTCCAGGAGGAATAGCAGAGGGACCAACACAGAGCTTTAAGGAAAAATGTGGAATACAAACGTTTACTAAAACAGGCATATCAGGAGAGGTCCTCTTTAAAGGGGTTGATTTATTCACTAGGGTATGCCACCAATGCCCAACTGATATGACCACCTCTCAGCACTAGATGACCAGAACATGCGGCGATTAAAAAAAAAAAAAATAGCCATTGACCTGAAAAGGCACCTCAAAGGTGAAAATAAAAAAAGTTTTTCCTGCGTTTAATATTTTCCATAGACTTCCATGTAACATCTAGATTTGGCATTTTCTGACTAAAATAAAATCCTGCAAAAAACCAAGCCAAAAAAATGCACCAAAAACCTTAAAACGCTACAAAAATGCAAAAAAAGCTATGTGTGACACCAGCCTTAGGTTACACTCACACAACGTATACGTATTTGTGATCTGCCAATCACGGATCCGCAAAATATGGATACCGGCCTTGTGCATCCAACATTTTCCATGAGCCTTATTCCAGAAATGCCTAAGGACAGATGCGGACAGCCATCTCCTACCCAGGTAAGTGTCGCCCAAGCACCCGGCCGTCCACATGATGTAAAAGGTAATATGATTCATCAGACCAGGCCATCTTCTTCCATTACTTCACTGTCCAGTGCTAATGCTCACTTGCCCATTGTAGGCACATTCGGTGTGGACAGGGGTCACATGGGCACTCTGACTGATCTGCAGCTACCATGAGCCTTGGACGCCCATGACCCCTATCTCTAGCTTACTGGTTCTCTTTTCTTGGACCACTTTTGGTAGGTAATAACTACTGCATACTGGAAACACTCCACAAGACCTGTCTTTTTGAGGATCTTCTCCTCCAGTGATCTAGGAGTGACTGGCAGCATTGCCCACCTGTGTAGACAAATTTGAAAGGGTCCTCCAGGGAGAACTTTTTTCAAATTAAATGGGCCAGACAATGATAAGAATGAGAAAAGTATTAGTCGCCTCTACTGATCCTCCACCTCTTCTGTTCGAACACTGCTCTGATCTTCACTACTTCCATTCCTGGCTCGATACACTAAAAAAGTCAAGAAAGTCCCGCTCAGCCAATGAGTGCTCTTGGTGGACAAAGTATTCCACCTCCGAGGATTGATGTAGGACATCCACTACAATGAAAGTAATTTCATTAAAAAAACATTACTCACCTTTTTCCGATCCTCCACTTCTCCTGTTTCAACACTGCTCTGACCTGCACTGTTCTCTACTTCCTGGAATTGTCAAGAAATGGCCACTCAGCCAATCAATGTCCTTGGTGGACAAAGTATTCCACCCCTGAGGATTAATGTAGGACGTCCACCACAGTGAAAGTAAGGGGAGTAAAAGAATTACTCGCCTCTACCAATCCTCCATCGCCACTGTTCCAACACTGCCCCGATCTTTGCTGTTCTCTACTTTCTCCCTGTCTGGACACGTTGCATCTGTGAAGAAATGCCCACTTAGCCAATCACTGGCCTTGATGGACAAAGTATTCCACCCCTGAGGATTAATGTAGGACATCCACCACAGTGAAAGTAAGGGCCAAGAACAGGATGTGATGATAATATGAGCAAAAGAGGTACTTGACCTGGGGCATGCAACACTGATGGGCCTCCACCCCATCACCACCAAACATTTCTCAAGTATTGGTGGCCCTTCAAAAGCAAGCCTCATGTGTGGGGCAGTGACATTATTAATGTTTTGCGAGAAATTTATCATTGGATTTACAGTTTTAAAAAAAAGTTGAAAATTTAAGAGCGTTGGGACTTTTGAAAAGTGAGTGGGAAGTGGGTGTGGCTCCTTATGTTAATTAGGTGTACATCAAATTCATCAATGTAAACTTTTTTTTTAAAGGCGTAATCTAATTCCAGTAGGGTTTTGATGTAAAAAGTGAAGCAACTTTGTAAAGTGTAAATGTTCTTTGTAAAGATGCGCCATATTTATAAAAAAAAAGTGTGACATTGGTTTGGCACAAATTACGCCAACTCAGAAAGCAAAACTAACTTCCAAAAATTCCCCTCATGATAAACTCCCCTGCACCATATAGCATGGTTATTTAGCAATCTATGGTACAATTGTGTAGGCTCATTATAGGGGTCTATGGACACTATATGGAGGGAGGCATTATTTTGTAAGTTCCTCTCCTTCCCTAAAAACTGACCCCCCCCCAAATTATTGCCCACCTTGATCTGGTCTTGGTTAAAAAGTATAAATTATTGCAAATCTCCCTTTTTCTCATAGAAATGTACAGTTGGGTAAGGATCAAAATAGGTATTATGATGGGTACAGTGTGTCTGCCCATCATCTACCCAGCCATAGCCGCCCTCTACACGATGTAAAATATGAGCCATCTATATAGAGAAATGCCCGGATTCCATTAGAGCGCAGTCTATGTAATTGCTCACTAATTCCACATATATCTGCCTATTCCACCGGTTTTCCGAATTGCAAAAGGACAAGTAAAAAAATAATTTCCAATAATGATGTTTAAAGATGCTGGGTCAGGATTTCTCTCCTGGCATGGATCCCATATTACAGCATGACATACAGCTTCCAATACCGCCAGAACATTACGCTGTTTCACAGGATGAATTTCGCACCCACCTTCAGTGCAGCACCATTAATTGCCATATAAACAGGAAAGGGACACGTTTGTACTTTCAGTAATTTATCGAGACCACAAGCGCTCGGACAAATATCGCTGGTTGATACATTGCTTGATTTGCCAGTACAAAATGTGATCCATTTTGAACTGTATCCATTCATATCATCACGCTTTTAAAAGGTAGAACCCGTATACACACCCTTAAAGGGGTTTTCCTATGATTAATGTAAAAAATATAAATCAGACATCATATAGTACACAACAGTTTCTTTCTAACAAAGCTAGAACCAGCCCTGTACCTCACATGGATCCAGAGATCTCCCCATTCATTGCTCCAAGATTTATTTCGACCTGGCAGATCAGGGGGTGTATCCTTTATTGGAAGCGTGCAGCTAGTGGCGGTTGAAGGATACTGAGCATGTGCGTCCACCTCAGTTTGGTGGACAGAGAAATTAGAAAAGGAGCAAACAGCAGGTGGCGCTATACAGATACATTTAATTGAATACTTCAGGGGCTGTACTAAATTTTCAATTACAAGCAAATACAAAAGTATTCAGACCCAGGTGCTGAATATTTTCAGCTGATCAACCCCTGTAAAAGCCCTCAAAATGAATGTGTCCAGGTCCTCACAGCCAATGAGAGTATCCTTAGGAGGGGCACTGGTTCTTCTTATGAAGACCAGCAGTGTATGGACAATGCTCCACGGGAAAATAATCTGCAAAGAGGTGGAAAGAGAACCTTCTCACTAGTGCCACCTTTTGGAGGTGGCTCTCCAGGATTTAAAGTCTGACTTCTGAACAAGCCTTGGAAGATGACAAGACTATTTTCCCTTGTTATGGTCTAAAGCTTGTTAAGAGGTTGGAGTTTTACTCATAGGAAGTCACTTCCAAAAGGTGGTGCTAGCAAGACGGTTCTCTTTCACTGAGAGACACCTCTTGGCGCATTAGATGAAGATCCCTATGGAGCCCATGTATAGATATAGGAGACCTAGCTTAAGTTGGCAACCCACCCCCCTCTTCTACTGAGGGTTGCAAACCTGCACAGGGTTTCCTGCTCAATGGCTACTGTAACATCAGCAAACTAGGGGTAAAGCATTGACCCAAGGATAATGGAAGGGCTAACCACCCAAAATGTCCTAGGAAGGGTGGCATGTGGAGGAATGAACTAGAAAAGGAGGCTCGATTTAAAGGGTTTATGTCTTGAATAATATAGAAAAATTAAAATCAGACATCATATAGTACGCCACAATCTCTTTCTAACAAAGTTAGAACCAGCCCTGTACCTCACATGGATCCAGAGATCTCATTGCTCTAGTTGCTCTGCTACATTTATTTCAAGTTGGCAGCTCAGGGGGCAGATCCTTTCTCAGGAGGTGTGTCCTGTAACTGTTGCAGTTTCTAACAGTAGACCTGATGGAACTGAACATGTGCGACCGCCTCAGGAAAGTGAACAGAGAGATGAGGAAAAGAAAAAAACAGTAGGCGGTGCTATACAGATATAGTTTTATTGAACTCAGTGGCTATACTACATTTTTAATTACTTGGAATTACAAAAATATTAAAATTCAGATGCTGAGGCGTGGCTTGGTAATGGCGCTGGACGGCTGTGCTTGCTAAGAGCTCCTGCTTCCTCCGGCCCGTTCGCCCCTAAATCAGCGTCTTACAGCAGCATATCCGAACCCTAATGCGGGGGAAACTTCACCAGAACACCCCAGTGCAGCCCCAGAGCCCGGCGAGCCGCACCAGAGGCGGTATCAGGCGCTTTCTTCAGACCGCCGAGGGAGCTGCTCTCCCGCCCGTTTCACCAGCAATGGCGGCTAGCCAGTCTCCACCTGCTTCCACGCAGCAGGGAAACACTGCGGCTCCACCACAACAGATGGACTTTCCCCCATTAATCTTCCGGGACACTCCTGTCCCAGTGACACCGGACCCCAGTGTGGTGGCTGATCTACAAACCCTTAAAGATCAGGTAGGAGCAATGCCTACTAAACTAGATATGGAGCGGTACCTGACCCGCCTAGAAACGGTATGTAGAAGTGAGATCCGGTCCCTCCGCGATGACATCTCTACGCTCTCCACCTCAGTACAGCTATTAGAGGATACCACGCAGGCCCAACAAACGCAGATTTCTGATATTCGCCGGGTGCTTGATGCACACACTAAGCAGCTGCAACAGCTTTTTGATATTGCGGAGGACGCAGAAAATAGAAACCGGAGGAATAACATTAGGGTGCGGGGAATCCCTGAAGCGACGCAGCAGCAGGACTTGATTCCTACGTTACAAGGCCTATTCAACGGTCTCTTGGGAAGGCCTCCGACGGCAGAATTGATTCTAGACAGGGCGCACCGCACTCTGGGCCCGCCTAGTTCTGATCTGGCGCGACCCAGAGACATAGTCTGCAGGGTTCATTTTTTCCCAACTTAAGGAAGACATCATGCGCAAGGCACGCGCCAGAAATGAAATAGACTTTGATGGCGCTACTGTGCAACTCCTTCAAGACCTCTCACGGTCCACCTTGGCCAAGCGGAGAGCCCTGCGTCCTTTACTGCTCCTTCTACGCAAGCGCAACATCCCGTACAACTGGGGGTACCCATTTCAACTGATTGTTCGAAAGGGTCCCCGCACCCATTATCTGCGCTCTCCTGAAGATCTCCCGGAGCTACTGACCGCGTTGGACCTTCCTTCGACCTCCATCTCGGGATCAGATTGGCCATCGGATGCAGCGCTTCCACAACGATTCCCGCGTCGGCGAGAAGCCAGACCTTCTTCTTCACTATCTCCGGCTCGGAGGAGACAACGTCCTGAACCCCGTTCTGTTGATGAAGAAAGGTGACTCTGTGCATTTGATAATCGCTGGCTGCTGGTTGTAGCCCTTTTCTCATAAGCTACAGGTGAAACGGTGACTGCACCAGGCATTCGAGGCCTCATTGTGGGACTTGCCACGTTGGGAGGGTGGAGGGGGGTTGCGCTGGGATGTCACGGAGAAGTGATGAGAGGACTTGCTATGTGTTGTGGCTAACGCAGGCACGGGGACACAGTTTTGTTTATACATATTTTGGTTGTTGAATGTCTTACCCCACTACGTTAGTACAGGATCCTGTTTGTGGGTCTTGTTTCGCTGGTAGCCTGTTGGCGGTGCCCTCTCCGCTCCACTCATATTATTGTTACCCCTTCCATCACCTGGCATCTACTCCCTACATGAGGCTTCTACAGTCACATAGTCATGGCCCACCATTTTGGCTTAGGGGCCTTTTTTCTTTACATATACCCCTGTTTTCACTCAGTTTCACTTTACCCTTACCTTTGTCCTACTGTTCCCTGTCCCTGTCTTTCTTCTTTTAATTCCTATTGTTTCCCCATTCCTTCTTTGTATTGTCTGCTTCCTTTGTATTGTCTAGTGCGCAGGTGGGAAATGGCGACACTCAAAATCTGTTCCCTTAATGTCCGGGGATTCCACACACCGGAAAAACGGTCACACATCCTCTATCAGATGCACAAGCAAAAAAACCAAATACTGTGCCTTCAGGAAACGCACTTTAAGTCTGGACATCTGCCAGCGTTTCATAACCGATATTACACTACCTGGTTGCATAGTACTAATCCTGATGCTAAGACAAAGGGGGTAAGTGTGGCCATACACAAGTCACTACCGGCTGTGGTTCTTGACCATGTATCAGACCCAGCGGGTCGCTTTATTTTTGTTAAGCTACGTATGTTTGAGCACCTATTCACCATTGCAAATCTTTATCTTCCCAATCAGGACCAAGTACGGGCAGGTAGGCGCATTCTGGGGCAGTTGGCGGAATATGCAGAGGGCCTGGTGGTGACGGCGGGTGACTTTAACCTGGTCATGGACCGCCTGGTGGACTCATCCTCGGGACACTCGCAACTCTCATGGACACAGACTCGCCTCTTTAGTAAGGTACTCTTTGACATGTGTCTGGTGGACGTCTGGCGCATCCTCCACCCGGATGCCAGAGATTATACTTATTACTCAGCTGCACACGGCTCCTACAGCCGACTCGATTACTTTTTTGTGGATCACCGCCTGCTGTCCTGGTGCCCTCAGGCCGCGATTGGGACCATGGTCTGGACAGACCATGCCCCTCTCACAGTCTCCTTTTTGATCCCAGGGGGAGCAAGAGGGGATTGGTCTTGGCGCCTTAACCCTAACTTGCTGTCGGATCAGGTGTGTAGGGAGGCAGTTAGTAAAGCTATCTCAGACTTCCTATCGGTTCATACGCAGGACCCCACGCCACTTCCATATCAATGGGAGGCGATGAAATGCGTGGTAAGAGGTGTGCTTATTCAGCAGGGCTCACGCATTAAGAGGGAGAGGGGGATCAAGGTACATCAGCTCTTAAGCCAGATACATCAGGCTGAGACTTCCCACAAACGAACCCGAGACCCTAAGGTGCTTGCTTCCTTGTTGGAGGCCCGTGCCCAGCTCCGGGCCCTATTGGACAAAAAATACGCGCAGTTTAGGGAACGGGTAAGCTCCCATTACTACGAATATTCGAACAAATGCGGGGCGTCCTTAGCTAGGTTTATTCATCCTAAACCTCAGCGGACTTTTGTCCCTAAGGTAAAAATCCCTGGGGGTCCAATGGTCCACAGATCTGAAGACATTGTCGCTACTTTTAGGGACTTTTACCAGTCTTTGTATAACATACGGGGCCCCTTAGCTGATATGGATCAGTCGACCTTTCTTAGACGGGTTGATGCATATGTTGCTGAAACGGCTCTTCCCTCAGTCTCCCCCGAGGAACTAACCGCTCTAGAAGATGCCTTTACGGCTCAGGAGCTGGCATGGGCGCTCAAGGGAACCCCTACCGGAAAAAGTCCCGGACCAGATGGCTTTACTGCCAGGTTTTATAAGGAGTTTGCATCCCAGCTATCTCCTTTTTTAGTACAGGTTTTCAACTCTGTCTCTGATGTGTGCTTCTTTGCCCCCCAGACGCTATTGGCCACCATCTCGGTTATACCGAAGCCTGGCAAAGATGAGTCCTTGTGCACAAATTATAGACTGATCTCTTTAATTAACGCAGATGTGAAATTGTATTCCAAGATGCTGGCCAATCGTCTGCTGCCTATCCTGCCTCAAGTTGTGCACACAGATCAGGTGGGATTTGTCCCGCGTAGGGAGGCTAGGGACAACCTTAACAAAACCCTTCTACTTATGCACCATGTACGTGTCAACTCTATTCCCACTTGCTTGGTCTCGGTCGACGCCGAGAAGGCGTTCGACCGAGTCCATTGGCAATTTTTGAGATCCGCACTGGACCACCTGGGTCTTGGTCCCATCATGCTACAGCGGATCTTCGCTCTGTACAAGTCACCAACTGCCAAAGTGAGAGTTAACGGCCTGACATCTCAACCCTTCATGATTGCAAATGGCACAAGACAGGGGTGCCCTTTGTCGCCTTGCTCTATGTCATCGCGATGGAACACTTGGCTGTGGCCTTACGTGCATCTCCTGATGTTTCGGGGGTTGCCATTGGAGACACCCACTATAAATTATCACTTTTCGCTGATGATTTATTACTCTATGCCACAAAGCCTCAGGTGACACTGCCGTCGATATTAAGGGAATTTGAACGTTTTGGAGCAGTTAGCAACTTTAAAGTTAACTACCATAAAACTGAGGCGCTCAATGTTTCTCTCCCTGCTTTGGTCGTGTCCAACCTCGCGGCAGCTTTCTCATTTAAATGGCAAACAGGATCGTTAAAATATCTGGGGATTCATCTGTCATGCTCCTTACCTGAACTATTCTCCCGAAATTATAAAGCACTCCTATCCCGCACCTTGACCGATCTTAAAGCTTATGACAAATCGCTGCTGTCGTGGTTTGGAAGGATCAACGTAGTGAAGATGGACATACTCCCTCGTTTCCTATACCTCTTCCAGGCCCTCCCTATCTCGGCCCCACGTATGTACTTTACTCAACTGCAGAAAGCTATTCGACAATTTGTCTGGGGACCGACTCGCCCCAGAGTGCAGCTTCGGTCCTTAACTAGGCAGAAAGAGGCAGGCGGGGCTGGGCTTCCCGATTTTTACCTCTACTATCGAGCTTCAATCCTGATACGGGTACTCGATTGGTTCCATCATACCTCTACTAAACAATGGGTCTCCCTTGAGACCTCACTTGTCTCTTTGTCACTCCTTTCCCTTCCTTGGGTGGCTCCAATCCACAGGCCACTGAACTCCTCTCTTCCACCCCTGACGGCTCAATTCTTCCGGGTATGGGATCATGCCCTGAGAACCTGGGGAGTTTCCAAACGCCCAGGGAGGATGAGTCCTTTGTTCGATGATCCGGCCTTCCCTCCGGCTGTGGGAAGAAATTCTTTTTTGACTTGGTCGCGTACTGGGGGTGCCAGGCTGCATGAGGTATTCAAGAGACAGGCAATACTTACTCCCTTTACTCAACTACAAGCGGGTGTCCCGGGGAGGTGCTTGTCATGGTTTGAATATACACAACTTAAAACTTACCTCACCATGCGCTACCCTCAGGGTATAATGTGTTCCACGCCAACTGCTCTGGAGTCGCTGCTCCTCCAACAGAGTCCGCCTATTCATGTCATTTCGCAGGTGTACCAGATCCTGCTCTCATGTGTTAAAGAGCCGTTGCTGTCCTATGTTAGAGCGTGGGAGGGAGATCTGGGTCCGATGTCTGAGATTGAGTGGAGAAAATGCTTCACTTTGACCCACAAGATGCCGGTCCCCTGCTCTGCCCAGGAAAAAAATTTTAAGATTTTGACCCGTTGATACAGGTGTCCTGACGTCCTCCATCGATGCTTTCCTGAAGTGCCTGATACATGCTGGCGTTGTGGCTCGGGAGTGGGCAATATGCTGCACATCTGGTGGTCTTGTCCCCGAATACAGCCCTACTGGCAAACCGTTTTTGACATATATTCTGAGGCCACAGGCAGGAAGATCACCCCATCCCCACAGATGGCGCTCCTCTCCATGATTCCTGGCTCCCTGAAAGTTATTAAACGAGGTCTTTTACGACATTTTTTGGCAGCAGCGCGTACTGTTTTGCCACGATTCTGGAAGAAAGATATCACACCTTCTGTTCAGGTTTGGCTTGATGAATTGAACCATATCTACAGGATGGAGAGTCTGGTGGGTGAGGCTCGTGGCAGAGGAGCGCTGACTGAGAAGACATGGTTTGTGTGGCTTCACTTCAGGGAATCTGGTAAGCTCGCTCGCTATCTAACTTAGAGAAAGGTAGATGGTGTTCGCCATTTCATGTGTGTCATCCTGCTCTCTTTGCCTTGTCCCAATCCGTTATCTTTTCCACTCCTTCCTTGTCCCTGTATGGTCTTCCTTTCCTTTTTTCCCTCTATACTCATCTCCTTTTGACTAGATCTCTCAGTCATTGTGTGGTCAACATGTCTTGCCAAGAGCTTTAAATGGTGTTTTGACGGGTTATAGACTTGTACTTTACTTTAACTGAGCTTTCCACTTCCTCTTATGAACATAAACTTCAGGTTATTGTCATTAATAATTTCATTATTTATTTTAAAAATCCCCCCCCCACCACCCCTTTTTTTTTTTTTTTTTTTTTTTTTTTTTTTTTTCTTTTCTTTTCTTCTTTTCTTTTCTCTTTCTTTCTTTTATGTAATGTCAGGTCACTTCCTGGATATATTTGCACTTACTGTTGGCCCTGCGAGGCCTAATTGCTTTCTTTGAATGCTGATTCTATATGTCCCTTTTTTTCGGTTTAAAAAAAATTATTGAAAATCTTAATAAATTTGATTTCTACCTAAAATTCAGATGCTGATTTGAAAAATATTCAATATTTTTAGTAGGACACCCTCTTTAATATTTGCTGTATGCCTGCATCTTCTCTATTTATTTCTATGTATATCTATGTATTATGTTAGTAGCAAACTTAAATCCTCCAAATCGGGACCATTAAGCTCTGTCCAGGACCACTCCAAAATTACCAAAGTTGATGCAAATTTGTATTTACTCCACCCTCATTATGGTCTGTTAGCAGGGTTCTCATGCCAAAAAGCAGAACTGTTGGCATGTATGTAGTGGTATTGGCCCTCCTTATGATTATAGCATCAATCATCTGGGCAGTGGTGTACTTTGAGAAGTAAGGGCCCCATAGCAAGGATCAAACCAGGCCCCCCCACACAGGACAGAAGTGTTTCTGCCTAAACCCCTTTCAATGACCCTTGGGCCTTTATTCCACTGCTTCATTTGCTAAAAGTAGTTCCTTTAGAGGGTAGAATCCTGACCAAGTTTTCACCCCCCAGTAGAAGAGGAGATAATCCCAACTAAGACTGGGCCCCCTCTTGCCCTGGGCCCCATAGCACTTGCATGGTCTGCTGCAATGGTAGTTACGCCCCTTCATCTGGGCATCTTGGACCCATATGGTTCTACGGAATCAAGCTTCTAGCACCGATATTTAGAATAAAAAGTAAGCGAACCTTTTAGAATGACCTGGATTTCTGCACTGATACTAATAAAATGTGGTCAGATTGTTCTCTTATAGACAGTCACAATCTACCTAAATTAATAAAACACAAACAGTTATGACCGTTTTTATTGGGCACATCCAGTAAACATCCACAGTGCAGGGAGAAAAAGTAAGTGAACCCTTGAACTTAAAATGTAAAGCCCCCTTTAGCAGCAATCACCTTCACCGAACGTTTCCTGTAGCTACAAACAAGATGTGTACAACGTTGAGGAGGAATTTCAGGCCATTCCTCTCTGCAAATATGTTTCAGTTCATCAATATTTCTGGGATATCTTGCATGCACAGCCCTCTTTAGGTGATGTCACAAGATCTCCATATGATTAAGGCCAGGACTCCTGTGCACTTTGGGTCATCACCCAATATCTCTTCAGCTTGAGGTTATGAACAGCTGCCCTGAGATTCTCCTGTAAAATGTTCTTTACACTTTAGAATTAATTGTTCCCTTATTGATCACAGGGTGTTAAGGACCTGAAGACCATGATGCTCACTCCACCAGCCCCAAACCATGATGCTCACTCCACCAGCCCCAAACCATGATGCTCACTCCACCAGCACCAAACTATGGTGTTCAATCCACCAACCCCAAACCATGATGCTCCCTACACCAGCCTCAAACCATGGTATTTCCTCCACCAGCCTCAAACTATGATGCTCCCTTAACCAAGCTTCACAATTGGGACGAGTCTTTGATGCAGTGTTTTTTTTTCTCCAAACAGCCTCTAACCATGATGCTCCCACCAGCCCCAAACCATTATTGCTCCCTCCACCAGCAACAAACCATTATGTTCAATCCACCAGCCTCAAACCATGATGCTCCCTACACCAGCCTCAAACCATGGTATTTCCTCCACTAGCCTCAAACCATGATGCTCCCTTAACCAAGCTTCACAATTGGGACGAGTCTTCAACGCAGTGTTTTTTTTTTCCTCCAAACAGCCTCTAACCATGATGCTCCCACCAGAACCAAACCATGATTGCTTCCTCCACCAGCAACAAACCATGATGTTCAATCCACCAGCCTCAAACTATGATGCTCCCTACACCAGCCTCAAACCATGGTGTTTCCTCCACCAGCCTCAAACTATGATGCTCCCTTAACCAAGTTTCACAATTGGGACGAGTCTTCAACGCAATGTTTTTTTTTCCTCCAAACAGCCTCTAACCATGATGCTCCCACCAGCCCCAAACCATGATTGCTTCCTCCACCAGCAACAAACCATGATGTTCAATCCACCAGCCTCAAACCATGATTCCCCCTCCACCAGTCTCAAACCATGGTGTTCAGTCCACCAGCCCAAAACATTAATGCTCCCTTCACCAAGCTTCACAGTTGGAATGAGTCTTCAGTGCAGTGTTGTTGTTTTTTTCCCCTCCAAAGACAACGTTTTGCATTTGTGCTAAAAAGTTCCACTTTTGTCTCATCTGTCCTTAGAACATTTTCCACAGAAACATCATGGAACATCAAAATACTTTTGGTCAAAACTGAAAGGAACCTCAATGTTTTTCTGGAGAGCAAAAGTTTCCTTCATGGTGTCATTCCATACTTGAACAGAAGTTTTTGCAATTTGTGGAGTCTTCGGTAACCAGATGTTGTGTCCCTTGGGTTCCTCCTCACCTCTTTTAGGATTGTCCATGCTCTTGGAGTGATCTTATCAGGATGCACACTCCTAGGGAGAGTAGCAATAGTTCAGAATTTTCTACATTTGTAGAACTTTTGTCTAACCATGGATTGATGTACACTCAGCAGTGCTTTTTTATACTTTTCCAGCTACATGTGTCTCGATAACACTTCTTCTGTGGTCTTCTGGAAATTGTTTGCATTGAGACCAGGGGCATAACTATAATTATTAGGGCCCCATAGCAAAATAAGACAAAATTAAACAGCAGCATAAGTAGCAATAATTAAATGTATGTATAATAGCACCATATATCAGAAAACCCACATTGTACCAAAAAGCCACTATATTGTTATTCCTCTCTAAAAGGTACAATGTTCCTAATCAGGACCCCCAACTTCTGGTCACCATAGAAAGCCCTGTAGCTTCTGTAACTATAGTTATCCTCATGATTAAAACAGGGGTCACACTAACCAATCTTTCTTGAGAAGAACAGATTTGTCAGTAACCAGGTGTTGTGTGCCTTTACATAATGGTCAAAGCACATGAGAAACTTCCACTTCAAATCTCATCTCTTTAATTGAAACAACTTTTGTCAATTAGCTCATGAACTTTCACTTTCTTTTTCTCCCTGCACTGTGAATTTTTACTCAGTGTGCTCAATAAAGGACATGGACAGTACGGTTGTTTTTGCATTCTTAGTTTAATTACATTGTGCTTGTCTATAATTGACCTAGATAACAATCCAACCACATTTTATTAGTAATTAATGCAGAAATCCAGGTCATTCCAAAGGGTTCACTTACTTTTTCTTGCAACTGAAGATTATAATACTGCTCTAAGTTTGGAAACGTGTCTGCTGGAGCTTACAATCTACAGTACCGCCATTGCTATGGAGAATGCAAAATTGTACATGGGCCCTAAATGTCCCTGTGCTATGTGAAGAGCTGGAGTATAAATGCCACGTGAACCTGGTAGACCTCAACAGAAATTTTTCATCACAGCCCAGGGTCCTTAAAGGGGTTGTCCAGGACTAGGAAAAAAAAAAACATGGCTGCTTTCTTAAAAAAAAAAAAAACACAACTCCACCCCTTCCATGGGTTAGTTTTGCTCCATCGGAGCAATGGGGCAGAGCTGCGATGCTGCACACAACCTGTGGACAGGGGTGGTGCTGTTGCTGGAAGAAAGCAGCCATGTTTTTCACACCCTGGACAACCCCTTTAAAGGGATTATTCCATGAAAATCTAGCCACAAGTCTTATCCCTCACTTCCGAAGGTGAAGACATGCAGGCTCGGCATTCACCAGCATGTGTTTTAAACTGTAGGGGAGCCATGCAATCAAGGGGAGAACACACATACTCCATGCAGAGGTTGCTTTCAGTTGGATTCATACTTGGGACCCACCCTATGGGAGAGACCAGGGGCATAGAAGCAGGGGAATTGGCTGCTCCCGGGCCCAGACCCAGGAGGACAAATGGATTTATTTTCAGGGCGCAGGGAGCAGTGAGTATAGTGCTCCTAGTCCTACCAATGGTATTACTCACTGCTCCCTGTTCTTCTTCTCCAGGCACCTGCGCTGCACTAAGTCCTGGCAGTGCACAGCTTCAAGATAGGACGTAATGTGCGTAAGTGCGCACTATGACCTGACACAGTACGACATCAGGTCACAATGTAGTTTATGTTTAGACACAGTACTGCATGAAGAACGGAGCGCCTGCAGGAGGAAAAGAGAGGTGAGTTGTTTGGGTTTTTTTTGGTTCAGTCTGAGGACTGCATTAAGTTGACTGAGGGGGGCCCTGTTCAAAAATTTGCTGTGGGGCCCAGTCAGTTCTAGTTATCCCCAGAACCCCGTTAGTACCCTTATGAAACATTAGGATTAGATTTTATGAAAAGCCAGGAGGCAGCTCTTATGGACTGTGATGTGAATGTTGTCCATGAGATTAATACAGCGTTCGCAAAACATGGTGGTGGTGGGGGTATTTCTTCAGGATATACCGTAAGTTCTTATCTCCATGCCTGTAAACTGGGCCAGTCATCAGTTCTTCATATTAATTCACCCAACATTTTTAAGATTAAGGACTGAAGCAAATAAAATATTTTTCAGTCTGATGTAAGACGTATGGGGGGGGAGGGGCGGATGACCATGCCGTCCTGCAAGCACAGCTGATATGCAACGGCCATCAGGCAGATAATGCAGCGCGGATAACCCGGCTGTTTATCAAGAAGGAATCCTGCTACAAGCACAACATAGACTGTCAATTACACGGAGGGGCGTCAGTAATGGAGGCTGAAGTGTCCCCCAATTGGCAAACCTCAGCACAATCTCCCCATGCCATTTTGATGAGACATGACTGAAACTTGACTCAAACTGATGGTTAATTACATCTGGCGGTATTATAAGGACACTGTATTGCCCATTATTTTGTGATTATGTTATATATATATCTATATATATATATATATATATATATATCTATATATATATTGTTCTACCTGTTTTTCCTTGTTTCCCTTTCCAAAAAGAAAGAGAGATACAACGTTTTGCCCATGGACTTCCACAGACCCGTGCCCTGCCCTGGCAAATAATGAGTGCTGATCGACGATATATAAGTAGTTTAAAGGGCCTTTCACATAGGCCAGTGCAAAGTGAAGGGGGATGAATGATCTAAATTACGATCATTTGTCCCCCATTCATTTTGCATATTGTCAGAAGCTCATGCCCTTTATACAGGGCACTGTTCTGCCAATGGCTTCATGCTATCAAGCTTTTGTTCATATAAATGTTCATTCTTAATCATTGGCAGGGGTTGATTGGCCATAGACCTTACAGGGAAATTTCCTGGTGGGCCGATGCCCAGGGAGCCGTCTGAGTCCTCCTCATGGCTGGCCAGTGGAAGTTTTTTGGGGATGTATTTTGTGCTGCTGGCAGTTTTTTCTGATGGACTGTGGTATTTGGCTCTGTGGGATTGTATAATGAGCCAAAATATGGTATTACTGGCCCTGCCTTCCATCAATTTGGATCCAACTACAAAATGGGGCCACTTTTAGTAATTTTTTCAGAGCCACTTTAAGTTCACAATCCGCCCTTGATCATTGGTCCAATACTAGAGTTAGAAAGATAGTCGAAAACCATCGTGGCTGTAAAGATAAATCGCAATGTCCTGTTATGTGCTAAAAGGGTCAAGGTTAAAGGACATCTGTCAGCAGTTTTGTACCTATGACGCTGGCTGACCTGTTGTATATGCGCTTGGCAGATGAAGACATCTGTGTTGGTCCCATTTTCATATGTGCCCGCATTACTGAGAAATATGATGTTTTATTATATGCAAATGAGCCTCTAGGAGCAACGGGGGCGTTACTATTACACCTAGAGGCTCAGCTCTCTCTGCAACTGCTGCGGCCTCTGCACTTTGATTGACAGGGCACAGCGTGATGACCATTACACTGACTAGCCCTTTCAATTAAAGTGCAGAGGGTGCAGCAGTTGCAAAGAGATGTCATATAATACCGCCATACAGTGCCTAAGAATATTCTTGTTCCTGCCAGTGGGCCTTTCTTTTGCAGGCACCTATCATCTCGGTTTTCCTGGGCCTAGAGGAAAATTTAACCCTGACCCAACATGGTGAGCCTGGAGGTTGCTAGTTCCATGTCTTGACATCTACAGGAGCTCTACCCAAACCCTTAAACCTTCCTCTAAGATCACCCTGTTTCGGATATTATCTCAAAATGTAATTGTAACAGGAAAGACAAGACGATCCGAGAATTTCATGGTAACGGAAACATAAAAAATAATGTTCCAACGCGGAGACGAAAACTAAGCGTAGAAATGGGGGGATGATGAAGGATGTGGGGGGGGGGGATAACGGGAGGGGTGTAGGGCACCTTCACAGTTTTCATCCTGCTTTTCTCAGCTCTAATTAGGAATGAGCTCAGCAGCGCGAAGCAGCAGTGAATTAATTCAGCCTCGTTTGCTCCTTTACAAACAAATAGGCTCCTCTCTCTCCGCAGTGAGCTGGGAGGAAGGAGCCGGCAGAGGAGACGAGCTCCAACGCTGCGCCTGCAAAGTACGGTCCCTGCCACTGCAGAAGCAGCCTCGCCCCTCCAGCACCCAGAGGGTTAAACCGAAGAGCTCCTCACTCGTCATTTTGGGGTCAGGAACAGGCACCAGGGTTAGGAGGCGACTGCTATTTCTGCACACGCTCAAGCCAGGGGTCCTAATGCCCAAATGCCCAGAGACGCAGCTAGAGATGCCCCTGGTGTTGGGTGCCATGGAGAGGTGCCAAAAAGGTTATTCCACTCAGGTTCAGGGTGGCAAAATTAATTTTTGTTCTGGGTCAAAGAAAGATAAGTACCATTATATAAAGAGATAAAAAATGGAATGAGGATATGTAAGGGTACAACCACAAGGAGCAGTCATGACGCTGTTGTGACGAGGCCATGCTGCGGTCGAGCGCTAAACGGCTGTACGGGACGTTTAGTTGGCACCTTCAATACAGCACAGCCATTAACAATGCAGACCAACTAAACAATGCAGTCTTCATTAGCTTACTTAGGCACATGGATTTAATGTATTTGTAATTATACATGAAATATATGCTACGTACCAGGGTACCAGTGGGGTATCACTGGTACCCTGGTTACCCAGAGAGGGCGACTAGGGCAAGGCAATGAAAAGTTCTGCTCGGGATAACACAGCTACATTATATCCAGCATCCAGTCTAGACACGTCACCAACACAAACCTCTCTGCTAGTTTGAGGTTTTGCTACAATGTATCTGTGCACAGAAGAATTGCCTAGGCTGGATACATTGTAACTGTGAGAAACATTAGGTCCAGAGGGGTGTAAACAAGAACGTTTCCATTCACCGACGGGAAGCAGAGCTTTTGAATATGGTGAGGAATTAGATAAATCTTAGTACAGCTATGCTTAAACGATGAATATTCGCAGGTTTAGGGCCCTTCAGTCATTTACACCTCATAATATTCCGCCTTAGCGACGTATATTCACCATTGTTACCATGGAGGCAGCAATTAAAGGCTAATTACCGGCCATATTGGCAGTAAATTGGGGCCCTGAGTGCTAATTTCTGGGACCACGGATTCAGGTGCCTATAGTGGGGGAGGGGTGTTGTCTACATACACTCATGTATACAGACATAGGGATATATTTATGTCTCTCACTCATGTGGAGGTAAATTAATACTGTCTTTCTGGTATGGATCTGGTCAGCGTGGACATAAGTATAGCTACAGCAGATGCCATGGGGCCCAGAGTCTGAAGGGGCCCACACAGGTACAACAACATTGTGCCTTTTTGTAGAATATGACATGTTCGTGGCCTTCTGCTCTTTAGCACCTCTATGTTGGTTCTCCAAGAGCTTTGGTAGGGTACAAACATCACGTTCCTCCAAGAAGGATGGGCAAAGTTATAGGGGGTGCAGAGGTAGCAGTTACACCTGGCCCTGGTGCCTAAGGGGACCGTGTTGCCACATATGAAGACACCAATATTACAAATGCCATACAGTTGGAGGGGGACCCAGTTAAGGGTTTTGCACTGGGGTCCAAGAGTCTTAAAGAGGACCTTTCATGGATCCAGACATTGTTAAGTAAGGACACCGTTTTGTAGGGCATCTATTGGGGATGTTGGTGTGCTTACTAGTTTTCCTGGGCGCCGCTCCGTTCGCCCGCTGCGCCCCGGTAAAGTTCTGGCGCGCGCTATGCTAATGCATAGCATCGGAACAGGGAGGAGGAGACGCCAGGGATTCTCAGTGGGCGTCTCCTCCTCCCTGTTCCGATGCTATGCATTAGCATAGCGCGCGCCAGAACTTTACCGGGGCGCAGCGGGCGAACGGAGCGGCGCCCAGGAAAACTAGTAAGCACACCAACATCCCCAATAGATGCCCTACAAAACGGTGTCCTTACTTAACATTGTCTGGACCCATGAAAGGTCCTCTTTAAACATATGCCCCTGCAAGCAGTGCTGAGGGTGCCATAGGGCACAGAGGACTATGTGGTGCAATCTCTCAGTACCACCTCAGTTCCACTCATGCTCTCCATATTGCTTCAGGTCCTTAAGATATCACATGACATTGACTTATGAAAACATTTCAGGACTGAAGCAAGACAGAGGGCCCTAGTGAAACCACATCTGCGTCTCCGGGAGACTCACAGAAAAAAAGGGAGACCTCCTAGACTCCTGAAAGACTGAAAAAGTGGGCAAGTCACTAGGAGAACACAACCTCCCAGAACATCCGAATAAATCAGCACTCCTGGCCTAATATTTCCTATCTTTGGTTTGAGGATGCTGCATCATCTAGTGCCCATACTTCAGTCCAAGTTCCCCTTCTCCCTTACTGTTCCCTTCCCTTATTCCCCCTGCTCAAGGCGTCTCCCTCCCTTAGTGCCCCTGCTCCAGGTGCCCTCTTCACCTAGTGCCCCTGCTCAAGGCGTCTCCCTCCCTTAGTGCTCCTGTTCAAAGTGTCCCCCTCCTTTAGGTCCCCTACTCCATGTGTTCCCGTCCCTTAGTGCCTCTGCTCCATGTGTCCCCCTCCTTTAGTGCCCCTACTCCAAGTGTCCCCCTCCTTTAGTGCCCGTGCTTCAGGTGTAATCCTCTCTTAGTGCCCCAGATTCATGTGTCCCTCTCCCTTAGTGCCCCTACTCCATGTGTTCCCATCCCTTAGTGCCCCTACTCCATGTGTCCTCCTCCCTTAGTGCCCCTACTCAAAGTGTCCCCCTCCCTTAGTGCCCCAGCTCTAGTTGTCACCTACCCTTATTGCCCCTGCTCCAGGTGTCCCCCTTCCTAACTGCCCCTGCTCCAGATATGCCTCACTTTTAGCACTACTGCCCTCTAGTGCCCCGGTTCCAGGTATTCCCCTAGACTTTGCTCTATTGGCCATTGGCTGTGCCACTATGCAATGTGTGTATGTAGGCTAAGGCTATGAGTCCCTACACTAGGTAGATAGTGATAGCCGCCTCTCAGGAGTGGATTACACCTCACAATGAATGAAGATGAGAGGGGGACTAGAGGCAGCACTAGTATTATAAATGATACATGGGGGGTCCTTTTACAGCTTTTTGCATTGGGATGCAGAGGCTTCAAGTTATGCCTTTGTTCTCACCTCTAAAAAATGGGGGTCCCCAGTCTCCCCTGCATTCTGCAACTAACTACAGGCTACGTGAGATAATCTGCACACTACATCCCCCCCTCCGGCTGTGAAGACACGTCGCGAACATCGAGCTCACACTAATTAGAGGAGAACAGTCTCCCAGCAGATGCCGGCCGCGAAGACTGATTCAGATACCGATGATCTGTGCTGTATGCTGGGAGGCAGCAGATGCACTAGAGGATGTGGTGTTATCATCACTGAGTATTTATAGCATCCACGTATACCGCAGCGCTGTACCGAGATTACGCCCACATCAGTCCCTGTCCCCAGAGGGGCTCATTTCTCCTTCGCACACTAGGGCCAATTTCATAGGAAGCCAATTAAAACCTACACAAGTGTCACAGCAAAACAAGGGTTCCCAGAAGAAACCCACACAAATACGGGAGGAACACGCAAGCGCCACACAGATGGGGTCCTGTTCAGACTCAGCATTAAAGGGGGTGGGGAGTTCAGTGTTGTATGGGCTATGACATCTTCTGTCTGCCTTCATCAGGCTTCACCAGCATCTGCATTACCTAATACATGTCCCAGGGTTCAGGGTAATATCTACAGTGGCATGCAAAAGTTTGAGCACCCTTGGTCAAAATTACTATTGAACAGTTAAACAAGTTGAAGATTGAGTGATCTCCAAAAGGCATATCAGTTTATTAGTTTGTATTAGTTTGGTTTTTTACCATTTTATAGTGAAAAAAGGAAAGGAGTACTGTAACTTTGGCCGAGGTCTCTGACCCTAAATAGTCTGTTAGGGTTAAGGCTTATTCACAATCATCGTTAGGAAAGGAAAGGAGATTTCAAAGATTCATAAATACCAAGACTCCTCTCACCTTGTCTCAAAAACAGCAGCCATGGGTTCTCCCAAGCAGCTGCCCAACCACTGGTTGAGGCCCACAAAATAGGAGAAGGCTATAAGAAGATAGCAAAGTGTTTTCAGGTTGCCATTTCCTCAGTTTTTATATGTAAGTAAGAAATGGCAGCTAACAGGAAGAGTGGAGGTCAAGAGAAGGTCTGAAAGACCAAGAAAAGCAGCAGACAGCTGCTCGTAGGATTGCTAGAAAGGTAAATCAGAACCCCTGCTTGACTGCAAAAGACCTTCAGGAAGATTCAGCAGACTCTGGGGTTTAGCACATTGTTCTACTGTTCAGCGACATCTTCACAAAAATGGTCTTCATGGAAGAGTCATCAGAAGAAAACCTCTGATGCGTCCTTACCACAAAATTCAGTGTCAGAAGTTTGCAAAGGAACATCTAAACAAGCCTGGAAATAAGTCCTGTGGACCGATAAGGTTAAAATAGAACTCTTTGACCACAGTGAACAAAGGTATGTTTGGCGGAAAAAGGGGCACAGAATTTCATTAAAAGAACACTTCTCCAATTATCAGATCTCCTGGGTGCCTCACGGAGGGCTGCTTTCTTCCAAAGGTCAGCCCTCCAAGAGCTTTAATTACACATTCCATGCATTTAGGGGCGAGGCAGTGCATGAAAAGGGTTGGGATGCCACACAAAATGGGTGTGTTAGTGCAATCAGGAGGCATGGTTAGTAAAGAGGATGCCTCAACATATTCTGACGGCACACTCTGTGTGCCGTACTTTTCCATTCCCTGTATGTCTCCCCTTTAAGGCCCCGACTGTATTTTCAATTGGATGCAGGCCGTTCTGCGGCCCCACAAAAAAGATAGAACATGTCCTATTTTTGTCCATTTTGCAGACAAGATTAGGACATTTCTACATGAGGTGGAAGAAAAAAGCCTTTATAACATTTTCCTACTGTCTATTAGACTGCATGTAAGGGACGGATCTAAAGAATCTCACATCTCAAAATAACAGGTGCACTGTTAGGGTTCGCATTCAGGTTATGTTTATGGTCAGGTTCCATTATAACGGAATTTTAGGACGGAAAGCAATACAGAAGCCTTTAAGAGGCATTCCGTTTTGCTCTGTCCTAATACATGTCTATGGGGATACATAACAGTTCCGTTATAAATGACGGAAAAAATAGTCCTGTCGATGGGACCTTTTTTATCCGTCATGTATAATGCCCACTGAACTATTCAATAAAATGTATCTGTATAGCGCCACCTGCTGTTTGTTCTTCTTCTTATTTCTCCATCCATTTCACTCAGGAGGTTGCACGTGCTCAGTTTAAATCTTCAACTGTCACCAGCCATATCATCTGCTAGAAGTTGTGACGAGGAGAGAGCTGCAGCAGAAAGGACATGCCTTCTGAGAAAGGACATGCGCGCCTAACTGCCAGCCTGAAAGAAATCTGGCAGAAGGATTTGAGCAATGAATGGGGAGATCTATGGAACCATGTGAGGTACAGGGCTGGTTCTAGCTTTGTTAGTAACAGATTATCATGTACTATATGATGTCTTATTTTAATTCTTTACATCAATTATGGAATAATCCCTTTAAGTCGGAAATAAACATGAGAGCTGTTGGCTATCTTTCCCAGCTCAGTTAAGCTTGCATGCTTATTTCAATGCAATAGGGAAATAAGAAGGAACAAGGGATTGGTTAGATGATGGGTGATCTAACTAACGATGATGATTGCCGCGTGCCAATGGAGCTTAACGAGCGCCAATCGGCTTGCTATACTGTCCGTTCCCCAGTGTGAACATACCTGAACCCCTTTCGTATTTTGGCGTGGATTTGAGGTGGAAACGCTGTAAAATCTGCAAAACTCCACACAGAAAATCAGCATACGATACACTGCCATGTGCACATACGCTAGTTTATGCAGATTTTCTTCAAGGCTTTTCACGCGGATTTCCGCACCAAAATCCGCATGTGTTGCTTGCAGATTTTATTGCATATTTTGAGGCGGATGTGCCCCAGATCACACCCTGACAATTCACATGAATAATTGACATGCTGCAAATTTCAAAATAAATTAATACAGTATCACGCTGCAGAATTTCTGTGCGAAAAACCTGCGTGTAAGGATAGTAAGGATAGTTTCACACTAGCGTTATACCCGGCAGGCTGCTCCATCTCTCTGGATCCGGCATTGCCAGAAGCCACAGCATTCCCGTCTGGCCCCATTAAACTATAAGAGGGACCGGTGGAGATCCAGCCGCAACCCAACAAAGATGCCGAGCATCCTTTCCGCATCAGTTTACGCAATTGCGGACAATTATGCGGATAGAATGCGGATCCATTCATTTCAATGGGTCCCGAAAAAATGCGGACAGTACACCGTGTGGTGTCCGCATCCGTGTGTCCGTTCCGACTGTCCGCATAAAGAAATCCTCCTGTCCTACTTTTCTCCCGAATTGCGGTCTGTAGCACAATGAAAGTCTATGGATCCGCAAAAAATGCGGAAGACATGCGGAAAGGCATCCGCATGTCATCCGTATTTGCGGATTCCGTTCCAGGAGGGGAGAAAAAAAAGGAAAGGTACAGATGTTATTCATCCTTCCGTTTTTTGCGGATCCGCAAAAAAACGGATGACATAGGCCTCTTTCACACGACAGTATTTTTTGCAGGCTCCTCATGTGAAAAATGCGGACCCATTCATTTCTATGGGCCCGCAAAAAATGCAGACAGCACACCGTGTGCTGTCCGCATCCGTTGCTCCGTTTCATAGCCCGCAAAAAAAAATAGAGTATGTCCTATTTTTGTCTGTATTACGGACAAGAATAGTACTGTTCTATTAGGGGCCAGCTGTTCCGTTCCGCAAAATACGGAATGCACACGGATGCCATCCGTTGTTTTTGCGGCTCCGCAATTTGCGGACCGCAAAACACAACGTTCGTGTGAAAGAGGCCATATGGATACATCCTTTCCATTTTTTAAGGAAAAAGGGAACGGATGTCCTGGAAAAACGGAGGTTTTTGCGGAACAACGGATCCGCAAAAAACTGACCGTTTTCCAGGATGTGCACAAATACGGACGTGTGAATGAGGCCTTAGACTTTCCATTTCTTTAGAGGGGCAGTACAGCTTAAAAGGATTCTCCGGGCTTTTAATATTGATGACCTATCCTCAGGATAGGTCATCAACATCAGATCCGCAGGGGTCCGACAATGCGTGTGTGCTGTCTCCCTTCCCTCCTCCTGCTCGCTGCTGTGTCTATGGCGAGCAGAGAACCCCTTTAATAGAAAACAGCTATACATGAAAAAATAAAAATAAAAAATGAATTGTATAAAAGTTCAGCCCCGATCTGGAATGCTGCAGACGCGCGGGTCAATACTAAGCAGACTGATGCAGGCAAGCATGGCAAGTCTTCTCACACAGACACCAATTAAAGTGCACAGAGGAGCTGCCAGCGCCGGGCTGTATTCATCAGGCAGCCTAGGAGTCGCCCGGGCGGCCTGTCCCCCTAGCTGACGGATTAGGCATTAGACAATTAGGTTTTAGAGACACACACTCAAAAAAAAAATCCTCTCGGCAGCCTCCTTCCAATCCATCTGCGAGGCGAAGGCCTCTGCACACAGCTGCGCTACCCTGAAGACTCGGAGGCCGACTACCCCACGCCTTTCACATCTTTCAGCAGCACCAGTTCTCAGAATGAGAAAAAGGTCCCTGAAGGGATGACACAATCGAAAGCCCTGCTTAACCCTTTACTGCCTGGCCTTACCAACCAAAAACTAAAGGAAATCCATCAAGATATCAGCTCAAAATGTGTTGCGGAAAAGTGAAGCGCAGAGGGTACTTAATCCGCGTGGCACTTTTTCTAGGGTGATAATCATAGTGATTTTCGAATATGTCCTAGATATGGGCGAGAAGATGACATTTCCAGCATGACAGGGAGGAGAAATTTGTTACGAGGGGAATTTCTGAAGTCAGTTTGGTCTTGAGTTGGCGTAGCGTCATGCAGCATGTAAGATTTTTGTCGAGAGATGTTACTGCCGTTTTAGTACAAACACACACCTTTTTGCGACTTAAAAAAGTAGTAAAAAGTCGTAGTAGATAAATCCGGGGTGAAACTAATTAACATAGCTAACCACACCCACTTTCTGCAGAAAACGAATTAACATAGCTAACCACGCTCCACTCTCCCATAAAACGTCACAAAATGTTTGCCCAAAAATTACGTGTGCCAAAATTCACTACTTTTTTTCTGGCACAAATGAAAGGACAAATTTTACGCTTGCTAACATTTGGAAGTTGGCTTGTGGGAGAAGAAGCAGTGCGGCACGAGGGCACGCCACTCTGTATGGAGACCCACCCCTTTTGTGGATTGCCCCATCCCCATTGCTCCATCTGTCTGTACGGTGCCCTGGCCTTCTGAGACTGTATCTAATGATAATGCAGTATCCCAGCGCCACATACATTTACAGTACATGGGGGGATGCTTTTCACGAGTAAGCAGCCTTCCATGCTGTGACTGGGAGATCTGCCCGCTAATATGGGAGGTCTCTCCATTTATGAAACATTTTCCCCTCGCCATAGTATCAAACCCCTTTGGCACTTCTCTGAGATTTCTGTCATTAAATCTAACACTATAGGCCTCATTGTTTAATAGTAAAGTCGTCATTGTTGCACATGGCAACCAATCAGAGCTCAGCTTTCATTTTTCCAGAGCAGTATAAGAAATGAAAGCTGAGCTTTGATTGGTCCATTTAAATCAAAGAGGGTGTACTTAGAATGGGCCTTGTTTATCAAAATTGCCTTACAGCAAAAGTGTCTTGGTTGCCTATAGCAACCAATCAGAGCTCAGCTCTCATTTCTTAACTTGCTCTGGCAAAATGAAAGCTGAGCTCTGATCAGTTGCTATAGACTCTACTGTTAATGAGGCCCATTTTAAAGGGTTGTTCCCATCTTAGATAATGGGGGCATATCATTGGGACCCTGCACCTATATCAAGAACAGAGCCACCAAAGTAAAGAAGGGGAGCACACCGCACGTGCAAAGCCGCCCTCCATTCATTTCTATGGGGCCACCGAAAATAGCCGAGCACTGGCTCAGCTATTTCCGTCGGCTACATAGAAATGAATGGGAGGGGTGGGCGCGCACATGCTGTGCGCTCCCCTTCATTTCTATGGGAGCAGCGGGGAGCTGCGCCTGGTGGTGGTCGGACCCCAGGAAATCCGGGGTCCTCCAGGTGCAGCGATCCCCGCTCCAGTCTTGATATACCACCGCTGGAACCCGCACCTATAAGAGAATGGGGGCATATCCTAGCGATATGCCCCCATTGTCTAAGATGAGAATACCCCGTTAAGTACTACCACATGTTGCCATTGCCACAAAGAGTGTCTCCAACTCTGGAGGACCTGGCATGTCCATGCATTACAGCGAGAGTCCTTTGATATCAATAGAAGTTGTGTAATATCTCATTTCTCCTATGGTGGCGCTGCATGGATATTGAACAATTGCCACTGGATTATCTATCTCACTGATTGCAGGAGGTCTCAATAACAGGACAACCTGCGATCAGCTATTTTTTAGGACCTTTATAACAAAAAGAAATGGTCAAAAGTAAAAAATTATTATAAACGTGGCTGCAAGAATCATCAGAGTTGAATCATATTTAAAGGGGTTGTCCAGAATTAGAAAAACATGGCTGCTTTCTTCCAGAAACAGCGCCACACTTGTCCATGGGCTGAGTATGGCATTACAGCTCATTACAGCTCAGCTCCATTGACACGAATAGGTCTAAGCTGTAATTTCACACACAACCTGTGTACATGAACCTGTGGATGGGAGTGGCACTGTTTTAGGGTGAAAGCAGCCATGTTTATCTAATCGTGGACAACCCCTTTAATTATACCCATCTTCCATAAATATAAAACCATAGCACCGATAATAATATGTAATACTAATAATAAAATCACATTTTCCAGTATTTTTAGCAGATTTTTCCTGTGTATTCCGGGTTGTCACCGACTATAATTGTAAAATAAATAAATAAAGATGCGAGACGTGTTTACGACATACGGGCTGGAGGTAAATTCTGCTCCTACAAGGAGTTATTCTGAATTTATAGCAACCTCCTGACATTTCTCTTGTAACATTCTGCAAAACATTACATCTGCTGGAAGAACATCAGCCGCTTCTGCATATGGAGCAGTTTAACAAATATTTCTCATGTCTTCATCATGACTCGTGGTCAGAAAAGCTGACTAGCTAATCTAATGTTCATATATAGCAATAGGCCTCCATGTTGTGACATGGTCACTATAGTATTGCGATATTACCACGATTATCAGATGGTGAAAAAATAATTCCAAATATGGAAAAATATTTCCAAATATGGAAAAATATTCTCCAGTTTTCGAATCAGCACCTTGGTCTGAATACTTTTGTAATTGCATGTCATTAAAGATTTAGTATAGCCACTGAGTTATTCCACAAAATGTATCTGTATAGCGCCACCTGCTGTTTGTTCTCTTCCTTCTTTCCCTGTCCACCTGGCTGAGGTGGTCGTCCATGCTCAGTCCCATCCTTCAATTGCCACTAACCATATCTACTGGAAGAAGCTACGATATTTATAGAGAGAGGGCTGCAGCAGAAAGGAGACACCACCTGATCAGTGATAGGGGAAAAGCTGCAGCGGAAAGGGCATGCCCCCTGAGCTGTGATAGGGGAAAAAGCTGCAGTGGAAAAGGAGCTGTCAGTTTGAAATAAATTTAGCAGAGCAACTGGAGAAATTAATGAGGGGACCTCTGGATCCATGTGAGGTACAGGGCTTGTTCTCGCTTTGTTAGAAAGGGATTTTCATGTACTATATGATGTCCGATTTTCATTTTTTTACATTAAAGGGGTTGTCTCACTTCAGCAGGTAGCATTTATCACATAGACAAAGTTAATACAAGGCACTTACTAATGTATTGTTATTATCCATATTGCCTCCTTTGCTGGCTGGACTCATTTTTCCACCACATTATACACTGCTCATTTCCATGGTTACGACCACCCTGCAATCCATCAGTGGTGGCCGTGCATGCACACTATAGGAAAAAGAACCACCCTCTCTGGTGGCTGGGACCGTAGGAGTTCACATAGGCTAGTGCTTTTTCCTATAGTGTGCAAGCACGACCACCACTGACGGATTGCAGGGTGGTCGTAACCATGGAAAAGAGCAGTGTATAATGTGATGCAAAAATGAATCCACCCAGCAAAGGAAGCAATATGGACAATCACAATACATTAGTAAGTGGCTTGCATTAACGTTATCTGAACAATAAAAGCCATATGCTGAAGTGAGACAACCCCTTTAACAATGGGATAACCTCTTTAAAGGGATGGTTTCGTGAAGCCTATTAAACGGGGGGCGTAGCTAAAGGCTCCTGGGCCCTGGTGCAAGAGTTCAGATTGGGCTGCCCTTCCCTCAGTGCTTTGTAGCCAGGGGCAGGGAAGCACATAGCCTTCCTGCTGCCTGAGGCAAAAATTGAAGCAGCACATCACCCCATGCCAAATTCTTGACCTAACCCCTTCCCTCCAGCCAGAGGTGTGACTTGACCAGTATGCACTTTCTATAATACTGGTGTCTTCTTATGTGGCACAAGGGTCTTTGGGCCCTCTCAGGCTCCTGAGCCCAGTAGCGACTGCTACCTCCTCACCCCCTATAGTTACGCCCCTGCTATTACAGCATATGGACATCATAGATGGGTGTACCCACTCAGGATATTTTTCTATAATCGAGAACTTGAGCCACCTTTATAATACATGTCCACTGTGTAATACTACATTTCACCTGCAGTGGCCACTGTAGGAGAAACACCTTACTGGTCACAGCTTCCCTGGGCTAAATCAGTTGATCACCACCGACCGCTGGCTGCAATTTGGAAAGGGGATGTCCCTGCTGAGACTACTATTTAAAGTGTGTATAGGTAGTTGTGTTATGTTGGTGGCCCATGCCCGCCACTGCACCACTTCTCTAAGCTGTAACAAGCGTCACATCACTCTGCTTCCCAGAAGTCCGGATTGGCTATTAGCAGCAGGCCTGACCAATGGTGTTCCACATGCTCCTCTGATGTAGGCCGCAGCCTAAGCTTCTCTTTCAGGTTCCGCTGGTCTGTCTCCAGGTGAAGCGAGTGGTCCCATAAGGGCCAGTGCACGCTCACCTTAGTATTCCCCAGGCAATGACTGGTCGCTTCTGCATGCTAAAGTACTTAGAGCACCTTCTCCTGAAGGTGCTTGATCTTCATGTTATCTAGCTTGCTAGTTTCTAGCGATAGTAGGCTGTTCTGTTTGTCTGACCGATCTCTGTCTGTTTACCAATTCGGACAATCTTCTGTCTGACCTGACCTTAGCCTGTTTACCGTATGGACCCTTTGCTGCCTGTCCTGACCTCAGACTACTTTCACACATTCACATGAACTCTGGCAGCCCTGACCTCTGCCTGTGTCCTGTTTACGAATATTGCCTCACCCCTATGTGCATTGCACCAGTGTCTCTGACCCCGGGGGTCAGCAGCCAACCACACCTGGATTATTCCAAGAGACAGAGATCTGGTGACTCCCCTGCAGCAAAGCCAGATCCCTGTAAAGGATTAAATTCAGGGGACTTCCGGGATACCGCCCTTAAGACTAGCCCTAAATCAAACCAGTTGGTTGGGGTAGTGGGTCCACACCCATTGTCCGTAACATAAGGTTTCATCATGGCGCACTTGTGTTGCAGTAAAATCCGTGGCTATTTCCCTATAGAAAGAAAAGTTGCGAGAGTTGCAATCTATTGACCCACCCACACTGTAGGATGTACGTTAACAATCCTTTAATCCAGCATCTAATAATCTACACAGTCTGATAATCTGCAGAGATTTCTCAAGGTCAGAAGCAGAAGACTGAGAGAGAATGAATTAGAAGAAGTTGACGCAGCAGATCTTGTGCTAGCGTTTCATTTTGGGCTTAAAGGGTATGTCCACTTTTGAACCATTCTTTTAATTGCTTCGATAAATCTGAAATAAAAAACAATGCAACCTCTGAAATCGTCTCGATTTAAAAAATCTCCTATCATTTTGTGTATGCAGCTCAATGTGTCTCCATGGCTACAGACTACAAACAAACCCTGTGTAGTCAGATCATGTAGTCCTGCTCCCCTACATCTGTCCCTTACTTTTTTAATGGAAGGGAGTATAACTGCAAGATCTGACTACACAGGGTTTATGTGTAGTCTGTAACCATGGAGACACATAGAGCTGCATAGAAGCTTCAGACACAAAACAGTAGGGAATTTTTTGTCAAGACTGTATGCAAACTTGCTTTATTCGTTTATTTATTTATTTAACTTTAGAATCAGTGGGTTCTCTCTCCTTACAAGTTACTTTTATATACTTTTCTGATAATCCAGAATATTTTATAATGAGTCACCAAATTGTTTCCATTGATTCCGGATTAAAGAAATTTTACTTTATGTATTTTCTGGTGTTTTTTTTAATGCAGATTTGTCTCGGCCATACAATGTATACATGCAAATGTCTCATAGACTGTGAGTAATATGTATATGCGCCATTCTGCTGGTGTAGGAGTTATAATGGGATCACATCGCTCTCTGCAGCATGTAAACAGCTCAATGCACAATTGCCGTCTGCATTTTAATTGAAGGCAGCGCAGACGTGACGAGGTGCAGTGTGGCATTATATGGGACCCCTTGACCCCCCTTGCATTGTAGCGGGTAAGTGCAGCTGGTGCTTGAGGTAGATCTAATAGCATGGTCTCTGCTGAAGGCACAGCATGATCCCTAGGGAGGCGGTAATGAAAGGGTAGAAACATACACCGCCAACATACACAGCAAAGCAAGAACTCAATAGCTCCGAGAGATGTAGCAGAGCTGAATTTATTTAACACGTTGTTTGGCGCTATCACTATGTGTTATCTATGGTTTGAATTTAAAAAAAAATACTTGATTGCAAGCTCTTGCGTCTCACTTCCAATCAGACATCTCATTTTTCTTTGAGTTGGAAGACACAGTTAACTCTATCTTGCAATGTTCTCAAAGAAAAAGATCAAGTCATCTATGGGGCAGGGGTAGAAGTAGATGTCATACTTGCAACAATACATAAGTTACATAGTTTCCTGTTTGAAAGGGAAGCTCTATAATTATTGCATTATAGACAATTGCTTATTCGCCATTCCCTAAGACGGGGGTACTCAACTAGTTCTCTTACCTGGATCTGCGAACAAGTGAAGGTTCGACCTGAAAACCAACAGCATGTTGTCTTGTTAATGTTTTGAGAACTTTGTAGAACAGTTCAAGATTTATTGTTTTTGTTAGTGGGGAGACCAGATCAGACTTTAAAATGAATGCTCCAGACCCCTAAACTCATTCAGACTCCAGACCAGTCCCCTAAATTAATTTGGACCCATAAATGTAGTTAAACTCAAGACCAAACTCTAACAATAAACAAAACCCAGACCTCAAAAATGAATAAATCCCCAAACAAATGACTAAAATAATTCAGACTCCAGACCAGCCCCTGAATATAATCAACCCCTCAAATCTAAAATGTATCAAACCCCAAATCAGCCCCTAAAATGAATTCAGACTCCAGAATAAGTCCCTAAAATCAATTAGATTCAAGACCAGACCTTAAAATTAATCAGACCCCTGAAATAATTCAGACTCTAAACCAGACTCTAAAATTAATCAGACCCCAGAACAGACCCATAAGATAATTGAGACTCTAGGCCAGCCTCTAAATATAATCAAACACCAGACCTCTAAAATAAACTTCAAACCAGCCCAAAAAAAAGAATTAAGACTCCAGACTAGACCCTAAAATTACTCAGACCCCAGAATAGACGCCTAAAATAATTCAGACTCCAGAACAGACCCTGCAATTAATCAGACCCTAGTGCAGACCTCAAAAAGAATTCAGACTCCAGAACAGACCTTAAATATAATCAAACCCCAGACCTCTAAAATTAAACCCCAAACCAGCCCAAAAAATGTATTCAGACTCCAGACCAGACCCTAAAATTTATTAGAGTCCAAGAATAGATGCCTAAAAAATTTTTGACTTCAGAACAGACCCTACAATTGATCAGATCCTAGAAGGCTGGACTGGCCATAGACCCTACATGGAAATTTCCCATAGGGCCGATGTCCAGGGGACAACGCGAGTCCTCCTCATGGTAGATGGTCACGGTATGACTGTCCTCAGGACAGTGATAAAATTGAATACTGTGGTGAGGGTGGCAGTATTTTATGCTGCACTATGGTGTTGCAGGCCACATCTACTTCTGCTCTCCCTCCCTACTTGTGATGCCCTGCTTTCTGTCAACTTGGGCCCACCTACAATATGGGGCTACTTTTAGTTTATTTTTTCCAGGGACACTTTAAGTTCCCAGTCTGTCCTTGGACCCTAGTGCAGGTCCCTAAAATAATTCAGACTCCAGACCAGACCCTAACATTAATCAAAACCCTGAACAGCCCAAAAATGAATTCACACCCCTAAATTTAAAGGGAGTCTTTTATCTGTTTTTCACCAATATAACTATTACTATATATAATAATATTATTATAACTAATATTCTGCTGGAAAACAGCTCCCAAGTGCCCAGCTCTGCTGCTGCAAGTGCCAAAAGCAAACCAGACTGAAGAGGGGAGGGCTGCTTTAGCTGCTCATATCTTGGGATTGGTAGAAGATAGAAAAATGGTTGTGACCTTCTTTGAAAGCTGGCATACCAAAATCACAGCATTATATCCAGTATATATGCTGAAGATATAGCTGTTAGAAATCGAGTCGAGATAGAAAGCTGTTTTTTTAGTTTCACTTTCAGCTGGTCACTTGGGAGCTGTTTTCCAGCAGAATAAAAGTGCTTTTCCTGGACATGTAATACAGACACACAGTGCACATAGATATGTCTGGTATGTGTATGCAATCTTCTGTGGGGTAGTGCTGTTAGTTATATAGGTGTAAAACAGATGAAAGACTCCCTTTAATCAGACCTCAGGATAGACCTCTAAAATTAATACAAAACCTTATTCCCTTGCCTCTCCCAGGTCCTCTCGTGAGTTGACAGTAGGTCTCCAAGATGCAATGAATGACATGCAGTGACCCGCTGGTTCACTGCTAACGGGTTAATGCTATGGTTCACAGCCAAATTTATCAAACGGTTCACTGTTCTTAGGATGTTTACTGAAATGTTAAAGGGAATCTGACCCTAACTAAGGGCAACATAAACTAGTGACAAGTCTCCTGGGCAAAATGATTGGTCACTTTCTTTAACTGACCCTGTGGTTTTGCTAAAATCTTGTGCTAAACAACCAGAGTGCATGTCAAATGAGTCCCCATATTCATGAGCTCCTGGGTCTCCCCACCTGAAAGCTGTGAGTTCATGAATATGGGGACTCATTGGCATGCGCTGGAGCTGTTAGAACCTAGCAGCATAAAACTGGTGACAAATTTCCTTTAACTATGCACCATCAGTGATACAGGTGGTTAATGTGACTTAGGCTGAATATGGGTAGTAAACAGCTAACTGGCAGCTCTTGGTAATAGCTGCTGGGCAGTAGACTAGTTCCATTTTCCCTGACTATAGAGTCTAATCTAGTACACAGGCTAAGGTAAGGATCTTATGGTGTGTGCTGCTGCCAAGTAGGCCTAGACAGAAGTCTTCTCCAAGAAAACACTATTCCTGAGAGAGGAAATGGACAAAAATGTAACTCTGCTAAGGATTAACCTCTGAGAGAAAGAAGCATTGAATTATTGCAGAAGCTTGAGGACCATTTAAGGGCCATGTCTGGACAAAGACAGTAAAGGTAACGCACATATATGGATTTAGACTTTAATGCCCGTGATTTGGGTTATGTTGGTTCTGGTGCCCGCCACACTACTGAGATAGACTGGCCATCCGATCTAGGACTGCACCCTGCAATTGGGCAATGCAGAGAAATATTGAGAGGCAATGTTTTTATTGGGTTTCCCTTATGGTTCCACTTCCTGATTTAACTGTCCATATTACAGCCGAAACCTGAACCCCTTGTCGCTCCACTGTAGAAAACTAAGATGGTGCCTAGAGGCACTGGTGGCTTTTTTGGTGACACTTTAGGATAGTATATTTCCATACAGAGCTGGGACAATGAATTTAATCTGTGCCAGACTGAAGGAAAACCTTGATATGACTCTGTATGAAGCTATTATTTGGTCACTATGAGTTGGCACTGTTATGTAAGCACTGTGTGGCACTGTTACCGTACGGTATATTATTTTTGCAGTGCTGGTGGTGATTGCACTATATGGCATTATAATTTAGGCACCCATATGGAAGTATTATTTGACAAGCATACAGCAATGTTATTTGGGCACTATGCATTATGGCTAGTGTTGAGCAAATCAAAGTCAAAAGAATTGACTTCAATCCGAATTTCAGGAAAATTTTGATTCGCCACAAAGCCAAATTTCCTTGATATTCATGGTAACGAATTTTTTATTTTTATTTTTTTTATTAAAAAAAAAAACATGATCACCTCATCCATTTGCTTGCGGAGCGGCCATTGTGGCCATCTTCATTAATAAATGCGCAAAATGTCAGTGATGACATCACTGCGCCCGGCCAGCGTTATGATGTGATGATGTCATTAGGTCACATCGCGAAATTTCGAGCGGTTTCTTCAATCAAGATGGCCGTGACGGTCTCTCCCCGAGCGAATGGATGAGGTGAGTATGGTTTTGTTTTTTTCCTCCCTCATGGAATATTCCATGAGAAGTAGGAGCAGGGAATATAGACTCACCATACGCAAATTCTGATAATAACATTATATTAGAAGATTGCTAGAAATGCAATTCCCTCATTTAATATTTAAAGTGATGGCACCCAGCTTTTTTTTTTTTTATTTGAGTTCTTTATGTTACAGTGGAGGGCAGCAGCCACTGAAGGGTGTTTTTTTCCATGTGACATTCACATTATGCTGGAAGCACCAAGGTTGGTCACAGCTTTAGTGGTGAGGCTTTGAGAAAGGCAGCAATAAGGGAGATTTACTACTCTGAGCCCTATTAACTGGGCCATCTGGATCCACGGCATCAGCATGAGTTATTGGAGACCACAGCCTGATCTTCTAAATGTGTGCAGGCAGAAAGGCAGAGGCAGATGAGCGCAGGCAGAGAGAATTAAGCCTCCCCCTGTAAGCGACAGCAAGAGACTCTTACAGTAAACAGGGCGAAATATTGCGCCATCATTTACAACAGCCGTATAATGCCGCAAATCGAATGTCAGGCTACAACTGCCGCCCCGGTGTGAAGAACATCCACTAGTAACAGCACACATAAAAATGTGTCACACACCGCTACCTCATTATATCTATTTATCTATTATCTATTTCATATCTATCTATCTATCTATCTATCTATCTATCTATCTATGTATCTATCTAGAAAAACGAAATTCCACAGCACCACCAAAAGTAAATCAAAGAATGATGTGATTTATTTCACCAAGACAGCTATCTATCTATCTATCTATCTATCTATCTATCTATCTATCTATCTATCCATCTGTTATGTATCTCATATCTATCTATATATATCTATCTTCTATCATCTATTATCTATTTCATACCTGTCTATCTATCTATCTATCTATCTATCTATCTATCTATCTATCTATCTCTCATATCTATCTATCTTCTATCATCTATTATCTATTTCATACCTGTCTATCTATCTATCTGTCTATCTATCTCATATCTATCTATCTATCTATCTATCTATCTATCTATCTATCTATATATCTATCTATCTATCTATCTATCTATCATCTATTATCTATTATCTATCTCATATCTATCTATCTATCTATCTATCTATCTATCTATCTATCTATCATCTATTATCTATCTCATATCTATCTATCTATCCATCTATCTATCCATCTGTTATCTATCTATCTATCTATCTATCTATCTATCTATCTATCTATCTATGTATTTTTTAAAGAGTTGACTAGAGTTAGAAAAAGTTGGCTGTTTTCTTTCTAAAATAGTGCCACACCTGTCCACAGGTTGTGTGTACTACTGCAGCTTAGCCCCATTCACTTCAATGGAACTGAGCTGCAATACCAGGCACATCCCATGGACAGGTGTGGCGCTGTTTCTGAAGAAATCGGCCATTTTTTTCTAATCCTGGACTTCCCATTTTTTTAAAAAAAAAAAACTCCATTCACCAAGAAATATTTTTTCTTTCAGATAGAATGACCCTGTGTATCTGGATTTTCCATTTTTGAAAAATGTGGTCTCCTTTTAAAAACCTTATTTTGGAGAGCTTCCAACTGTGCTAAAAACAGGAGTAAATTTATATATATATATATTGACTCTAAAATGAGACTCCAATAAATAATTGTCCAAAAATATAGTGTTTTTCTGCTTCATCATAGGAGAAGGCAAATTAAAATAATGGAGAGTTGGATCTGCCCTATGTGCCCATCGAAGCCCAGTGACTTATAATGGGTTCATTGGGTTTCGGTCACAGTGTTCGCCAATACAACCGCAAGAATTACAGAATTTCTGTTAGATGCTCCTTACAGAATCCAGTTTCAGGCTTTCCCATGGTCTCAAAGGGAATGGTAATGTCCAGTTCTCAATTTATTTATAGATGTGTAGTAGGAATAACAGAGGAGCATTACATTTTTTTGCAGAGCTTGTGTAAATCCTTCACCTAGCTGGTGGTGCTGCTGAATCTGATATAAATCTGTCAGAACTCTGCTCCTGTTGGCGCCTTCTGCTTTTCCCCTCCCTTATCATTAGAAAATAGCAGATGTGTGTTTAGAGGGGTGGGAAAGTATTCCAGAAAGGCAGATCACACAGGCTACGGAGAGGGAGGAAAGCAAAAACTACGTAGATTGCAGTGGGAGAATCACAAAAACTGCGTGATTTTACGGGCTCATGCACACGACCATTACAAAACACGGATACCGGCCGTGTGCGTTCCGCATTTTGAGGAACGGAATGGCCTGCCCATAATAGAACAGTCCTATCCTTGTCTGTAATGTGGACAATAATAGAACATGTTTGAGGAATGGACATACGGACATACATATACAGAACGCACACAGAGTAATTTCCGCAAAAAAAAAAGTAGCAGATGTGGACAAAAAGTAAGTTTGTGTGCATGAGCCCTAAGTGAGAAAAGATCATACATGAGCTGTAGAAGTGACAATCAGTCTAGGAATAAAGCTGCACAGATACATGAGATCTAGTGATGACAGTAGCATCCTAGACACACAAATCCAGTATGTATTATTGGGATAGATAGATAGATAGATAGATAGATAGATAGATAGATAGATAGATATCCTATATATGATTATTTAGTAGCGGTATTATGTAGCACACTATGGCACTATTTGTGCATTATGGGGGAGATTCACAAGACCGATACATTCTGCGCTGGTCTTGATATCCCCTGCGCTGCCAGAGGATGCACGTCTCGTCATAAATTAGACACATCAGGCAGTTCATGCGCCTAAACAGAAATATGCAACAACTCAGAGCTGCCATAGATTTCTGTCTTCACTGCTGGTCATGCTCTTACCACGCCCCCTTTTCTGAAAAATGGCGAGGGCGTCATAAAAACCTGGAGATGTGACAATTTTGAAATAAAGTCAAAACACATAGGGGGTCATTTATCAAACTGGTGGAAAGTAGAACTGGCTGAGTTGTCCATAGCAACCAGTCAGATTCCACCTTTCATTTTGGACAGCTCCTTTGGAAAATGAAAGGTGGAATCTGATTGGTTGCTATGGGCAACTAAGACAGTTCTACTTTACACTAGTCTGATAAATGACTCCCATGCAACTTTTTAACGCCACTTTTCAGGCGCAAGGGAGATGATAAATCTCCCCCTATATGTCTGTATTTTGTGGGCACTGTATGGTAGTATTACTTATTCACAGTATGGGGCTGTATTATGTCAATATTGCCGTATATGGAGCAAGTTGTGACAGAGTTGGTAAGTAATATAATGCAGTAAGGCATGCACCCTTGTCACCCAGCTTAGAAGATCGATCATAGAATAGACCTGCCACTGTCTGGGGGACCATTTCTCTGAATTCTAACATTATGTTCGTGCACCATCTTTTCTGCCATTACTGTAATGTGTGTCAGTCTTCACTGAAGTCTTGTATTCCATTCATGAACTAGAAAGAACAAAATGAAAAACCGCAATGGATACAACCTGAGCTGAGATGAGCTACATTGCATGGAAATGTGAGAGGGAGATAGATGGCGGTTTTCACATTGCATAGATTCAGCCGGATGTTGCTTCAGTTCACATCGAAATCTTCAAATAGGCCGCTAGATAAAGAGATTACGACATAATCTGCTCTGATTAGAAGAGATACAGAGGACGATTATGTTACATCGAGACATTACATGTCTCATAGACACGAAGGAACGTCCTCAGTGAGGCCGGATTCGCAGAGGGCTTCGGACTGGGGGTCACTGCAATCCACGTCGATATCCATATTTTGATGAGGACATTGAGGTGGATTGTGGCTCTAATCAACAAAATGTCCCCTATGGCAACACTGACTGGCAGGAGCAGAGATCAGCAGCATTGTCATCAGGACTCTGGCTAATAGAGAGGGGTCCTGCACAGGGACCCTGGTGTTTGATGTCTTTATGTTCTAATTGAACAAATGGACGAGGGGTTGTCAGCATTAGAAAAGCAGGGCTGCTTTTTCCAGAAATGCTTCTGCAAGCCCTGAGGAAACAGAGCGGAGGATGGGAGTTGTAGTGGCTCTGGCTGAAATAATTATTCACAGTGACAATCCTCACACCGATGCTCCCAGGGCAATGATAGGAGGGAACACCCTGATGTTGGGGGTCCTGGTTAGTGTCGAGTAAATTGAAGTTAACTTAGAGTAGACTTCTATCCGAATTTCAGGAAATGTAATTAATCACAAAGCCGAATTTCCTTGTGCTTCGTGGTAATTAATCAGTTTTTTCCTGAAATGGCGGTAAAAAACAAAACAATACATACTCACCCCATTGATTTGCTCGCAGAGAGGCCCTCGTGGCCATCTTGATTGAAGAAAATGCGCCAAATCTTGCTCGTGCTGACCTGTGACGTCACCACGCCAGCCGGGCGCGGTGACGTCACCTGTGATGACGTCACCGCGCCTGTTCAGCGTGATGGCATGGTGACGTCATCATATCAGCAAGTGTGACATTTGGCGCGTTTCATCAATCAAGATGACCGCAATGGCCTTTCCCACCAAATGGATGAGGTATGTATTTTTGTTTTCAACCCCTGGAAGGCCTCAATGTTATTGCGTTGAACGCAGCATCTGAGGGGTTCAATGACGGGGGGCAGCGCAAATTGCCACTTAACGCCATTGCGCCCACTATATACAATGGAATGACAAAGTAATGACGAATTCAATTTCTTTGTAAACTTTGGCAAAGCAGCCAAATCAAATTTTTTATAACTTCACTCATCTCTACTCCTCCCTGATGGTAGCTGTGGTGCCCTTGGTACTATGGATTTGGTGCGGGTGCAAGGCAAGAGATGTAGGGTGCAGTGGCCGGTGTATGGTGCTGGAGTTAGTAACCAGGCCAGGTGTACAAAATGAACAAGTCTCTCTTTAATAAAGTGCAGAATGGGAGTTGTAGTACATCCAACAGTATAAAACACATTTCCCAAGCAATTCACAGGTCATATATGGATTGTAGCACTCCTTCCCTCTATCTCTCCAAAGTCTCTCTTTGCAGAATCTATGACTACAAATTTTATTCTTACAAAGGTGAGTGTAATTCACAGTTGAGAGTTCCTCTCACAGCAGTAAAGTCTATCAGCCTTAACCAGCGAATACCTTACTGACTGACTCCAATGCTTGGCCATGCATATACTGGACCTTCTAGTTCTTTATTTCTCTCTCTGAAGTACTAGAGATGGTTTTCTCTCTATGGATCTCTCAGAGACATTGATTCTCTGGAGTTCTCAAGCCTAGTTTTCTGAGGAGTGAGCACGTGTAGCTCCCTCTCACTTCCTTCACTAGTACAAAACTGAGCTAGGAGCAGATCTAAGTCAATGTCCCAGCTTCCTGCAGAGGAAGAGTCAGGAATATTGACCCTGACTAATCCATACAGAAACATGCCAGTACATTACAAGTCATTACCATATTTAAAGGGGTTTTCTGAGATTTTAATAGTGATGAGTCAGTATCTGATCGATGGAGTTCGGACACTCAGGACAGCGCTATGCTTGGTAAGCATGGAGAAGGCAGCGGTGCTCACAGGATGCCTTCTCGAACAGCTGATCAGCAGGGGTCCAGGGTATTGGACCCCCACCTATCAAATACTGATGACCTAGCCAAAGGATAGGTCATCAGTATTAAAATCTCTGAAACTCTTTAATTACATTAAATAACAAAAAACTGTTTGTAAGTACCCTATTCTGTGGTACTGCACTCGTGTCCACGGGTTCTGTGTGCTCTTGCATCTCAGCCCTTTTCACTTCAGTGGAGCTGAGATGAAATACCAGACACAGGTAGTGTGTGACCTGTATTCATTTTACAAAGATGGCTGGTCTGGAGCCTGTAAACAGGTGGGTTTGGGGGTTCCATATAAGGTTTGGGGTCTGTATAGAGAGGGGACTAGTCTGGGGTTTTACACAAAGTTGGTCAGGTCTGGGGTCTGTAGACAGAGCGAGTCTGGTTTGGGGTCCGTATGAGTCTGGTTTGGTACTGTAAATGAGGTGCTGGTCTGGGGTCGGTAGACAGAGGGGATTGGTCTGGCAGCTGTATACAGGGAGACTGGTCTTGGGTTCCTTATAAGGTTTGGGGTTTGTATACAGAGGGGACTGGTCTAGGGTCTGTAAAGAAAGGGAGTCTAATTTGTGGTCTGGAAGTGTATGTCTGGTCTGGGGTCTGTGGACAGATGGAGTCTAGTCTGAGGTCTGTAAATGGAGCGGTCCTAATCTGGGGTCTGTAAACACAGGGTCTATAACTGGTGGGCTGGTCTGAGATCTGTAGACAGAGGGAGTCTGGTTTGGGGTCTGATCTGGGCCCTTTATATGTGTTCTGTCCTGGGGTCTATACTTAAATTTAGGTGGTGTGTGACCTGTATTCCTTTTGGGCCATGCTGATGGCGGTCATATATACCATCTGTAGTTCTTATTCCTTAGTTTACAGGGGAAATTGTGCCCTACCAAGGCTTAAGAAAACAATGTTGTGCTGCTATGCCACATGCAGTGCTTCTTATTCGTATCTCCCCAATCTCTCCCACGTCCAGTCTCGAAAACTGTCGAGCGGGGCATAGCTATAGGGGGAGTGGCTGCTTTGGGGCTTGGACTCAAAGGGCCCCACCTAGGAGGAGGACTAAAAAATTTTAATGTCAGGGCTCCCTTAACAGTGTAGGAAACGGATGGAAGCAGCTGCCGGGCCTGGTCTGAGAGAGTGATCTATAGTAGCCACAGGAGTGGAGGTTACATGACAGGAGGGGGTTGCAAAGAAGTTACTGGAAAAGGGGGGGCACCATACAAAAATCTGCTGTATGGCTCAGTTATTTCTCGTTATGTGATTGCTGTCAAGGATGCGTCGCCATCGATTTCTTTCAGTCCATGTTTTATTTTTCCTCACAGAACCATGAAACCCGATGACGTCACCTCCGCAATCGTTATCTCAGACTAAAGCTCTGTTTAGGGCTCATTTTGGGTGCCTTGTTCTCCGGCTGTCTCCATCTCTCGCTTCCCTCCATCTCTTCGCCTCGTTCCGCTACCTGCAAAGGTGCAGCAGCCAGCAGATTTTAATGAAGGGAAGGGGGGAAAAATGCGGCAGGCTTCCTTTCATCAGTGTATCCGTGGTAACCTCCTGCAGGGATCTGCGCTCCGCAGAGCTATTGCAGGCCTCAGCAAAAAGGATTCTATTTTCTGCCGCTTCCTGTTCCTCTTTGGCTTGTCGTCATAGCAACCGTGTTAGCTCAAGGAGATTTGCTTCTCGGGCTGTCTTCTTGCACTTCTCCTGGCTGCCTCCTTCAGTTTATTATATTCTTTCAGACGCCGCAGACTTTTTAAAATTTTTTCTCCCCTTTCCGCAGCTATAGAGGCACAGCGCGAGCAGATTATCAGGGAGACGCTCATGCTGCTGATGGGAGATTTCAGAGCAATGTGTTATTTGCTTCTAAAAGAAAAGCCGTGATATTCAACCAGGACGTTTTTTTTTTTTTTTTCAGCAGTCAAGAGAACATTGCTTTTTGGCTTTTTATCGTTTGCAGCCGCTGTTTACGAGGCAGTTTGATGGGCCCTTTCTCCCGGCAGCGTCACCCTTGGACTTAGGGTTGAGCTGAGCTTGCAACAAAAATAAACCCCTCTAGCGCCATCGTCATGATCCGCGAGATCACATCCAGCATTTAAAGGGGCAGAAGCCTTTTTGGTTACATTTGAATGTAATCTATTTTTCCCTATCAGCTGTTTCAGCCTGAGGACGGGTATAGTGGTGGTTGTAGGAATAATTACTCCACCAACCCCTGATCATTACTTCTCTATATCTCTGCCCCATCACTGTTTTATTTGCCCCCATTGTCTCAACTTCTATCCCTCTGATTATTACTTCTGCCTCAGGATCACTTTTTCTGCCCCAGGATCACTTTTTCTGCCTCAGGATCACTTTTTCTGCCTCCCTGGTCTCTACTATATCCAATATTACTGCCCGAATAATCACTACTTTGCCCTCTGATTACTACTTCTGCCCCCATAGCCACTGCTACTGACCCTATAACCACTACTTCTGCACTTATATCTACTACTACTGTTCCCATAGCCACTACTACTGCCCCATTGCCATTAGTACTGCCCCTATAGCCACTAATACTGCCCCTATAGCCACTATTACTGCCCCATTGTATCACTGCCCCCATTGCCACTACCACTGCCCCTATAACCGTAACTTCTGCTCCTATAGCCATTGCTTCTGCATTTATATCTACTACTTCTGTCCCTATCGCCACTACTACTGGCCCTATAACCATCACTTCTGCACTTATACCTACTTCGTCTGCTCCTATAACCAATGCTATGGCCCCCATAGCCACTACTACTGCCCCTATAGCTACTACTACTGCCCCCATAGCCACAGTTAATACCCCCCAACCACTACTACTGCCTTTATAGCTACTACTACTTCCCCCATAGCCACTACTTCTGCTCCTAATGCTACTACTACTGCCCCTAAAGTCACTACTATTGCCCCCATATCCACTGCTACTGTCTCAATAGTCATTACTACTGCCTGTATAGCCTCTACTACTGCCCCCATAGCCACTACTACTGCCCCTATAGTCATTACTACTGCCCCAATAGCCTCTACTACTGCCCCCATAGCGACTACTATTGCCGCTATAGCTGCTACTACTACTGCTCCTATAACCACTACTATTGCCCCTATAGCCAGTACTACTGTGTCCACATATCATCCTTTCTGCCCCCATAGACATCAATTTTAAGGTTATAATCACTGCCTGTGCCCCCTGATCAATATGTACAGTATGACACTGATAACAACATCTGGCCCCATAACCACTACTTCTGCCCCATGATCATTAGTTGTGTCCCCATAGAGCCACTATATCTGCCACAATAATCACTGCTTCATCACCATGATCATTATTTCTGCCCTGATCACAATTATTTCCCCCATAGACGCTACTTCTATCCCATGATCACTATTTCTGTCCCCATAGCTGTCACTTCAGCCCACATAATCACTAACTTTGCCTCATGTTCACCACTTCTGCCCCATGATCACTATTTCTGCCCCCATAGCTGTCACTTCAGCCCACATAATCACTAACTTTGCCTCATGTTCACCACTTCTTCCCCATGATCACTATTTCTGCCCCCATAGCTGTCACTTCAGCCCACATAATCACTAACTTTGCCTCATGTTCACCACTTCTGCCCCATGATCACTATTTCTGTCCCCATAGCTGTTACTTCAGCCCACATAATCACTAATTTTGCCTCATGTTCACCACTTCTACACCATGATCATAACTTCTGCCCACATAGACAATACTTTTACCCCCATAATCACTAATTCTGCCCCATAGCCACAGCTTCTGCCCTATGTTCACCATTTCTGCCCCATGATCTTGACCTCCTTTCTGCTGTGGATAAAGGCGCTGTAAGGAAATTGTATTATCTGCCCATACCATAATCAGATTTGCAAAACTGTGCAATTTGTTACTCGTCAGCGCCCCCTATCTGAAAATTGTTGAGGAAAACATGCACAGGTAATTTATAAATAGGTACAGTTCCTTGGTTGCTAGTCACTTCTTAGTGGACAGACTACAGCGATGTCAGATCACATGCCCGTGGTGGCAAATCACTGCCTGCCAGGGTCAGGTTAAGGTCTAGGCAGCTGCCTAGGGCACCATTGGAGAGGAAACACCTCACTGTCTTTCCCATTAACCAATACATACAAGTCTCTGAATGTTGACATGCATACATGGATTTGCAGTCCAGTGGTCCAATCGTCAGCCTGCACCTCAAGGTGCCCCTGGACGGTGACAAGCAAAGTAGGTCTACAGCCAAGATGTCATATTATTAAGGGGGTTGACCAGCATTTAACCTCTTTATATATGGCCCAGGGTGGGTTAAAAAAAAAAAAAGAAACCATACTCACCCTCACCGATCCCAGTTGCCACCAACGTTAACAGTTCTACCTACTCTCCACTTCCTGGTCCCGTCTTGACGCACGAGAATGCGTGGAGATACCTGCTTATCCAATCACTGGCTGCAGTGACCCACCTCAGCTAGTGATTGGCTAAGCAGACATTTCCTGTGTCTCGAGTCATGACCAGGAATTGGAAAGCAGCTGTCAGCAGTTTTGTACCTACAGGTATGACACTGTCTGACCTGTTACATGTGCGCTTGGCAGCTGAAGGCATCTGGGTTGACCCATGTTCATATTGCTGAGAAAAATGATATTTTAATATATGTAAATGAGCCTTTAGGAGCAACGGGGGCGTTGCCATTACACCTAGAGGCTCTGCTCTCTGCAACTGCCACGCTCTCTCTGCTTTGTTTGACAGAACCAGGCGCGATGACATGTACACTGCCTGGCCTTGCCAATCAAAGTGCTCAGTGCGCGGCAGTTGCAGACAGTGCAGAGCCTTTAGGTGTAATGGCAACGCCCCCATTGCTCCTAGAGGCTCATTTGCATATATTATAACATCACTTTTCTCAGCAATGCTGGCACATATGAACATGGGACCAACACAGATGCCTTCAGCTGCCAAGCGCACATGTAACAGGTCAGACAGTGTCATAGGTACAAAACTGCTGACAGATGCCCTTTAAGAGAGCTAGGGATTGGTGATAAAATACAAGAATGGTTGTCTGGTTCATGTTGAATATAAGGGTAAAACGCCTCACATGGACGCCATATTTATCATTTCTAGGTCTCATTATAAAATCTGGAACACCCCTTTAAATTCCCAAGTACCCAATAAGGAATTTCCGTAGTCGCCCATGTCATTGTATAGCACATTATTATGGATGCAGGGCAGCTCGTCAGCCCTGCAGTACTGCCGGTGACTAAGGCCGGGTAGTGGGGATGGAGCTGAGCGGCAGAGAGACTGCTCGTTAGCGTTCTTAGAGTTCATTAACATTCATGCAGTGTCAGCTCTCGCTGCAAACATGCCAGGCCTACATATGAGGGGTATGGGGCTTTATATATCACGGCAAGGAAAGGCATGGACCACTGGTATTCATTGCATGGCTAAGACAGGGTTAAAGTTCTGTCCGTTCTCGCCTTTTCAAGATCTCTGCTTGCTGTGAGTGAACAAAAACATTTTTATTTACATCCAAAGTGCTGAAAACCTGCCCAAAGTGAGTAGTTTGCTGCAATTGTAAGCAGTCTATATAATGCGCTAAAGCAGTGGTCAGCAACTCCAGCTGTCGTGAAACTACAATTTCCAGCATGCATTTTTGCCGAAATTCCCATAGAATTAAATGGAACCTGCTGAGAGATGTAGTTTCACAACAGCTGGACTGACCGGAGGTTGCCGACCATTAAGCTAAAGACTTCAGCAGCACAAATGTCTTGCCTGCCCTGATGGTTTGCTACAGTGTATCAGTGCAGGTAAATGCATATCAATCTAAAGTCAAGGCTGTTTAACTCACAGAGTACGCTATTGTAGCCACCTCTTAGGCTACCTTCACATTAGCGGCAGGGGTGTCCGGCAGGCTGTTCACCCGCCGGATCTGTGCTGCCGCTAGTGCACGTGTGCGGCCGGAACTAAGCTCTGTCCCCATTCACTATAATGGAGGAGGGTCAGAGTTCCCGCCGCAGCACGGCAAACATGCCGAGAGGTGGCCGGACTAAAATTACAACATGTCGTAATGTTACACTGGGACAGATTTACTAAGCCTGTAGATGGTGTAAACTGAGGCGTCATCCGCACTTCCGTGTCAGTATGACGTACGTGAATTAAAACGTCCTTATATAATCCATGGAGATGTCCATAAAGTATCCGTGGTTTGTCCATCTGTCAGCTTTTACTCTCTATGTGTCATCCGTGATCCATGGACACTGCACATCTGGCTTCCATAAAAGACAGGCACATCACGTGATTATCATGGACCAATAGACTTCAATGGAAGTGTGCAGTCTGGGGCATGGTGAAAGTAGCGCATGCCTCCGTGGATTTTTTGCGGACACACGGACCGCAGAAAATCACGGAAATGTGGACAAACAGATTAAAATATATGGATCAGTATGCTGTCTGTAAAAAAAAGCGGACAGCATGCGTCTGTGAAAAACGGAAGTGTGGACGAGGCCTTAGGCTGTTTAGACCTGCACCAGGGACCCAGGCGGATGAAACATTTGGTGCAGGCAGGGGTGCACCTAGCCTTTTTTCTGCCTGACGTGAAAACTGAAACGGTGCCCCACACATGCCAATTTCTTAACTTAACCCCTTTGCCACAATGAAAGCACTCATTGCCCATAGCCCTTCTGCTGCCCCCCTCTTGCCCGTACCTGGTGCTGCCTGAGGAGATTGCCTCACCTGGCCTCATTGGTGGTGCAGGGATAGACAATTTTGTATAACTCAATACTTCCTTTTACAACTTTGTGTTGTCATTTTGGCTCAAAATGGCGCATCTTAAGCCATGCCCACTCTCCACACCAGTTTCCTGTTAAACCATGCAACTTGTTAGGTTAAGCGCAGAAGATTTCTTTAAAATTACACGTGCCAAATTTCGCCACTTTACGCCAAATGTTGTTGCATTTTATGACAAGGTCTAGTTTCTCTCACATTAGTAATTGTGGGCCATTGTATTCCCGCCCTGAGCTTCTTTAAGTACTACACTCGGAAGTGTTAAGAGCTGCTGCAAGTGTTTTCTTGCTCTAAATGTTGAACAAAGCCATCACTATAAGAAATGGCCAAGAACGGGAAATTCCTGGAACGTCTTGTGCGCTGTTCAGACCTGAGCCTAACATGTTGGAGAGTGTGTAATGTGAGATGAGTGTCTACGTGATTGTCTGCTCCTCTAGTCGAAATGAACAGATCATGGCTGTAACCGTATCTACATAATACTGAAGAGCGTAAGCAGGGCAGGTTAATGTGATGGGGCACTTGGAAGAGGCCCGGTCTTGTTTGGTCCAATTCACATTGTTACTAGGTGGTGAGAACCTATTCAGGACTTTCTTCTCCTTGCTTTGTTAGAAAAAAGAAGGTGAAGAACATCAGACCCTTCTTTTGGGTGAATTGTTAGAAGAAAGGAAGTGAAGAACATCAGACCCTTCTTTTGGGTGCACTGTTAGAAGAAAGGAGGTGAAGAACATCAGACCCTTCTTTTGGGTGAATTGTTAGAAAAAAGGAGGTGAAGAACATCAGACCCTTCTTTTGGGTGAATTGTTAGAAGAAAGGAGGTGAAGAACATCAGACCCTTCTTTTGGGTGCACTGTTAGAAGAAAGGAGGTGAAGAACATCAGACCCTTCTTTTGGGTGCACTGTTAGGAGAAAGGAGGTGAAGAACATCAGACCCTTCTTTTGGGTGCACTGTTAGGAGAAAGGAGGCGAAGAACATCACCATAATTGGGGTGGGGGGTGGGGGGGGGATTTTAGGTTTTTTGGAATGAGGCTCCCTCCAGTTTGTGTCTACTTTTATAAAAATAAAAGTATGACATGACCAATGCTTAATCTTCACTTATATATTAGAAAAATGCAAAAAGTAATAATTTACAATAAGAATAATCAATTTCTCCACTGATTTTAATGCATGCACTTGGTCCTTTAAATTAAGGACTTCTCAAATAGAGGGGGGCCTGATCAGAAGATCCCCTCCTCTTACCTAAAAATGTCAGAATGTGGTCTATTTTGAGGAGTAATCTATGACAAGTAACGAAAGATGTTACAATAGGACCCTTCCATGTGTTGGCTCTTTGCCCATTTGGGGTCAATGGGGTCCAGTGCTTGAGACTAACTAGTCATGTAGAAGAGAAGGTTGATGGATGCCTTACCAAGTTTGGTTTCCTCTTCTGTTGTTTGCAGTTGTTGATATTGCTCTACTGTACATATACCTTCAATGCCTACACTTACTCCAACCCCATCTGAAGATGACTTTGGAATGGGTGTTTTTGTCCATATGCTTTTTGGTTTAATTATTAAAAAATGACCATATGCACGGACATCGGTACGTTTTGTACAGCTCAGAGTCACTTCCTCTGGGTGTCCACCTTACTCCCACTAGGACTTAGCCCCTGAAAATTTTAGTACTTGTGTAATTGTGGCCCAGCGCTGATAACAACCCCTACCCTTGGCTCTAATATATATAAAATAAGGAATGAATCTGGATCGCACATCCTCATGCTATGTTTTGATCTAGTAATTGCTTCTCAGCATAATTTAACATCGCTTCTCAGCGTGATTAATGGTATACTACCCCTATGTCATATAATGCACATGAGGCATTAGTATACGTTTTGATCAAAAAGCATAGGCCCACTCACCGCGCTAAGGTTGCCTCCTCGAGTGGGAACCTACTCTAAATTTGGCGCAGCGCTGTGCAGCAACCACCAGCGCCACAGCACCACGCCGATAGGAGTTGGAGTTCCTGAGAGCCGAGAAAGGTTGGGTGCGGTGCTGCGCGGCGGCCATTGTTGCCTTGGTGCTGTGCTGGTGGGTTGGTGGAGCTCAGTGCCAGGGTGGCTTAGCTGGGCAGCGGGGGCGCTGTCTGGCTGCTGGGCTCTACCGCCTATCGGCGTGGTGCTGTGGCGCTGGTGGTCGCCGCGCAGCACTGCGCCAAATTTAGAGTAGGTTCCCACTCGAGGAGGCAACCTTGGCGCGGTGAGTGGGCCTATGCTTTTTGATCAAAACGTATACTAATGCCTCATGTGCACTATATGACATAGGGGTAGTATACCATTAATTACGCTGAGAAGCGATGTTAAATTATGCTGAGAAACAATTACTAGATCAAAACATAGCATGAGGATGTGCGATCCAGATTCATTCCTTATTTTGTATACATAGTGATGTTTCCTCTACCTACCAATCAGATCACTGCTTTCATTTTCCAAAATTGGCTAGAGAAATGTGAAATGGAATTTGATTGGTCCCATTGGGTTGCACCCCTACTTTTAGTCTCTGCTACCATTTATAACCAAGGCCATGTTAATCTATCTCGAGGTATCTGATTTTCCTTCCTTTCCATCAATTCATCTAATTCTTAAAGATAAAAAAAATAACACGACTGAGGTAATGACATAGAAAGTAATAACCCCCCGGTTCCCAGGAACGGTATGAATGGTTGAAGGTAATGTCTGTCGACAACCGATAATTTCCAAGTTTCAAGTTCAACCTGCAATGTAAGGGAACTGTTAAGGAAAACACAGCTGTCTCAGCCTTGCACTCACAGGTTTGCCATCAATGTTTAGTCTAGGAGGGGGCACAGCTGCGGCGTAAGCTCACATGTGTCCACCCAGATTACTTCACAGGTCAGACCTAGACCTTCAGACAGTGACACATCTATCTGTATAATACAGAGCAAAGCATAAGCTCAGCTCATGCTTATAAATTTGTAAAAAAAATTTATTATTTTTAATTTTTTAGTGTTAAAAAGAAGCCACAAAAATGGATCTCTTTAGTTTATAAGAGCTGTTGACAACTTCAAGTAAAACATCAATAGTCCTATTCTCCTAGACAAGAAGAACCCGGGAGTGATCTTCCCAAGTTCCCATATTCCTCTAGGCAAAAAAACACAGAGTGATCTAAGTTCCCTTATTCCCTTAGATGGAATGAACTGTAGAGTGATCCAAGTTCTTCTATGTCCCTCAACATGAAGAACCCTATAGTAATCTAAGTTCCCATAGACAAAATAAACAATAGAGTGATCTAAGTTCCTCAATTCCCCTAGATAAGGGGAGCCCTAGAGGAATCGAACTTTCCCTATTCCCCAAGTGAGGTACAACTCTAGAGTGATCTTGGTTTCATTATTCTCCTAGAGGGGAAGAACTCTAGAGTAATCTAAGTTCCCCTTTTCCCCTAGAAAAAGGGAAATTCTAGAGTGATCTAAGTTACCTTATTTGCCCAGAGAGGCAGAATTCTAAAGTGATCTAAGTTTCCATATTCCTCTAGATGGGAGGAGCTCTACAGTGATCTAAGTTCTTATATGCCCCCAAACAAGACAAAACCTAGAGTGATCTAAGTGATCCCTTATTCCCCTAGACTAGAAGAACCATGGAGTCATCTAACTTTTCCCACTCCCCCAGACAGAGAGATCTAGGTTCCTTTATTCCCCTAGACAGAAACATAAAATGATCAAGAATGATGAGTGTAGAGTGGTCTAAGCTCCCCTACTAACCTACAACAGGAATAACAGTCTATGCCATCAGTGTCATGAGTCCTACCCCTGGGACCCACTTCTTTCTCCAGAACGCCCCCCCCCCCTCCCCCGAGTGAAGGGAGATCAGCCGTGCATGCACAGCCACCCTGCGTTCACCTATATGGGAGTTCTGAAAATAACGTAGGGCTGGCTCGGTTATTTCCAGCAGTCCCATAGTGGTGACTGGTGACCTCTCCTTTCGCCACAATGGGACTTCTGAAACTAGGCAAGCACGCTCGCTCTGCTATTTTCAGAACTCCCATAGCAATGAATGAAGAGCATAGCACACAATTCTGGAAATAAGAGCTGGTCGCAGAGGTAAGACCTGCACCAACCTGACATTGATGGCTTATCTTAGCAATAAGAGACAATACCCCTTTAACCAATTCTCTGCTTCTTCCATACACTTCCCGGGTCCCACACCGGTCTTTTCTTCCTGGTTCCTCTCGAAAAGGAAATGTAGTCACACCCCTGCGGTTAGTGATTGCCGGAGCAGCCATTCACTGTGTGTTGAGAGAAACCAGGGGCGGTGGGAGATCTGTAAGGTAAGTATTTATTATTTTATTATTTTACACCAATCTAAGCTAAAATATAATAGACCAGACAACCCCTTTAAGAAGAACTCAAGAAGACAGTAGTTGTCACTTTTACAGCAAACATAGGACAATTGTAGAAGTTCCTGGAAGGTAGAACAAAATTTGAGAAGTTCCCCATGGAAAAGAGGTTAGGAATCAGTATATGAAAGCCATAGGGGGTGGTAGAATCTCCTGATCAGGATCTTGCCAGAGAAGACAGATGCTGTAAAGAATGAGTTGGCATGACCATTTATAATATGGTCACCCATTAAAGGCTTTCTGTCACCAATTTTTAGCATATTAAACAGGATCACATTTCAAATGTGTAAATGTCCCCTGATGCTAAATATGTATTTTACTTTATTGCCAGTGGCCCGTGTTTTGTGTAATTGAACCTTTTATAATATGTTAATTAGCCTCCTAGGAGCAGGAGGGGGCGGTACCCCTGCACCTAGAGGCGCCGTTTCCCCACCTCGCAAAACGCCTCCTTTTGCTTGATTGACAGGGCCAGGCAGCTTGCTCCATCTGCTGCCGGCCCTGTCCGATCCAAATCCCGCGCCTGCGCCGTGCGTCTTTCATTCGGCGCAGGTGCAGTGAGTGTAGCGGGCTCCCGGCTTCCTCCTCACTGCGCCTGCGCTGCCTTCTCTTCCAGGTGGACTGTAGTCGGCGCAGGCGCAGTGAGGAAGCCGGGAGCCTGGCAGCCTGCTACACTCACTGCATGAAGGACGCACGGCGCAGGCGCTGGATATAAAATATTAAAAAATGGGGCCTAATTTGGGCAAAATTATTGGTGGCCTTTGCTACCCTTTATTGTTCACTTCCTCAATAGTGACACAGCACTCCCTATACTGGGGCCCACCTGCCCCCAGCTCACCACCTTGTGCTAGGCAAGCCATGCCCATCAGCCACGACAGGCAGCCGACGGACCACTGTCTGACCTTCGTCACTGCTCAGGCCCAAAACATTCAAGGGATCCGCAGTGCAGTTAGTCTCCCACCTCCACCATGTGCGAGTTTACTCTACTGTCCAGCTCATGGTGAATCTGCTGTGATCTCCTATGAACCACTCTTAGAGGGAGTGTAGTGCCGTGATCCGGCCTTACATATCATTTTACAATAAACAGGGAGGGTTGGTTGTGGGGAGCCTGTGCCAGAAAGCTGGTAACCTAGCTTGCCAAGTGTGGGGGTGTGCCAGCCCTCCTTTCTTGTACAACCCCTTTGAGGCACCTGTTACCATCATCGTAAACAATATATTTGGCCAGTAGGACAGTCAGCCAGCCATCATATTGGGAGTAAATGGATGGAATCCAAAACCAAAAAATCCACAAGCAAAAATCTAACATCTATGGCAAGTCCATAGTTTTAGCCCATTCATTACAACTGGCTTTACAAGTTTGCTAACTATCCGCCTGGACCTAACTAACCTTCATGGCAACGTCAATCAAGATCACGCGATGAGATCATAGGAAATTTCCATGCCAAATACAGAAGTATCAGGACTCGCTGATTGAGATCTGTGAATTTAGGTTAAGGAGCCCTATGAAATCAGTTTACGTTATTCAATAGTATGGCATTTTATTTTTGGCAGATTTTTATCTTTTATTTTTTTGTTCTTTGCTCCATTGATTGTAAAGTTAAAAAATGTATGGTGTACGTGTAAGGCGTGAGAGCCCCCGGTATTTTCTGTCATCGGGTATCATCACATAGAGGCCCTGATAAGTGGCTGTAATTTAGTATCATTCTGTTGTGATTATTTGTCAAGGAATAATAGGGATTCCTGTCTAAATGAGGTCATTAGCATTTACCTTTCTTTGGATATTAGCATTTAATGGACCATAATGAGCCATTCATGTGTAGTGTGTTGTTATCTTCGCTCTAGCCAAACAGGGAAAAGCTAGAAGAAAGCTGGCCATGGTCGTTACATTTTTGGTGGAATCTATCCACAGTCATTCGGCCGACAGCTATCATTCTTGATCAAGGTTGTGCCTATAAGGGGGCAGAAGAGCAGTCCTACAAGGTTCAAGAGCCTGAGGGGGGCAAAAGACCACTACATAAGAAGACACCAGTATTAGAGAAAGCACATGGTAGGTGGGGGTGAGAATCTTTAAGATACACCTCTGTTTCCTATCCCTCCAGACATATGTTTGGCTTGGGAAGAGGAAAGGATGCCACCACCAGACATCTCTGGCAGTGGTTTATCTCCACAAGAACAAAAGGATGGGTCAGTTGAACTCCAACATGCCCAGTCCTTATTTTACTCAACATTTACTGTTGAGGGGGAGGGAGGATTCCCCTATTCCCACATTTAGCCGACTTGATAGATTGGTCACAACTTTTCTCATTCTGGATACCCATCAACTTGTTGAGGTCATGGACATTTTACTGTTCTGTCTTTAGTAACCTATGTGCTTCTGTCTCATGACCTAGAGTTATGACATGTTTTTAATACATAAGCTACAATGAGCCCAGCCCCTTAAAGGGGTTATCCCACGAATAATGTAAAAAATGAAAATCAGACATCATCTAGTACATGACAACCTCTTTTTAACAAAGCTAGAACCAGCCCTGTACCTCACATGGATCCAGAGATCTCCCCATTCATGGCTCTGCTAGATTTATGTCAAGCTGACAGCTCAAGGGGAGTGTCTTTTCTGCTGCAGCTCAGGAGGCGTGTCTCAGCTCTTCCTATCACAGCTCAGGAGGCGTGTCTCAGCTCTCCCTATCACAGCTCACAAGGCAGTTAAAAGTTGAAACTGAGCATGTGCGGCCTGCTCAGTGAATAGGTCAAATAAATCAGAAATTAAGTGGTCCTATACAGATATATTTTATTGAATAACTCAATAGCTATACAAAATTTTTAATGACATGCAATTACAAAAGTGTTCAGATGCCGGTGCTGGTTTGAAAACTGTAGAATATTTTTCGTGGGACAACCCCTTTAATAATAAACCTACAATAAAAATGATTGAAAAACCTAAAACATGCAGATGTTCAATTCTCATGTCAATCAGAAGGATCTACCACCATTGGGCTTCCATAAATGGGTGTATCCATCCGGAAGCTCTATGAACTAAGCTTGGATCACTCTACGGTTCCATGGTGATCTAGGTTCCGGCCAACAGGTCTGAGTGTTGCAGAGGTAATACGGACCATATTGGAGGCTGTGTGGAGGCTCCATACTTCACAGCCAAATGGGAACCCCTTCAGGCGCCATATGCACAGAGAAATACTTCTAGGAATCCAGTGGAACATGTCACTATTTTTTTTTTTTTTTACAGAAAAGATCGTTGGAGATATACGGAGGTACAGCAGGGGCCCCATGCCCTGTGATTGACCATACCCTATTATGGCTCCACAAAAAACATAGCGAAAACACGGCCACATGCATGAGGCCTCTCTCATATTGGTTTCCCACCTTCACTAATACGTGTAATGCAACCTTGTTGGGTAGAAACAGTCATAACCCCTTCTATTGAGAGCTAGCATAGATGGTACATTGGGTGTTCTAATAGGCAACAAGGCACCTAACCCCTCTGGCCCACATGAGGCTATACATGAGCCTATAGGAGACACAGTAGCACCGGTTCCTAAAAAAATAAAAATGTCCTCTAGTCAATGCTGTTTCCGTGATAAACTTTTTCAAGATAGCCATTAGACTGTTGCTGGTAGACCCCACACACCGTCTATAAAGGGTGTCAGGGACCATTTGGCATCCATTCTCAGAACACTTGATATGGGTTGGATTTTTTTCTGTAGTTGATGCCTCTTGATTCTGAAAAGGTACACATTATACGTATGTCAGCCCAACAACCTACTTCGTCAGGATTGGCCACTCCTCTAATGTGTATGGCGGCCTCCCAACTCTCCCTTGATGGAAGATGTCTTGGGAGATAAGGATCAGCAGCTGGATTTCAACATGACCAATCCATTCTTTTGGAGAAAGGATTCTGGCAATGGCTTTCTACTCTCTTCCACTCACAATGCCTTGGGCCACCTTCACTATAACTAGGGGCGTAGCTAAAGGCTCATGGGCCCTGGTGCAAGAGTTCAGCTTGGGTCCCCCTTCCCTCAGTGCTTTGTGTGTCTTCTTATGTGGCACAAGGTCTTTGGGTCCCCTCAGGCTCCTGGGCCCGGTAGCGACCGCTACCTCTGCACCCCCTATAGCTACGCCCCTGACTATAACCCTTGTTATACATTATGCCTATTTTCTGTTCATGCCTTTACACAATCCAGTTGTCTCCTGTCAGTGCTCCACTGTCAATAATACTGAAGCCATAATCTTTTAGCAGCAAAAACTCGCCACCATCTGAGGACTACATTTCTTCTAAATGATGGTGAATGGAAAAACCTGAGAGCCTAAACTCTTATCTCCATTTGTTGTGAAGTTGAATACAATCTAGTGCTCTCTGCCATCAGCCTTTACAGGCAGGCAATACTGAGAGTCCAGAGAATCAATGCCCCCCCCCCCCCCATCAGTACTTTATCTCCCACATCTTCAGTGAGTAGTACTTGCAAGAATATTTACATACAAATAGCTGGGACAGTACCATGTTTGATCCATGATCCAGTCCTATCACTAAAGAAAGAAATACATGTTAGATGAACGTCAGCTGATCCCACCAATTGTGGCCAGTCTGGCCAGCCAACTAATGAGTAGGGTGGTCTCCTTACTCAAGATTTCAACATGCCTGATCCTTGTGTTCTTGAGGGACATAAGTTGTCACCAGAAGTGTCTTGCAGTGCCTTATTCTCATGTCTCTATTGAGAACACAAGCACACTTGCCCAAGTCCAGCTGCCATGTGAATGGGGGGGGGGGGGGGGGGGGGTCCGGAGGACTATTTAAGCATTCATGTGGCCAGCTTAAGACTTCCACATGACCATGCATTCAGTTGTCACTTTGGAGGCTCAGAGACTAGCAAACATGGTGCTGTTTTTAGAAGGACATGGTGATGACAACACCCCAGGGGCCAAGCATTTCTCCCTTAGCACTCGGCTCTGCAGCGGAAAGACGTGTTATCCATCTCAGAAGAGATTCTTAAAGCTTGTTGTGTTACTTGCTGAATGCAAAAATGAAATGTGTGAGGAGGGCCTGCTGCAGTCCATGTGTGATTTCAGAGCTTTCACAAGGTTGGGGATATTCGGAAGCTTAGGTTATTCTGTAACTGAGAGCTACTGCCCAGGATACTGCTGAAAGTTAGCTATCAAAGGGTCTAGGGCCGGCCATGTACATGAGAAATCGGTGGCTTTGGCTGACATATGTCTAATGTGTATGGCCAGGTTAACTAGTGAAGCTACAGATGGGGAATAGGAGGAGAAAGCAGGGGCTATGCATTTCTATGAAGCCTGGATGACCCTGAGACTTCATAATTTCTCCATTGCTGGTGAAAATTGTAGCTGTGACTGAGCTACATCTTGGACCCAATACCAAAAAGAAGAAGAGAAGGTTGATGGGGGGGGGGGTGCCCAAGGGAGATAAGGGGATAATTTATTAGGAACGGCATTTTAGATGTCGGTCTTAATAACATTGCGCTTGATCCGTCGAAGTTAAGAAGTGGCGCCGGCCTCTACGTAAATTCAGCCCATCCACTGCCAGTCTAAATCTATGCCAGATCCCTTGCTGACGTAGATTCAGAACATTTTTTACGCCTAAAAAAGACGTCCACACCTCCTTTTTTAGACCCTGCGTGACCTGGAAAAAGACGTAGATTGCGCCGCAAATAACCTTTGTGCCGCAATCTGCGACTGATATATGGAGTATATCTGATAGTAAATGACCCCCTAAGTGTAATTAATAATGAGAAAAGCAATCTAATACTTGCTATAGTTCCCCTGGGGAAAAAGTGTAAAAAAAAAAAAGAAAAAAGTTTTCAAAAATATATTTAAAAAAATATATAAAAAAATATATAAAAATTCAAATCACCCCCCTTTCCTCAAAATTAACATAAAAGTACATAAACTATTACAAAAATAAACATCATGGGTATCGCCACATGCAAAAACATACTATTAAAATATGAAAATATTTTAATTATACGGCAAATGGTGATATGGAAAAAAGTCAATTGTTGATTTGCTATTTTTCAGTCGCTTCACCTCCCACAAAAATCCCTCCCACCCCATTTTGGGGTGTGTATGTCTTTTTGATAAGAAGTGATCAAAAAGTCATACACACCCCAAAACGGTGTCAATAAAAAGTACAAATCATCCTGAAAAGCTGAGCACAGTTTCGTACACATAAAAATAAAAAAGTTATGGGGGTAAGTATATGGTGATGCAAGGAAAAAACTATTTTTTTTCAGGATTAAAACACAAGAAAAACTCTATATATGTTGCATTGTTGTAATCGTACTGACCCAGAGAATAAAATTAACAGGTCAGTTTTACCAAATGGGAAATGCTGTAAAAACAAAACCCATAAAACTGTGGCGGAATTGTGTTTTTTAAATATTTTCATTCCACTTGGAATTTTTTGCCCCATTAGAAAGTACAACTACTTGCCGTCATACGGCTATGTGAATGGAAAAATAAAAAAGTTATGGCTTTGGGAAGGCTGGGAGTAAAAAATAAAAATGAAAAAATTGAAAATTCCTGGTCATTAAGGGTTAAACTCCTCTCACTATTGAGAACACATTGCACTGTATGCATATGTATGGGGTGTGGGGTGATCAGGAGGAATCTAAAGTGTATGTCGACCCTTACTATGTGAGGCCAGCTCCATCTAATATTGCAAACAACAAAAAATTGTTTATGGTAGAACTAAACAAAAAAAAGAAAAAGTGAGAAAAACAACCAAAAATCACGAAAAAAACAGCATTTAAAGTGACAGTAGGGAAAAGAGTAGGTGACAGACACTCATTATTATGATGTGATGACTTCTAGCACTTTTTTACCACACTAAAAAGTTTTACCAATTCTCTTGAGGGCTGTATCGGCTCACAGTTCTCACACAACCCAACCAAAGAGGAACACAAAAAAGAGGGAGAGGAATTTGTGTAGCCTGCTGCATACCAAGAGCAAATAGCTGGGGGTCGATGAGACGGGGCAGAGCAGTGGTTTGTTAGACAGGAAGGAAAGTTAGAGGTTATTGAGAAACTTGATCCTCTTCCAGATGTGCATTTTCATGGAACACTTAATTGTTTCGAAGGCTTGGGGGAGCCTAATACAACCAGGCAGGACACTCCATAAAGGAGCTGCTGCCTGCAATGATGTAGGTCATGAGCAGGCCACAGGGAAGACATGTAGGCACCCCTACAGCCAAAGGGACTTTAAAGGAATAAAGCAACATATTATATGGGGGAACCTACCTTATCTGGTCATGAGGAGACAACAGCATGGTGCTAGTTAGAACCACCACACCTCAACCACTTGAGACTGAAGGCCTTGGTGTTTGTCCACCTTCCATTTCCCTTCCATCATCACCAGGTTGGGTTAAATCTTCCTAGTTTGATAATGGTTTAGGGTCCATGGAGAGGAGATCCCTACACAGGTTCTCACTACCTACAAAAAAGGAAAAAGCCAGCCTTGACCAGCTGGACTCCTCTTCTCCAGAGGCTCCAAGGGACAGGCTACATCTTTGGTATCTATGTCCTTGACCCCAGTGCTGTAGTGCAAACCACTGAGCCATCATTAGGAAAGATGTGACCAGAATCCCTTTAACCTGTTACAATATGCAAAAACATATGGAATAACATACAATATGCCTGATCAAAAGGATAGGCTACATGTTTGGTATATATGCCATTGGCCTCAGTTCTGTAGTACAAACCAGTGAAACATCATTAGGAAAGATGTGATTAGACCTTACCTAAAATGAGAAAAATTGTTATGAAAAATAAAATAAAAAAACCTGAAAAACATATAGAACAACTTAAGATATGCCCCTGATCCAAAGGATAGGCTACATATTTGGTATATATGCCATTGACCTCAGTGTCTTGGCGCGAACCAATGAGCCATCGTTAGGAAATATGTGATGAGACCTTGCCTAAAATGGGTAAAATTGTTATGAAAAATAAAACTAAAAATGTCAAAAACATATAGAACAACTTACGATATGCCCGATCCAAAGGATAGGCTACATCTTTGGTATATATGCCATTGACCCCAGTGTCGTGGTATAAACCAGTGAGCCATCGTTAGGAAATATTTGATGAGACCTTACCTAAAATGGGTAAAATTGTTATGAAAAATAAAACTAAAAATGTCAAAAACATATAGAACAACTTACGATATGCCCGATCCAAAGGATAGGCTACATCTTTGGTATATATACCATTGATCCCGGTGTTGCAGTGTAAACCAATAAGCTGTCACTAGGAAAGATTTGATGAGACCTTGTCTTACATGGGTAAAATTTAAAAATATATAGGCTATGATCTTTTTGAATCCACCTGGGGGTAAGAATATATATCTAGATGGGAGGAGGTTAACACTATGGATGGTGTGGGTGTATGTAGGGATCCTCTTCCACATAGGTGTTGTGACACAGGAGGACTCTTACAATTCAAAAGTTTCAAATTTTCTCCCTCTACTTTTTGTATTTCCCAATGGTTTTTTAAAATTTCTTCAACTTTTTTCACCAAAATTTGCAACCGAAACTTGTAAGTTTGATGCAGTTTTTGGATGAAATTTCCATTTCCAGGCTCCGTTCACAAGGACGAGAAGTTATCTTGCTGCAGCACTTATGGGAATGTCTCCAAATTATCATTATTTGTGTCTTTCGAGCAGAAGAAGCCGAGCGACCAGCGGTGAACCCACCCCTCCCCTCCCCCAAAAAAATCAAGAAAACACAAAAGTTATAACTCCATCTTAAACTTGATGCATGTTGGCACAGGAGAAGACGCGCACCTTCAATACAAGCCAAGGTGCCTGCTATTGTAAATCAGTCTGCAAGGCTCTGGGTAAAACAACATCGCTGAAATCGTTTTTGCAGAGTGAAGTACAGTGGAGGCCAAGGCTTTTATTCCATATACCAGAAAGTACGGCTCAATCCCTTCAGCTATAAATCGATCACTTACTCATATGCCTTGAAAAAACGCCCTTGGACGAGGCAATGGGCACAATCCTTGAAGAGAAAGTACCAGACCACATTTTCTGATAGAGACGGCACAGGGTGATAGGGTTTATACGAGCTCTCTTATTTTGGCTTTGACTCATGTAGTATATAACCCAGGGAATTTAAAGGACAATTCCACATTTTTAGTTAGCCCTTCCCACCCCAAAAGAAAAACACTTAAAAATTTCCAGTCAATATCATGATTAACTTGAATTGTCCTCCTCACGTCAAGTCGTTAAAATTGCAATCTGATAGTTTTTTGATGTAACCATGTCTTGGAAAACCGTGTGCCAACCAAGATGGCCACCATGACCATTCCACATGAGTTTTTTTTCTCAGATTCCTGACCGATAAAATGGCCTGGCTACATAGTTGCCGTACTGTGGCATCAAAAGGAAGCTTTTCTAATGGTCTTTGGTGAATTTTCTTTTACTGCGATTGGTTTCATACAGCCATATAACTACATATCATGGCTGCAAGACCCCCTGGTTGTACTAAACCACACTTCCTTCAATAAAGAACGCCAGGGCTAGGGCAGCAAACTCTGAGGGAATGTATCGTCTTTTAGCCAGTACATTAGCTATCCCAAATTGTTTCTTAAAGGAGACTGGTCAATATGGTCATTATCATTTTTTCCCCCGTGCAAACCCATGTTCGTTTACCATGCCAGGCTTTCGCTTCAGCCCATAGGCAGTGGATCTTGGAATTGGGCCGTGAAGGTAAGTGAAATGGTTTGGAGGTTTGTAAAGCTTTGAAACTCTGGTGAAAAACAGGATGTTTAAATGATGACATCATGCGATGACATCATCAAACCAAAATAAGCAAATACGGGAGTTACCCTAGTTCTCCAGTCAAGAAACGTGTCAAATGGTCATTTTAAATTATGGAGAAATTACCCACGCCATGGATTCCAACCTATAAAGCCAAAAGCCCTCTCCAGGACATAGCTATTTTTTTATTAGAATTTTCTTATTAAGGAAACCCCCAAAACTACTGCCCGTTACTATCTACTTATGAGATCAATACAAATCACCGCCATATTTACACTGACGAGCAAAAGGGTAGCAATGTTTTGAACTTTTGATTTTCAGGCTCCACATCTCACCATCCACTACAGCTTCGAAAGTGAGACTACCATCATTTTATAGACAATCATCTTAGCAATGTCATGCACCTAATTAGCATATGATTAATTATGCAGATTCTTGTCATGTAACTGCATTGTTACTGTTTTGCTCCTAAAATTCTAATTTTTATTATTTTTTATTATTTTGTAAATCCACCTTTGGCTTTCAACACTGCCTGAATCCTTCTGGGCATGCTCTCCATTAGATTCAACCATGTCTGCACAGAAATCTGTTCCCAGGTCTCTTCTACATGTTCACAATGTTGGTACATACTGGTCGACTCACTTGGGTACAAATACAGCTTTTTCTTCAACTCTACCTACAAGTGTTCAATTGGGTTGAGGTCTGGGGACTGTGGGGGCCAATCCAGGAACCATGTCAATCTCAACATATGCTTCCCGGTCGTTGTCCTGCTAGAACACTATGTCGTCCTTTTGATACCCATAGTACTCAAGTGGACAAAGTAACTCATCTTGTAGGATATTCACATATACCTCAGTATTGAGACCACCATCGATCCTGGTCAAGTATTCAACACCTTTGGCTGTGAAACAACCCCATATCATCAGGCTTCCCCTGATCAACTAACCTCCCTTTATCCTTGTTTCTTCCAGATCCATTTGCACCGATCAGAGCCCAGTCTATTGACTTTCGTCTCATTGCTCCAAATCACCTGTTTCACCAATCTTCTACTCTCCACTGTTCGTACTTTTTTGCAAACTCGAGCAGACGCTTCTTATGACAATATTGAAGTCCATGCTTTTTCCCTTTTTTTCGGGCCACCATTCCAAACTTGTGTAATGCGTGTTGCCCAGTGCTTGCATGGATGTCTGTGATCTCACTATTACAAAGCATACGAGCCACCTCCACTGTCATTCTAGACCTGATAGACCTTGTGATGAGCAGACTTGTTGATGCCAATATTTTGCTTCGACGTCCACCGCTTTGGAATGGATGGACAGACTTAATTTCATATTCTTCCAGCTGTCATGGCCTCACACAATGCAGTTTGGCAATTTTCTTGGCCAAGATACCACTATACAAGTTGGATGATGCTGTTTCTCTTTTCTTGGCTGATCCCGGATTCAAACCAGTGACCTTTCCCTTAGGAATCAACCTAATAACACACTGAGCTATTAGGGAACGTGAGAACAGGTTGTAATTTGTAGTTTACAAGAAGAAAAAGATTGTACCACAGCCAGTAGCAAAACAGTAACAATGCAGTTACATGAGAAGAATCTGCATAACTAATCATATGATAAATAGCGTAGGGATTTTCATGGAGACACTGGGTTTCAAAGTCCAAACTGTGCTTTATTTGGTCACTTCAGCATAACAGAGTAGCATCCAAGTTATAGCTCACTTGGTGAGTTGAAGTTATAGCATCAGCATAACAGCACAAAACAAAATAAATGCATGCCTGTCTGGGCTTTACCTAACATACAGACGATTCCTGTCTCTCCTATGGAGTCCTGTTCACACCATGGAAGATCAGGCTTCACTCAGCCTTACGGCCAGCCAGTCACCAAGCTCTAACCACATTGGTCACCTCTCCAGGCTTCATTCCCCCAAACTGGCATTCTAAGGTCTGCTTTATTTGCCTAGTGATAATCCCAACGTGCCTAACCTGGGATCAACTGGGGCTATTTGAAAAACCTGTAATGGACTGGGAAATCCCACTACCAAACCTATCTCCCAGTCCAAAGAAATCTAGCCCATATAAACTTAAACAAAGAGCTCCAGCAGACTATGCTTTGCTGAAGCAAATGCATCTTTTTGAATTTCTGCTAGGAACCTGGGTGCGATATACAATCCCTCCACTGCTTTTCCATACACATTACCACAATAGTTGCAAGTCCAATATGTATGAGATAGCCAAGATGATTGTCTATAAAATGATGGTAGTCTCACGTTCGAAGCTGTAGTGGATGTTGAGATATGAAGCCTAAAAGTCAAAAGTTCAAAACATTGTTACCCTTTTGCTCGTCAGTGTATATGCAATAGTTTGGAGTGCTCTAAATCAACGACCTCGGAGGTTCCCCGTCGAATTCAAAAATTACCCATCCCATGAATTCCAACTTAGAAGGCCAAAAGCCCTCCCCAGGATATGGCTAATTTTCTAATTAGAATTTTCTTAAAGGAAACCCCTAAAACTACTGCCCGTTACTTCTACTACTTATGAGATCAATACAAATCACTGCCATACTGATTTGCAATAGTTTGGAGTGCTCAAAATCTATGACCTTGAAGGTTCCCCATCGAATTCAAAAATTACCCATCCCACGAATTCCAACTTATGAGGCCAAAAGCCCTCCCCAAGGGCACGGCTAATTTTTTGAATTAGAATTTTCTTAAAGGAAACCCCTAAAACTACTGCCCATTACTGTCTACTTATGAGATCAATACAAATCACGGCCATATTTATTTGCAATAGTTTGGAGTGCTCTAAATCTACGATCTCAAAGGTTCGCCGTCCAATTCTGATGGAAATTTGGAAGGCGCAATTAAAGCAAATTTCTAAAGGTCAGACAGTTCTCTCTAGGGATTTGAGGAATGATTCTGAATCCTTCCATATTGTTTCCACTATAGTCCCTCTTAAAAAAAAAATAACAAAAAAAGCAATGTCTTCTCCTACCCCAAAAAGTCATCCCATTTCCGACAAATGATCGTTAAACCATGCCGACAATACGTATGCCTGCAATGAATTTTTGAAAGTCTGTTTCCAACGGAGACGTACTACAGTCTCTTGAAATTCTACACACTAATAAAATTGTAACTAATTTGCATCCGAGATGGGGAGTGAGTAGCAGCGGTTGCTATGGCGACCATCTCCCGAGCCCCAGCTACCAGGAACTGAGCGCAGCTGAGAGCTCAGGAGATCCTAATCATGCTCCAGCTCACGCGAAACTGAGGCCAATTCATACTGGCCCCCTCTCTCCCGCTTCCACATACAGCACACGCTCTCCTATTAAATCAGAGGAGACAGCTGCCTTTCCTGGCATTGACATTGCTACGTATGTGGCCTTTGCTCTGCCTACTCTAAAAAAGGCCACTACCAGGAAAAAAAAAGCCACGGAATACGATAAGACAAAAAAGGAAAAAAAAAAAAAAAGCAACCAGGCTCCTCTTGTTGAATATAATACCAGATACTGAATCATTGTATGTAGGGTCAATCATAAGAATTCATTTCTAAAGAAGTTATTATTTAATTTTTCAAATAATTGGTGATTTTACAAAAAAAAAGAAGAAAAAAGAGTTAATATCCATTAAAAATAAAATATAAGTAAAAATAAAGTACTGCTCTGTACTGATGGGGGCCAGGAAACTTAAACAGTGCTGTTTACAGATGGGTGTGTTTGGTCTGGTTGATATCAGTTAATTTTTATACACAAAAACATTAATAAGTAACAAAAAAAGAGTCCGGAAAATAAGATAAAAAGTAAAAAAAAAAAAGATATAAAAAGTAACAAAAAAACTAGAAATGGTAACTAAAAATAAGACAGGAAAAATAAAACAAAATAGAAGTTACTAAAAGAGAAAAAAAACTCTAAAAAATATAAAACAACAAATATAAATATAGAAAAAAGTAAATGAAAATAAACAAGAGGGAAATATAAATAATACAAAGAATAGAAATTAAAACAAAATTAAGATATATAAAACAAAAATAAGGCTATGTTCACATCTGCATTGGAGGCTTCTTTAGGGACAAAGCTACACAATGACATAGGTTGAAAAAAGCCACAGGTCCGTCAAGTTCAACCTTTTTTAGATCCATTATTCAAAATTGTTAAAGGGGTTGTCCCTTTATGGCTGCCTACTTTAAAAAGCAGCACCACCCCTGGCCACAGGGTGTGTGTAGTATTACAGCTCAGTCCCATTCATTTCAATGAAACTGAGTTGCAATACCAGGCACAACCCACAGGGGTGGAGCTATTTCTAAAGAAAGCAGACATGTTTTTCTAATGTCAAACAACCCCTTTAACTATAACCATCAACACAATTTGCAACTAGATAAGTATCTTGTCCTGACACAGTGTTTAGTGTCTGCTATTATTACCTCTTAGGGTAGGGCATTCCATAGTGTGACTCTAACTGTAAAGAATCCTCTCCCATATTGATGTCTAAATAGTTTTTCTTCCACACGTAAAGCGACCCTCCAGTTAACAACAAGTTCTTCACATTAACTGTGGAACAAAGTCAACACTTACCTGGTGCCCTTATTTTCATCCTTTTAGCTGCAAGTCCCATGACTCCCAGGTTCCTTTTCTGTCATCCAAGATGGCTGCACCGCTCCTCATACTGATGCCTACTGTGCATTTGGTGCATAGTCCAGAACCCTTCCTGCTGCCCTCGGATTGGCCAGCACTGCTCATGTGTGCAGTGCTGGCCAATCCAAGAGCAGGGCTGGACAAGCAGGAAGGCTTCCGATAGTCTGAGAAATGGTGTGGCCATCTTGGATGGCAGAAGAGGAGCCCCAGAATTATCAGGATAAAAAGGAGGTTACACTGTAAGCGCTCTGTGAATTCTTTTTTTTGAATCGGCAGCTCACTTTAAAAATCTGGTTGCTTGGCTCTGAACCCTTTCTAGCTCTCCTGTAATCTTTATAGCATGTGGAGCCAAAAACTGAATCCCATATTCAAGATGTGGCCTTATAAAGGGGTAATATTACGTTGGGATCACAAGATTTTATATCTCTTTTTCCCTAAAATTGTATTTGCTTTTGTAGCTGCTGCCTGACATTGAGTATTGCTGCTTGTCTTCCTGATATCCAAAATAGCCCCAAGAAAGTCCCTTTCTTGTTGTGCTGTCCCCAGAAGATTCGGGTTCTTTTGTTGTACTGTTGTTCCCAATATATACAAGTCTCTTTCTCCTGTCCCCAAAATATACAGGTCCATTTCCAGCTCTGCTGTCCCCATAATATCCTAATCCCTTTCTTGTTCTGTTGTCCCCAGAATATCCAAGTCCCTTTCTTGTTCTGTTGTCCCCTGAATTTCCAGGTTCCTTTCTTGTTCTGTTATCCCCAGAATATCCAACCTTTCTTGTTCTGTTGTCCCCAACATATCCAAATCTCTTTCTTGTTCTGTTGTCCCTAGAATGTCCAAGTCCCTTTCTTGTTTTGTTGTCCCTAGAATGTCCAAGTCCCTTTCTTGTTCTGTTGTCCCCAACATATCCAAATCCCTTTCTTGTTCTGTTGTTCCCAACATATCCAAATCTCTTTCTTGTTCTGTTGTCCCCAACATATCCAAGTCCCTTTCTTGTTCTGTTGTCCCCTGAATTTCCAAGTCCCTTTCTTGTTCTGTTGTCCCCTGAATTTCCAAGTTCCTTTCTTGTTCTGTTTTCCCCAGAATGTCCAAGTCCCTTTCTTGTTCTGTTGTCCCCAACATATCCAAATCCCTTTTCTTGTTCTGTTGTCCCCAACATATCCAAATCCCTTTCTTGTTCTGTTGTCCCCAACATATCCAAATCTCTTTCTTGTTCTGTTGTCCCCAACATATCCAAGTCCCTTTCTTGTTCTGTTGTCCCCTGAATTTCCAAGTCCCTTTCTTGTTCTGTTGTCCCCTGAATTTCCAAGTTCCTTTCTTGTTCTGTTGTCCCTAGAATGTCCAAGTCCCTTTCTTGTTCTGTTGTCCCCTGAATTTCCAAGTCCCTTTCTTGTTCTGTTGTCCCCTGAATTTCCAAGTCCCTTTCTTGTTCTGTTGTCCCTAGAATGTCCAAGTCCCTTTCTTGTTCTGTTGTCCCCAACATATCCAAATCTCTTTCTTGTTCTGTTTTCCCCAGAATATCCAAGTCCCTTTCTTGTTCTGTTGTCCCTAGAATGTCCAAGTCCCTTTCTTGTTCTGTTGTCCCCAGAATATCCAAGTCCCTTTCTTGTTCTGTTTTCCCCAGAATATCCAAGTCTCTTTCTTGTTCTGTTGTCCCCAACATATCCAAATCTCTTTCTTGTTCTGTTGTCCCCAACATATCCAAGTCCCTTTCTTGTTCTGTTGTCCCCTGAATTTCCAAGTCCCTTTCTTGTTCTGTTGTCCCCTGAATTTCCAAGTTCCTTTCTTGTTCTGTTGTCCCTAGAATGTCCAAGTCCCTTTCTTGTTCTGTTGTCCCCAACATATCCAAATCTCTTTCTTGTTCTGTTGTCCCCAACATATCCAAGTCCATTTCTTGTTCTGTTGTCCCCTGAATTTCCAAGTTCCTTTCTTGTTCTGTTGTCCCCTGAATTTCCAAGTCCCTTTCTTGTTCTGTTGTCCCTAGAATGTCCAAGTCCCTTTCTTGTTCTGTTGTCCCCAACATATCCAAATCTCTTTCTTGTTCTGTTTTCCCCAGAATATCCAAGTCCCTTTCTTGTTCTGTTGTCCCTAGAATGTCCAAGTCCCTTTCTTGTTCTGTTGTCCCCAGAATATCCAAGTCCCTTTCTTGTTCTGTTTTCCCCAGAATATCCAAGTCTCTTTCTTGTTCTGTTGTTCCTAGAATGTTCAAATCCCTTTCTTGTTCTGTTGTCCCCAGTTTTATTCCATTGAACTCCAAGTATTTTGACCAATAAAATGCTGGACTACCTAAAGGAAACCCAATGGACCCCTCTATAATAAGTATGGTCTATTCGGCACCATGTGCTGGATAGTTTATGTGCAGGAGCCGTCATTTCTGTTGTTTTCATTGTTCTGCTCCTACAACAGAGCAGAACAAAGGAAACAGCGCTGGTGTGACCAAACCCAACCTAAGATGTATAAAATAGTAGTAACTGCAAAATAAAAAATAGAAATAAACATAATAGAAAAAAAAATAAGATGCCATAAAATAAAGGATGCAAAAGAAAAAAAATACATAAAAAAGCAAAAATAAACAAAATACTAAAATTAAAATCTAAAAAAAAATTAAAACAGTAACAAAAATGAGGGAAAAAAAACAAAAGAATAAAATAAGAAACAAAGCATTTTTATATAGATGCTTTTGTTGGGCTATAAATTTTTCATGCCTGAGCTGCAACGGGGAAAACTTTTGCAAGGGATGCAGAGGTCTGTAGAACAGCTCATCAAATCAGAGAGGGTATAATCAACACGCTGCAGTGTGTTCACTAGATCTCTTTAAATATTCACAAAAGCTTAGCAGCGGTTTTTAAAACTCCCACGTCCACCCGAGAGACTGTAATCTTAACTCGGTGGCAAAAAAAACGCTTCAGGCTGTGAATCTCAGCCCCAATTATGCTGGCTGTAACAACACCGGAATCTGCTTATGTTGTGGTTCCCGTACTGCGCAGCAGACCGAGCCTCTGATCGCCCATGACCTACATGCAATTCAAGCCAAATCATTTTCACAGAGGTCAAATACAGGTGAAATGAAGAAGCCTTCAAGGTCGTGGACAAAGAGCAACATGAAATGCTCACAAGATGCACAGGAAGCTGCTCAGATATGAAGGCAATGTAAATGTCTCCCAAGCCGTTCCTCCATGTACAAGCAACCCAATAACTGACATGATGTTCCTGGTTTCATTTCCACGTTTTAGACGCCGGTCTTAATATGTCCCTGTGCTGGTGGTGGATCGTCAAAGTTATGTAGAGGTGCCCAGGGGTGCAACTAGCCTTTCTGCTGCCTGAGGCAAAAACTGAAAAGGCGCCCAAACCCCCCCAAAGCCAGTTTGTTAACCTAACCCCTTTCCTCCTAACCTCTTTCCTCCAGCCCCACTGTTAAAAACATACTTGGAAAACATTACATACAGGGTAATACAGCGCCACATACTGTGCCCACTGTGCTTTCCAATACTATACTGCCAAAACAGATAATCTCTCTTCTGCTGCCCCCCTCTTGCCCTGCCTGAGGCAATCGCCTCACCTCGCCTCATTGGTGGTGCCCCTCTAGAGGCTCCGGCATCTACATAAATTCGGCGTTTCCGCCACCGATTCTAAATGTAAGACAGCTTCCTTGCTCTCTTACATTTTGACCATTTTCGATGACTAAACCAGGCATAGAAAATGATGAATGAGACGGTCCTGCCAGCCTGTCCTGGCTCATGCCACTCCCCCCCTTTTTTTTTTAGACCTCGCGTGAGTGGGGAAGAAGTTGCAGATTCTGGCGCAACATGGCCCATGGCCCCCAATGTGTTGAGCATAGTTGACTTGAAATCTAAAGCAAAAAACAGGCTTTGCTGGGTCAAAAAAGATCAGGCGTTGACTAAAGAGCCATTATTATGGAGAACATTGGAAGACCACCTTGTGCCACAAGTTTTTTAGGCACATGGAACAGCTAAAGTACCTCTTCAGTATGAGGACCCCATAGAAGGGCCTCTACAATCTCGGTATTGCTGAAAAGAGCTAGCTCCTGTTATCTGTGAGGTGGCCATACATAAGTTTCAATGTAAGGGCCTTCAGATAGGCTGATGATTGGGAATGAACAAAGCTCATTCCTGATCACAATCCCCCGCCCCTCCATGTAAATACGCCTCGGATCATCCAACAAATGTGCAAACTCCAGGCACAAAAAATCCTAGTTTGTCACCAGCATATTGCCCAGTCTAAAGAAGAGATGTGCTGTCGATAGATGAAAGGGGATGAATGATCATATTAGGGATCATTAATTCCCATACTGCTCATGATTGGCACATGTAAATGACACACAAAGGGGTTCTCCGGGAATTAAGAAAATTAAAATATGTAAATATTACTTTATTATAAATATATTCCCAAATACCTTTCATTAGTTATAATGGCTCGTTTTGTCTGGGGAGCAATGATTAGGAGAAACAAAATGGCCACCGTCCTATTAGTACACACAAAACCCGTCCTAATCACACAGGAGGACAAGTTACTTCACAAAACTAAGCGAAAGAGGTGCCTTTGCTTGTCAGGGATTAGTATCTTGAATACAGCTAATAAGATCTTCAGCTGAATCTTTGGGGAATGGAGTTCATGAGGAGAAATGAAGTACAGAGAGCATGGACAGGACAGACTGTAGTAATGGAGACTGCACACAAGTGCTGCTGCTCATCTGCTCATGAACTCAACAGAGATTCAGCTAAAGTTCTTATAATCTGTATTCAGGATCATAATCCCTGACAAGCAGAGAGGAGGACGAGGCGATTAGGGCAGGTTTTGTGTGTACTAATAGGACGGCAGCCATTTCATTTCTCCTAATGCTTGCTCCCCAGACAAAATGAGCCATTATAGCTAATGAAAGATATTTGGGAATATATTTATAATGAAATAATATTTAAGTATTTTCATTTTCTTAATTCCCACAGAACCCCTTTAACCAGCACTGATAGACATGCTGTATCATTTTTTGCCATTGGTTAACGATTAGAAATCTCTTCCCATCTAAAATGACTCAAAAGGGTGCACTCTGTGCTTCTTTGCTCCTCCTACTTCCTCTGCCAGCCCCTACCTCTCTTTCTTGATTGACAGGGCCAGATGAGATGACAATGCAGGAACCTGGCCCTGTCAATCAAGAAAGAGATGAAGGATCTGGCAGAGGAAACTGGAGGTGTAAGGAAGCACTAAGTGGCTTGGTCCCGCCCTCATTGCACTTAACTGCTCATTTGCATATGGATTAAAATTACAAAGTGAAATGTATGATTACATTTAGCTGAGATAACCCTACAAGGTATTGTGCCTGGTTTAGAGTGGATTTTCTGGAGACAGGCTGACTTTAACAAGCTCTCTTTTGACTCCTTGTTATGAGAGGTTTTTTTAGCACCTAAAACCCTCCTTCTCAGCAGTCCAGGGGAGTGGCTGTCTCCATTTTGACCATACAATCCCACTCATCTTCCTAGGACTTTTAATCAGAGGTTGATATAGCTGTATTCTACATTGCCCTGAATTTTGAAGGCTTAGGCCCAGGGGAGGCAAATGTGATAGTGTAGGTCCCATCTGCTGGAAGCCACCTTGTCTCTGGTAGATGGGCCTAGCACAGTTTTGATAAAAAATGTGCACAAAGAGACTAATTTTCATGTAGTAAGTGTAGCAATGATCCAGTTCAGACTTATTCATATTTTCAGTATGTGCATGTGTCTTTGTGCATAAAGCAGTGTGCTGTTGTATATAGTGTCTGTTTGCTTTTATACAACAAAGAAGCAGCAGACACTTCCCCAGTAATAAAAGTTGGTCGCTGGGGTCCCCAGAATGTTGAGGATTCTCAAAAATTAAAAGGGTTGTCCCACGAAAAATATTCTACAGTTTTTAAACCAGCACCTGGATCTGAATAATTTTGTAATTTCATGTAATTAAAAATTTAGTATAGCCACTGAGTTATTCGACAAAATGTTTTTTTTTATAGCGCCATCTGCTGTTAGTTTTTTCTTATTTCTTTGACCTGCTCACTGAGATGGTCACACATGCTCAGTTTCATCCTTCAACTGCCTCCTGAGCTGTGATAGGGAGAGTATGACACGCCCCCTAAACTGTGATAGGGAGAGCATGACACGCCCCCTGAGCTGTGATAGGGAGACCTGAGACAAGCCTCCTGAGCTGTGATAGGGAGAGCATGGACACGCCCCCTTAGCTCAGCAGAAAAGACACTCCCCTTGAGCTGTCAGCTTGATATAAATCTAGCAGAGCAATGAATAGGGAGATCTCTGGATCCATGTGAGGTACAGGGCTGGTTCTAGCTTTGTTTGTCATGTCCTATATGATGTCTGATTTTCATCTTTTACTTTAGTCATGGGAGAACCCCTTTAAGCTCTACTTTTAGAGTAAAATAGTGTAAAAAATTGTGCTGTCTATAGTTTGGCTGGTATGAGATAATTTGCATACTTTTTTCCCATAGTGCATTGCCTTAAAAATATGTTTCCATACAACACTGTGTCTCTTCAATGAGAAACAGTACCCGCCACCTGAGCTGTGAAAAGCATGGGGCCTTTCTAGGACGGCTAGACGAACTTCTATTATTCCAGTGTAGTTTTTGTGACAATTTAGCTTTGTCCCAGGTGGCTCATTTTTAAGGTGTTGAGACAGCAAGGAATCCAGACTACAATATAATATAAAAACAGTCGATAAAAGTTTGATACCCTCTTAGGGAATTCTAAGTTAATGGGGGGGGGTGTCTCCCATTCTTCTGTGAGCCTGAGCAGTGAGCAGCTATAAGAGCGTTTGTCTCTCTGAAGGACCCAGCAGGTCCATGAAACACACGAAAACTATTTTATTGAAAGGGAATGTGTCATCAGAAAACAACCTATTGTTTAAAGCAAGTTTTTATAGTAAACATATTTTCTTGGAATTGTTGGTGATGTTTTTTTAAGTTTTCCATGCCGCAAAATAAAAAAAAATCCTAGACTCATGCCGTTTTCACTCTGACCACTGCGCCTCATAATATTTTGACACTTTATGTAGTGAACACTTCTCTGCAGTCATCTCATTATCATCACAGACAGGATTGCAATAACAGTTAACACTTCTATATGGATAAAATGCCACTATAATTAAAAATAAAATCCTGGCATTTTCACTATGACCACTGAGCCTCATAGTATGCTGCCACTTTCTGTAAAAATCAGTTGTCCACAGTCATCTCCATATCATAACAGGCAGGATTAAAAAGACAGGCAACACCTCTATATAGACAACATGCTACTATATTTTTAAAAAATCCTAAAATCCTGCAATTTTCACTCTGGTCACTGAGCCTTATAACATGCTGCCACTTTCTGTAGAGATCACTTCTCTGCAGTCATATAACAATAGAAAATTCGGACCAGCGATAAATATATATATATTTTCATAAGTGCATATCCATAAAGCAAAATTATAGAAATACAAAGATTGGAGACTTGGATTTAGTCTGAACAGAGGCATAGATGAGTGTAGGGACCCACTCCACAGGAAGTTACCGTGAAGTTTGGTGAGTGGGCATAATCACGCATTTGCAAATATGTGTAACTAAGGACTTCCTTTTTTATCTTTAGTCGGCATAGCGCCACATATATCCAGATTTACTTTTACTCCTATTGCTTATTACATGTTGTGCAATTATATATCCATATATCTTTGTATTTCTCTGCAGTCATCTCATTATCATCACTGGCAGGATTACAAAGGCAGGTAACATCTCCATATTGATAACATACCACTATATATATATATATATATATATATATATAATTTCTTTTTTTATCCTAAAATTCTGCTATTTTCTTTCTCACCACTGAGCCTCATAATATGCTGCCACTTGATGTAGAGATCACGTCTCTGCAGTCACCTTCGTATAATCACAGACAGGATTACAAGGACAGGTAACACAACTATATGGATAACATGCCATTATATTTAAAAATAAAATCCTAAAATCTTGGCGTTTTCACTCTGTCCACTGAGCCTCATAATATGCTGACACTTTCTATAGAAATCACTTCTCCACAGTCTTCTCCTTATCATAACAGACAGATTAGAAAGACATGTAATGTCTCTATATAGCTAACATGCTAGTATATAAAAAAAATTCTAAAATCCTGCCATCTTCACTCTGACCACTGAGCCTCATACTATGCTGCCAGGTTCTGTAGAGATCACTTCTCTGCAGTCATATCATTATCATCACAGGCAGGATTAAAAAGGCAGGTAACACCTCCATTTGGATAACATGCCACTATACTTAAAAATTAAATCCTGGTGTTTTCACTCTGATCACTGAGCCTCATAACATGCTGCCACGTTCTGTAGAGATCACTTCTCTGCAGTCATATCATTATCATAACAGGCTGGATTACATTAACAGGTAACACATCTATATAGATCACACAGCATCCACCATTCATAATGTCATAGTCCCTCCACCTCCTCAGCCTCGCAGCACAGGTCACAGAGCATGTCCACACTGCAATCCCATAGAAGTCAATGAACACCTCCAGTCTACAGGTTCCTATGATCCATGTGACTGCTGTAAAGCATAATAACATGCAGGAAGCAGATTAAAAAAACTAAAATCAGAAAATAACAAACAGATTAGAAAAAGGGAATTTTTCACTTTATGGTTTTAATTAGCATAAAAAATGTATATAGGCAGGACATTCCCTTTAAATGAGAATTGTGTAATGCTTCATTTGCCTTGTGGTGGCGCTGCAGGGAAATTGAACACTTGCTGTTTGGTTCCTGTACAGATTAGAGCTGATTCCAGGTATCACAGCAGAAGGATGAGGTAACCCTAGGTGGAACCGCAAACAAAAAAAAAAATAAAAATTTGGAGCATCTTCACAAAAATCACTTTTAGTTAGCGATATTACTCCAATTTTTTATATCACGTACCTAATGAAGTAAGATTGCACCTTTTTTACAACGTCTGGCATATACCTAATTAACATTGCTTTTCACCCACTTTTCATAAGTGGCAAGAGCGGCTTAAAATCACAAAATGTTGCAAATTTTTGCACAAAAATGACGTGCAGTGAAATGTTTGACTATTTTATGGCAGAATACTGCCTCAAATAAAATGAGGGTCTTAAAGTCAATGGGAGCATATCGCTAGGATCCGACCGCTGGTACCTGCACCTATATCGAGAACGGAGCTGGGAGCACCTTGCCTGGAGGGCCACCACCAGGCCTTGCCCCCATAGAAATGAATGGGAGCGCACCGCGCATGCGCAGTGTGCCCTCTGTTCATTTTCCCCGCTCCATTCTTGATATAGGTGCGGTTCCCAGAGCTGGGACCTGCACCTATCCTAACGATATGCCCCCATTGTCTGAGATGGGAATACCCCTTTAATAAGGTTGGTGGCAGCTACATTGGGCATGTAATCATATGTAATCATCTCACCAGCCCGAGGTCAGTCCGCAGTCTGAGGACCACTTAATGGGGTTTTCCACAGGATAAGTGATAAGTGTCTGATTGGTGGAGTCACAGAAAGAGGAGGGAAAAAAAGGAGGGAGCAGGGTATATGCATCTAGGAAGCTTGGGTGACTCTTGACAAAATGATCACTCAAGGCCGATTGTTGTGATAACCTCCTGACACGCTGCATCTGCCATTATTTTTTGAGTTACAATTCCATGTTACATTGAATTATATTTTATTTGAGAATTCCACAGTGAGCTCAGCCCACAAGGGGAGGGGGAGGGGGGAGAATGGCTGTGGTGGCATGAGGGGGGATCATAGTCCTCACAGTGGTTGATACTCACCTAGGTCACAACTGCAAAGAATAGAGAGTGCACTCTTTTTTCCTCTTCGGGCACACCCTGGGATTGGGGCTCCTGCATGGTGCTAGCTGGGGTGCCCTTGATGGTGGATTGTTGGCAGGTTGCAAGGCAGAAGGTGAGGTGCAGGGGCTGGCAGACGATAGAGGCAGTAACCAGGCTGACTTGGTCATGATCAATGATGGTGGGAGTCAAAGTACAAATATAACCCAGTTCTGAGGTATATGAAGGGACTGACTTTTCCCAAAGGCTGTGTATAGGGGAGATAAGGTGATAATCTCTTCTAAATCTCTCTCTAAACACTCAGGGCAAACTTTCCACGGGTGCGGAAGTCCTTTTTCCATATATCTTCAATACTATGGGTTGCAGTCCTAGATTAGATGGCCAGCCCATCTTAGAAGTGTAGCGGGCGCCAGAAGCGGTTAACCCTAACCACATGCAGCAAAGTCCAAAACCATAAACATGCGTTACCTTTTCTGACTAGTCCACGCACTCTTCCTCAATGGTTCTCAACCTTCTGCAAATGTCTGTTCTGTTCTCACTCAAAGGTTGTTACTTAGCACAGTTGCCTTTTTTTTGCAGTTTTGCAACTTTCACGTGGCTTAGCTAGACTACTTCCATACAACAGCCGCAACACACCAGAGGGAAGGCAGGACCAGCCCACCACCCCTCACCTGTTATCAAGGAGTGCTTCTTTCCTTCCATAGACAGTCTTTTGGTGGACCTAGTGAATAAAATACACAAACTGTGTGGCAGCTCTAACAATAAGCCATTGCATTAAGCATATAACAATAAACTATTCAATTAACCCTTTAGCGGTGAACCACTTTAGCGGTGAGTCACTGCAACTCAAACGACTGAAACTCGGGAGAAAATTAGTCCAAGCGGTTTGTCTGTAGTGACAGAGGGGTTGGAGTCTCATCACACTGCACGTTCTCTGCTCTCGTTCCTACCTACCTAAAGGCAAAAAATGATAAATCAACTGCTGTCCCCTAACTCACACTGCAGAGTCTCACTGTATCCTATGTGATGCACCTTCAGACCTTTTTCCCTGCCTCCTGCTTGTGATGGGTTTTCCCTGTCAGGAGAAAGGGAGGAGCAGTGTGAAGCTCCATCACATTGGATACACTGGAATGCCTTCACACAGCACTCACAGATAGTATAGACAGGCAGTATGAATCAGGGGAGTCTTATAACTGCAGTTAAAGGGATTGTCCAAGTTATATAAGAACTCTTGCAAACCCTATGAATGGCCTAAAATAACAAAAAGGAATACTCACCTGTTTTCTCCACTGCTTCTTTGAGCGCTGCTCTCCTCCAGTCCTCATGGCTTCTGCCATCATCTTCTTGGCTGCACCGGTGATGTTCCATGCACAAGTCATTGCGGAGCCAATCGCTGGCCTCAGCCATACATGGGATATCTCTGCTGAGGCCAGTGATTGGCTGCAGTGGTGACCTGTGTGCATAGAACGTCAGTGCTGCAGCCAGAAAAACAAATATTAGCAGTGAGGACCCGGAGCACAACGTGGGTTGAAGCAGTGGTGAAAACAGGTGAGTATATATCCATTTGTTATTTTAGGCTGTTTACAGGGGTTGCTTTAGTTTTTATATAACTCGGACAACCCCTTTAATCATTGTAGAGATTTTCTGCAACACTTTATGCTTGGGAGACATACAGAGGGATATGGCGGGAGGGGCTTGGTGGGGAGAGGACTTAAAGGGTATTCCCAACTACAAATGTAGTTTCGTATAGTTAGATATAGCCATACCGGTATTATTACTAATAGAATGTATTTATATAAAATGTACAGTTTAGAAGATTTGCCTATTTGTATATCCATTGTCCCACACACATCAGTCAGGCCGTTGCCCCTAGTTACGACCACCGCAGCCATGTAGTAGTGGTGGTTGCCTTGCTCTTGTTCAAACCCGCTCTGAGGTAACTGCTGTATTGTGAACGCACATTGTTTGAGCATGCGGAGACACATCTTAGGGTTGTAGCATTTTTGTCTGTGCTTCCAAAACGATGTGAAAGTACCCTAAGATGTGTCTCCGCATGCTCATGTAATGTCCGTTCACAATACAGCAGTTACCTCAGAGCGGGTTTCAAAAGGAGCAAGCCGACCACCACTACTACAAGGCCGCAGTGGCCGTAACTAGGGGCAACGGCCTGACTGATGTGTGTGGGACAATGGATATACAAATAGGGAAATCTTCTAAACGGTACATTTTATATAAATACATTCTATTAGTAATAATATTGGTATGGCTATATCTAACTATACAAACTACATTTGTGAGATGGGAATACCCCTTTAAAGATCTCAGAATGAATTTGATAGATTCTGAGTGATGTAATTCTGTAGTACAGAGGAAGTCAGTCACACAGGAGAGACTGACCTCCTGAAGCTCTGTACTGGTGGTCAGACTGGAGACCACACAATACAGCTGCCTACAATGAACAGGTTTAAAATGTATTTTCAGGTAATAAATGTACATTATTATACCTCAACTAACATATTCTTACATTATTTGGGCAAATTTGGACCTTAAAGGAGTCTTTACTGATGACCTGTCCTCAGGATAGGCGATCAGTATCTGATCAGTGGCAGTTCGACACCCAGGACCCACGCCAATCAGCTGTTTGAGAAGGCATCGGTGCTCCTGTGAACGCTACGGCCTTCTCTCTGCTTTTCCTAGGCCATGTGATGACACGTTCATCGGTCACATGGCCTAGGTGTGAATGGTGCAGGGCTGCTATACCAGGTATAGCCGCTATACAATGTACGGTGCTGTGCTTGGTGAGCAGAGAGAATGCTGCAGCCAGGGGCTTACATATAAATCATTGGGCCCATAGCAACAATCTGAATTGGGCTCCATGTCTGGATGCGCCAGATCCAGTACTACCATGATTTTCGTTGTTGTGCTTCTATGACAGAGCAAAACAGCGAACATGACTAGCGCAGATGTGAACAAAGCCTAATACACACCTCAGCTGCTGCATAACATCATAATAGTGATAAGAGAACTACAAGTCTCATCATGACCTGTTTAGGCCTGTTTCACACTGCAGGCAGTAGTCCAAGCATGCTGTTCCGTCAGAGTACGGACTACTGGAGCTCTCCAGATACAATGGCCTGAAGCAGGGGAGCACCACCAATGAGGCCAGGTGAGGCGATCTCGTCAGGCAGCACCAGGTAGAGGAAAGAGGAGAGCAGCAGAAGGGCCATGGGCAATGAGCGCTTTTATTGTGGCAAAGGGGTTAGGTTAAGAAATTGGCATGGGGGGACGCCGTTTCAGTTTTCGTCTCAGGCAGCAGAATGGCTCGATAACCTCGAGCAATGCCTGATCCAGAGAGCACCGACAGATCATTCTCTGCCGGAACAGTTTGCTGGAACTACTGCAGGCAGTGTAAAACAGGTGAAAATTAGTGGGCAATACATAGAGGGTTAAAAGAGGAGAGAACTACAACTCCTAGCATGTCCAATGCCCTGTTGATATTACAGAGAGAGGGTATAAGTCTTGATCTGCAGTGCTTTATAGATCGTTATTCTCTATTGCAGTTAGTATGTGTCTTGCAGCTTCTTTGATCTCCTGTGTGGCTTCCAATGCAGCGTAGTAAGCAGATGACGGCGCGCGGCTGATATACACCCGGGCCATTAGGGGTGTGCTGTTACTTAGAGACGGAGCTTAATGAAAAATAAGCCAAGCCATCTCCTGATCTCCTCTGTGCTCCTTGCCACGCCGCTGCACGAGTCACATGGAGCTGAACAAATCATGAAGTGATAGTGAGCAGCCTCTAGTGAGAAAAGCTGACAAAACACTGCTTTCTGATTTCCATGTAGAAATTCGGAAAATTCCCCACTTCCTGTCTGAGAATGTCAAAGACATCAACCTGTCTTAAGTTTCTCAAAAAAAAAAAGAGAAAATAAATTAAGAAATTTATATTTCAAATCCAAATCAGGAGCTGATTTTATATATATATATATAGCATCCTGGTAATATCTGTTCCCTGGAAAGGTGGGTGACAAGATAGATTCCATAGAATAGTCACCCCTGACAAATCTGCTCAGTTATTCATTCAGCCGGGTGATGACTATAAGGGCCAGTTCACACTGAGTTTTTTGGTGCTGATTTTAGAGCATTTCTGCCTCAAAATCAGTTTAAAAAAACCACCACAAAACAGCATTTATTTATTTCTGCAGTGAAGCAGCACCTGCTATTTTTGTCCACGTGAAAAAAAGCGCAGGCAAATTAAGCAGTGTACCTTACTTTCGTACTTGCGTTGTTGTTTTCTGCTGGATCTTAATACCGGTAAAAAAGCGTTTCCGTTTAGTCCTCATACATTCTGAATGGAAACAGATCCGTTCAGGACGTCTTCAGTTCTGGCAGCATTCCGTTTTGTGACCGGACACAAAACCACTGCAAGTTGCGGTTTTGTGTCTGGTCATACAGACAGAAAAAAACGGATCCAGCACTGAAAACAACGTAAGTCAATGGTGATGGATCAGTTCTTTTAGAAGACTATTCACTCCCATTGACTTTCATTGTGTTTAGTGACAGATCCGTTTTTTTCCGTTTTGATTTCACACAACCGCAAACTAACATAACTGATGTATCCTGATGTGCAAAGTTAAAATGGATCTATATAATTCCGGTATTGAGATCCTCTGCCGGATCCCAATACCGGAATTAACAACGCAAGTGTGAAAGTAGACCTATCTTGGGACAGAATCTGCACTGAATCTCCCACTGAAATGAATGGGAAGCATTAAAAACAGCTCTGTGTAAGTCCACACGTTTTTGGTGCATTTTCCATGCGTTTTTTGCACATAGACTTAAAAGCTATGGACACCTTTGGGGCTTTTTCTTTCCTTAAATGCATGTTGAAAAACATTTTTGCAATAGGGTTTTATTAAAAATGTTGCACCGTTTGGCTTCTGCAGCTTCTAAGTATCACAGTACCTAGCAGCTGCAGAATGCCATTCACTTGCCAATCGGTCAGAGAGCTCGTCTGACGGCTCCGACTTCAGTCTCGTTCTCTCTTCTACTGAACTATCTTCTAAGCTGATTTATGATTTGAACTTTGATTTGCTCATAAATCATCTTAGAAGATTGTTAATAAGAGGAGAGAGCGAGTCTTGAGACGGAGCCATCACCCAAGCACATTCTGCAGCCTGCTATTTACGGTTAAACATAGAAGCTGCAGAAGCCAAAGAGGAAAAAAATGTAATAAATCTTATTGCAAAGATGTTTTCAGCCAAAAATACATGAATTTAAATGGTTTATCTGATGATTTATGTAAACAATGAACATCAGACATCATATAGTACATGACACTAGAACCAGCCCTGTACCTCACATGGATCCAGAGATCTCCCCATTCATTGCTCCAATTACTCTTCTAGGGATGGGTCTTTTCTCGGGGGCATGTCTTTTCTGCAGCTCTCCCTATAACTGTTGCAGCTTCTAACAATACATACGGCTGGTAGCAGAGGATTTAACTGAGCATGTGCGACCACCACATAGGGGGTCATTTATGAAAAAATATTCACACTTTTTGATGCATTAAAGAACACTTTTGCGACAAAATCTGTGCCTTTTTCCATGGGTACATCACAGGGGGCATGCATGGGTTGGGAAGAGGGTGGGCCTCAGTCTCCTGTTTTTGGCATAGAAAATGACTTAAAAGGGTTATTCCATGACTAATGCAGACATCATATAGTACATGACAACATCTTTCTAACAAGGCTAGAACCAGCCCTGTACCTCACATGGATCCAGAGATCTCCACATTCATTGCTCTGATAGATTTATATCCAGCTGACAGCTCAGGGGGAGTGTCTTTTCTGCTACAGCTCAGGGGGCGTGTCTTAAAGCTCCCTATCACAGCTCAGGAGGCGGGTCTCAGCTCTATCACAGCTCAGGAGGCAGTTGAAGGATGAAACTGAGCATGTGCGGCCATCTCAGTGAGCAAGACAAAGAAATAAGAAAAAAACAAACAGCCGGTGGCGCTATACAGATACATTTTATTGAATAACTCAGTGGCTATACAGAATTTTTAATTACATGCAATTAGAAAAGTATTCAGATCCAGGCGCTGGTTTGAAAACTAGAATAATTTTTGTGGAAAAACCCCTTTAAATCTATGCCAGCAAGGATGCTGGTATAGATTTAATCTTGTTGAACGGCCGCCGGATCATGCGCCTAAGTTATGTAGAGGCCGGTGTCTCTACATAACTCTGTAGTGGAAACAGTGGCGTAGCCCCTAACCCAGAGGGCCCCCCTTGCCACTTGCAGGGCCGCACCGCCAATTAGGTGAGGTGCGGCCCTGGTCACAGGAGGCAACGGCGGCGGCGGAACAGAAGGAGATGAGCGCTTCCATTGTGGAAGCGCTCATCTCCATATTCATCTGTATCGCCGTCCTCAGGACAGCGATACAGATGCCTGTGCTTCGGGACAGGGGAGGGAGAGGCGTCACCCTTCCCCATTCATGACGTCATCGCGCCGCCTGAGCCGTATAGTGCGGGACACAGGCCGGAAGAGGTCTGCATCACGTCGCTGATGGAGGTAAGTATAAGTGTTTTTTTTTTTGTTTGATGCAAACGGACCGGAGCTCTTCTTAATGGGGCACTGTGGGCATTTCTTATTGGCACATGGGGGCACTGGGGGCATTTTTTACTGGCACATGGGGGCACTGGGGGCCTTTCTTATTGGGCACATGGGGGCACTGGGGGACTTTCTTACTGGCACATGGGGGCACTGGGGGCATTTTTTTTACTGGCACATGGGGGCACTGGGGGCATTTTTTACTGGCACATGGGGCACTGGGGGCATTTCTTATTGGCACATGGGGGCATTTCTCTTACTGGCACATGGGGGCACTGGGGGCATTTTTTTACTGGCACATGGGGGCATTTTTTTTACTGGCACATGGAGGCACTGGGGCATTTCTTACTGGCACATGTGGGCACTGGGGGTATTTCTTACTGGCACATGGGGGCATTTCTTACTGGCACATGGGGGCACTTGGGGCATTTCTTATTGGCACATGATTTGGGGGGCATCTATGGAGGTGGGACACTTTTTACTGGCACACTATTGGGGGGGGGATTTTTGGGGCACTTCTGGCACATTATTGGGGGCCTTATTGGGGCACTATGGGGGCTCTTCTTACTGGCACATTATGGGGGGGCACTATGGGGGCATCTACTGAGGCCACAAAAAAGGGGCATTTTATACTGGGACACATCATGGCGGATACTATGGGGGCATCTACGGGGGGGGGGCACTATTTAGGGGTGTTTTATACTGACACATTATGGGGGCACCATGGGGACATTAGCTCAACTGGGGGCATTAAAAGGGTTTTTTTTTGCACTGGCACACATGAAGGGGAATTTTTGTACTGTCACATTATATGGAGAATTATTACTACTGGGGTTCTCTGGGGAACATGATTACTAGTATGGGCACAATGGAAGCATTATTACTTCTGGGGCACAGTGGGGATATTAGTACTGTTGGGGGCACTATTACTAACAAGTGCACTCTGGCAGAGAATTATTAGTTGGGACTTTGGGGCACCCTGGCACAGTATCAGCATAGCACAGTTATTTCTGGGGGACGTTATGTTTACACTATTTCTGTCAGGGACACTATTTGCTGGGCGCAGTTATTTTAGGACACTGTGTGCCAATAATTATTGAAGGGCACTATCTGTGTGGTACTAGTGGCACAGTACTGGGGGTGGTAGGATGATTTGTCCAGAAGACAGGAGGATGATGGAAAAGTAGTAAACTAAGATTTTTTTCTGTCAAACTGCAGAGATGAGAAATGGCTGAAAAATGGAGTCTGGTCTGAAAGGAGAAGATGAGGAAAGAGAAGATCTACATCAGAGGAGACGTGACTGGATGTACGAGGTATGGGGCGCTGTATTAGGCTACATTCACACGAATGTTGTGTTTTGCCGTCTGCAAATTGCGGATCCGCAAAAAAAAAAAACGGATGATGTTCCGTATGGAATCCGTTTTTTTTTTTGCGGATCCGCTGTAACAATGCCTATCCTTGTCCCCAAAACGAACATGTTCTATTTTTTTTGCGGGGCTACGGAACGGACATACGGATGCGGATAACACACGGTGTGCTGTCCGCATATTTTTTGCTGACCCATTGAAGTGAATGGATCCGCATCTGAGCCGCAAAATATGCGGATCGGAGGCCGCAAAAGGGCGTGTGAATGTAGCCTTACCCTGTATGTTCTGTAGTGATATACGTAATGTTAGGAGGGAAAAGGTTAGGGTGAGAATTTGGCATGGGGGGGGGGGGTTCAATTTTTGACTTGGCCAGCAGAAAAGCTAGGTGCACCAGGGAAGAAGGGGGGGCAAGCTGAAAAGTGAGTGGAAAGGGACTAAGACCGGAAGATTATAACACGAACTTAGATCCAAGACATTGTGGTCATATGATGGCTTTACGAAACTGGGTCTATGGGTGGAAATTTCCATAAATGGGAGTTTTTGCCTGTACGAGATGTTCATACAATGGGATTCAACACTGAATGTGTATGGTACTGCTTGGCCCATAAAACGTCTTCATCTTTATGTCTCTGATCTACTGATTTTGCCCCAAAAGAAGCTACCTGTGTGAATTTACTATGACAGTCCTGAGGTTCCACAGCAAGATGAGCAACCTACTTAAAGTGCACTATCTGATAAGCTCTGTCAGAGATGTCTCCTGGATATGACTCTGCTCATTACACTATGCAACACTTCATATTGTGGAGAACATTACAAATTATGTCGAGGAGTTTAAAGAACCCTTCAGAATCACCGCCATGCATTGAAGGGTGCGAAAAAACACAGAATTTAAGATGTGAAAATGAACTCTGGGAAAAGAGAAAATTCCAAAGCAGCATCTTCAAATATAGAGTTTTCCTTACCGTTGCTATGGGCCAGCTTTAGGGTGCATTCACGTGTCCTTGTCTCATCCGAATTTTTTGCAGATCATATGTGGACCCATTCATTTCTATGGGGCCACACAAAATGCAGACAGCACACAGATGTCATCCGTGTGCTGGCCGAGCCGCAAGTTATAGAACGTTTTTTCAATGGGGGATATAGAACTGTATTTTTTCTGCATCTGTATTTTGCGTCCCGCATCCTAATTTCTGGGGATCTGCATTTTGTGGACCGCAAAACGGATACAGTCATGTTTATATAGCCTGGTTTACCCCCAACATCAGATGTCTACGTCCAACTTAAAGGAGTTTTGTGGACATATCCTAAGGATAGGTAATCAGTAAGTAAGCCCCTTTAATGGGGTTATCCCATGAAAAGTATTTATCACGTATCACTAGGGGTCCAACCACTGTGTCCTCACCTCATTCATTTGATGGTCAGGACCTGCGCTCCAGCATAATGACATTTTACAGCATTGACTGGAAGCAACAGGACCTGCAAAATGTAATCACGGTGGAGCGCAGGTCCTGTCCTGAGCTTCCAGTGAGCAGAGAGTGTTCAACATAGCACGAGCAAATGGATTTTTTTTTTGGACAAGCAGAGAAGGGGGCACTAATGGGGGCATTAGTAATTCTGGGGGGCACTAATGGGGTCATTAATATTACTGGGGGCACTAATGGGGGCATTATTATTACTGGGGGCACTAATGGGGCATTACTATTAATGGGGGGTTCTAATGGAGGCATTAGTAATTCTGGGGGGGCACTAATGGGGGCATAAGTAATTCTGGGGGGCACTAATGGGTCATTAGTATTACTGGGGGCACTAATGGGGGCAATACTATTACTGGGGGGTTCTAATGGGGGCATTTTTAATTCTGGTGGAATTACTATTACTGGGGGCACTAATGGGGCATTATTAATTCTGGGGGAGCTAATGGGGGCCTTAATATTACAGGGGGTTCTAATGGGGGCATTTTTAATTCTGGGGGGCATTACTATTACTGGGGGCACTAATGGGGGCATTATTAATTCTGTTGGGCAGTAATGGGGGGGTGTTATTAAATCTGTGGGGCACTAATGGGGGCAATATTGGTAGCCACATTTTGACATAGCAACTTAACACCCTGTGTTAAACCATGCCCCCACAACCACACCCCTTTGGGGTGTGGCTTAACTTGGCCGGTATTTTTTTGTTGGTAAAGGTGGCAACCCTACTGAACCTCCCCTCCAGTGATCTCGCGAACAGAGGGTCTTCAAGTCTCTTCTCTGAATGGAGCGGAAGAACGTGTGTCGGTCCACCACTCCACTTCTCTGGAACTGATGTGCAGGGGGCAATGCTCCATCAGAAAAATGAATGAAGCGGTGGACCGACATGCATCTAGAGAAGGACTAAGGGACCCTCTGTTCTCAGAATCTCTGGGGATCTGATCATTGGGACTTACATTTATCGCCTCAATACCAGGAGCCCCTGTAATCTTTGGAGAAATCCAGCAGCAAGAGTTCAATTTTCCCACAGTGCCTCCACAGGAGAAAGAAAGTATTACACAGTTCCCTTTGATTCCATTGAGCTGGATGTGGATATGCCAAGCCCTCCAGAGAGACTGAAAGGGGTAGAAAGGTGCCTTTTGTAGCTTATTGAAGCTTATAGGAGCTTGGCAGAAGAGTCCAGGACCCTTCTCCAGTTGTATCAGTATCATTCACTTTATTTTTTTGGGAACAGATGGGTTTGCTCTGGGCATATTTGGGACCCTAAAACCTTAGCTGATAACAGCAGGCTGGTGATTTAGTGGTCCCAAAGCAGATTACTCTCAGATAATGCTATTATTAAATATACTCTGGTACTATTATTGGCGGCACGTTAAACTGGGTCACTCTGCACTGTAAACTGGTACACTCTGATAACATTATTAATTACATCACTAATGGAGGGCACTCTAATGATACTATTAACGGAAAACAATCCAATGACACTATTAATGGAGGGCACTCTAATTACACTATTAATGGGGAGCAAACTAATTACACTATTAATGGAGGGCACTCTAATGACACCATTAATGGCACTCTAATGACACTATTAATGGGGAGCAATCTAATGACACTATTAATGGAGGGCACTCTAATGACACTATTAATGGGGAGCAATCTAATGACACTATTAATGGAGGGCACTCTAATTACACTATTAATGGGGAGCAAACTAATTACACCATTAATGGAGGGCACTCTAATGACACCATTAATGGCACTCTAATGACACTATTAATGGGGAGCAATCTAATGACACTATTAAGGGAGGGCACTCTAATGACACTATTAACGGAAAACAATCCAATGACACTATTAATGGAGGGCACTCTGATGACACTATTAACGGAAAACAATCCAATGACACTATTAATGGAGGGCACTCTGATGACACTATTAACGGAAAACAATCCAATGACACTATTAATGGAGGGCACTCTGATGACACCATTAATGGCACTCTAATGACACTATTAATGGGGAGCAATCTAATGACACCATTAATGGAGGGCACTCTAATGACACTATTAACGGAAAACAATCCAATGACACTATTAACGGAGGGCACTCTGATGACACTATTAACAGAAAACAATCCAATGACACTATTAATGGAGGGCACTCTGATGACACTATTAACGGAAAACAATCCAATGACACTATTAATGGAGGGCACTCTGATGACACCATTAATGGCACTCTAATGACACTATTAATGGGGAGCAATCTAATGACACCATTAATGGAGGGCACTCTAATGACACTATTAACGGAAAACAATCCAATGACACTATTAATGGAGGGCACTCTGATGACACTATTAACAGAAAACAATCCAATGACACTATTAATGGAGGCACTCTGATGACACCATTAATGGCACTCTAATGACACTATTAATGGGGAGCAATCTAATGACACCATTAATGGAGGGCACTCTAATGACACTATTAACGGAAAACAATCCAATGACACTATTAATGGAGGGCACTCTGATGACACTATTAACGGAAAACAATCCAATGACACTATTAATGGAGGGCACTCTGATGACACCATTAATGGCACTCTAATGACACTATTAATGGGGAGCAATCTAATGACACCATTAATGGAGGGCACTCTAACGATACAATTAACAGAGGGCACTCTAATGACACTATGAATGGAGGAGACTCTAATGACACCACTAATGAAGAGCAATCTAATGACACCATTAATGGAGGGCACTCTAATGACACTATTAACGGAAAACAATCCAATGACACTATTAATGGAGGGCACTCTGATGACACTATTAACGGAAAACAATCCAATGACACTATTAATGGGGAGCAATCTAATGACACCATTAATGGAGGGCACTCTAACGATACAATTAACAGAGGGCACTCTAATGACAATATGAATGGAGGAGACTCTAATGACACCACTAATGAAGAGCAATCTAATGCCATAATTTATGGGGGCACTCCAATGACACCTTTAATGGAGTACATTCCAATGACAATATTAAAATGGAGAGCACTCGGATAGTACTATCAATGATTCAACCCTACAAATAGATACTTATGTAACTGAAGACAGTGGTGGATCATTGATAGTTAAACTACAGTCTACATCTCATATCATAGAGGGTGGCCCCCTGCTCGGGACTCCCATCCACAAGCTAGAAAGGAGGGTGATTCTGTAAGAGTGCCTTCCATTCTGTTGGACCTCAATTGGCAGCCATTTATCTGTTACCCTCGTAGCAGGGTTGTAGGGGAAATGTCTGAATGGCCAGGGCTAAAGTCAGTGCCCCCCACAATCATATAAAGTATTGGTAAATGTGTCTTGCTGTTCTTTATGTAGAAATCTTTAAAAAAAAAAATCCCCCATTTACGTAATCTTCGTCCCAGGAATTTATGAAGGTTCCCTCTGTGATTCATGTCTTTGCCTCCAACCATAGAAGTCTTATAACTCAGTCTATAAAAGGTGCAGAATTGGATATTTGATTCTAAAATGAATAGTTTAGTCTCATAAAAACAGGTCTGTTTTAAAGATGATGAAAACAAATAAAACTGGCAGTAATTTATACATAAAATTCACAAGTGTCTGTCATTCTTCACACATCCCGTCACCTGCGGCCGTTTTACCACCCTGTCATGTTACTCGGCAATGGAAATCACTTGGTACGCAGCTTGCCGAATATCAGCTGGCATTAAGAGTCTTCACAGTCTTCACCAAGAAAATCATTTCGAGGCTTTTCTCCGGGACTACAAAATTGATCTGCCATGCATAAGCTGGCCATACACATTAGATGTTCATAGGCCGAACTCAATGATTTTGGCATGAGCGGCCAACCATCTAATCTGTATGGGGCCTCCCAACTCTCCCAAATAGCAGATGCTAAAAATTGAGCTGTTGGGTTTCAACATGCCCGATCCTTTTGTTCTTGGGGAGATAAGCCACCAGATGTGTCTGGCGGCAGCTTACTCCCCTCTCCCATTCTCCATTGCATATGTAGGGGAGGACTGAGAGAGATAGTTTTCATCTGAGCAAGAATTTGACCAACAAGTATCTCATACGTATGACCAGCCATAGGATGACCATCAATATCTAACCGGTAAGAGTCTTACTCCTGGCACCCCGCCATTCAGCTTTAATGTTTGCTAGGCATAGGTCTGAACGTTTGGTAGCGGTTGTGCTTGGTATCACAGCTCAGTCCCATTCACTTACTGTAAATAGGACTGAGATGCTTTGAGCTGTAATACCAGGCAAAGCCAATACTCAAATTTAAGAGCTCTTCCTGGTAAACAAAGAAGGGAACCCTACAGTCAGCCAGTTGTTGTGCTGCCGAGAGTTAGGCTACTTTCACACTAGTGGCAGGCCTGATCCGGCAGGTGAAGGGTGCTGCCGGATCAGGACTGCCGCAGCAACATGTGTGGAGCCGGAACCGCGCTCCGGCCCCACACAAGTCACACAGTACATACATACACTCAGACACACACACATATACACAGACAAATACACATACATACTTACATGCTCCCGGCAGGTCTTCAGAGCGCCGGAGGAGCAGGACGGCGCGCACAGGTGACGATTCCCCACAGCGCCCTCTGCTGGGCGCCTGGTGGAATCGTCATCTGTGCGCGCCGTCCTGTCCCTCCGGCGCTCTGGAGACCTGCCGGGGAGCATGTGTGTATGTATGTGTATTTGTATGTATATATGTCTGTGTATGTTTATGTTTATGTGTATGTCTATGTCTGTATGTGTGTATGTGGTGACGGATCCGTCATGAACTCCATTGAAAGTCAATGAAGGGCGGATCCGGTTACCATTGTGGTCACACAAGACAGATCCGCCCCCATTGACTTGCATTGGGGGTCATTTCGGATCCGTCTTGGTGCGGATGCCTGGACCGGAGAGCAAACCGCAGCATGCTGCGGTTTGTTCTCCGGTCTGAAGACGGAACGGAATGCTTTCAGGAGCATTCCGTTGTCTTCAGTTCAGTTTTGTCCCCATTGACAATGAATGGGGACAAAACTGAAGCGTTTTATTCCGGTATTGAGCCCCTATGACGGAACTCAATACCGGAATTTTAAAACGCTAGTGTGAAAGTAGCCTTACACCCAAACTAATCTGATATTGATATCAGTGTCCTAGCTATAGGGGTCGCAGCAGTTGCAACTGAAACCGGGTCCCTAAGCCAGGGGGTCCCACATGGCCTCCTATGCCAGTGGCGCTCCGCCAATAACCGTATTTTTTGCTTTATAAGATGCAGTGCAAATATTGGTGAGCATTTCCATTATGGAAGCGCTCACTAGTCTGCAGAAGGAGCAGGGAAATGAAACTCAGTACTCACCCCTCCTTGGTCTTTATTTATTTTGGGTCTGATCTGAGGTCTAATAAGGGAGTCTGACAACCTGGTATGGGGGTCTGATTTGAGGTTTGGTATGGGGGTCTAATCTGAGGTCTGATATGGGAGTCTGATCTTAGGATCTGATATGGGGGTTTGATCCAAAAGCTAAGGGGGTATTTTTTGTACTGGCGCACACTATAAGAGGGTATCTTTTATATTGGTGCACATTATAAGGGGATATTTTGTACTGACACACATTATAAGGGGGTATTTTTTGTACTGGCACACATTATAATGGAACATTTTTCTACTGGAACAGATTATAAGGAGAATTATTACTACTAGGGAACTATGGGGAACATGATTACTAGTGTGGGCACAGTGGGGGTATTATTACTATTGAGGGCTGTTAACACTAAGTGCACTCTGGAAAATAATTATTTCCTCTGGTGGGACTTTGGGGAGCACTATTACTGTGGCAGGAATCCTGACACCGTATCAGCTTAGCACAATTATTGTTGGAGGATGTTATGTTGAGCACAGTTATTTTTTTAGGGAACTGTGAAGGGAGCACTCTTTGTGTCTGGTACTAGCATTTTCTGGAGGAAAACTGTTTCTACAGTATAGTATTGGAGAGCACAGTGAGCAAAGTATTGGGGTGTTAAGAAGGTGGGAGAATGATGGAAAAGTAGGAAACTAAGATGTATTTTGTCAAACTCTGCAGAGGCGAGATGGCTGAAAGAAATCATCATGGCGGTCTGGTCTGAATGGAGAACATAAGGGAAGAGAATGTCTACATCATAGGGGGCATCACTGGATGTAAGAGGTATGTCGCGCTGTATTACCCTGTATGTTTTGTAGAGCTGAATGTAATGTTTTCCAAGTATTTCCTTAACAATAGGACTGGAGAGAAGGGGTTAGGTTGAGAATTTGGCATGGGGATCGGGGAGGGGGGGGGGGTTAATCCCATGAGCCTTTAGCTATGCACCTGATTGTTAGCCAAACCTAAGGATTGTCCATCAATTTTCTACAACAGGCATAATGTAGTACATATCATACAGACAGCTCATGGGGTCCTTGGAGATTAGGGGGCCCAGTTGTGGTTTCTCCCATCCCTATGCTACTGGGTGATGAGTGAGATATCTCTCTATAGAGTACCTCTTTGTATTTCTAGCAACAAGAGATTGGGGAATTGCAACAAGGTCATGGAAAGGGCCTAGGGAAATAACCATTAGACCTTTCTGGATACCCAATGGGTGCCCATTTCAATTTCTACTGTGGTGACCTCTTCTATATATGCTACTGGCCAAGGATGAGAAGAAACCACAATTATAAATGGCACATGATAGAGGGTCTGTTATAGCTCTGGTATTAGGACCCAGAAGCTTCAAGCCATGCCTCAGCCAAGTAGAGATTGGCTCCTCCCATGAGAAGCAATTCCAGAAAGGGAATAGGTATTTCAGGAGGGACATTTTGGTTCCATGGGCCATAGATGAGGTCTTTCCTCTATGGTTTATTCTCTTTTATTTTTATCATGAGAAATGTAGCATTACTCATTTTCCCAACATCACCTTGAATATAATAGTCTTAATCAAATGAGTACGGAGCTTAATCCTTGGAGACTATTTTACAAAGCTGACAGCTCAAGGCAATAGCATATGATAGTACCTGATGTAGGACTATATATGAGAAGTGGGAGAGGAAGCTGACATCTATTTTGACCCGATTTTTCTCCCACCAAAGGGTGTCATGCTTTAAGCTCATCCATTCAACCACTGACTATCCTCAATGGTCAAGAGTATGGACCTGAACCAGAAGGAGAACGTTCTTCTGGACTTGCTCTTCATTGGTGTCACTGAGCAGTAAACAATTGAAATGTTCATGCATGCAGTGGGTTAAGCTTGCTGGGTTTTTACATAAGTAATCCATCCCTTGTTGATAGTTTGGTTGGAGATGGAAATACCATATGCAAGTCCTAAGTCCTGATACAAGAGTCTACATATGAAAGACAGAAAAGGAACGGATATCTGGCTGTGAATTCACACCCATGCTGACCCCGGTCTGCAGAGTTATACAATCAATACTGAAGAGGCTCTTTCATTTTCTTGATGTGTTCCTCTGATGGATAGAAAAATCAATTTTTTTTCACAGGAGAGAGCAAGAGACTTTTTAAAAGGGAACGGAATGAGAAAGCATCTGAAGAGGTAGCAGTCCTCCCAGTCAAGCAAAGCTCATTAGACGAGACGGTAATCCTACCCTGGAGGAACACAAATTCTGAGCTTCAGTTTTTCACACAATGATCATTATGATTTCTGAAGCTGGGGACTCCACCTTTTTTCCAGATTGGTGGTATTTTTTAAAAACAATTTTTTTTTTTCTCCTTGGTGAATGTATTGATGAAGCAGAATCAGCCACATCCGCTGCCATGGACCATTATCCAAGACTCATAGGAAATGGAAAGAAATGTAAAAATGACTATGAGGAACTGGCTGGTCATGTTCCTCATAGTCATTTTTACATTTGACTAGTGGTCTTCGAGCTGTGGCTTTTAAGCTGTTTTGAAACTACAGTACTCAACATGCTCAATAGCTACAGACAGGACACAGATTGGAGACCATCGCTCAACGTCTAAAACCAGTCATACACATGAGATAGAGATCTGCCGATTGCAGAAAATCAGTCGTCCGTGGGATCATTCGTACAAACAAGCCCACCAGCAACATGATTTGGCCAACCATGTCATACACATGTAGTATTGACTGACCAGAGCCAAAATGACCTGGCTGATGACATTATTGGTAGTCTGCCATCACGAGTGATCATTCTTGCTAATTTTTCAAACAAGGGTCAACCATTTTGACCAAAGTTTACCTCATGTACATGGGTGGGCGCCTTTAGATTTCCAATAGGAACTGGTTATTCAACTTCCAAAATGACATGGTCTCCATAAGATAAAGTCTGTTGTGAGATTGCTGCATGTGGCTGTCAGATTAGGCTGGGAGTTGTGGTTTCACAATAGTGAGGAGGTCACAGATGGACAGCCATGGCTTGGAGACCTCTGCTATAAGAGAATCCAGGATGTAGCAGGGGAAGGGGAACTGGTAGAGAATGTTCCTTGAGTCCTGCGAGCAATGGAGTCAGTAAGAAATCACCCTGCCTTGGCCATGAAATTTAGATACAAGGCTAGGGCACTGAACTGAATCTTTTTGAAGGAAAGCCTAGATACAACTCTGAAGAAAAAATGATCTGCTCTTTACCCAAAAACACCATCACCCTTATCTGTGGGTTAATTTTGACACGGTAGTGCATTCAAGTGAATAGGACTGAGGTACCAGACCAGCCAATGAGGTACCAGACACAGCCCATGGACAAGAGGGAGGCTGTTTCTGACAAAGAAGCAGACCTTTTTTCTAATCCTGGACAATCCCTTTAACGATACTTGCCAACTTTCCTGGAATGACCAAGAGGCTTCTGGAAAAAGGGATGACCTCCTGAACTCCAGAAAGAGTTGGCAAATCTATAATCATGGGGGCCTGCTTTCTCCTTAAAATCAGCCCTCCATGTATTGTAACTGTATGTGGCACCGGGAAATCTGACATTCAGAAGTTAAGTCTGACAAAGCTGGATCCCTTGCCATATCTCACCTGTCATGGCAGCCATATTTTTGTCACCCAGCTTTCCCAGAATAGGCTGAAGAGAAGTTTTGGCAGGATTTTACCTGAACTAAAAGAAATTCTCTCGCCCACTATAACCTAAATCCGCACATGTAATTTACGGCATCTAGATTAGTGCTCTTGCGCCATTGTTGAGCAGCAGATGGAAGCGCGGGTGTATGGGACTGTTCTAGGAATTTCCTGCTGCCACTGAATGGGGTCAGAGGGGCACAGTTTAACCCCTTCACTGGCAGGTTACACATTTCTATAGGCAGGCTTTGTTGTACGGATTACTTGTGTCTTTTCATATCACTGGTTATTACTTTTGATTCCAGTATAGGGTGTCCGGGCTGCAATAATCCTTTTTGTAATTAACCTTCCAATATTGTGCAGGGGTCAATATCCCCTCTCTGTGTACAAGAAGCGTCAGAAGGAAGCGCTTCCAATACTGCTTAATCTGAGGAACAGCGATCTTATTCTTCCTTCTCCGCAGTCAGGACGGAAGGAATAAATAAAATTACTCCCCAGCACCCCCTATAGCTGGACCAGGTACTAAATCTAATAGATAGATATGAGAGAGACGAGATACATGACCGATACAGTGGATAGATAGATAGATAGATAGATAGATAGATAGATAGATAGATAGATAGATAGATAGATGTAATGAATAAGCAAGATAATTACATACGGAGCTACACTGCAATATCTTTAAAATACAAATGCAGCAGATTTACATTTTATTTGAAAATAAAATAATAAAAACATATATTTATAGGGTACAGGTTTCCACAAACATTGTTCACATGCCATATAGCTGTAACTTCATGAAAGGAGTAACCCTTTTATTCAACAACATATTCAGAATATAAAATTCATCATGAGCTAGGTTTTCATTCATTTTTATTCTAGTTATTTAATAAAATTATGAGACCTAATCCCCCCCCCCTTCTTTAGTGGCTGTAGTTGCGGCCATATTGAATGTCACATGCTTATAGGCAGAAGACACATTGGGGGAGATTTATCATTGGTTCACGCTACAAAATTGGCATGGAAAAGTCCCAAACTGCATATTTGTAATTTTTTCAATGCCACTTGCGCAAAATTGGCATAGATATCAGTATAGACACAAGTCATACGCCTCGTCATAAATTAGGCATGGCATCTGGCAGTGCAACAGTTCATCCTAAATCTGCCCCATTGAGTCCTTCGGACACCAAAACCAGGGAGTAGGTCACATAGTCGATGTGCTGTTCTCCACACTTCTGGTACAGAGGGCAATAGAACAACTAACCCTATGACAGATCAGGTCAACAACATTGCTCTATCTGAGAGCAGTATAGGATATCCGGGGCCCTGGAAATGCTGCCCAGAGTGCACCCACGAGGCTACAGCCTACCTGAAACTCAAGCTTTTTCAGTTCACCCTGCTGTGTGTACTGATGAGGGTCAATCACCCCGAAAAAGCTCTCTGCAGATGAAGTAATGGCTTGGCTACAATCCTAAGTTATGTCCCAAAGCTTGTTCGAATGGTCACGCAATGACTTATAGGATAGCTACTTCCTAACTGGTGGCACCGGAGGCACAGCTTTCTTTTGTTTTTTGGAAGGAGAGCTAATCTGCATTGCAAGAACATAGAAATGTTGGGAAACCCCAGACTCATGGCCCCACCCTGAAAAATGAGACAACCACATTAATGATGTCCTCACATAGGGGAGTCGATAGATCTGCTTGTGGGCCATCTCTCCTTCCCTTTGAATCAACACACCTATGAGGTATTAGCAGTTTTGACGTTTGGCCTGCCAGTGATGGTGGTTGTGATAGGACTTAAAAGGACTACCTAAGGGACATTTTGGGTGTTACTGGATTGCGTATGGTCTGTTGGAGGTTATGTTATGTATACATCCCTCATATGGATCTCCTAATAGTGTCAGCAATGTGCCCATCTTCAGTATGTGGGCTTTCAAAATGGAGAATTGGAGTTCATGTTCTCAAGACAAAAACTAAGACAACTATGATCACAACCTGTCTGACCAGGCTAAGTGATCTGCAAACATCCTGTCTGACCAGGCTGAATGGTCTGCAAGCATCCTGTCTGACAAGGCTGGATGGTCAGCAAGGGTCAGAAAACCAACGGGGCTGTACAGATCTGAATAGGTCACCCGTCACGAACGTGCCGGGACATACTAACAACTGGTAGCAGAAGGTCAGTGAGGTTGGCAACACGTGGGTTAATCTGACAGGTTCTCCTTTGGTTGTTTTGTTGTTGCTGGCATTTACCACACCCCCTTTAGGTGTAGGTGTCTTATGAATTATCCTTGCCTATTTAATGTTGCTTCTCCCGCTATGCTGTGTGGTTTATACTTTCTGTTGTATCTGTGGCCAGCTGGAGTTTGTATTCTTAGTGGAGCTCTCTTGGCTGCTTTTTGCTGCTGGAAAGTTAAGTGTCCTCTTTCCCTTTTGTATTTTGTATTACTTGTGTGTATCCCTTCCCTGTGTTTGGTGATTGGGCCTGAGGGGAGACTCCTGTTCGTCCAGGTTTGCGGAGGAACAGTGTGACTCATTACTGACATTAGCTTCAGGGTCCTTCAGGGACAGTTAGGGTCCTAGGTATCCTGCGTATGAACTCGCCTACCTTCGAGGCCTGTTCATGCTGGTTGTTAGTCAGGACCAGGGTTGCCAACCGTCCAGAAATTTCTGGACAGTCCGTAAAAATGGGTGACTTTTTTCCTCTGTCCGTGAAAAAAAATGGAGGTGTCCGTGATTTTTTTGAGGCTGGTGATACTTGACTAGATTATTTTGGTGGTAAATATAATCATTTTACAGCTCCCAGTAAATGCTGGCAATGAGTTCTGATCAGTATATTGAGCTATAGACCTATATTACTTATAATATTTATCCTTCATAATAGTTTTCCAATTTGTCCGTAAAAAATGTTGGCTGTCCGTGATTTTGGGATAAGTTGTCCAGAAAAAAGAATAATTCTGGTTGGCAACCCTGGTCAGGACTGGAGTCAGGGTTTCTCTAGGAGGTGTCTGCCTTCCCTAGTTTCCAGGCCTAATCTTCATTTCCTTTCCCCCCTTTCCCTCCTACAACTGGGTGTGGTATCTTCCCCCCACACCGGAGCGTGACATCACCAGAGTATAATGAGAACATGGAGAATTGGTTCTTGAAGCCAATGGTTAGCTTGAGGATTGACCTTGTCAGAACTGTATAGTAAGACAGGAAGATATTCTCCGAAAGTTGAGACTTTTGCCTATTCATGATTGCCTGAAGCCTTCTTAAAATTCACCCCAAAGAACAGATTTCCAAAATTGTTTTACCTTTTGGAGCGCTAAAGTTTGATTTTTGTGTCTTAAGGTACCCATACATATAACAGTAAAGTCGGCAGAACCCATCAATTTAGGTGGGACCAACCAACCAATGTTATGTGTATGGGGATGAATTGGCTCCCTCAACAGATGTTTGGGGATTTCAACATGCCTGATCCTTTGTTTTCATGGGAGATAAGTCACGGTTACAGGAGTCTGGCAGTGATTTACTGCCCTCTGCCCATTCACAGTACATGCATGCTCACCCTAAACAAGTGTGCATGTGTATGGGTGGATAGAGAGAAATAGTATCAGCTGTTTGAAGATGAATGGCCAGCTTTAGGTTCAGCTTTGAGTAGGGAAAGGATCAGGGTCAAGTCAGGGACTGGGGTAGGGTGAAGTGTTGACCTGTCCATCAGCAGTGGTGGCACTTCACATTAGGGTTTTGTAGAAATAAGAAGATATGCCATCAATCCCTGTATCCTCCTTCTGAGCTCATCCCGATGACAGAGATTGGCATGAGAAAGCTAAAATACATGAGCAGTGGTACAGGTAGGCTGTGCTTTAAGTCTTGCACTAGGGGCACTGTCGAAGCTGGCACTGTGGGACTGCTATGAAGATGTCATTGTGGAACCTACTGGACTACTATGGGCATTAATTGGATGCTGGAGATATGGTCACTGCTATAAGCCTGACACTATGGGCACTGGTATGATACTGACACGATGCGGACTACTATGATGCTGGCACTAGTTGGACTACTATAAGGCTAGCACTATGGCATTACTATAAGGCTAGTACTATGGGGACTGTTATGAGGCTGACACAGTGACGACTACTATGAGGCTGCCATTATGGAAATAGTATGAGGCTATCATGATGGGGTTTTTACTATGAGGCTGCCATTATGGGGACTACTATGAGACTGGCACTATGAGGACTACTATAAGGCTGCCACTGAGGATTACTATGAGGCTGTAAAGATGGGGACTACTATGAGACTGGCACTATGGGGACTACTATAAGGTTGCCATTGAGGATTACTATGAGGCTGGCACTATGGAGATATTTTGAGGCTGGCACGATTGGGACTTCTATGAAGTTGTCACTAGTTGGACTACTGTGAACCTGGCACTATGTGGACTATTATGAGGATACCACTATGGGGACTACAATGAGGATGGCACTATGGGGGCTACTATAATCACTTGTACGATGGGAATGGGGACTACTATGAGGCTGGCATGATGGGGACTACTATAAGGCTGACACTGTGAAGACTACTGTGAACCTGGCACTATGTGGACTATTATCATGATAGGACTATGGGGACTAAAATGAGGTTGGCACTATGAGGCTGGCATTATGGGGACTTCTATGAAGTTGGAATACTATGAACCAGGCACTATGTGGACTATTATGAGATAGCACTATGGGGACTACAATTAGGCTAGCACTATGGGGTCTACTGTGAGGTTGACACTATAGGGACTACTATTAGGCTGCCACTATAAGGACTACTATGAGGCTGGCACTACGAAGACTATTATGAGGGTAGCACTATGGGGACTACTGAGAGGCTGACACTATAGGGACTACTAAGAGGCTGGCAATTCTGGGGATTACTATGAGGCTGGCATAATGGGGATTACTATGAGGCTTGAAGTATGGGCAATTTTGGGAATATTACTATATTGTCTAGCGGCCATGACCAGGTTTAGAGGCTGTGAGTATTCAAGAGTAGGCTCCATTTTAGAGCAGTAAATAGACTCCTTTCCTATATTAAAGGAATTAGAACAAAAATAGAGCAATGTATTCTAGAAACAGTGCCACTCTTGTCCATGGGCTGAGTCTGGTATTGCAGGTCATCCCTATTCACTTGTATGTAGTGAAACTGCAATACCAGGCACAGTCCATAGACAAGACTTGTGCTCTTTTGGGGCGGGGGGGGGGTCCGTTTTTTTTTCCTAATTATAGACAATCCCTTGAAATAGAGGTTTGGAAGCCTGAACCCTAGTGTTGCTTATGATATAGGAGGCCCTGACTACCTTTATTGTGCCTGCTCTTCATATGCAAGTGGAATGCTGAGGTGGTGGCGGTGGGGGGAGTAGTCAGAACTTGCTCCAGATAAGCCTCAGCTGAAAATATGACATTTTCATGCTATCTTTAAACAGACTTTCCAACATGAAGAGAGAAAGTTGAAAAGGAACAGAGGCAGATCTGCCTTTCTGGCAAGTCCCGTGTTTTTAGAAGGAGATTTTCGCAGCTTCATGAACAGTTTGTGGATTAAAGCTATAGGCTTCAAAAGGAAGATGACGAGCAAGCGTAAAGCATGCTAAGGGCTGTAGTCACCGGCTTAAAGAGAATGCTGTAAATAACTAGCAGCTTGCCTTACTGGAACCCTAATGAGTCCACATCTGTAGGAGGCACATCCTCCCCCATGTTATATTAGAGAATAATCTTGTAGATATTTATAGGGAAAAATCCAGATAATGAAATCAACGCTAATTATTCTGCCCATAGACAAAATTATTTTATTTTTATTCTTTCATATAGCTACAACATACCGCGATGTATACCACCACTGACATACATGAGCTTATGTTATAAGTAGGAGTAGGCTCAGCAGGCAGCTGCCTAAGGCAGCACTGAAGGTGGGGGCTCCGATTTATAGATGAAAAACAATAAATAAATGGGGAGGAGAGGGTGATGCGGAAGATGGTGGGATGTATTCTGAGTGCTACCTTGGAAACCAAAATAATGAGTGCCACCCCTGAGGTAAAGTAATGGTGAAATATTCCAATCATTGGTACTAGGATCTGTATAGGGTGGCACAACCATCTCCATGATGATTGGATTTGCTTCATGCTGGCGTGATATGACTGAAGTTAGCCCTATACAGGGCCGCACCGCCAATTAGGCTAGTTGAGGCAATCGCCTCGGGCGTTGCGTTGCAACCTCGCTGACAAGTGGGGGAGGTGGCAGGGCAGAGGTAAATGACCGCTTCCATTGTGGAAGCGCTCATCTCTCCATATTGAACAGTATTGCATCCTCAGGAGCGGTGATACAGTTGGATGCTGCGGCAGGGCACAGGAGCGGCGTCTCCCTGCCCCTTTCAGGTAGGCAGCATGATGACGTCATCATAAAAACTGCCTGAGCATAAGCACAGGATGGAAGAGGCCAGCCCTGCGTTGCTGTTAGCCAGTAAGTATGGCGGTAAGTATTTTATTTTTTTGGGCACCATGCTGTTGGGCCACTATGGAAAAAGGGACGAGAGGAGCACTATGGGGGGCATCTACTGGGGGCACTAAAAATGATTTATATATTTTGTACTGGCACACACAAGGCAGCACTGGCACACATTATGGGGGTACTATGAGGACATTGGCTCTATTGGGGGCACTAAGATGATGTATTTTTGTACTGGCACACAGAAGGGGGGCATCTTTTGTATAGGCACACATTATGGGGGCACTATGGAGACAATGGCTCTACTGGGGGCACTAAGAGGAGGTATTTTTTGTACTTACATGCAGAACTGGGGCATTTTTTGTACTGGCACACATTATAAGGGGGTATTTTTTGTACTATCACATATAAAAGGGCATTTTTATACAGGCTCACATTATAAGTGGGTATTTTTTACACTAGCGCTCATTATAAGGGGACATTTTTTGTACTGATGCACATTATAAGGGGACATTTTTGTATTGGCTCACATTATAAGGGGGGCATTTTTGTACTGGAACAGATTAGTGGACATTTTTGTACTGTCACACATTATAAGGAGAATTATTACTACTGGGGAGTTATGGTGAGCTTCATTTCTACTGTGGGACTAAGGGGAACACAATTACTGGTATGGGCACTATGGGGGCATTATTACTTTTGGGGCACAGTGGGGACATTATTACTGTTGGGGGCACTATTACAACGATGTGCACTCTGGCAAAGAATTATTACTATTGGTGGGACTTTTGGGAGCACTATTTTAGATTTTTGGGAGAGGATGATGGAAAAGTAAGAAACTAAGATGTCAAAATCTGCAGAGATAAGAGAAGGCTGAAAGTAATCATCATGACGGTCTGGTCTGAGTGGAGAAGATGAGGAAAGTGAACATCTACAGCAGAGGAGACCTCGCTGGATGTAAGAGGTATGTGGTTCTGTAAAACCCAATATTTTTTGTAGTGCTGTATGTGATGTTAAGAGGGTTAGGTTGAGAATGGTTAGGGTAAGGGTAGGTTGAGAACTTGGCAGGGGGAGGGGGCGCCGTTTCAATTTTCACCTCAGGCAGCAGAAAGACTAGGTGCACCCTTGGCCATATAGACTGAGGACTTAAAAAGGTTGTGTCACTTCAGCAAATGGCATTTGTCATGTAGAGAAAGTTAATACAAGGCACTTACCAATGTATTGTGATTGTCCATACTGCTTCGTTTGCTGTCTGGGTTCATTTTTACATCACATTATAAACGTCTCATTTCCATGGTTACGTCCACCTTGCAGACCAGCAATGGTGGCCATGTTTGCACACAAACACCAGTCTATGTGAGCTCCCACAGTTCTGGCCACTAGAGAGGCCGACATCTTTTTCCTGTAGTGTTCAAGCATGACCACCACTGATGGAGTGCAGGGTGGTCGTAACCATGGACATGAGCAGTGTATAATGTGATGGAAAAAGGAATCCAGCCAGCAAAAGAGGCAATATGGAGAATCACAATACATTAGTAAGTGGCTTGTATTAACTTTCTGTATATGATAAATGCCACTTGCTGAAGTGAGAGAATCCCTTTAAGCCTAACTAGAAGATTCAGGGTTCCAATGCAAGATCTGTCATGGGGCCCTCTCTTACCACCTACAAAATGTCTTGTTGGTGCCCCCTGACAACCAGAACCCTGGTGACCCCTGGAAACCAGTACCCTGCCCCTAACTACGCCACTTTTGATAAACTGGGCACACATGAAGAATAGCACTATTCCTGGCCATTATATGACTTGTATCTGTCATTTTTAGCAGTTTTCCTCTCTGCATGCTGTATGTGTAGTTTGCAGTTCTCACAGACATGGTGGGTGGAGACTAGCTGGCATCCATTGCATACAGAAAGTAGAGGAGAATCTGCTTCCTAACCTTCTGTTAGTCACTCAGAAGCAGACCAAGGATCATGGAGAGAGGTACTTAATGACCTGTATGGTTGTGAATAAAGTGCTTAGGAAGTTTATATCTCAGCCCATGTAACTCCATCTGTCTGCTTGTCTGTGTCTGCTCACTCCTCCCCCTCCCATCTCCATAAACCTGCATTGACATGTGTAATATGATCCTCCTGTGGCTCTGCTCCCATCTAGGATGGTATTAAGGATTTTTTCTAAGTAAAAACCAGTTGGCAAGGGGATGGGGGAGAGGTAAACAGAGGATAACATTATAACTAGACATTTCTCACTGATAAGATATATTACAAAATTTCTTGTGGTCACTTGTACTATTGATTTGAAAGTTGTGTGAAAAGTTAGTGGCCAATTAAGATTGCCCTAAAGGGTTAGTGGAAAATGGATTTTCCAAGCCCTTTAATGTGTTGCCTCTCCTGATGTGTGTTATTCAATACTTGCATCCCTCATGTAATAACAATTCTGGGGCATCTATCCTTATGACTCCATGATATGCCAGGCCTTTATTATTCCTGCTAGAAGTTATGAATGAATGGTTAGCAGTTTACCAGTGGGTTTTACCAGGGGGGGTCCCTGCACAGGCAGCACTGATTGGATAGTGTCAGACTGTGCAGGGCACAACCCTTGCTGGTAACACCCATCTGGACCTCATTGCAACCTGCTAGTAATTCATTGATAACATCATAGAATTATAGCCATAAATGCTCCAGAATTGTTATCACACAGGGAATGCTAGTAGTTACCAAAACCAGACATATCAGGAGAGAGGACGGGATCATCTTTAGGCATGGCCTAAGAAACTACAGCAGAGTGAAAAAATTCTAGACCTTTAGAAACCTCTACAAAAAAAGTATTAAATGATATTACATTAAAATATAAAAAAAAATATGAAAGTAAATATAAATGTAAAACTTTAGAACATTCTGTTTATTCTACAATGAACAAAGCTTGACTATTTTTGCCTGAACAAAAAAAAAAAAAAACGGTGGGGGAGAAAAAAAAAGTTCATCAGCAGTGTAGAAATACCGGATTTTCAAGCTGTAGAAAGTCTGCAGCCTGTGTGCTCACAAGGATGGCTCATTAATCACTCTGCACTTCCACAGAAAGAAAGCCCCTGCACCGCTCTGGCCAATCACAGAGCTGTTACCACAGGGACGACCTTTACCCTTGAGAGGCTTCATAGATTTTTTTTTTTTATTTCTGTTTTTTTTCCGGGAATCATTGGCAGGCTCAGATGTGAGAGAGAGAAAGGAGGAGGAGGATGATTATGAAAATAACAAGTCGAATCGCTGTGCCACAACCGATCGCAAGAAGCTGATGAAAAATACTAATAAAATAGCACAGTAAAGAATGTGACCGTTGCTAAACATCTCCAGGTCTACGCAGTCATTTTATAATTTTTTCTTATGTACTTATTTACAGGTTTTTTTTTCTCCCTCGTGGTAGAGATGATGCGAGAATTCTACATGAGCAGCCGGTATGGAGGAAGAAAAAGAAGGCATCGATCAATATGCCCCTATGGGATAAAAAAAAAGGTCAAAAGCTGCAACAAGACGGCTTTAACGGACTACGTACAAGCAAGAAATTCTCTGGGTTCATCATCGTGACCGGAAGGGCTAATTAATAGGAAGAAAATACAAAGGTTTAGATAGATAGATAGATAGATAGATAGATAGATAGATAGATAGATAGATATAAAGGACTACATAGAAGCAAGAAATTCTCCAGGTTCATCACTGTGACCGTAAGGGCTAATTAATAGTAAGGAAAACATAAGGATAGATAGATAGATAGATAGATAGATAGATAGATAGATAGATAGATAACAAATAGATAGTAGATAGATAAAAAGAAAGATAGATAAACATAAAGGACTACATAGAAGCAAGAAATTCTTTGGTTTCATCTTTGTGACTGGAAGGGCTAATTAATAGGAAGAAAACATAGGGATAGATAGACAGATAGATAGATAGATAGATAGATAGATAGATAGATAGATAGATAGGCACAAGTAGTGTCCCACTGCTATGGCAGTGGTCCCCCTTCAATTGGGTTTTTATGTGTGGCTGGGGTGACTCCCTGGGAAGTTAGTGGCTGCCATATAGGTGCCCAACCTTGGCACAAAACACACACTAGGATCAATTTTGTAGGAAGAAAGAGTACCCAGAGGAAACCCATGGAAACCCCAGTGCTGCAAGGCCCTGGTGCTAACCACTGAACCACCATGCTATGGTAAACGTTAATAGGCTGCAATTACCAGCCACTAGGTGGGGGCTATATCCCTCTCCCCATATGGAGGAGGAGTTAGAAGAGTTTAGAGACAGTGTGTGGATAGCAGTGTGTGCAGAAAGACACAAGATTCAGTGTAGAGACAGCGGATGTCTAGACATTGATGAGAGCACAAGTAGCTAAACACAGCTCCACACGAAACACAAAGTGGAGAAAAGAGAAAATATATACTTGAAAGGCATTCCAGTGTTGAAAGGAGGTGCAAGTAGATGCCCTGTGGAGATAAACTGCTCAACCAGAACCTTCTAGACTTCATAGCAGACATTTTCCAGAATGAGAAAGGCTTCTAACCCTGGACAAACCTAAAAGTCAGAACCCAGATATGCTCACCATAATACATTTTGTTGTGGAAATCTGTAGTAACTTTACAGTAAGTACTGCAACCTTTACAAAAGGTGCAGAGCATAGTCTGACATTAGGGTCCACCCTGTGGTTGCATTGTACTGGTGAAAGTGTTGAACCCCTATTTCTGGATGCTTACGCTAAAGATAACTAGAAAGAAGCACTGTGGTCCACTAACTGTGAAGCCATGTAAGGCAAGAGGCAGTAGAACTCCAAGACCAGGGTGTGCCCTGAAGGGAAGAAAGGTGCACCCTTCCAGCCACTGCATATCCCAGGGGAGCATCAGAGTGAGTAACAACTACAAACACTATTCTTGCTACTATTCCCTCCACTGCTCTCCCCTCCCGGACTCGCTGCACACATATTTGAGAATCTGCACCAAAAATAAAAAAATAAAATAAAAATTCCTGGATTAGGAAATACTGACCCTCTAAAATAAAGTGGCAACCCTATGGACAATGCATCATCATACAAGCAGAGATGACCCAAACAGCAGAAATTAGGGAGTGGTGAGAAATTCTGAAGGTTGGTACATTGAGAAGTTTATTATTTTAGCATTTAGGGCAGAATACATTATTATTCTATTCCCAGAATACCATACAGCCCCCTTAGAATAAAAATCATAGTAAATTCCATTTTTATCAATTTGTCAAGTTTTATACAATAACAATACAGCACTATAGAGCTCCATATTTTTTTATAACAGGTTGATATTCCCTGTTTTACCTGTGGGAGTGCTGTAGGCAAAATGGACACAATCGTCATCAGTGCTTACCTGATAAGGAAGAAAGTGGTGATCCAGACAAAGCTTTGAGAGAGGTGCACTGCTTGAAAACAGGCTCTCTTAGTAAAATAATATTAATATGATATAAAATTAATAGAATAATTTCAAATAATATGATACACTTTGGTATGAAAAAGTATTTTCTTTTATTTCTACAAGTCCAAAAATTATATTTTTATTTAGAAAACGCTAATCTTACCTTGGTTTTATAGCAAGCTATGACCACCACTGATATCAATGAAGCACTAGGAGATGTCGGTGGGTATCTGTACCTCAGTGTAGATTTATCTCTAGTAAGTAGACCCAGGGTTATGGGAGTCTGTGTTGTAAGGGTATTTACAGGTCAGAGACAGTGATTGTTTTTTACTATGTATGTGAGTTGCTTGTTTTATATTTAATCACACTTAGAAAATATTTTTATCACTTAGCCTGTGAAAGCCTATTTATTCTCGAATCTTTGAATAAAGATCAAAACAGAGTGTTATTTTTACTTGTTATTTTTAGTAATCTTTCTTGCTAACACTAATACTGCTTGTCTCTGTGTGTCGCTTCACTTGTTACCCATCTCCTCAAGAACTCTAACAATCAAGGCTCTAAGTCGCACACTACGTCTGTCCTCGCTAATCCCTCCTTCTGTGCACTCCTTTATACTTTCAAGTCCAAGACTTCTCCTGTGCTGCTTCTCCTCTGTGGAATACTCTTCCCTATTCCATGAAGTAGGACTGGTCTTATAGAAAATGAGACCCTGAACAACCTGCAACCCCTAGAGTCAAGTTCTTACCAATCTTTGTCCTACTTTTAGCCCAGATAATACCACCGAATAGTACCAAGATAATTACGTAATACCCCCATATAGTCCCAAAATAAAATACAGTATCCCTACAGTATTCCCTTAATGAGTTTACATTAAACTGCTATGTAGTACCCACATAATTCTACCATTCAGTTTCTAAATAATACCACCACATACCACTAAATAATACTAGGTGCTTTTAGTTTAGCCTCTGGATAATTGCCAATTTGCCACCCTCAAAACTCACAGCACTTATGTTCAGTAGTGCAGTGAATCCTGTTGCTCCTTGCAGAGTTCCTTGCAGATCAGTTTCCCTATTGTATAGCACCGCAGCAGCATTTTATTAATAAAATTATTTTAAAATTATTTTAGATTAAAATTCTTCCCTTAAAATCTGGAAAACTTTGTCTTTGAAAATTGATAGTATGATGATAATTAGGCACTTGGTGTAATTTTGCTGTATGTTATTGCAGATACGGAGTATTTGACTCCTTACTAGAGCAGGACTGTTACTCATCTGAGACCTTGTTTATCAGCTATGTGATACTGCCAGCACTATGGAGGAAATGTATGCCAAGAAGAAAGTGTCTGTGTTGATGTAAAATGATCAGCTCTAGCAAATACATCTATATTGAGACAGTATTTTCTCTACTTTCTACATTATGGAACTTAAAGGGGTTGTCTGGTTTACAAAACTCTTTTACAGACACCCTATTAGGAAGGTAATGTAGGGGAGTTCCAGGGGAAACTCAACACAAACACGGGGAGAACATACAAAATCTATGCAGATGTTGTCTTTGGTAAGATTTGAACCTAAGACCCCAGCACTGAACCACTGTGCTGCCCAATGTATGGGCACCTTAATGGGAATCTTTCACCACATACCTTGATATACATCTAAATAAATTGTTAGGTGTCAGGGTAGGACATCAATACCTGATCGGTGGGGGTCTGACACCCTGCACCATTGTTAATTAGCTGTTCAGAAGTGGGCGCTGGACTACATGGCTCTGTCCTTTGTGTAGAGGATGGAGCTGGTAACTGCAGCACTAAAGTGAGTGAGAGCAGCCCAGTTTCAGAGCTTGGGCAGTTGTATGGACCTTCGCCAATCAGATATTGATGGCCAATCGCCAATCAGATCTTGAGAATAGGCCATCAATATAAAATCCTGGAAAACCCCATTAAGGGTATGAGTTCACTGCAGAATTATTGTAGCGAATTTGTGAAAATCTCACTCACAGAAAATCCACAGAGTTTACATGTGGCCACACCTTTAATCCAAGTCTGTTATCATAAACCTCAGATCAGTGGAAAAGAGAATCATTTTTTGAAGAGTTTGGATAGCTGGAAACAGAAGAACATTGTGTGAAGAAACTGGAAGAGCCAGACCTAAGACATCTCCTGCATGAGCACTACCATCTAGATGGCCACCAAAGTTGACTTGATCTTCTTGATCATCAAATGATCAGCCATCTTGCATTGACTTGGTCCTTGGGCGTAGATATAGAGGACCAGCCTTCTATAATCCAGCCTTCTACAGGACACAAATAACCTCAGAACATGATTTTAAGGTGGCTCCAGGCACTGACACAATTTTAGGTCTCAAAGGTCCAGCAGAAGACAACCAGATCAAGAGTTGACTTTGGGGTCTTCAGGTTGTCCCCCATTTGACCTTATTGATAATATGGCCTGTGTGGACTCAGATAACAGCAAAGTGGTGGTGCACATGTTTGCCATGGATGGAGGAATAATATCCTGTGGTGGGAACCTCAACCTGACACTGGCCCTACACAATCTGCCAACTTCCTTTGTCCATTGCACAGAATAGGCTGGTGGCAGCTGCCCACCCTAACCATATTGTGATAGGGGTCTCCAAAGCCAGGAAACCATATGCACATAGGAAGACCTATTAGCATGCTCAAAAAGGAAACTTAAAATTATGCCCACATGAAGGGGTCTGATATGCATCTCCACAATTAATGTTGAAAGCACCCTCCAACAAAAATCAGTTAATCACAGGGTATCCCACTGAGTAGATTTCTTTGATCAGTTTTAAAGGGGTTTCCCGGGAGTTAACTACTGATGACCTATCCTCAGGATAGACATCAGTATCTGATCGGTGGGGGTCTGACACCCGGGAGCCCTGCCGATCAGCTGTTCGAGAAGGCAACGGCGCTCCCATGGGAGCGCCAAGGCCTTCTCGTTCATCGGTCACGTGGCCTAGGAGTGGCTTAGCCCCATTCAAGTGAATAGGACTGAGCGCAATACCAAGCACAGCCGCTGTACAATGTACGGCGCTGTGCTTGGTGAGCTGAGAGAAGGCCTCGGCGCTCACAGGAGCTCAAACAGTTGATCAGCGGTGGTCCTGGGTGTCGGACCCCCACCGATGAGATCCTGAGGACAGGTCATCAGTAGTTAACTCCCAGAAAATCCCTTTAATCTGAAGAAAGCTACTCATTTCCCCTGCAGTGCCACCACAGGTCAAAATGAAACATTGCATGCTGTTCATAGAACTGTGTGGGCTTTTCTTGTGATGCATAGCCATGCCAGGTCCTCCAGAGAAAGAGCAGCTTTTAGCTGCATTAAAGAGTTAACACAAATCATCTCCCAATCCCCATAAATTTGGTTGTCACCTGGTGGTTGTTATTCATTTTTTTCCCTCTTTCCTCGCAGAAAATGGATAATGGTTTTGCAAATTGAGAAGAGTGGCCGACCACGGCCTGGGAACCTGGTGGGTAGATTGTCACTTGTATTACACACGAATAGGGTCCATGTGAATGGTACTAAATGACGGTAACCTGCTGTGGCCGCTTTGCATTTCTTGTCTCCCCGTCATGTCTTTCTATTAAGGAGTTGACAAGGGATAGATGTGATAACGGGGGCTTCACGTGTGAGCTTGTTTGCATAATGCACAACCAAATTGGCTCCATGACACGACCAGATTAGTGTCCATGAAGGATCCTATCTTGTCAAATTCAATAGGACAATCCTCAATCAACGCGCCTTGACATTTTTGTGCGAATTACGTTTCATCTCGCTGTGTATTATACAATGTTTTCTTGTATGGTGTATAGATATATATATATATATATATATATATATATATATATATATATATATATATATACACTAAATCTCACAGCTTCCATTTGAAAGTATTAATTACAGAGATAACAGGATTTTCCCTCTATAGAGATAATCATGGCTTGTAATTTAAAAAAAAAAGGAATTAAAGGCAATTTGTCATCAGAAAATGACCTATTGTTTCACATTTTTATGTTAAATATACATCTTTACAATTTTTTGTGATGTTTTTAAAATTCTCCATGTTTAAAAAAAAATACAGTATTTTTCACTTTATAAGATGCACATAATGATAAGATGCATCTAGGTTTTAGAGGAGGAAACTAAGAAAAATATATTTTTCATCAGACCTCAGAACAGACCCTCAATCTTCATCAGACCCCCAAACTACACCCTCAATCTTCATCAGACTTCAGATCAGACCCACCATATCAAAACCTCAGATCAGACCCCCAGATCAGTCCTCAGATCAGACCCCCATATCTAACCCCCTCATGTCAGACCTCAGATCAGTCCCCTATATCAGATCAGACTTCATATCAGACCACTATTTCAGATCAGACCCCCAGGTCAGACCTCAGATCAGACCCCCACATCAGTCCTCAGATCAGATCCCCCATGTCAGGCCTCAGATCAGTTCCCTATATCAGATCAGACCTCATATCAGACCACTATTTCAGATCAGACCCCCATGTCAGACCTCAGATCAGACCCCCACATCAGTCCTCAGATCCAGAGGCGTAGCTAGAGGTTCAGCACAGGGGGGGCGAAACATACTTGAGTGGGCCCCCCACTTGGCTTCCCAAACGCACGTTTCCAACTTCACAGGCACATACTACTAGTTGTGGTTATAATATTGTATTAGAAAGATGACTATATAAACTGCTAGATCATCTATGCTGTTAAGTACAGTACAATAGACTTTCCACATACCCTACTCTAAATACTCTACCACATAATGCAGTGAAATATAGGAGTAATAGGAGTAAAAAACAAGAGGACTCCTATGTTAAAGGAAACCTGTCCACAGTTTTTACATCACTAAACTAACAGTCCCCTGCCCCCCATCAGACCTCAGATCATCAGAATGTGCCCCCCATCAGACCTCAGATCAGCGTATTGTGCCCCCATCAGACCTCAGATCAGCAGAATATGCCCCCATCAGACCTCAGATCAGCGTATTGTGCCCCATCAGACCTCACATCAGCCTACTGTGCCCCCATCAGACCTCACATCAGCGTATTGTGCCCCATCAGACCTCAGATCAGCGTATTGTACCCCATCAGACCTCAGATCAGCAGAATGTGCCCCCATTAGTCCTCACATCAGCCTACTGTGCCCCCATCAGACCTCAGATCAGCGTATTGTGCCCCCATCAGACCTCCCGATCAACAGAATGTGCCCCCCATCAGACCTCATATCAGCAGACTGTGCCCCCCATCAGACCTCATATCAGCAGACTGTGCCCCCATCAGACCTCATATCAGCCTACTGTGCCCCTATCAGACCTCAGATCAGCGTATTGTGCCCCCATCAGACCTCAGATCAGCAGACTGTGCCCCCATCAGACCTCATATCAGCAGACTGTGCCCCCATCAGACCTCATATCAGCAGACTGTGCCCCCATCAGACCTCATATCAGCAGACTGTGCCCCCATCAGACCTCAGATCAGCCCACCCAGCCACATAGGATTAAAATAAAAAACTTTACTTACCTGTTCTGCGCTGCGGCTGCCCTCCGGTCCGCGCTCCGCTCTCTTCCCTGGCCCGCGCACACTATGACCTGACGCTGCGTGCAGCGTCAGGTCATAGTGCGCGCCGCCAGGGAAGAGAGCAGAGCGCGGACCGGAGGGCAGCCGCAGCGCAGAACAGGTAAGTAAAGTTTTTTATTTTAATCCTATGTGGCTGGGTGGGCTGATCTGAGGTCTGATGGGGGTCCCTAAATACAAGTGAGCGCTTCCATAATGGAAGCGCTCACTTGTATTCGCCTGATAGTAGGCAAGGTCATCCTTGCTGGGGCCCCCCCTGAGTCACTGGGCCCGGAGCCGTCGCCCCCCCTGCCCCCCCGGTAGCTACGCCACTGCTCAGATCAGACCCCCATGTCAGACCTCAGATCAGTTCCCTATATCAGATCAGACCTCATATCAGACCACGATTTCAGATCAGACCCCCAGGTCAGACCTCAGATCAGACCCCCACATCAGTCCTCAGATCCGACCCCCATGTCAGACCTCAGATCAGACCCCCACATCAGTCCTCAGATCAGACCCCCCATGTCAGACCTCATATCAAGACCCTCACATCAGTCCTCAGATCAGACCCCCATGTCAGACCTCATATCAGACCCTCACATCAGTCCTCAGATCAGACCCCCATGTCAGACCTCATATCAGACCCTCACATCAGACCTCAGATCAGACCGCTATATCAAATTAGACCCCCAGGTTACACCTCAGATCAGACCACTATATCAGATTAGACCCCCAGGTTAGACCTACTATATAAGATGAGACCTCAAATCAGACCCCCATATCAGACCTCAGATCCGACCCCCATGTTAGATCAAACACCTATTAGACCTCAGATCAAATCCTCATCAGAGCTTACATCAGACACCCCATGACAGACCTCAGATCAGACCCCCATCAGAAATAAAAAAAATAAATTAACTTACGTCTCCTGGTCCTGTATGCAGTCAGGACAGCGTAGCGTAGAAGACCAGGGAGAGGTGAGTACCGGAAGAGCTTGCAGCACCTCATTCCTTACTCTCCGTGACTCCTGCATACTAGCACTCACTAGTATTTGCTTTATAAGATGCACTACCATTTTCCCCTAACTTTTGGGGAAAAAAGATGTGTCTTATAAAGCGGAAAATATGGTATATAATCCTTACATTTTTGCACTGGCCACTAGGTCTAATAATAGGTCATATTTGCTGTTCTGCAAAGACTCCTTTTCAGCAGTCATCTCAATATCATCGCAGAATTACAATGACAAGTAACACCTCTGTACAGATAACACAAACCAGCATCTGAATCTGAATACTTTTGTAATTGCATGTAATTTACAAAATTTAGTATGCCCACTGAGTTATTCAATAAACTGTATCTGTGTAGCTCCACCTGCTATTGGTTCTTTCTCTTTCTTCTCTGAGGTGGACACACATGCTCAGTTCCATGCTTCAACTGCCTCCTGAGCTGTGAGATCATGAGAGCTATTGCAGAGAGGACACACCCCCTGAGCTGCAGCAGAAAGGACATGCTCTGAGCTACCAGCTTGATATAAATCTAGAAGAACAAATGGAACAATGAATGAGAAGATCTCTGGATCCATGTGAGGTACAGGGCTGGTTCTAGCTTTATTAGATAGACATTGTCATGTGCTACATGATGTCTGATTTTTAATTTTTTTTATCAATGATGATTTTAGTAATATGGAAATTAAAAAATCACTAAAATTTGTTTAAATATGTTTAACATAAAAACGTAATTTATACTATGAGTCATTTTCTGTTGACATAGTCCCTTTAAGGCCATTATATATAATGAACTGGGTAACCTTTATAACAAAGCGGCCATGATATTAGCCATAATAACTAGTAGGAATTTTTTACTTGTATAATGTTAGAAAAACATGGCCTCTTTCATCCACAAGAGCGCCACTCTTGACCATAGGCCGTGTCCGGTATTGCAGTTTAGCCCTGTTTACTTGAATAGGGGTGAGCTGCCATAACAGGCACAGCCTTTGATGAAGAATGGCGCTGTTTCTGGGGAAAAAAAACTGCTATGTTTTTCTAAACCCCTTTAACAAAATCTAATTTTAGTTCATTTAGTGAAAATTGTTCATGTGGCAGAAGGCTCCACCAGGGCCTGGGTAAAATAAGTCTGCGTAATGGTGGTTTGAGCCTAAGGGACCGTTCAGACAGCCGTGTTGTTGCAGATCCACAAAAATGTGGATCCACACAAGCACAGATGCCGGCCAGTGTGTGTGCCGCAATTTGGGGAACACACATGGCAGGCACCCCATACAAAATGCCTATTCTTGTCCGAATAGGACATGTTCTATATTTTTTGGCGATCTAATTCCGGCCATTGAAATGAATGGGGCCGCATCTATTCCGCAAAATTGCAGAATAGATGCAGCCCCATTCACACGGTCATGTGAACGGGCCCTAAGGCCCCTTGCAGACGAGCGTGACACACGCACGTCTCCCGCAACGCATCTACTGGCCTGAACTCCCAGCACTGATGGGGTCACACAGCATTATACTGATTTATGATGCTATGTAACCCTTACAGTTCTGGAATGTAATGGATAACACTAACAGCATTATGTCAGGCTGGCTGATTTGCATCCGTATTTCATGGCTGTTAAAAATTGATGAATTTCATTGGCATTTTTCCCAACCCTTGCAGTAAACATAATGTCCCTCATGGTGGCCCCCAGCAGTAATAATGTCCCCCATAATGGCCTATAATGTCCCCCATAGTGGCCCCCAGCAGTAATAATGTCCCCCACAGTGGCCTCCAGCAGTAATAATGTCCTCATAGTGGCCCATAATGTCCCCCATAGTAGTCCTCAGCTGTAATATTTTTTTTTTGCAGACATGTCCTATTTTTTTGATGGCCGCTATTCACTGGCCGATAAAAAAATGGCCATGTGAATAGCCCCATAGACTTTAACTGGTGCTAAAAAATGACCATGTGAATAGCCCCATAGACTTTAACTGGTGCTAAAAAATGACCATGTGACGGCTGTTATGCAAGCAGCCGTCACACGGCCATTTTTAATGTTTGTGTGCATGTAGTGTTAGGATTATTTCAGAAGGCCCTTGTGTACCACATTTTAGGGTCCACAACACCAGGTCCCTATATGGTTCTACTGAACCATATTTAGAGACTACGGGGAGGATTACTAGTTTAGTTGCCCCTAGCAACCAATCAGATTCCACCTTACATTTTTCAGAGCTCCTTTGAAAAATGAGAGGCTCAATCTGATTGGTTGCTATGGGCAACTTGGCCATTTTACCTTTGCACGTGTTTTGATAAATCTCAAGAAAGGTTTTCCAGTTTTATATAGATGTAATTCAGCAGATTTATTAAATCGGCTAAAAAAAGACTGTCTTTGTTGTCCATAGCAACCAATCAGATTGAGCCTCTCATTTTTGAAAGGAGCTCTGAAGAGAAGTGCGCTGTGGTTTGTTGCTAAGGGCAACAAGCAGTTTTTCTTTTCGACAGTTTCATATCTACCCATTGTGTATAATGAAAGCCTTCTATATTCTATAAATGGATGCCATGATGGCCGACTGCCATGTCAACTCAAAATTATAGATTCTGGTTGTGATTGTGGAGAAAAATGCTGTTGGGATCAGGGTCATGTTATAGGGTTGGCACATGGGACACATGCCCAGGGACTCCCACCACCTACCTCCAAAATTATCTAGTCTTTGGTAGTCTTATGGGTAGCGTATACGCTGCTCACCTCTTGGAAACCCACTTCACTTCAAAATGAGGGTCTCCTAATGGTTGTCGTCCAATCCTGTGCAGCCCAGAAGAGGTAGAAAGGTGGTTAAGGATCCATAGTCGCGATGAAACCACCATGATAGTACGAGATGAAACCACCTCCAGTTAATTTCAATTGGAGCTGTCTCCATAACGCCCATAGACTTCAGTGGAGAGGCCCATGGGGTCAATTTGGATGTTTTTGTTCTTTGTTCCTCTACCAGCCCCTAAAATCCAGAAGTTGCTCCATCATTGATCCTTTGCGGCTAATCATCAGCCAGTAACAGGGTGAGAATAATATTGCCCATGTAAATCGATGGCTCAGTACACTAATTTTGATCTACAGTGCTGAAACCTCAGGGTGTGATGGACTACATGATCAATATCAGAAGTAATGGTCCATTAGAATCAAAAGGAAGATCTAACATTTCCCTTTACTATAATAAATGCCTCCTTTCATTCGGCAGTGGCCATGTGTGTTTACATGTCACGTCGGCGGTATTAATTATTATAAGCTCGTCCAATGTGATGTCCCAGGGACCTTCAGTCGGTGCTGAGGTATTCTTCTCCGGTAGACATCTCAAGGTTCCTCGTTGGCCTGACAGCTCTTACATCTCTCTTAATGATAGAGCTACCCCCTATCCAATGACATAGTGATCACTTCAGGCCTCTGGACGCAACCTTGAATCCTGTAACACGCTTTGTATATGATGTGTGCAAAAATAATCCTTACATCTTAATATTGTCCCATATGTGCAGTGCGGGGCTGAGGGTGGGGGTGATGGGACTCACTGAATGGACTGCTGTGTAGAAACATCAACATATAACCATTTCCCTCTAAAGGTGGCTATACACATAAGATTCATGCCAACCGAACCCGCCAAGACAACCTGACTATTTATTGTGTATGGGAGTGAACTTTTTCCCCATTGATCGGGCCTGCTGGATTTCAACATGCCTGATCCTTTTGTTCTAAGTGGATAAGTCACCGCCAGAGGTATCTGGTAGCAGATTACTCCTCTATCCCCATTTAGAACACATGCATGATCAGCCAAGTCAAGTGTGCATGTGTATGGAGGTGAGTTTAAGAGGGCATAATATCAGCCGAACAAGGAGGAAAGGGAAGGAGAGGAGAGGAGAGGGGAAATAGAAAGAATAAAGGAATGGAGAGGAGAGGGGAAAGAGAAAGAAGAAAGGAAAGGAGAGGGGGAAGAGAAAGAAGAAAGGAAAGGAGAGGAGAGGAGGAAGAGAAAGAGGAAAGGAAAGGAGAGGAGGAAGAGAAAGAAGAAAGGAAAGGAGAGGTGGAAGAGAAAGAAGAAAGGAAAGGAGAGGGGAGGAGGAAGAGAAAGAAGAAAGGAGAGGGGGAAAAGAAAGAAGAAAGGAAAGGAGAGGAGAAAGAGAAAGAATAACAGAAAGGAGAGTAGAGGGGGAAGAGAAAGAAGAAAGGAAAAGGGAGGCGAGGGGGAAGAGAAAGAAGAATTGAGAGGAGAGGGGAAAGAGAAAAATGAAAGGAAAGGAGAGGGGAAAGAGAAAGAATAAAGGAAAGGAGGGGAAAAAGAGAAAGAAGAAAGGAAAGGAGAGGAGAGGGGGAAGAGAAAGAAGAAACAAAATGAGAGGAGAAAGAGAAAGAATAAAGGAAAGGAGGGGTGAAAGAGAAAGAAGAAAGGAAAGGAGAGGAGAAGGGGAAGAGAAAGAAGAAAGGAAAGGAGAGGAGAGGGAAAAGAAAAAGAACAAAAGAAAGGAGAAGAGAGGGGAAAGAGAAAGAAGAAAGGAAAGAGGGGAAGGAAGGAAGGAAGGAAGGAAGGAAGGAAGGAAGGAAGGAAGGAAGGAAGAAGGAAGGAAGGAAGGAAGAGAGCAAGAAACAAAGAAATGAAAGAGGGAAAGATAGAGAGAGAGAGAGAGAAAGGAAGGAAGGAAGTTCTGCATCCCTCCCAGAATATAAATATACTTATTCTTTTATTCGCCATATGTTTCAGTCCTCTTACTGGGACTTTTCTGAAGCTCTCAAGCAGTGCAATGGTGCAAGCTTGGTCACGTCTTCAGCCGCTGGAATACAAGTTCTGGACTATTTGCCGTGCTGCTCTGCTTCCTTTTTTTTAGATAGATAACTAAATGAGCGAATCGTTTCTACCGATTCGGAATTTGTCTGGACTTTTCCAAAAAATTTGTATTTTAATGAATCTAAATTTCTTTTGATTAGTTTCGGGAGAAACAGAGAGAGAGAGAGAGAGAGAGAGAGAGAGAGCAGCTGAGCTTTCTTTTTCCCCAGAAACCCTTTTTCAGAAATTTCTCAGAAAGAAAGATAGATATATAGATAGATCGAAGAAGGAAGGAAGTTAGTTAGTTAGTTTAAATAGATATGAGATATAGATGATTGGTAGAGAGATAAAATAGATAGATAGATAGATAGATAGATAGATAGATAGATAGATAGATAGATAGATAATTTGTAGGGCTGAAAAAAGACCCCTGTCCGTCCAGTTCGGCCTGTTATCCTGCAAGTTGAGCCAGAGGAAGGCAAAAAAAAAAAAACCTTGTGAGGTAGATGTAAATTTTCCTCATTTTAGGGGGAAAAAATCCTTCCTGACTCCAATCAGGCAATCACAATAACTCAACAACCCATCTCTAGTCACTATACCCTGTAATATTATTACACTCCAGAAATACATCCAGGCCCCTTTTGGACTCTTTTAGTGAGTTTACCATCACCACCTCCTCAGGCAGAGAGTTCCATAGTCTTACTGCTCTTACCGTAAAGAATCCTCTTCCAGGGGCGGATTGGCCATAGACCTTACAGGGAAATTTCCCAGTGGGCCAATGCCCAGGAGGCCACCTGTGCCCTTCTCACGGCCGCCCAGTGGAAGTTTTTAGGGATGTATTTAGTACTGTTGGCAGTATTTTGTGATGGACTGTGTTATTTGGATCTGTTGGGGGGGGGGGATAATGTCACACAACATGGTATTGCTGGCCCTGTCTTCCATCAGTTTGGACTCAATTACAAAACTGGGCCACTTTTAGTATTTTTTTCCAGGGCCACTTTAAGGTCCCAGTCCGCCCCTGTCCTCTTCTATGTTTGTGTAGATAAAAGATAGATAGATACAGTACAGACCAAAAGTTTGGACACACCTTCTCATTCAAAGAGTTTTCTGTATTTTCATGACTATGAAAATTGTAGATTCACACTGAAGGCATCAAAACTATGAATGTGGAATTATATACTTAACAAAAAAGTGTGAAACAACTGAAAATATGTCTTATATTCTAGGTTCTTCAAAGTAGCCACCTTTTGCTTTGATTACTGCTTTGCACACTCTTGGCATTCTCTTGATGAGCTTCAAGAGGTAGTCACCTGAAATGGTTTTCACTTTACAGGTGTGCCCTGTCAGGTTTAATAAGTGGGATTTCTTGCCTTATAAATGGGGTTGGGACCATGAGTTGTGTTGGGCAGAAGTCAGGTGGATACACAGCTGATAGGTCTACTGAATAGACTGTTAGAATTTGTATTATGGCAACAAAAAAGCAGCTAAGTAAAGAAAAACGAGTGGCCATCATTACTTTAAGAAATGAAGGTCAGTCAGTCCGAAAAATTGGGAAAACTTTGAAAGTGTCCCCAAGTGCAGTCGCAAAAACCATCAAGCGCTACAAAGAAACTGGCTGACATGAGGACCGCCCCAGGAAAGGAAGACCAAGAGTCACCTCTGCTGCGGAGGATAAGTTCATCCGAGTCACCAGCCTCAGAAATCGCAGGTTAACAGCAGCTCAGATTAGAGACCAGGTCAATGCCACACAGAGTTCTAGCAGCAGACACATCTCTACAACAACTGTTAAGAGGAGACTGTGTGCAGCAGGCCTTCATGGTAAAATAGCTGCTAGGAAACCACTGCTAAGGACAGGCAACAAGCAGAAGAGACTTGTTTGGGCTAAAGAACACAAGGAATGGACATTAGACCAGTGGAAATCTGTGCTTTGGTCTGATGAGTCCAAATTTGAGATCTTTGCTTCCAACCACCGTGTCTTTGTGCGACGCAGAAAAGGTGAACGGATGGACTCTACATGCCTGGTTCCCAGCGTGAAGGATGGAGGAGGAGGTGTGATGGTGTGGGGGTGCTTTGCTGGTGACACTGTTGGGGATTTATTCAAAATTGAAGGCATACTGAACCAGCATGGCTACCACAGCATCTTGCAGCGGCATGCTATTCCATCCGGTTTGTGTTTAGTTGGACCATCATTTATTTATCAACAGGACAATGACCCCAAACACACCTCCAGGCTGTGTAAGGGCTATTTGACCAAGAAGGAGAGTGATGGGGTGCTACGCCAGATGACCTGGCCTCCACAGTCACCAGACCTGAACCCAATCGAGATGGTTTGGGGTGAGCTGGACCGCAGAGTGAAGGCAAAAGGGCCAACAAGTGCTAAGCATCTCTGGGAACTCCTTCAAGACTGTTGGAATACCATTTCAGGTGACTACCTCTTGAAGCTCATCAAGAGAATGCCAAGAGTGTGCAAAGCAGTAATCAAAGCAAAAGGTGGCTACTTTAAAGATCCGAGAATATAAGACATATTTTCAGTTGTTTCACACTTTTTGTTAAGTATATAATTCCACATGTGTTAATTCATAGTTTTGATGCCTTCAGTGTGAATCTACAATTTTCATAGTCATGAAAATACAGAAAACTCTTTGAATGAGAAGGTGTGTCCAAACTTTTGGTCTGTACTGTAGATAGATAGATAGATAGATATGCGAGAGATAGATATTAGAGAGAGAGATAGATAGACAGATAGAAAGAAAGAAAGAAAGAAAGAAAGAAAGAAAGAAAGAAAGAAAGAAAGAAAGAAAGAAAGAAAGAAAGAACTTAGATTGATATGAGATATACACTCACCGGCCACTTTATTAGGTACACCTGTCCAACTGTTCGTTAACACTTAATTTCTAATCAGCCAATCACATGGCGGCAACTCAGTGCATTTAGGCATGTAGACATGGTCAAGACAATCTCCTGCAGTTCAAACCGAGCATCAGTATGGGGAAGAAAGGTGATTTGAGTGCCTTTGAACGTGGCATGGTTGTTGGTGCCAGAAGGGCTGGTCTGAGTATTTCAGAAACTGCTGATCTACTGGGATTTTCACGCACAACCATCTCTAGGGTTTACAGAGAATGGTCCGAAAAAGAAAAAACATCAGTGAGCGGCAGTTCTGTGGGCGGAAATGCCTTGTTGATGCCAGAGGTCAGAGGAGAATGGGCAGACTGGTTCGAGCTGATAGAAAGGCAACAGTGACTCAAATTGCCACCCGTTACAACCAAGATAGGCAGAAGAGCATCTCTGAACGCACAGTACGTTGAACTTTGAGGCAGATGGGCTACAGCAGCAGAAGACCACACCGGGTGCCACTCCTTTCAGCTAAGAACAGGAAACTGAGGCTACAATTTGCACAAGCTCATCGAAATTGGACAGTAGAAGATTGGAAAAACGTTGCCTGGTCTGATGAGTCTCGATTTCTGCTGCGACATTCGGATGGTAGGGTCAGAATTTGGCGTCAACAACATGAAAGCATGGATCCATCCTGCCTTGTATCAACGGTTCAAGCTGGTGGTGGTGGTGTCATGGTGTGGGGAATATTTTCTTGGCACTCTTTGGGCCCCTTGGTACCAATTGAGCATCGTTGCAACGCCACAGCCTACCTGAGTATTGTTGCTGACCATGTCCATCCCTTTATGACCACAATGTACCCAACATCTGATGGCTACTTTCAGCAGGATAATGCGCCATGTCATAAAGCTGGAATCATCTCAGACTGGTTTCTTGAACATGACAATGAGTTCACTGTACTCAAATGGCCTCCACAGTCACCAGATCTCAATCCAATAGAGCATCTTTGGGATGTGGTGGAACGGGAGATTCGCATCATGGATGTGCAGCCGACAAATCTGCGGCAACTGTGTGATGCCATCATGTCAATATGGACCAAAATCTCTGAGGAATGCTTCCAGCACCTTGTTGAATCTATGCCACGAAGAATTGAGGCAGTTCTGAAGGCAAAAGGGGGTCCAACCCGTTACTAGCATGGTGTACCTAATAAAGTGGCCGGTGAGTGTAGTTGATTGGTAGACTAGATAGATAGATAGATTAGATAAGTATGAGATATATAGATGATTGATAGAGAGAGATAAATAGAAGAAAGACATAAACCATTCTGTCTCAGTTTACAGCACAACCCCAGTGACGCAGTGGCACAGAATATTCCTGGTGCTTTGACATGACGTAGAGGGGGGTTGTGACTCCCTCCATGACCCTCAGCACAGTCCTGGTAAGTAAGAGCATCTCCCGCTCTGGTGGACTCAGACCTATTAACCATATTTAAGTAAAAATAAATTGAGCTAGATAAAGTCATATACACCAGCCCCTCCTCCCCCGGCATACGCTCCTCTATCGTGTTCCTATAAAATTAAGTTCTTATTAAATAGTGAATCCCGGGTGCACTGTACTGTGACTCCTCGGGCGGCCGCCTGCTTCCCCCTGACTAAACGCGGCGCGAGCCGCACATATGAATTTTTGCTGGTCTCATATTTTTTTTCCCTATAAACAATTTTGCATATATTTAAATTCCACTACAGATTTTTTCCCCCTTTTTTCTACTCTAAACCCAATATCAATCCTTACACCGAATAAATTACACAAATCAGTCTTTTTTTTTCCTCCCTCTTCTCCTGCACCCCCATCTATCAGAGTTTAAAGGCAAGTCAAGTCGAATGTACTTTGGAGCAGAAGACGTGGGGTTTAATGGAAATCTGCTCCTGACTGCGCGGTGCCACATTGAGCTAGGACAGGAGCTGGCGCATTTGCATACATATTAAACGAAAGCTGTAAAAATGCATACATGCAAACCACTTGGACGAGGCTCGCCTCAGTAACGCGCCTGCCGGGGAATCAATCTTCTTTTCTGTAGAAAGGAAGCCCACCATGCAAGGAGGAAAATAAAAACAGGCGTTCTCTGGGGATGGGATTGAAGCGCTGGGCAGCCCCACTTTATGAATCCTATTTCTCTATAATTCCCTACGATAATCCTATATCACAATATTACATTTATGATAAGCAGAGAACACATTCTTTATGCTTATTAGTCTCCGTAACCTGAGCCGTGCAGCGGTTTATTATGCAGCCCATTATAGACAGTACTATACATGGCAGTGTAGCGTAATAGCTGGTAAATGAAGATGACCGTAGACCCCCTGACAACAAGATCATCACTGGGTGTCCCTTTGCGCAGAACCCCATAGATCAGTTTAATCTTTGAAGGAACCTGGTGCAGGTGTTCAGTATCTCTGCAGTGCCACCACTGGTCATATGAAGAATTACACAGTTCCCATTGAACTCCATAGGTTTTCTTTGTAATGCGTGTACATGTCGGGTCCTCCAAGTAAAAGATGCTCTTTGTAGCTACTCTCCATTGGTTGACCAATGTAGTCCCTAAATGCCCCCTATTAAAATTATTAGGTAATATTCACATCACAGTGTATCCCTCCACTGGTTAAATGAAGAATTACACAGTTCCCACTGAACATTATGGGCTGTGCCTGTGATACGTGTACATGTTGGGTCCCCCAAACGAAAGATCCTACACATTTTTAGTTCATTTTCACATCACAGGGTGTCCCTCTGCACAGAACCCCATAGATCAGTGTAATCTTTGAAGGGACCTGCTGCAGTTATTCAATTTCCCTGCAGTGCCACCACTGGTCAAATGAAATATTACACAGTTCCCACTGAACTCCATGGGCTGTGTGTGTAATGCATTTACATGTTGGGTCCTCCAAACGAAAGATGCCCTTGGCAGGGGTGAATTGGCCATAGACCTTACAGGGAAATTTTCCGGTGGGCCGATGCCCTGGGGGCCGCCTGGGCCCTCCTCACAGCCGGCCAGGGGAAGTTTTTGGGGATATATTTTGTGCTGCTGGCAGTATTTTGTGATAGACTGTGGTATGTGGCTCTGTTGGGGGCGGTATAATGTGCCACAATATGGTATTACTGGCCCTGCCTTACATCAATTTGGACCCAACTACAAAACGGGGCCACTGTTAGTATTCTTTCCAGGGCCACTTTAAGTTCCCAGTCCGCCCCTGGCCCTTGGTAGCTACTGATCAATGCTGTCCCGATGGGTGGATTGGCCATAGACCTTACAGGGAAATTTCCCGGTGGGCCGAAGCCCAGGGGTCCGCCTGGGCTCTCCTCATGGCCGTTCAGTGGATGTTTTTGGGGACGTATTTTGTGATTGACTGTGGTATTTGGCTCTGTTGGGGTGGTATAATGTGCCAAAATATGGTATTGCTGGCCCTGCCTTCCATCAACTTGGAGCCAACTACAAAACGGGGCCACTTCTAGTATTTTTTCCAGGGCCACTTTAAGTTCACTTGCCAGTCTGCCTCTGGCTGTCCCTAAAAGCCCCCCTATTAAAATTATTAGGTAAATTAAAAATTCCCATGGGGTGGGCCATCCAGTTTTCTCAGGCTGCTGATATAAGGGTGAAGGGGCACAACACATCATAGACCCCCTCTAAAGCTTCTATTAAGAGATATGGGTCAGGGAGTTATCATTGTACTATTAGGCAATTCATGTGGGTTAAATAGCCACCATATTGGTAATGACCCAAAAACAGATATTTAGGAGTCATACAAATTGCCATGAGCCTCTTAATAAATTATGAAAAAATGAAGGAAGTTTGTAGCAGCACTTACAGATTCAAAGTCCATAAAGTGGTGGTGCCCATGGTGATGGAAACCAGTCTGTAGTATCCCCAACTATCCGAACAACAGTATAATTTTATATTGTACTATTATAATATTATAATATTTTAATACTTTGCCTCAATATCTGATCAGCAGGGATCAGACCCACCTAAGATATGCCACCAGATAGGTCAGATACGTGCAGGTCCAACCTCTGGGACCTGCACTTATCTCTAGAACGGGGCCTCCAAAGTGAATGAGAGCACGTCGCACATGCGCCTAGTGCGCTCTACATTCACTTGTATGGGAGTTCCAAAAATAGCTGAGCGAGAACGCTACGCTAGTTTCCGAAGTCCCATAGAAATAAAATGTAGAGCGCGCTTCGCAAGCGCAGCCACCGCTCTTTTCACTTACAGTGCCTTGCGAAAGTATTCAGCCCCCTGGAACTTTTCAACCTTTTGCCACATTTCAGGCTTCAAACAAAAAGATATAACGTTTAAAATGTTTGGTGAAGAATCAACAACAAGTGGGTCACAATTGTGAAGTGGAACGAAATTTATTGGATCATTTAAACTTTTTTGGTAATAATAAAACTTAAAGTGGGGCGTGCAAAATTATTCGTCCCCCTTACATTAATAGTTTGTTGCGCCACCTTTTGCTGCGATTACAGCTGCGGTCTCTTGTGGGATGTCTCTATCAGTTTTGCACATCTAGAGACTGAAATTCTTGCCCATTCTTCCTCTTTGAGGTTGGATGGAGACGTTTGTGAACAGCAGTTTTCAGCTCTTTCCACATATTCTCCATTGGATTCAGGTCTGGACGTTGACTTGGCCATTCTAAGACCTGGAGACCTTTATTTTTGAACCATTCCATTGTAGATTTTGCTTTATGTTTGGGATCATTGTCTTGTTGGAAGATAAATCTCCGTCCTAGTCTCAGGTCTTTTCATCCAGAATGGTCCTGTATTTGGCTCCATCCATCTTCCCATCAATTTTAACAATCTTCCCTGTCCCTGCTGATGAAAAGCAGGCCCAAACCATGATGCTGCCCCCACCATGTCTGACACTGAGGATGGTGTGTTCAGGGGGATGAGCTGTGTTGCTTTTATGCCAAACATATGGTTTTGCATTGTTTCCAAACAGTTGGATTTTGGTTCCATCTGACCAGAGCCCCTTCTTCCACATGTTTGATGTCTCCCAGGGGCTTGTGGCAAACTGTAAAGAGACTTTTTATGGATATCTTTGAGAAATGGCTTTCTTCTTGCCACTCTTCCATAAAGGGCAGATTTGTGAAGTGTTGGACTGATTGTTGTCCTATGGACAGACTCTCCCACCTCAGCTGTAGATCTCTGCAGTTCATCCAGAGTGATCATGGGCCTCTTGGCTCCATCTCTGATCAGTCTTCTCCTTGTTTAGAGGGACGGCCGGGTCTTGGTAGATTTGCAGTGGTCTGATACTCCTTCCATTTCAATATGACGCTTGCACAGTGCTCCTTGGGATGTTTAAAGCTTGGGAAATCTTTTGGTATCCAAATCCGGCTTTAAACTTCTCCACAACAGTATCAGGGACCTGCCTGGTGTGTTCCTTGGTCTTCATGATGCAGAACCCTGAGACTATCACAGAGCAGGTGCATTTATACGGAGACTTGATTACACACAGGTGGATTCTATTTCTCTTCATCAGTCATTTAGGACAACATTGGATCATTCAGAGATCAGAGATCAACTTCTGGAGTGAAAGTAAATGGGACGAATAATTTTGCACGCCCCACTTCTCAGTTTTATTATTACAAAAAAAGTTTAAATGATCCAATAAATTTAGTTCCACTTCACACTTGTGACCCACTTGTTGTTGATTCTTCACCAAAAATTTTAAATATTATATCTTTTTGTTTGAAGCTTGAAATGTGGCAAAAGGTTGGAAAGTTCCAGGGGCTGAATACTTTCGCAAGGCACTGTATATGGGACTGCCGGAAAAATAGCCTAGCTCTCAGCTGTTTTTGGAACTCCCATATGAATGAATGGAGGGTGGTTGCACAATGCGCAATGCACTCTCTTTCATTTTTTGGTCCCCGTTCTAGAGATAGGTGGGACCCACACCTATCTGACACGGGTGACATATGATGAGACACCCCTTTAGTTAGGACCCACTGTGGGTCTCATGGCCACGCAGTACCCAACCGCAGCGCAGCCACGTCACAACCGCGTGGTCGTACCCTTAATGTAACAAGAGTTTTGTTAGTCACTGACTGCAAACTAATATCAGCTAATATCTAATATATAACCCGAATTCTACATTTTTCATATTCCGTGTCTGGCATCGTATTCTGTCTGACAGATACTCGCGGCTTCCCCCAGCGCGGTCGCCGTAAGCTACAAATCAGATGTGCGTCTCGCTAAGTGTAACCTACTGCGTGCTCACAAATGGAAATAAGCATTTCATTTTCTTCCCTGCAGTTTCTAACTTTTGCTTCTATGATTTGGACGGGACCAGGACGGCTAGAAGTTTTGCCGGGCTTCATGAGCGTGCAAACAATCTTCCCATCATGCTGGCGGATTACTCAACCTCAGTGTCACGTAAAAGTTGTTCTTCCACTAGCCCTACCTCCCACAGCCTCGCTGCATTACATACATTCCGTCCCAACCTCGAGCTCAGCCCATGAAATGAGGAACTGAAGCAGAGCAGGACAAACATCCAGCGCGTTTAACTCCTTGTCACCCGGCCATTGTTTCTACAGGAGAATCAATATCCGGGACGTTATTATATCAGTGCGTCTCCTTTAAGAGGACCGTATTGTATAAAATGGTGGATAATAAAATTATTTGTGTAAATGTATGGTTGATTTTATTTTTTTCTGTTGCAATAATTATTTTAATTTTCTTTTAAAGGGTTCCTGACAATAAACTGATCGCAGTGCCTTCCCTCCTTAAAGGGATATTCCAGGATTTTTTTATATTGATGCCCTACCTGGGGCTATCTGATGAGAGCTGAAAAAACCCGCTGAGCCTCCAGCTTGTCGGGAGTCACTTCAGCACAGGACGTCGGCTCCACAACTACACAGCTTCTGTCCATTGCGACGTTCGGCATGTGGTGAAACTACAACTCCCAACATGCGCCATTCACTTCTATGGGAGTTCTGAAAACAGCTAGGCAAGTGTGCATGCTGGGAGTTGGAGTTTCACCACAGCTGGAGTGCCGAAGGTTGCTGATCCCTGGTGCAGTGGATGGAGCAGAGCTGCGGTAACCAGCTTTGTCCACTACACAATGGATTGCGCTGTGTAGCTCCTCAGCTACTCGTAACAGTGAATCGGAGTGGGGGTGTGGTGTTGGCCTATCCTGACGATACAAATCCTGGAACATTCCTTCAAGGTGTATTTCTCCCTTCAATACTGGAAGAAAGAGAAGGTTTGGGTGTGTTGGATTTCCACATGCCTGATCCACTTTTCTGAAGGAAGATACGCCATTGTTAAAGGGGTCTGGCAGAGACTTATTCCCCTCTCTGTACTGAGAAGACATGCATGCTGGGAGGGAGGTTGGAAGAAATAGCGTTCGGCTGGCAGATGTATAAGGTGTATCACCAGTGATCACCTGAAGGCACGTGTTCAATTCCTTTGCAGCACCCCTAGAGGAAAAAAGAGGTATTGCATGCTTGTCATTGAAATCAGTGGGTTGTCTATGCAATGTTTAGATCAGCTACAGACATAGATGTGCTCTCCACTCATACTAATGTGGGACCCAACACTAGTTCCCTAAGGTAGAATGTAAAATAGATTTGCTTAACCAGGCAACCCCCTTTTGCAGAAGATTAAAAAAAAAACAGGGCTGCTGTCTTTTTAAAGTGCCACCAGTGTCCACACGCTGGATGTGGACATTGGTGGACGTGGTTGGAAGGGGCAGGTCAGTCTATTCACTTCAATGGAGATGAGCTGCAATGTCAGACACAACCCATGGACAGGTGTGGCACTGTTTCGGGAGGAAGGCAGCCATGTTTTTGTAATCTTGTCCAACCCCTTTAAGGTCGGTTATGGCAATGTCCTACTAGGGTGACCTCAAAACACTGTCCAAGTAAGAAAGAGTGCTATTACTGACTCGTTCTAGGTGCGATGGCAGAGCCTAGTTATACAGACAAGCGTCTATCTTAAAAGAGTTGTCTAGACCTTTACAAACGATGGCCTATCCTCAGGATCACTATCTCGCTGATCAGCTGTTCTCTAGCACAGCGCCATCTGATGCACAGTGGCCGGAGCTGGTAACTGCAGCATTCACTTTAACGGGAACAGTAGAGAGAACTACTGCAGAACAACAGATGGGTGGAGGGGCAGCGCATCAGACCCCCTGCCGATCAGATAGTGATGGCCAATCCTCAGGATAAGCCATTGCTTGGAAAGTGTTGGACAACCCCTTTAAATACTATATCATAAGCGTCGATCAGTTTACCCTGCTTCTGCCAGGGACTCTGAGTACCACAAAGGTGCCAGCCAGAAAGATCCCCTGGCACAAGATGTGCTCGGCACCTGGGTTATATTATAACACAACCCTTGCCACGGTTGCCAGTCACTTATAACACATGTTCCAAGGAGTAAACAGTTTATGAGGTGCCCATTTTTGCCTCAGGCAGAGCTCTTTTCCTGACAGCAGGGGGCAGCATTTTGGTAGATATTTTAGCTGCCCCTTTGCTAAACTGCAATAGGCCAGCAAGAGGACCCTACAACATTGTGCTCCTGCTCAGAGGCAGTTTTTACCACCACGTAAACTTAGCAAATACTTGGGACCCCAGAAATCAGATTGGCTAATAAAAAATTCAGCTGCACATGGGCCTAGTGGGGGAGGGAGCCCTTCCTAGCTGCAGAGCAATAGCAGAAGGGCCAGGACTGCAATGCAAAGCCAAATCCGCCAAGAAGACATCATGTAGAAACATGGACCGAGGTAAACAATGAAGAGGTCACACCCCTCGTATGAGCCCCCGGCACCTTCAAACTGAGAGTTGGATCCCCAACGATCTGAGGAATCCCAAGGATAGGCCATCAGTATCCCGAACCCGGGAAACCTTTTTACTTTCTATTTTTCTAGGCTAACCTTCCTTTCTGAAGCCTCTACCAGGGGCGGACTGGGAACTTGAAGTGGCCCTGGAAAATATACTAAAAGTGGCCCCGTTTTGTAGTTGGATCCAAATTGATGGAAGGCAGGGCCAGCAATACCATATTGTGGCACATTATACCACCCCAACAGAGCCATATACCACAGTCCATCACAAGATACTGCCACAAAAGCTGCACTGGCCGGCTGCGAAGAGGGCTCAGGCAGCCTCCTGGGCATCGGCCCACCAGGACATTTCCCTGTAAGGTCTATGGCCAATCCGCCCCTGGCCTTTACTATCTTAATAAGACCTATATTGCTGTTCATCCCCATCTCCCTGGGTGAATCTATTCCTGTAAAATTAGAATAATGGCTGTATTTCTCATACTTTCAGCCTATGTTATACCGCCATACAGTGCCAAAGTAATACTTCCGCCCGCATATACACCACCATATGGTGCTTAAAGTACCACACAGCATCTAAACAATTCTACTTTAAAGGGCTTTGCCCACCATAATAACCTATTTCCTATCCTAGTACATCGACTGTCTCCGACAAGTCCTATAGAAATGACTGGAGCAGCAGGGGAAATCTGGGAACTCTTCTTGAGATCAGTGGGGGGGTCATCATAGTGGTCAGACCCCCAGAAATCAGAGGGATATAAGATATGATGTCTCTTTTAAAGAGGATAAGTTTACTCTCCTGATGCGTCTCTTTTACTACGTAATTGTATTACTAATACTATACCAACCTTTCTTGTAAGGGGTTGTTCACATATCAGTTATTTGATCAGTTATTGTGAGCCAAAGACAGGTGCGGGTCAAAAACACAAAACAGGTGCAGGTCTTTTCATTACACCTGATCTCTGTTTAGTGTCCACTCCTGGTTTTCGCTCATAATAACTGATGGAAATAACTGATATGTGAACAACCCCTAACTCTGCATTCTGCCGTTAGGCCCCATGAAGACGACCGTATTTCACTGCCTGATACGGGCCGTGAAAGCCCGGCCTGTGCTGCCCCAGTGGACAGTGTTTCATTGTACAGCGGCGGCCTCAGGAAGCGCACGGCGTCATAGCAACCAATGACGCCGTGCGCTCCCGTCCTCTGGGGCAGCACAGGCCGGGATTTCACGGCCCGTATCGGGCCGTGAAATACGGCCGTCTGAATGGGGCCTTACTCAGCTATTCCTCCTAGAAATTGATGAATAAACTGACTACTGGGTGATTAGGCAATGTCAGACCCATGTATGGGCACACCAACAACTGGTAAAACCCAGTTGTCAGGAGGAATAACAGAGGGACAATAACAGTCAATGGCGGACTGGGAACTTAAAGTGGCCCTGAAAAAAAAAATATAAAAGTGGCCCCATGCTGTTTACAGTAGGCAGAGACAACAGAAATAGGCTGTGCCAGCAATATCATAGTGCAGCACAGAATACCGCCCCAGCAGAACCAAATACCACAGTGCAGCACAGAATACTGCCCCAGCATAACCAGGTACCACAGTGCAGCACAGAATACTGCCCCAGCAGAACCAAATACCACAGTGCAGCACAGAATACCGCCCCAGCAGAACCAAATACCACAGTGCAGCACAGAATACTGCCCCAGCAGAACCAAATACCACAGTGCAGCACAATATACTGCCCCAGCAGAACCAAATACCACAGTGCAGCACAGAATACCGCCCCAGCAGAACCAAATACCACAGTGCAGCACAATATACTGCCCCAGCAGAACCAAATACCACAGTGCAGCACAATATACTGCCCCAGCAGAACCAAATACCACAGTGCAGCACAGAATACCGCCCCAGCAGAACCAAATACCACAGTGCAGCACAATATACTGCCCCAGCAGAACCAAATACCATAGTGCAGCACAGAATACCGCCCCAGCAGAACCAAATACCACAGTGCAGCACAGAATACCGCCCCAGCAGAACCAAATACCATAGTGCAACATGGAATACCGCCCCAGCAGAACCAAATACCACAGTGCAGCACAGAATACTGCTCCAGCATAACCAAGTACTACAGTGCAGCACAAAATTAATTATGAAAGTATCAGATTGTTATGTCCCCAGCTGGCGGCTATGGGGAGGGCTCAGGTGGCCCCATGGGCATCGGCCACTGGGAAATTTTCCTGTAGGGTCAATGGCCAGTCGGCCCTGGAACACAGAGTTATGAGAAAAGTTGCTCTGGATTTGCTATTTCAACGGCATGTAATCATTTATTGGAACAGACAATCAGGACTGGCAACCAGTCCTCTTTAATAATACTACCATATAGTCACCACATAGTACTGCATTTCAGTTAACAAATAATACCACCATATATTGCTAAATTAAACAACCATGACATATCCAACCTCCTCCTCTACAGAACTGCTGCTGAACCTGCTGGTAATGCACAGGCGGAGAGGGAAGAATCCCACACAAGCAGTTTATGTGTAACAAGGGTGTCTGGTTTCAAAGGCCGCTCAGCGGTGAAGTAGAAGATCTGGATTTAAAACCTGTTCCCCCGACACAGTCCATATCACCAGGTGCTGCTATTCTATACATCCAGCAAATTGTCTGCCTCAAGTGGTCCGATCACATGCATTCATTGAAAGAGGTATCTGATTTAAAGGAATTGTCCATAATGATGTAAATCCATCAAAACAACTGTATAAAGAGAAAGTTCTGCAATTTTGTAAACTACCGTGTGTTTAAATGTCTCAGCATTTTCAAGATCTCTGCTTTCTGTCAGTGAATTGGGTCATTTTTGTTTAAATTCAGAGGCTGAAAACGATGCGGGATAACGGATGATTGAGACTGCGTCCTTGTGCTGCCCATTAAATGGACTGCATGGACAGTCCGTCCAGAAAATCGGACATGTGTCAGCGCTGAGTCCATGTGCTGTCCGCTCTACACTTGGAGGGCATCTGGGATCATCCGTCTGACATGTAATATTTAAACTGCTACCCACACTAATACATTGTAGCAAACCCTCAGGACAAAGAGAGTCATTTGAGTTGCTGATGTATTTAGATCACAGTGTATTTGTCTATCCTGTATATCATGTAGAAAAGCATCAGCTGTGAGAAGTAGGCAGTCTATACAAACAAGGATATCCCCATTCAGTAACGAAGGTTTTTTTTTTTCTTCACTAAGATCATTGTGTTTATTATCCTGTACTATGACATCACTGTTTATTATCCTGTACTATGACATCACTGTGTTTATTATCCTGTACAATGACATCACTGTTTATTATCCTATACTATGACATCACTGTTTATTATCCTGTACTATGACATCACTGTGTTTATTATCCTGTACTATGACATCACTGTGTTTATTATCTCTGTACTGTGACATCACTGTGTTTATTATCCTGTACTATGACATCACTGTGTTTATTATCTCTGTACTGTGACATCACTGTGTTTATTATCCTGTGCTGTGACATCACTGTGTTTATTATCGCTGTACTGTGACATCACTGTGTTTATTATCTCTGTACTGTGACATCACTGTGTTTATTATCGCTGTACTGTGACATCACTGTGTTTATTATCCCTGTACTATGACATCACTGTGTTTATTATCTGTGCTGTGACATCACTGTGTTTATTATCCTGTACTGTGACATCACTGTGCCTATTATCTTTGTACTGTGACATCACTGTGTTTATTATCTTTGTACTGTGACATAACTGTGTTTATTATACCTGAACTGTGACATTACTATGTCTATTATCTTTGTACTGTGACATCACTGTGTTTATCACTCTACTGTGACATCATTGTGTTTAGTATCCCTGTACTGTGACATCACATACCTCCCAACCGTCCCGGATCCAGCGGGATAGTCCCGGATTGCATTGGCTGTCCCAGTAAGGGGGAGGTATGTCCCGGTTTCCGGCAGCTGTCCCTGCATCCATAGGACGCAGAGACAGTTGCCTGTATGGTGATGAAGCAGAGAGCCAGCATCGGCTCACTACTTCATCCATAATCCCTCCCGTACCCCCTGCTGATTCTCCATACATTTGGTCTGGGCAGGGGGCAGAGCAGCAGGCAGACTAGAGCAGATGATGTCCTGTTGCTACTGCAAGATGGTGATAGGAAGAAGGTAAGTATATGGTGTTTATTTTTTTTAACTTTTTGTGAGGGGAAATATGGGCATATTACTGGGGCACAACATTACTGGTAGGGCACAATGTGGGCATATTACAGGGAAGCACAATGTGGGCATATTACTGGGGACACAATGTGGGCATATTAATGGGGGCACAGCTGGTCATATTACTGGGGCACATAACTGGGCATATTACTGGGGGGCACAGCTGGGCATATTACTGGGGCACAGCTGGGTATATTACTGGGGGCACAGCTGAGCATATTGATGGGGGCACATAACTGAGCATATTACTGGGGGCACATAATTGGGGAATAATTACTATGTGGGGCAGTAAGGGGACTGGGTGGGATTAGGTGTATAGTTATGTTTTAGATGGAGTTAGAGGCGTGGCCTAGAGCAAAAAAAGTTTGCAGTGGCGTTCTTTATATGCCGCACAATGTGTCCCTCTTTCTTCATTTACAAAGCTGGGAGGTATGACATCACAGTGTTTATTATCTCTGTACTGTGACATCACAGTGTTTATTATCCCTGTACTGTGACATCATTGTCTTTATTATCCCTGTACTGTGACATCATTGTGTTTATTATCCCTGTACTGTAACATCATTGTCTTTAGTATCCCTGTACTGTGACATCATTGTGTTTATTATCCCTGTACTGTGACATCACTGTGTTTATTATCTCTGTACTGTGACATCATTGTCTTTATTATCCCTGTACTGTGACATCATTGTGTTTATTATCCCTGTACTGTAACATCATTGTCTTTAGTATCCCTGTACTGTGACATCATTGTCTTTAGTATCCCTGTACTGTGACATCATTGTCTTTAGTATCCCTGTACTGTGACATCATTGTCTTTAGTATCCCTGTACTGTGACATCATTGTGTTTATTATCCCTGTACTGTGACATCACTGTGTTTATTATCTCTGTACTGTGACATCATTGTCTTTATTATCCCTGTACTGTGACATCATTGTGTTTATTATCCCTGTACTGTAACATCATTGTCTTTAGTATCCCTGTACTGTGACATCATTGTGTTTATTATCCCTGTACTGTGACATCACTGTGTTTATTATCTCTGTACTGTGACATCATTGTCTTTATTATCCCTGTACTGTGACATCATTGTGTTTATTATCCCTGTACTGTAACATCATTGTCTTTAGTATCCCTGTACTGTGACATCATTGTGTTTATTATCCCTGTACTGTGACATCAATGTGTTTATTACTGTGACATCACATATTTTGAACTTCTGAGGTGGTCATGATAGAAGAGTACCCTATTTCAAATTTTGCTATTGGGCCCCATATTTAGCATACTTAGGCCCCATTCACGCGACCATAAGGGTTCCATGCCCGTATTGCCGACCAGTATATGGGCAGTGGCCGTGTGCACTCCGACCCATGTTTCTGTCTAAAGCCCTGATTACCTCTTCCCTCCATGTCTCACATACACTCACTAGGGCCCATTGGATAGGAAGATAGGACAATTACATGTGTATTTTTGGAAATTGAGAGGAAGCTGGAGAACCTAGAGGAAATCCCACACAGACATGTGGAACGCACATGCTCCATACACATGGTGTCCTGGTCAAGGCAGAGGGCACACTGATGTCAGTGCTAACCACTGAGCCACAAATTATCAGCTCATGGTATCTAAAGAAAAATATAAGTGTTTGACAAGTGTAGTCCGAAAATACAACCCCTATGTCTATATGGACATTATAGAGCAGGGTCCCCTACTTGGACTTATCTATTAGACAGAGCAGAGAAAGCTAACAAAGAGCAGCCCTTGCTTTGGCCGATCCAATCAGTCCGTGTATTGCATGGTCAGCCATGATTTGTCATGATTGAAGGCTGCATGGCCAGTAGGTGAATTCATTGGCCCTCCAATTTTGCCAATTTACCTCATAGAATTTACCAACCCATAGAACGTAACATATAAAACCAATTATCCAGTTCTTAAATCAGACTGATGAACTAATGGGGTACTTTACTTTACTAGTGGTGGTGTTATGGTTTGGCGGTCACCAAAATGAGGTGTGGAGTATATAAGGAATATTGCTTTTGTTTACACTTAAAGGGGTTGTATCACTTCTCACATTGGAAGCGTATCGCTAGGATATGCCACCAATTTTTAATTATTTTACGTACTTATATAGCGCTGACATATTCCGCAGAGCTTTGCAGACATTATCATTGCTTGCTGTTCCTTATCTCAATCTAAGTTCCCTATGAGCATGTCTTTGGAGTATGGGAAGAAATCGGAGAACCCGGAAGAATCCCACTCAAACATGGGGAGAACATGCAAACTCCATGCACATGTTGGTTGGTTTTGAAGCTAGGACTCCAGCGCTGCAAGGCACCAGTGCTAACCACTGAGCCACCATGCTGCCCACACCTCAGATAGGTGTGGGTTCAACTTCTGGGACCTGCATCTATCTCTAGAACACGGCCCCCAAAGTGAACGAGGGCGCACCACGCATGCGCTGTATGTTCTCCATTCACTTCTGTGGGAGTTTCTGAAAATAACTGATCAAGGCTCATTTTCAGAAATCCCATGGAAATGAATAGAGAGCTCATGGCGCAGGCACAGCCACCAGTCCATTCACTTCTATGGGACTGCCAGAAAGCTTGGATAGCTTTGGATTTCTCATAGAAATGAACGGAGTGTGGCCTCACATGCTTGGTGCGTTCTCGTTCACATTGGGGGCTCCGTTCTATAGATAGGTGATAGTGATATGCCACTAATGTACAAGGTGAGACAACCCCTTTAAATAGACTGTCCAACCCTTTACACATAATGGTGTACCCTCAGGATAGGCCATCAGTGTCTGATTGGCGGGGTCCAAAACCTACACCTGCATCTATCAGCTGCTCTGCAGTAGCTCCAGCGCTGGAACTCACTGCCAAACTCTGTAAAACAGCAGGGGTATATAGGATAAGCCATTGGACAACCCCTTTAAACCTGATATGTAGTGTGATACAGGATAGGTCATCAATATCAGATCGAGGTGGGTCCAACACCCAGGACCCTCACTGATTAGCTATTCCAGAGAGCCTCTGGGCCTGGCACTGGAAACTATACAGTGGAAGGAAGGTACCATTCACTGTGTAGTTTTTCAGTAGTGCAGCTCATCTCCTATTCACTTCAATGCAGGCTAAGCTGCAGTACCCCGCCACTGTCAGACAGATAGGTGTGGGTTCAGCAGAGCGGGCCTTCTGCTTCCAGCTACATTCAATGTATAGTTTCCTGTATTGACAGCTGCCTGAAACAGCTGATCAGTCTGGACGTCAGTTATTGGACTCCGATCGATTTGATATTGACGAATTATCCCAAGAATAGATCACCAGGAAACTCCTTTAACCCCTGCTAAGAAAATCAGGATCGAGGAGGATTTTTCAGGGAGGAGCTTTTCCCCTTTAGAGATTTTAAAGGGATCATTAAAGGGGTATTCCCATCTCACAAATGTAGTTTGTATAGTTAGATATAACCATACCAATATTATTACTAATAGAATGTATTTATATAAAATGCACCGTTTAGAAGATTTGCCTATTTGTATTTCCATTGTCCCACACACATCAGTCAGGCCGTTGCCCCTAGTTACGACCACCGCGGCCATGTAGTAGTGGTGGCCGGCTTGCTCTTGTTCAAACCCGCTCTGAGGTAACTGCTGTATTGTGAACGCACATTATATGAGCATGTGGAGACACATCTTAGGGTACTTTCACATCTGCAATGGTCAGGATCCGGCCAAAATGCAGACTTTATAAACGGATCCTGCTCCATAGAGATGAATTGATCTTGGAACAGGATCCGTTTCTCTGTTTTTTGGAAGCACAGACAAAAATGCTACAACCCTAAGATGTGTCTCCGCATGCTCATGCAATGTGTGTTCACAATACAGCAGTTACCTCAGAGCGGGTTTGAAAAGGAGCAAGCCGGTCACACTACTACAGGGCCACAGTGGTCGTAACTAGGGGCAACGGCCTGACTGATGTGTGTGGGACAATGGAAATACAAATAGGGAAATCTTCTAAACGGTACATTTTATATAAATACATTGTATTAGTAATAATATCGGTATGGCTATATCTAACTATACAAACTACACTTGTGAGATGGGAATACCCCTTTAAAGATCTGATTAGTGGTGGTCTGACCCTCACTGAAAGAACAGGGTAACTGAGTGAATGGATCAACAGTCACTCCTCCATCTTTGACAGTCCCATTGAAAATAAGTGTGGCAGTGTGACGGGACCCTGCTCTTGTGATGGTTGAGTTGAGTTTTTTTTTTCTCTTTTTTTTACTTTTTTTGGAAGATAAAAAAATTCACATCTGAGAAAATGAGATTAAGTGAATGCAATGGATGGATATCACTGCAGTATCTTCAAGAGATGTAAAAAAAATATCAAAGCGGGACTCCCCTCGGTTGCGGAAAGGTTAGTGTAAGAAGAGCCCTGTAGGTGAAGAGGAGACCTGTGAGGGGATCTGGAGCTTTGAAGCCCCCTAAATTCTGCAGCTCGCCCGTGCTGTAACAATTTTGAACCTTTTGGTTTATTTTATTTTAGCTTTTTATTTCCCTTTCGTTCCCCGTGTACAGGCTATAACATAACCTTGTCTTGCTGTGCGGAGACCTACACATGCATCTACCTACTGCAAGCTCCCGGTAATTATATGCATTTCCCGGCAGCCAATCACCATAGCGCCTGACAGATACTGATCTTCTTTTTTATTTTTAGCTCTGTGCTTCCCCCTCTAGATGCAAAAAAATTGTGTTTGTTCCATTTGCAGCTCTCAGCTCCTGCAAGGCCTTTTTCTCAGCAATACGCTGACTTCTCAAGCCTGCGAGACGGTGGGAAGCTGAAGGAGGACTTTTTACAGCTCCCAGCACTGGATGGAAGACGGGGACAATAAAAATCAGAACATAGAATAATGGGATAGATTGAAAAACCTTAAGAAAAATACAGTTAATTAAAAAAGAATAATAGGATAGAATTTCCTGCTTTCTACAATATGGACAGGAACCTTGGGTCAAACTTTCCTTTGTCTTAAAAGGGATGCCCCACGAAATATTTATTATAGTTTTCGAACCAGCACCTGAATCTGAATACTTTTGTAATAGCATGTAATTAAAGATTTTGTACAGCCAATAAGTTATTCAATGAAATGTATCTGTATAGCGCCACCTGCTGTTTGCTATTTTTCTAATTTCTCTATCCACCTCACTGAGGTGGACGCACATGCTCAGTTCCATCCTTCAACTGCCACCAGCTGCAGAAGACAGGATACGCCCTCTGAGAAAGGACACACCTCCTTAGCTGTAATAGGGAGAGAACTGCATAAGAAAGGACATTCCCCTGAGAAAGGACATGCCCCAGAGCTGGCAGCTTGAAATAAACCTAGCGGAGCAAATGGACCTCAGGGTGTGTCTACAGGGGGCAGGAACGAAGCTTCTTAACCAAGTTTGTGCCCATCCCTACACACAGTATATTCCTTAGATTGGCAGGACTTGAGGTTCTTGAGCCACAATGCAAGATATCATAGTGGTCTCCACCTGCCAGGTACTGTTTATAATAATGTTGTATTCCTATGTGGCAGAGTAGCTATCGGGCCCCTATCAGTCACCAAAGTCCAAGGCAACTTCTACCTCTACACCCTCTAAGGCTATGCCCCTGATTGTGCAGAATATGCTACAGTCCATGGCTTTCGACTGTGTTAGCCCAGTTGGATTTTTTTTTTAATTGGTTTAAAAGGGTTTTCCATGATTTTATTTTACTGATGACCTATCCTTAGGATAGGTCATCAGTATCTGATCGGTGGAGGCCCGTTTGAGCAGGCAGCAGCACTCCTGTGAGCACGGCGACCTTCTATCAGCTTTTCGTAGGCCGAGTGACGACACCTTCATCGGCCACGTGGCCTTCAAGTGAATGGGGTTAAGCTGCAATACCAAGCACAACCACTATATAATGTACGGCACTGTGCTTGGTGAGCTGAGAGAAGACAGCAGCAATCACCGCCTCCCACCGATCAGATACTGATGATCGATCATGAGTATAGGTCATCAGTAAAAAAAAATCTCGGAAAACCCCTTTAGGAACCTGTAACAAAAATGTTATAGTTCTAAGGTGGCCTAATTAGTCAATTCTAGCAATTTTTGCTCCCAAATTATGATGGTTTCAAACAAGAGTTTTCAGGTATAATTCATATTCTTAGGACAGTACTGGACATAATACCAACTGGATGGACTGGGAACTTAAAGTGACCCAGGAAAAAAAACTAAAAGTGGCCCTATTTTGTAGGCAGGTCCAAATTAACAGAAGGCAGGGCAACAGAAGTAGGCGGGGTCAACAATACCATAGTACAAAATACCATCCCAGCAGAACCAAGTAACACAGTGCAGCACAATATACTGCCCCAAAAGCTGTCCCTCTGTGGTGGCCATCAATAGCTGCCATCTTTTGTCCTCCTCCAGTTGTCTATGGAGCAGGGGACTTAGGAGGTGAGGTGCGGCCCACAGCAGTTGAATTCAGTAGGGCATGTGCAGTTGCTGGCTGGGTACATGAGTACCTTATTCTCACAGTCTCAATAACCACTGACAACTCATTATGTACCTGATCAGTGGCTGAGAGGAGGACTTGGGTGGCCCCCTGGGCCATCGGCCCACTAGGAAATTTCCCTGTAGGGTCTATGGCCAATCCGCCCCTGAATACCAATGTCCATGATACTAGCCTCATGGCAATGTCCTTAATAACATAGTAGGCCCCATGTAGCCAGCCTGATAATATTGTGGGGGATTGTGGCTTAAAATGCACAAAACGTTTGGTGGCAAATATTGGTCGAAAGCAAGTAACCAAGAGGTGCTGTAAGAAACAGAAGACAGAAAGTTATCTAAAATGGCTAAAAAACATATAGTTTGTGCCACTGCCACAATTTTGGTGCATCTTCTACCTGATCCAGTTGTAAATAGTAGACATTATTTGCCCCCTCCCCTCTGACACCACCCACCTCCGGTACTTTATTTTCTTTTATCTGTAGTGTCCCTTTAAGTTCTATCCATTTTGTATTAGCTTTTTTTACCTTTTGTCAGTCAGTATGACTTGTCCTTGTTTGATCCCCACCTACCCTCAGGCTTCTCCTCCTTAAATGGTGCATTCTCGTGACAGGACTTTCCCTCAAGTTAAAAATTACACATATACGAGAATGTTATGAGTGAAGAAGTATAATTATTAGATACAATCTTATATTTTCTTACCAAAACAATGACCGGGTTATTAAGGATAAGAGATAGGCAACAGTCGGAACAGACAACAGAAAAGGAACTCCAGCTGAGATCTTCGTGAAGCTCTTGTCCACCATGTCTTGATCTCACTTCTGTGGATTCCCCTCAATGAGCCAGACTCAGAGAATATACACATATGAAGATAATAGTCCAGAAAAGTAACTTGAAGCCCCAATGTAAAATCTGTTACGCCACCAATATTGACCGTGTAATGTGTATGGTGGCCTCCCAACTCCATTCTCCTTCACTGTTGTGTAAAGCTGGTCATACACTTGAGATACTGTGGACTGAAAGCTCACTTGACGATCAGCCATCTCTTCTGATCGCCCCCCTCCCACCATTACACGTGCATGCTCAGCTCGGTAGACGTTGAGGATGGGTGGGCATATTGTATTTCAGTCTGGAAGCTGCTTCCTTCCCTCTCCCATTCACAATGCCAGCCAATCATGCACGTGTATGGGGGAATTGGGATAGATAGCTGATCATCATGCTGACTGTTTCCATTCATATATAAGGACAGCCTATTTAACTGCATTTTAGTACGATGCGAAAGGGTGCCCAGCTTAGGCTAGCCCTATCCCCAAAGATGCAATCATTCACAGTCAGAGAATCAGGTCACCCCTTTTGCCAATAGGATTGATAAAAGAATGGGATGATTGGGTGTATGGCATGAACCAGTAATACCAGTGGTTCCATTTTAACTTTTGCTGTGGTGTTCTTACATAATATTGACTTCAGCATGTTTCCAATTTGGGACTCTAGAGAGCCTTGGTGACAACCCACGTCAGAGATTTTTTTTATATGGGGCCCAAAGACATAGAGGAAGGGGAAATTTCCACAAATTCACAAACATACATTATCCTTTTTTTTGCTGTATTGCTTTTTTGGCATTTTCATGTGATATCATGTGTGCATCAAATCAGCATTTGATCTCATTATATTTTTCACTATGCTATGACATCCTCTGTTTATTATCTCTGTAGTGTGAAATCACTGTGTTTATTATCCCTGTACTGTGACATCACTGTGTTTATTATCCTGTACTGTGACATCACTGAGTTTATTATCTCTGTACTGTGACATCACTGTGTTTATTATCCCTGTACTGTGACATCACTGTGTTTATTATCCTGTACTGTGACATCACTGATTTATTACCTGTACTGTGACATCACTGTGTTTATTATCCCTGTTTACTGTGACATCACTTGTCACTAGTGTTTATTATCTCTGTACTGTGACATCACTGAGTTTTATTATCCTTGTAACTGTGACATACCCACTTGTGTTTATTATCCTGTACTTGTGACATCACTTGTGTATTATCCCTGTACTGTGACATACTGTGATTTATTATCCCTGTTACTGTGACATCACTGTGTTTTATTATCCCTGTACGTTGTATCACTGTGTTTATTATCTCTGTACTGTTGACATCACTGTGGTTTTTAATTATCCTGTACTGTGACATCACTGTGTTTATTATCCCTGTATTGTGACATCACTGTGTTTATTATTCCTGTACTGTGACATCACTGTATTTTATCCTGTAATGTGACTCACTGTGTTTATTATCCCTGTAGTGTGACATTACTGTGTTTATTATCCCTGTATTGTGATATCACTGTGTTTATTATCCCAACACTGTGACATCACTGTGTTTATTATCCCTGTACTGTGACATCACTGTGTTTATTACCCTGTACTGTGACATCACTGTGTTTATTATCCCTGTAGTGTGACATCACTGTGTTTATTATCTCTGTACTGTGACATTACTGTGGGTATTATCCCTGTACTGTGACATCACTGTGTTTATTATCCTGTACTGTACATCACTGTGTTTATTAACCCTGTACTGTGACATCACTGTGTTTATTACCCTGTACTGTTACATCACTGTGTTTATTATCCCTGTACTGTGACATCACTGTGTTTATTATCTCTGTACTGTGACATCACTGTATTTATTATCCTGTAATGTGACATTACTGTGGGTATTATCTCTGTACTGTGTGACATCACTGTGTTTATTATCTCTGTACTGTGACATCACTGTGTCTATTATCTCTGTACTGTGTGACATCACTGTGTTTATTATCCCTGTACTGTGACATCACTGTTTATTATTCCCTGTACCTGTGACATCACTGTGTTTATTATCCCTGTACTGTGACATCACTGTGTTTATTATCCTGTACTGTGACATTCACTGTGTTATGTATGACTCACTGTACTGTACTGTGACATCACTGTGTTTATTATCCCTGTACTGTTTGACATCACTGTGTTTATTATCCCTGTATTGTTTATTATCCTGTATGTGACATCACTGTGTTTATTATCCCTGTACTGTGACATCACTGTGTTTATTATCCCTGTTACTGTGACATCACTGTGTTTATTGTCCTGTACTGTGACATCACTGTGTTTATTATCCTTATTGTGACATCTGTGTTTATTATCCCTGTACTGTGACATCACTGTGTTTATTATCCCTGTACTGTGACATCACTGTGTTTATTATCCTGTATGTGACATCACTGTGTGTTTATTATCATCCTGTGTACTGTGACATCACTGTGTTTATTATCTCTGTACTGTGACATCACTGTGTTTATTATGCCTGTACTGTGACATCACTGTGTTATTATCCTGTACTGTGACATCACTGTGTTTATTATCCCTGTAGTGTGACATCACTGTGTTATTACCCTGTACTGTGACATCACTGTGTTTATTATCCCTGTAGTGTGACATCACTGTGTTTATTATCCCTGTACTGTGACATCACTGTGTTTTATTACCTGTACTGTGACATCACTGTATTTATTATCCTGTACTGTACTGTACTGTGTTTATCCCTGTACTGTGACATCACTGTTGTATTATCCCTGTACTGTAACATCACTGTGTTTATTTACCCTGTACTGTGAATCACTGTGTTTATTTTCCTGTACTGTGACTCACTGCGTTTATTATCTGTACTGTGACATCACGTTGTTATTATCTGTACTGTGTATCACTATGTGTATTATCTCTGTACTGTGACATCACTATGTGTATTATCTCAGTACTGTGACATCACTGTGTTTATTATACTGTACTGTGACATCACTATGTGTATTATCTCAGTACTGTGACATCACTGTGTTTATTATCCTGTAATGTGACATCACTGTGTTTATTATCTCTGTACTGTGACATCACTGTGTTTATTATCCCTGTACTGTGACATCACTGTGTTTATTATTCTGTACTGTGACATCACTGTGTTTATATCTCTGTACTGTGACATCACTGTGTTTATTATTCTGTACTGTGACATCACTGTGTTATTATCCCCTGTACTGTGACATCAACTATGTGTATTATCTCAGTACTGTGACATCACTGTTTATTATCCTGTAATATGACATCACTGTGTTTATTATCTCTGTACTGTGACATCACTGTGTTTTATTATCCCCTGTACTGTGACATCACTGTGTTTATTATTCTGTACTGTGACATCACTGTGTTTATTATTCTGTACTGTGACATCACTGTGTGTATTATCCCTGTACTCTGACATCACTGTGTTTATTATCTCTGTACTGTGACATCACTGTGTTTATTATCCATGTACTGTGACATAACTGTGTTTATTATCCTGTACTGTGACATCACTGTGTTTATTATCCTGCTGTACTGTGACATCACTGTGTTTATTATCCATGTACTGTGACATAACTGTGTTTATTATCCCTGTACTGTGACATCACTGTGTTATTTATTTATATAACATATAAAGTATAACGACAACCCTTTTAATATAATAGTAATAGAAGAATTTTGATGAAACTATGTTTGCTATAAATCATACAAAATAATGGAAAAAATATACAGAAATAAGTAATTACATTTGTCTTAGTAAGTAAATTATTTTAATCAATCCAGATGTAAAGGAATCAATAAAATCACTGATCAGGTATGTAGTAGAAGAGCTCCCTTCATTATGACTGCAGCAGAGAAGACTGGATGCACGACGAGTCCTGTGCTCTCTAATAACACAAGGTGTCATTGTATACCCAAATCAGTTTCCAGAGCCTTGCAGTATTTATAACAATTAAAACACGAGGGAAGTGAAGCAGCAGGGGGAGAGAAGTGGGTGGAGAGAGGCAGGCAGCAGCAGCGGCGGCGGCAGCAGCTCAGGCTCCAGCTACACAACAGGCAGCAGAGGTTAAAGGCACTGAGCGAGAAAAACACAATCACAAAATCAGGGACTGTAAGCTGTCATTTACATCCAAAAATATAATGAGACCGAGGTGCGCTGCGGCTTAGCAGGCAAGATACGTCCTAGAGCTGCGCAGGGTATAATGGTGGAGCGCCGGTTGTCATGGTGGAGAGCGATCATTTACTAATTTCTCTAATGGACGAAGATTATTCTGTACATATTGCAGTTTGCACAACAGCTATGCCTCCTGATCTCCGCCCTCCCGTGCACATGCATCCACAGCTTTAATAGGGAAAGAAGAATAAGCCGCTGCCAGGCATCTATGGTCACCCTAGAGGTTGGGCATGTTGGATTTCAACACCTTGATAGACATAGGATTGGCTACAGCATACTCCAATTTTTATGGTCTAGTTGTGCCTGTGTCAGACACTATGATTGGATCAAAAAGGGGTGATTGTGACTAACAATATCACAATCAGACGTCATATAATACATGACATTATCTTTCTAACAAAGCTAGAACTAGCCCTGTACCTCACATGGATCCAGAGATCTCCACATTCATTGCTCTGTTAGATTTATATCAGCTCAAGGGGAGGGTCTTATCTGATTCAGCACAGGGGGCGTGTCTCAGCTCCTCCTATCACAGCTCAGGAGGCAGCTGAAGGATGGAAGTGAGCATGTGCGGCCATCTCAGTGAGCAGGACAAAGAAATAAGAAACAAAACAAACAGCAGGTGGCGCTATACAGATACATTTTATTGTATAAACTCATTTATCTGACTCTTAGGGGCCGTTCAGAAATTGCGGGTCCACAAAAATGCGGATCTGCAATACCACGGATGCCGAACGGTGTGTGTTCCACAATTTGCGGAACACACATCGCCGGCACCCTATAGAAGATGCCTATTCTTGTATGCTGTTGCAGACAAGAATAGGACATGTTTTATATTTTCTTGCAGCTAGGCTGAGGTGTGTATTATGAGCTTCTGCAGCAGCTGAGGTGTGTATTATGAGGTTCTGCAGCAGCTGAGGTTTGTATTATGATGTTCTGCAGCAGCTGAGGTGTGTATAATGATGTTCTGCAGCAGCTTAGGTGTGTATGATGATGTTCTGCAGCAGCTGAGGTGTGTATTATGAGGTTCTGCAGCAGCTGAGGTGTGTATTATGAAAAGCTGTCTGAATTTTGTAGCATTTTCAATTTAAAAAACTGATGGATATTCTCTCGACACCAGATCCTTAGGGCTGTATACAGCAGTCTGAAGAGATGACACAGGGAGCTTCGAGGACAGGACATGTGCGAAACCTGCACGGACTTGCCTCATATAAACCCGGGTCTGTAACGGTAAAATTCTTCCTCAGGGGGCTCTGGAAAAGAAACCACCAGTATTTCTGCTGTTATAACAGGAGGGGGGGTCTATTATATCTATTGTGAGATTGGGATAAGCTGCTGCCAGACTTAGTGGGTGCGACTTTTCTATTGGACACTGTCTATTGGACACTGGATGAAACTACATTTTGAGCCTCATTATAGACAGGGACTGATGTGAATGGTGACAAATACATTGTCTTTTCAAACATTCAGCTCCAGTCACATTGAAAAATGTAACAGGAAGATGGCCGCCGACAGCTAATGCATTCTGCTGGTCATGTGTGCAGCCGTTTAGCCAATCACAGGGCAGATAAGGAAGCATGAAGAGTTGGCTCCGGAGTCTAGGCCTGTGATACATGTCACGTGACTAGCTGCAGACCATCACACACACATTCATAGAAAGCTATTGGCGTGCCAGTACACTTCACAGGCTCAGTTTACAAAATGGCTGCCATTACAACTGGGCATGTGCAGTATTCGACAGATTGTAGGTGAAGCCTGACAGAAGACAACAGTTCAAATAAAATGGCTGCCATTACAACTCGGCATGTGCAGGATTTACACAGATTGTAGATGGAGCCTGAGGAGAGGCCAACAGTTCAAACTAAATGGTTGCCATTATAACTGAGCTTGCGTGGAATTCACACTAGGCTGTAGCTAGAGCCCAATGATACAAACAAAATGGCTGACACTTTTAGCACCTTCCTCGATAGTCTTGAAATGTTTACCCAAATCTGAAGATTTTTAGATGAAAAATATTCAGGTAGATGAGGTGACATAAATTAATCTAACATATCTATAAGTTTTTTATTACTCTTTTCATAATTTTGCTGTCTCTTGTGCTGTTTTCACTTTTGCTTAAAATGATGCGTTTCATCAACGATAAATTCACCTCACAGGTTTTTCACATCAACTTGAGACAAAATTTGCTTTAAAGAAGCAGTACTAAAAAACTTCTTCTGTGAGAAATTTTAGTCGCCTCTCTAAAAAATGGCTGCAGTTACTACTGAGCATGTGCAGGATTCACACAGATTGTAGCTGGAGCCTGAGGAGAGGCCAACAGTTCAAACAAAATGGTTGCCATTACAACTGAGCTTGTGTGGAATTCACACTAGGCTGTAGCTGGAGCCCAATGATACAAACAAAATGGCTGCCACCTTCAGTAGGACATGAAGATTTACCTCACCATTTAACAGGCAGTAAGTTCTTCACCTCCATACTGAGACCTACACAAATGCATCACTGTAAGGTGACTAGGAAAAAACGAAACAAAATGGCTGCCACCTTCAGCCAAATAAACCTCAGGAATATGAGACAGGTTTATGAAGTAAAAGTTCCAAAATTCTGAGGATAAAAAGTCAATATGTGCAAAAACTGATTAAGTACCTACTGTGCACCAAATTATTTATGTGTTTTAGACACTTTTAGCACCTTCCCCAATAGTCTTGAAATGTTTACCCAAATCTAAAGATTTTAGGTGAAAAATATTCATGTAGATGAGGTGACATAAATTAATCTAACATATCTATAAGTTTGTATAAGTTTTAATTACTCTTTTCATAATTTTGCTGTCTTTTGTGCTGTTTTCACTTTTGCTTAAAATGATGCATTTCATCAACGATAAATTCACCTCACAAGTTTTCCACATCAACTTGAGACAAAATTTGCTTTAAAGAAGCAGAACTAAAAGCAACCTACTTCTGTGGGAATCTTCAGTCGCCTCTATACAAAATGGCTACTGTTACTACTGAGCATGTGCAGGATTCACACAACCTGTAGTTGGAGACCGAGAAGAGGCTGGAGATTCAAACACAATGGTTGCCATTACAACTGGGCATGTGCAGGATTTGCACAGATTGTAGATGGAGCATGAGGAGAGGCCAACAGTTGAAATAAAATGGCTGCCATTACAACTGGGCATGTGCAGGATTCACACAGATTGTAGGTGAAGCCTGAGGAGAAGCCAATGATAGAAACAAAATGGCTGCCACCTTCAGCAGAACATGAAGATTTACCTCACCATTTAACAGGCAGTAAGTTCTTCATCTCCATACTGAGACCTACACACATGCATCACTGGAAGGTGACTAGGAAAAAAACAAAATGGCTGCCACCTTCAGCCAAATCTACCTCAGGAATATGAAACAGGTTTATGAAGTAAAATTTCCAAAATTCGGAGGAGAAAAAGTCAATGTGTGCAAAAACTGATTAAGTGTCTACCATGCACCAAATTTTATGTGTTTTAGCACTTTCCTCGATAGTGTTGAAATGTTTACACATCTGAAGGTTTTTACATGAAAAATATTCATGTAGATGAGGTAACATAAATTAATCTAACATATCTATAAGTTTGTATAAGTTTTAATTACTCTTTTCATAATTTTGCTGTCTTTTGTGCTGTTTTCACTTTTGCTTAAAATGATGCGTTTCATTAACGATAAATTCACCTCACAGGTTTTTCACATCAACTTGAGACAAAATTTGCTTTAAAGAAGCAGAACTAAAAAAAAACCTACCTTCTGTGGGAAAGTTTAGTCGCCTCTATACAAAATGGCTGCTGTTACTACTGAGCATGTGCAGGATTCACACAACCTGTAGTTGGAGACCGAGAAGAGGCTGGAGATTCAAACAAAATGGCTGCCACCTTTTTAGCAGTAAATATTTTCCCTAAATTTGAGATGGAATTTATTTTATTTTTTTTTTTACTTGTTTGAAAGGACATCTGCAGACAGATGCCCTTTAAGAAATGTTTTAGTGACATTTTTACTTTTTTTGTGATGGTAAAGGGGTTTTCCAAGTTTTTTTTTTACTGATGACCTGTCTTCTGGATAGTAACATAGTAACATAGTTTGTAAGGCCGAAAAAAGACATCTGTCCATCCAGTTCAGGCCTGTTTTCCTACAAGTTGATCCAGAGGAAGGCAAAAAAACCCCTGTGAGGTAGAAGCCAATTTTCCTCACTTTAGGGGGAAAAATTCCTTCCCGACTCCAATCAGGCATCAGAATAACTCCCTGGATCAACAACCCCTCTCTAGTAACTATAACCTGTAATACCCTCCAGAAATACATCCAGGCCCCTCTTGAACTCTTTTAGTGAACTTACCATCACAACCTCCTCAGGCAGAGAGTTCCATAGTCTCACTGCTCTTACTGTAAAGAATCCTCTTCTATGTTTATGTACAAACCTTCTTTCCTCCAGACGCAGAGGATGTCCCCTCGTCACAGTCACAGTCCTCGGGATAAATAGATGATGATCTCTGTACTGACCTCTGATATATTTATACATAGTTATTAGATCTCCCCTCAGTCGTCTTTTTTCTAAAGTGAATAAGCCTTATTTTGATAATCTTTCTGGGTACTGTAGTCCACCCATTCCAGTTATTACTTTAGTTGCCCTCCTCTGAACCCTCTCCAGCTCTGCTATGTCTGCCTTGTTCACAGGAGCCCAGAACTGTACAAAGTCCTCCATGTGTGGTCTGACTAGTGATGTGTAAAGTGGCAGGACTATGTTCTCATCACAGGCATCTATGCCCCTTTTGATGCAACCCATTATCTTATTGGCCTTGGCAGCAGCTGTCTGGCACTGGCTTCTACAGCTTAGTTTGCTGTTCACTAAAATTCCTAGGTCCTTTTCCATGTCAGAGTTACCCAGTGCTTTACCATTTAGTATGTACTGGTGACTTGCATTATTCCTTCCCATATGCATAACCTTACATTTGTCAGTGTTAAACCTCATCTGCCACTTTTCTGACCAAGCCTCCAGTCTATCCAGATCCTGCTGTAGCAGTGCTCTGTCCTCTTCTGTGTTAATTACGTTACACAGTTTAGTGTCATCTGCAAAAATTGATATTTTACTGTGCAAGCCTTCTACAAGATCATTAATAAATATATTGAAGAGAATAGGGCCCAATACTGACCCCTGTGGTACCCCACTAGTGAGGGTGACCCAATCTAAGTATGTACCATTAATAACCACCCTCTGTTTTCTATCACTGAGCCAGTTACTTACCCACATACAGACATTTTCTCCCAGGCCAAGCATTCTCATTTTATATGCTAACCTTTTATGTGTTACAGTGTCAAATGCTTTGGAGAAGTCCAGATATACGACATCCATTGAGTCGCCGCGGTCAAGTCTAGAACTTACCTCCTCATAGAAACTGATTAAATTGGTTTGACATGACCGATCCCTCATGAAGCCATGCTGATACGGAGTTATTTGCTTATCATTATCGGATCGGTGGGTGTCAACACCAGGGACCCCTGCTGATCAGCTGTTTGAGGAGGCGTCAGCACTTGCAGTAGCGCTGAGGCCTTCTCGCAGCTTTTCCTGGCCCATGTGATGTCACGTTCATCGGTCACATAGACTACGCACAGCTCAGCCCCATTAAAGTGAATGGGGCTGAGCGCCATACCAAGTACAACCACTATAAGCTAAGAAAAGGCCGCGGCGCTACTGCGAGCACCGGTGCCTTCTCAAACAGCTGATCGATGGGAGTCCCGAGTGTCAGACCCCCACTGATCAGATACTGATGACCTATCCAGAGGACAGGTCATTAGTTAAAAAAAAACTTAAAAAACCCCTTTAAGCTGAAGGGGTTTTCCGTGAATTAGATATTGATGGCCTATCCTCAGATACCCAGCGCCCCCCACTTATCGGCTCTTTCGGGCAGCCACTGCACCAGAAACTACACAGTGGATGGAGTTGGAAGCGAACAGCGCCATCAACTGTATAGTGGCTGTGCCGGGTACTGCAGGTCAGATTCCTACGCCAACCACTGTATAGTAAATGCAGTGAGCCTCATGAAAGAAGAGGCATAGTGGAAAACGTAGGCTGCAGGGTTACAGGGGAATCATATCAAAGGGATGAAGACGACGGGCAGCCCATAATTATACATCAACCAAACCATATACACAAGGCGTATAGAAGAGCCACCATATGGTTCTGTAGTAATAGTCTATACTGCACTGTAGTGCTTCTCTACAGGTTCATTTCAATTCTAATTTTCTCCTCCATATCAGAAACCTGGATCATTTCTAGCATGTAACGTAGAATATAATTGCCAGGCATACACCATGACAACCATTAGCAACAGCAAATAAAAGAAGCTAAATTTATAAACATCAATGGCCAAAGATATTTTCCGTAGATATTTTGAGCTGCATTGAACCTCTAAATATGAAAAAACAAGTCCCATAAATAGTTCTGTGATCACATCAATCATATATGGTACCATTCACGACAGTCACAACACAATTATTCGTAGTTGCCGGTTAGTACATTGGTGGACCATGCCTGCTGCTGCCCCGTTTCCCAGGACGGGCACGAGCGCTGCTCCTCTCACCCTGTGTCTGTCGCAGTTTCAGCACTCTGGCAGCAGGCCCCGGCGCTGATGTCCTGTGTGTTTATTAGGGATATTCTCTATTGAATCTCAATAGATTCTGCAGTACTGCAAGGGTTAAACCCTCCTTTGGCTCTGTATGCAACTAATGTGCTAATCAGCTTCTGCTCTATCGGCTGTGCTGTTTGTCTCAATGTTTGCCTGAGCAACAGGTTTCTTAGCTTGTTAGTGCCTGCAAAAGTGAGCTATTTCTGTTCACCTGCTTGTGTACCGACTGCGGCCCGATTTCTGGATTCTAACCTATTGCTGACTAACCTGTGCCTAATCACTGTGTACATACATTACTTTATATATCCTGCTCCTGAATTACATCCTGTATTATACTCCAGAGCTGCACTCCCTATTCTGTTGGTGGAGTCATTGTGTACATACATTACTTATCCTGTACTGATCCCGAGTTACATCCTGTATTATACTCCAGAGCTGCACTCACTGTTCTGCTGGTGGAGTCACTGTGTACATACATTACTTTATATATCCTGCTCCTGAATTACATCCTGTATTATACTCCAGAGCTGCACTCACTAGTCTCCTGGTGCAGTCACTGTGTACATACATTACATTACTTATCCTGTACTGATCCTGAGTTATATCCTGTATTATACTCCAGAGCTGCACTCACTATTCTGCTGGTGCAGTCACTGTGTACATACATTACTTATCCTGTACTGATCCTGAGTTATATCCTGTATTATACTCCAGAGCTGCACTCACTATTCTGCCGGTGGAGTCACTGTGTACATACATTACTTATCCTGTACTGATCCTGAGTTATATCCTGTATTATACTCCAGAGCTGCACTCACTATTCTGCAGGTGCAGTCACTGTGTACATACTTTACATTACTTATCCTGTACTGATCCTGAGTTATATCCTGTATTATACTCCAGAGCTGTACTCACTATTCTGCTGGTGCAGTCATTCTGTACATACATTACATTAATTATCCTGTACTGATCCTGAGTTACATCCTGTATTATACTCCAGAGCTGCACTCACTATTCTGCTGGTGCAGTCACTGTGTACATACATTACATTACTTATCCTGTACTGATCCTGAGTTACAGCCTGTATTATACTCCAGAGCTGCACTCACTATTCTGCTGGTGAAGTCACTGTGTACATACATTACTTATCCTGTACTGATCCTGAGTTATATCCTGTATTATACTCCAGAGCTGCACTCACTATTCTGCTGGTGCAGTCACTGTGTACATACATTACATTACTTATCCTATACTGATCCTGAGTTATATCCTGTATTATACTCCAGAGCTGTACTCACTATTCTGCTGGTGCAGTCATTCTGTACATACATTACATTACTTATCCTGTACTGATCCTGAGTTACATCCTGTATTATACTCCAGAGCTGCACTCACTATTCTCCTGGTGGAGTCACTGTGTACATACATTACATTACTTATCCTATACTGATCCTGAGTTATATCCTGTATTATACTCCAGAGCTGTACTCACTATTCTGCTGGTGCAGTCATTCTGTACATACATTACATTACTTATCCTGTACTGATCCTGAGTTACATCCTGTATTATACTCCAGAGCTGCACTCACTATTCTGCTGGTGCAGTCACTGTGTACATACATTAAATTACTTATCCTGTACTGATCCTGAGTTACAGCCTGTATTATACTCCAGAGCTGCACTCACTATTCTGCTGGTGAAGTCACTGTGTACATACATTACTTATCCTGTACTGATCCTGAGTTATATCCTGTATTATACTCCAGAGCTGCACTCACTATTCTACTGGTGTAGTCACTGTGTACATACATTACATTACTTATCCTATACTGATCCTGAGTTATATCCTGTATTATACTCCAGAGCTGTACTCACTATTCTGCTGGTGCAGTCATTCTGTACATACATTACATTACTTATCCTGTACTGATCCTGAGTTACATCCTGTATTATACTCCAGAGCTGCACTCACTATTCTCCTGGTGGAGTCACTGTGTACATACATTACATATACTGTCCTGAGAACCAACCAAAACCTTTTTTTCTATGTATTGTTTCTTTATTACATATACTTTTTGGTAACCTCTGGCCACATTATTTTTACAATAAAAAATAAATTATTAAAAACGTGAAAAAAAATGGAACAAAAAACACTGCAAAATGCAGTCTTAAAGCAAATGGACACTAACATTATTTCCTGCCTTAGAAACTGTCCAGTGCCTGGTGTACAAAATACTCTTCCCACTGAGAAGAAGCTCTATGAAGGCACTGAACAAACTGGAAACACTGAGAGATTTCAGCTCTGAAGCCTGCAGAAGTGTGAATGCAGCTCTGGAGTATTATACAGGATCAGAATAAGTAATGTAACACATTTGTAAAATGATTTTTACTTTTTTACTGTTACTATCAGTGTTGTAACAGGTTGCTCCGATGTGACAACGCTACTGAAAGGATTGAAACGCGTACGTCCAAATCTAATTTGCTGGGTAACTAAACTAGATGATATTTTTTACTTCTGCAGCTTCGGATGAAGAAGATTTTTACAGGCGTAATACATCTGTTCTCAGAAGAAAACAGGATTTTCTGGCGGTGAGTGCGACCCTGGATACGTCTTATCTGGAGACCGCTCAATATTGCACGTTGTGAGCGCCGAGGGCATATCCCCCCCCCCTCCTCATCGACTCCATCTACTGTAAGTGTTGTTTTATTTTTATCTCTATAGATCTAAATACATTGTGCATTGTTGTTTTTTTTGTCCTCCTTTCGCAGTCGTTCCACCGTTTTCTGTCTTCCCTCTTATTTGTAAGATTGCCTTCTGCTCAAGTTCCCGGGTGATCCAGAGGGACACAGGTTGGAGTCTGTCGATGCAGCCGCTCCGCTAACCAATAGCTGTCCTTAGCTCCCCTCAGGACCGACAGTAGTCATGGAAACGCGAACCAATCAGAGAAGGCAGCCACAACAGGGGCATGGAAGGAGCACTGATGTACAGGTAGATCGGGGTTAAAGCTGAGCGACTGCAAATAGCCTAATACCGGAGACCTGCGAGGAACCCGCATGCAGTGCCTTTATCACAATGCAGCTTGGGAGAAATCTCCACGTTATTTGCATAAAGGGATGAACCACTTTTTAGAAACTTTGTTTTTGTAACCCGCATGTTAGGGATTTATATAGGGTAATACTACAAATAATATACTAGATAAACATACGACCCAATGTATGTCCATAGTAAAAAAAAAAAATTAAAATTTCCCTCATGTTGAGCTCAGGGACCCAGACCTTTTTGTAGTTTTGTATTTTCTTGCACAACCTCCTTGCATTGAACAGTATAGCTGACAATGCTTTTCAATATAGTTAAAAAGAGTTATTCTATAATTAACGTAAAAAAATGAAAATCAGACATCATATAGGACATGACAATCTCCTTCTAACAAAGCTACAACCAGCCCTGTACCTCACATGGATCGAGAGATCTCCACATTCATTGCTTCAATTGCTCTGCTAGATTTTCTTCAGATTGGCAGCTCAGGGGGCATGTCCTTTCTGCAGCAGCTCTCTCCCTGTCACAGCCCAGGGGTGTGTGTCCTCTTTGCCAGTTCTCTCCCTTATACAGCTCAGGGGGAGTGTCCTTTCAGCTGCAGATGTCTTCCTATCACAGCTCAGGGTGTGTATCCCCTGTGCAGCAGCTCTCTCCCTGCCACATTTCAGGGGGAATGTCCTTTCTGCTACAGCTGTCTCCCTGTCACAGCTTAGGGGTTGTGTCTCTCTCTCTACTGCAGCTCTCTCTCTCTGCCACAGCTCATGGGGTATCCTTTCTGCTACAGCTCTCTTCCTGTCACAGCTTGGGGGTGTATCCTTTCTGCAGCTGCTTTCTCCCTGTCACAGCTCAGGGGATATGTCCTTTCTGCTGCAGCTCTCTCCCTGTAACAGCTCAGGGGGCCATGTCTTTCTGCCACAGCTCTCTCCCTGTCACAGCTCAGGGGGTGTATCCTTTCTGCAGCAGCTTTCTCCCTGTAACAGCTCAGGGGCGTGTCCTCTGGCTCTCTCCCTGTAATTGTCACAGCTTCTAAAAGACGATCTAGCTAGTGGCAGCTGAAGGAAAGAACTGAGCATGTGCGACCTGCCAGTCAGCTCAGCAGGAGGACGTGCATATTACTATGAAGTAAAGGGAATATCTGACAACGGGGACATTATTGTAACACAGAGTTAATTACAAAAGATCCTCGTTTTTTCATGCTGAATTATACTAAACTGACATTTGATGTTGGGACGACCCCTTTAAAGCCAGGTTCTCAGACATAGTCTAACTTCACAGGAAGTTTTTCAGTCATGGGGGAACTTTAACACACAAACACCATTCAGATGTTACTTTAGTCCAGTTCAAACTCGGGATCCAAATGAAATTGCTGTTTTTGGGAAAGATCGGTGGCAAGGGAAACGAACATGGGTGTCAGAGGTTGTCGCTGTACGCTGCAGATTTGAAAACTTTTTTTCTGCTGTGCCTGAATGAAGATTTTATAAAACCTAATTCATGTGCAATTCCCTGTAACCTGCACCAAAAATCTGCAGCGTCTGAAGAAACCCTTAAAGAAGCCTCAGAAGAGAGAAGCAAGAGATGGATGGGAGCCAATGGACAGTGCAGAGCGGTGAAAGGACGAGGAGGAGGGGGACGCAGCGGACAGAGCAATGACCATGATAATCATGACCTTTCCCTTCCTATACACTCGCTGTGATGGTGCTTATTATTCAGTGAGGCCTCCTCGCTTTAGGGCCCCACAGTTCCTTGGCACTAAATCTGAGACTTTATATCATGTTTCATATTAAAGTGTTTTTTTTTGTTGTTGTTTTTTTTTCAAAATCTTCTTTTTCCTATAAAAATAAAGTATTAAAGGGAACCTGTGACCTGGTTTGGAGCCACTAAACTATCAACATGCTGTTCTGTTACGTAGCTAAGGTTTAGAGTCCCAAACAGGGGTGGATTGGCCATAGACCTTACAGGGAAATTTCCCGGTGGGCCGATGCCCAGGGGGCCATCTGGGCCCTCCTATTTGCCAGCAAGTGGAAGTTTTTGGGGCTGTATTTTGTACTGCTGGCAGTATTTTGTGATGGACTGTGGTATTTGGCTCTCTTGGGGTGGTATAATGTGTCACAATATGGTATTGCTGGCCCTGCTTTCCATCAGTTTGGACCCAACTACAAAATGGGGCCACTTTTAGTATTTTTTCCAGGGCCAATTTAAGGTCCCAGTCCGCCCCTGGTCCCAAACCTGCCCACAGCAAACCCTTCTGTTCCCAAACTTATCAGGAGTCCAGGACTCTTCACAAGTACCACTGGCCACATGCACGCTGAGCTGATGAAGGTACATCCTTTCTGCAGCTGCTTTCTCCCTGTCACAGCTCAGGGGGTATGTCCTTTCTGCAGCAGCTTTCTCCCTGTCACAGCTCAGGGGGTATGTCCTTTCTGCTGCAGCTCTCTCCCTGTAACAGCTCAGGGGCGTCTCCTCTGGCTCTCTCCCTGTAATTGTCACAGCTTCTAAAAGACGATCTAGCTAGTGGCAGCTGAAGGATAGAACAGAGCATGTGCGACCTGCCAGTCAGCTCAGCAGGAGGACGTGCATATTACTATGAAGTAAAGGAAATATCTGACAATGGGGACATTATTGTAACAGAGAGTTAATTACAAAAGATCCTCGTTTTTCATGCTGAATTATACTAAACTGACATTTGATGTTGGGACGGCCCCTTTAAGGCCAGGTTCTCAGACATAGTCTAACTTCACAGGAAGTTTTTCAGTCATGGGGGAACTTTAACACACAAACACCATTCAGATGTTACTTTAGTCCAGTTCAAACTCGGGATCCAAATGAAATTGCTGTTTTTGGGAAAGATCGGTGGCAAGGGAAACGAACATGGGTGTCAGAGGTTGTCGCTGAACGCTGCAGATTTGAAAAATGTATTTTGTACTGCTGGCAGTATTTTGTGATGGACTGTGGTATTTGGCTCTCTTGGGATGGTATAATGTGCCTCAATATGGTATTGCTGGCCCTGCCTTCCATCAGTTTGGACCCAACTACAAAATGGGGCCACTTTTAGTATTTTTTCCAGGGCCAATTTAAGGTCCCAGTCCGCCCCTGGTCCCAAACCTGCCCACAGCAAACCCATCTGTTCCCAAACTTATCAGGAGTCCAGGACTCTTCACAAGTGCCACTGGCCACATGCACGCTGAGCCGATGAAGGTACACCTTGTGCTTGATATGCAGTGAAGGAAGGTGTAACGCCCCCGGGTTCATTGCCACAGTGTGCACGTGGCCGATGGCGCTAGAGACGAGTCCTGGACTCTTCTCTTGGTAAGTATGAATGTCATATGCCCAGGGGTGGATGGGTTTGCCATGGGCAGGTTTGGGACCCTAAACTCCAGCTGCATATAACAGGATGCTGGGGGTTTACCTCCGTCCGATCAGGTTCCCTTTAAGGGGTGCAACAAATATCATCTCATGAGACCAGGACAGTATGAAATAGGCTGGTCCGATGGCACAATCCTATGCCAACGTTATATCTGACATGCAGATAAGGTGACTGCAGTAGTTGGCCATCTCTGGCACTATATGGGGCACATTTGTGCATACAATCTAATGGGGCATCTGTGCCACTACATGAGCATATCTCCATAACAAGCCCTTTCGGGGAATTCTGCGGCTACCACTTCGGGGTTGTATCTCTGGCAGGCTCTCTATGGGCATTTGGGCACAGTACATGTCTGTGGTAGGGGAGACATCTGTGGTTGGCATTTACTTTAATGTGGCCACTACGGCCAGTGACACTCTGCGGTGATCATTTCTGGCAGGTGGTGGGAGTATTTGTGACAAGCACCACCGTGGCATGGGGGGGAAGCACTCAGAAAGGCATCTCCTTGCCAGGTACTTATGGGGCATCTGAGGCTGGCACACATTGGGATCATCACAGGTTTATTCTCAGTAACAGTAGATAAAATTGGACAAAGTCAAAAATCACTGACGGGGCGCTGCCTTATACATTGTGAAATATTAGCAGGTAGGCACATGCCACACAACATACAATAGGTCACTCATGGCAGTATTTTTTAACAGAGATTGATAGACTGGTATCGACCGTGGTATATTCATTATTGCTGCCAATAGTTTCATCCAATGGCCTCTTGGATCTCCTCCTGGTAAGGCAGGTCTGGTCTGCTCTCCTCCTCTGCTCATCAGTCTATGTAGGCTGCAGTCTGTGGGCTGAGACTCGAAGAGGAGCTCTGAGTCATCACTCACTTCCCGAGTAAATGTCACGATATCTAACATCTCCCTCAGCAGAGACCTCAAGTGAAGCTCTTTCTAAAGAGCAGCCGCAATGAAATTACTTTACCTTTAAATGATGTCCTTATTATTAGTATTAGTGCTTTAGATTAGATTTAGATAGGCTTTACATTCACCTACATAAGTGACTCTCCTGTGACTAAAATGCAATGCAAACGGCTATGGAGATACATTCACATTATTACATGTTAACATCATTCAGAGACATGCTTTAGAGCAGCCACATGGACCATAGGAACCTGTGGACTGGAGATTCCCATTGACTTCTATGGGAGAGTATTGTGGGCATGCTTAGTGACCAGTGCTGAGGTTACTGTGCAGAGAGGGTGAGGAAATCAGCTGTTACTATCACCTGTTGGTAAATCCTTTGTTATCTATACTGTACAGTCATGGCCAAAAGTTTTGAGAATGACACAAATCTTCTATTTTCACATGATCTGCTGCCCTCTGGTTTTTATGTGTGTTTGTCAGATGTTTTTATCACATACAGAAATATAATTGCAATCATATTATGAGTAACAAAAGCTTATATTGACAGAATGAGTTAATGCAGCAAGTCAATATTTGCAGTGTTGACCCTTCTTCTTCAGGACCTCTGCAATTCTCCCTGGCATGCTCTCAATCAACTTCTGGACCAAATCCTGACTGATAGCCGTCCATTCTTGCACAATCAATGCTTGCATTTTGTCAGAATTTGTAGGTTTTTGTTTGTCCACCCGTCTCTTCATGATTGACCACAAGTTCTCAATGGGATTAAGATCTGGGGAGTTTCCAGGCCATGGACCCAAAATCTCTATGTTTTGTTCCCTGAGCCATTTAGTTATCACCTTTGCTTTATGGCAAGGTGCTCCATCATGCTGGAAAAGGCCAAACTGCTCTTGGACGGTTGGGAGAAGTTGCTCTCGGAGGACATTCTTTATTCATGGCTGTGTTTTTAGGCAAGACTGTGAGAGAGACGATTCCCTTGGCTGAGAAGCAACCCCACACATGAATGGTTTCAGGATGCTTTACAGTTGGCATGAGACAAGACTGGTGGTAGCGCTCACCTCGTCTTCTCCGAATAAGCTGTTTTCCAGATGTCCCAAACAATCGAAAAGGGGATTGATCAGAGAAAATGACTTTCCCCCAGTCCTCAGCAGTCCACTCCCTGTACCTTTTGCAGAATATCAGTCTGTCCCTGATGTTTTTTTCTGGAGAGAAGTGGCTTCTTTGCTGCTCTCCTTGAGACCAGGCCTTGCTCCAAGAGTCTCCGCCTCACAGTGCATGCAGATGCACTCACACCTGCCTGCTGCCATTCCTGAGCAAGCTCTGCACTGCTGGTAGCCCGATCCCGCAGCTGAAACACTTTTAAGAGACGGTCCTGGCGCTTGCTGGTCTTTCTTGGGCGCCCTGGAGCCTTTTTGGCAACAATGGAACCTCTCTCCTTGAAGTTCTTGATGATGCGATAGATTGTTGACTGAGGTCCAATCTTTCTAGCTGCGATACTCTTCCCTGTTAGGCCATTTTTGTGCAGTGCAATGATGACTGCACGTGTTTCTTTAGAGATAACCATGGTTAACAGAAGAGAAACAATGCTGCCAAGCACCAGCCTCCTTTTAAAGTGTCCAGTGGGGTCATTCTTACTTAATCATGACAGATTGATCTCCAGCCCTGTCCTCATCAACACCCACACCTGTGTTAATGGAGCAATCACTGAAACGATGTTAGCTGGTCCTTTTAAGGCAGGGCTGCAATGATGTTGAAATGTGTTTTGGGGGATAAAGTTCATTTTCTAGGCAAATATTGACTTTGCAAGTAATTGCTGTTAAGCTGATCACTTTTTATAACATTCTGGAGTATATGCAAATTGCCATTATAAAAACTGAAGCAGTAGACTTTGTAAAAATTAATATTTGTATCATTCTCAAAACTTTTGGCCATGACTGTATATACAGTAGATGTTACCTGCCATTGTAATCCCGCCTGTAATGATAATGAGATGACTGCTGAGAAGTGATCTCTATAGAACAGGAAGTTTCGGGCTATTATGAGGCACAGAGAAAACTGCAAGATTTCATGTTTTTTTACCATCTTGATAATTACATGGAAAATAAAAAAATAATACCCAAAACATTTTTAAAGATATGTTTAACATAAAAACTTGACATTTATGGTGACACATTAAAACCTGTGTGGAAAAGGGATGTAAGGCCAGACTGAGCTGACCACATGGATTACCCCTACCGTAGATCCATCCTTGATTCTTGGGTAAAAGTAGCAACATGATTATGGAAGCTCTACGGAAGCTCTATTTGTCCGGACGCCTTTTTAACAATCTAGTCTCTTTTTTTTTTTTTCATTTACCTACTTTTGCCAGAATTCTTGACCTCGCCATCCACAGAGAATGTGTCCACTCTCATTCCCTATAATTAATGGGTTAACCTTACGTCAAAATAAAAGCACAAAGAAAGATTTTCAAGGTAGGATTCAGGAGTCCTCAGGTGCTGTCATTGTGATCCAGCCCTCTTTCGACTGTGATCTACAAGGAGATGCAAATTTTATGCAAATCACATCATGTCCTTGTGTGTCCTCCTAAAGTAGCTTTCACAGCCTAGTAGAACCATAGTAGTGGAAATAAGAAGTTCCTCTAATTATGTAAAATTTACAAAAAATAGGGGGCAGGAAGAGCCGGTCATAAATCCCACTGTATCTTCATAATATAGACCTTCTGCCCCGCTCATGTGCTCTCAAAACAGTTCTCCAAAGGTTGGATCCACACGTCCATGTTCCCGACGTATTATACAATCTGAACTCACAATATCAGATTAAATATCGTAATAATATAAATTATATAGCTGAAGTCCAGCTCCTCTTCAGTAATTCCCAGTGTCAAAAATGTTAGCACAGCAGACCTTCAGAGAGTCCACCAGGTATGTGTACTGTCAGGGGCGTATCTAAAGGCTCATGGGCCCTGGTGCAAGAGTTCAGCTTGGGCCCCTCTCCCCTTAGTGCTTTGTGTGTCTTCTTATGCGGTACAAGGGTCTTTGGGCCCCCTCAGGCTCCTGGGCCCGGTAGCTACCTCTGCACCCCCTATAGCTACGCCCCTGTGTATTGTAATGGTACTGTATGAGTATGGAGCAACCTCCTCCATATTGTGAAAGGACCCAAATTGTAATAGTATGATTAAACTGTTTTTGTATTACATTTGTTGGTAAAAATTGTGGAGGTGGCGAGAGTAGAAAAGCTTTCGGCCATCGGGATGGTGGGAGAGGTAGCAGACAGGCGCCATATTGGTAGCACTCCCCTGGCTCGCCAGCATGGGTATGTAGACTTATGATGATGATGATGAGAGGAGACCAGGGGCAAGTTTATAAAGAGGAATAAGGGCATAGTGCACCACTCTGAGTCTGACCCTATTAGACATAGCTGTGAGAGCTCAACTGAGGGAGAGGGTTGTAGAGAAGTCTAATCACCTGCGGACAAAGTGAGGATCACCCCACCACTGCACCATTGTATGTAAAGGACTGTGCCTCTCATGATGGCTGCAGGGGGTGAAGCATGACACAGGGATCGTCCCATTAGTGTTCTGCAAATACCTGTGTCCTCCCCCTTAGACCCAAGGCAAAACACAGTATATCCGTTTTGCCTGGAGTGTTTCTTTAACCAAAAAGTTTTCAGAAAAAGTTTAGAAAGTGTTTAAAGTCAGTATGAAGCTGCCCATTAAATGATGGCCTTCAAGACCTTAGAAAGATAGGCCTTTGATTATTGTAATAATTAGTATAACAGGGTCTGTGGAAATAAATGACTACTGTGACATCAAGGTACCCTGTGTTACTCAGCTGACTCACTCTATGTTAACCCAGGATGAGCAATATCACATCTTCTTTTTGAAGGAACTAATAATATATAGTAGAATTTCTCAACTAGACCACGTTGGAAAAGAGACTATAGAACAGCCTCTTTTCTTCTGTAATTATTGACCCACTTGATGCTGAGCCACTGCTTTTGCTTTGTATCCTCCAACCTAGGACCAGCCAAGACGGCTTCAAGGAAGTAGCCAACAGCTGCTTACTCTTTCTTTTTGGCACTAGTGTCTATTGCTGGTTCTATCCCATTTCAGCATCCTCTAGGCTGTACTCAACGTCATATCAGGAAAAGGTCCATGGAAAGGGAGGACCGAGCTCAGGCTTGTACCACTTTCCTCCCCATGGGTTGCATTTAATTAGGCTTCTCTCTACCACAGACACCCACTGCCATACAAGTAAAGGAGACCCCAGCCAAAGGCAGATGCACTGAGGCAGAACTAGTGGCTGCAATCGGGCTCTTTGAGAGAAGAATCCCAGCCATGGTTGGTCCCAATCACTTGCAAGGATCTATTCAGGATTCCAGAGGGAGACCTCTTCAGACCCTCTCCATCAGTCTTAAACATCCACTGTCACTATGGACAGAGCATGTCCTGTTCAGCCAGCGATTGGCTATCTCAGTCACCTGACATGTTGCCACTTTTGATGCCACTACATTCGCTTCTCGGCCTTTTTGCTAAGATCAAGTGTAGTATCTGTTCTTATCAGTTTGGCAGGGGCAAGAGCTGTCAGACTGTGAGGATGGAGAGGCACGAGGAGTCACCTCGGTGGACGGCTGGCGCCTTCGGGCCCCGGGCTATGAGACCAGGTGGCATACGGATCTTATGCCAGGGGGCTGAGTAGTTTGAAAGCCCGAGGTGCAGAAGTGCCCCAGGAGTGGTGACCCTGGGGTGCCTGAACTCACTGGGGGTGGGATCCCACTGAGATTCACGGCACATTTGCACAGCACTTCCTTTCAATCTTTTGAGCACACACCTCTCTTTGCCCGGCTTTGGCTCGCCCTTGCCGAACAAAAGAGGAATTTTTATTCCGGCCGAATGACCGGGCCTTATTTGGGCACTCATTCACTTTATTTAATTTTTATGTCACTGTGTGTTCACTGTCCACGTTGTGTGTCACAGGATTTTCAAGGGTTACGGCGCCCTAACGGGTACCCCCCTTGAGGTCTAGGGGGAGTGTGTGTGGCCATCCCGGTTCCGCACTAACCTACAAACCCCACGGTCTCCCCTTCCGGGGGGAGACCAACCTAGTTGTTGAGCTCCGTGCTGACTCACCCGGGGTGGAGCCTGGGAGAGAAAGCCGGAGCACAGACGGGGCGTACCCTCGGCTTCGGCTGAGGGTTGCCCATTTGGGTGTACACCCGGCTTCGGCTGGGAGTCACCATTTTGTCCGAGTCCCTTGCAGGTGCCTTCTGGCCCGGAGGGATGAGGAAGGTTCTGGGGGGCCCTTCTTCTTTGGAAGAGGGCCTGCGATGGACCGTAGCCTTGGGCACATTTTTGTGTGGCACGTTGCACGATCTTGTTGCACTTGGTTTTTGTAAGCACGCCCCTCGGGCTTTAAAAAAAAAAAAAATGATGCCACTACATTGAGAACCACACAATTTCAAGCCCTATTTTATGGATTTTAAACACCTAAAAACCCCCGTAAAGGGACTGTACTACATCTATCATAGATACATCTACATCTATTTACTAAATAAACTAAACTATTTTTCTAACCTGCTTTTTTTTTTCAGATTTTTTAATTCTATCTTCCATACATTATTAAACCACCATCTTGCCTGAGCTTCTGCTAACAACACTCAGAGATATGCTTTACAGCCGCCACATGGACCATAGGAACCTGTAGACTGGAGATATTCAATGACTACTATGGAAGTATGTTGTGGGCATGCTCAGTGAGCTGTGCAGAGGTCATTGTGCTGATAGGGAGAGGAGGTGAGCTGTGACAGCACCTATTTGAGAATACTGGAACCTGTGTTATCTATATATAGGTGATATCTGTTATTGTAATCCTGCCTCCAATGATAATGGGGTGACTGCTAAGAAATGATCCATACGGAAGGGAAAGTGTCAGACTATTATGAAGTGACCAATGTAAAACTGTAAGTTTTTAGGAATTTTTTTTAATATAGAAAATAAAAATGATCACCGAAATTCTTTAAAAACTTAGGGGGTCATTGATCATGCTGAAATACGCCTAACTTAGGTGTATTTCAGGTGCAGTGTTGCACCACAATCTACGACTTCTACCCGCTCACGCCAAGACTAAAAAAGTGGGCGTGGTGTGGATGGGAAATGGGGCGGCCCAGGAGGCCCATCTCATTCACCATACTGTCTAAATGTAAGACATCAAGGAAGCTGTCTTACATTTAGAACAGGCGGAGGATCCACCGAAGTTTCGGACTCCGGCGGATCCACCGCCAGCTTAGCGGCTTAAGACCGGCGTCTACAAAGCTCTTAATAAATGTGCCCCTTAATTTTAGCCAACAGTCATTTTCTAATAACACAGTCCATTTTCACACATCCCAAAATGTTCCCCTAAAGCTCCAGACCTTTGAGCAATTTTTTTAATAAAATTAATCTCAATTATTAGAAATTCCAGACCATCAGGCTGTGGTCGTCGCTTTGGTCCAGTTTCTGATTAGTAACTATAGTAATTATTTTCTCTAATTGAACACTCATTTGCGCGCGCTTAGACGACACAACGTTAATTAATATCTTTCTTCGTCTCTATTTAACAGGGTGCAGAGCCCCTTTCTCCAGCCCGGGAACACTTCCTCCGCGCTGACAATAATTTTGTTCAGTCATTCCCTTTATGTCCGACAGACTCTCTCCGAACAAAAAGACTAAGGTTAGAGGAATATGATCCATGTTCAAACTAACTCTTCAAACACAAGCAATTTTCTTCTGAAACTTCTTTCTAGCTACATGGTACTTGGAGAAGTTTAAAGGTTTTTTTTTTTTCTTCTGCAGTTCCCCCCTAGTAGGCGGGGAAAATCCCTGGTGTCGAACTTCAAAGGAAATCCTGAGTTCACGTTGCATTCATGTTGAACTCACAGCTTAACCACAGACTTCTAAAGCACCCACGCCCAAAAACATGCTGCTTTTTAAGCGGCGCTAGAAGCCATGTGGACATGTCAGACTAGAGAGGAAGGTGCACTGCTCTCGTCGAATTACTCCAGGAACCTTCTGCGATAAAAGCAGATAGACATTCCTTTCAGGTAGAACATCATTTACTCTATCCAGTTACAAAAAGTAATCCCCACAACCTGCAGAAGGTTTTATTATTGAGGGCTCTCGTAGGAGGCCACATTAAGAATGTCATTTCTTTCATTCATTTTACCTGCGGGGTCCTATCTAGTGATTGTTAACGGGGTTTTCCGAGGCTTTTGCACTGATGACCTATCCTCTGGATAGGTCATAATTTTCTGATCATACCCAGGACCCCGCCAATCAGCTGTTTCAGAAGGCATCAGCCCTCACAGTAGCGCCAAGGCCTTCTCACAGCTTAGCTTTCATCGGTCACAGGGCCTTGGCGCTGCTCAGCCCCATTGAAATGCATTTCGCTGTGGTGCAATACCAAGCACAGCCACTATACATATATACGGCGCTATGCTTGGTAAGCTGAGAGAAGGCCGCGGTGGTACTGCCAGCATCAGTGCCTTCTCAAACAGCTGGTTTACGGGGTGTCAGAACCCACCAATCAGATACTCATGACCTATCCAGAGGATAACATAGTTTATAAGGCCGAAAAAAGCCCTCTGTCCATCCAGTTCAGCCTGTTTTCCTACAAGATGATCCAGAGGAAGGCAAAAAAAACCCTGTAGAAGCCAATTTTCCCCACTTTAGGGAAAAAAATTCCTTCCCGACTCCAATCAGACATCAGAATAACTCCCTGGATCAACGACCCCTCTCTAGTAACTATAACCTGTAATATTATTACCTCCAGAAATACATCCAGGCCTCTCTTGAACTCTTTTAGTGAACTTACCATCACCACCTCCTCAGGCAGAGAGTTCCATAGTCTCACTGCTCTTACCGTAAAGAATCCTCTTCTATGTTTGTGTACAAACCTTCTTTCCTCCAGACACATAGGTCATCAGTATAAAAGTTTCAGAAAACCCCTTTAAAGGTCTACTACACCTAAAGTCTTCCATCTCCCCATTCACTGTGCAGTTCACTGCAAGCTATTGTTCTCTGTTGTCACTCTGTGGTGTACTGGACGTACAAAAGCAGTCCGTACACATCAATGACACCTTGCAATGGACCGACCCGCTGACCACCTAACGTGTAATCGGAACTCATGACTCTTCCTCCAATGGCAGATGTCAGGGGAGAAAAGGATTGGGCAGTTGGATTTCAACATGCCTGATCCTTTTGTTGGTACTCGAGCCTAGTGGGCATGTTATGGGGAGATCCAAAGAGTTTGCTGTTGGCTGAACAAATGTCTGTCCAACATATATATTTCATATGTAGGTCCCTAAGAAGATGTGAAAACCACAGCAATCATATCAGTGACAACCACAGTGACCTATATCAATGATAGCCATAGTATCCCCATATCAGTGACAACCACAGTGACCTATATCAGTGATAGCCATAGTATCCCCATATCAGTGACAGCAGCAGCCACAATGGCCCCATAACAATGCTTCCCTATAAGTGAAGGAGATCTTTTGATTTCATTGGGAACCTTTTTAGCCTTAGTTTTCTATGAAATTAAGCTGCAGGGAAAAATCATTGCATTAGGGCTCATGCACACGACCGCTATTTTTATCCGACAATCATCTTGGCTATCTCATACATAAATTGGACTTGCAACCATTTAGCAGATGATTAGTTCTGCAGATTCTTCTCATGTAACTGCATTGTTACAGTTTTTCTCCTAAAATTCTAAGTTTTTTATTATTTTGTAAATCCACCTTTCAACATTGTCTGACTCCTTCTGGGCATGCTCTCGATCAGATTCAAGCATGTCTCGACCTAAATCTGTTCACAGGTCTCTTCTATACGTTCCCCAGTGTTGGTACATACTGGTCGACTCAGTTGGGGACGAATAAAGCTTTTTCTTCAACTCTACCCTCCAGTGTTCGAATGGGTTGAGGTCTGGGGACTGTGGGGGCCAATCCAGCATCTCTGCTTCATTGTCATTGAATAATTTCTTCACCAATCTCGATGTATGCTTCAGGTCGTTGTCGTATGTCGTCCTTTTCATACCCATAGTACTCGAGTGTACGAAGCAACTCATCTTGTAGGATACTCACATATAGCTCAGCATTGAGACCACCATCGATCCTGGTCAAGTATCCAATGCCTCTGGTTGTGAAACAACCCCATATCATCAGGCTTCCTCCACCAAAACTTGACAATTCCTTCATTTTCTCGATCTGTTAGCCCCCTTTTACCTTGTTTCCTTCAGACTCACGTGCACCCATCAGAGCCCAGTCTATTGACTTTCGTCTCATTGCTCCAAATCACTCGTTTCCAATCTTCTATTGTCCACTGTTCATACTTTTTTGAAACTTGAGCCGACGCTTCCTATGACAATATTGGTGGCCTTTTTTCGGGCCACCATTCCAGTGAGCGCCAATGCACACTAAACACACCCATCTGTGCTTATTGGCATCAGGATACTGCACAGTGTCAATGCAAAGTGAATGTAGGAAGAACACTCATTACCATATTTGTTCCCCCTTCATTCAGTTCTATTGGTTATAGGCGGCACATCCCTGATCCCACAGGAAGATGTGCTGCCGATAATCGGATGATGGATGGCTCGATTACGTGGGCCAATTATCATGTACCCATGAACACTTGTTCCCAATAATTGGCCTAAAAATCATTCCGACTAACAGGACCCTAAGAAGGATCACATCTTGATGAGACCCCTTTAAATGGTTTGAGAAAAAGGTAAGTGGGAGGAGAGTTTTATATGTGATTAAAGTGTCTTCCAGGGTTTTGAGAGTCCTCAGCAGATTCTCATGGGCTTCCTCTTTATCCCAATTGATTGAATGATCAGAGAAGACCTTGTCCCGGGTCTTCAATGATTTACAATCCACATTATGAGGGGGTCACGTGTCTTCAGAATGGCCCTCAACAGGAAGAATGCATTGGTAAGCCGAGCACAAGCCTCCAATGAACTTACAAGCAGTACTCATGTTGTCTTTATAGAGAAGGCGGCTCAGTGCCAAGAGACAACAAACACATACAAATGAATGGGGGAAAGCCGTGAAACCTACACAGTTTGCATACACTACAAAGACAAGGACTGGGTTCACATGGCAGGTGAACAATGGTGTGAGTATCACACTGCCTTTGAAGACGTCTAGAGCTTTCACTTTCTTTTGTCTCTCTAAATGCATTAAAGGGAATCAGTCACCAGCGTCCTCCTTATCCAGCCGTTTGCATAGACTCATAGCTGTGGTTCACCTGATTAAAACGCTGTTATTGTTTTGTTGATCTGAGTTGTGATACTTTTCCTTAATATGCAAATTATACCTTTGGTGCAAGGTGGGCGTCATCATTGCTCTTGCTGCACCCAAGCTCTGCTCCTTTCTGTGGCCAGCCCCTCCATGGCTGCTTTGATTGACAGGGCCAAGCAGTAAGGGAGGAGCTGGCCATAGAATGGAGTGGAGTGTGGGTGCAACAAGAGCAACGATGACGCCCTCATTGCACCAAATGCATAATTTGCAATTTAAACAAAGGATCATAACGCGGGAACAGAGCCTTAAATCAGCAAAAGAAAAACAGCTTTTTAATCAAGTGAAGCACAGCTATAGGTGCATTTATACGGCCCGAGGATCGTTCCTGTGAACTGTCATTCCCGAAAATCTGGCCATGTAAATGTGCCGCGGTTCACCCAAAGAACAAGCGAAATGGCGCTCTAGCCAGGTAGCATGCCTGGCTTAATAGGGTTAATCCTGCTAATACGTGCTCTTTAATTTAGGCATAAATAAAGTGCATGTGCAGCAAGGTACTACAATATGTAGATATTCCAACACATTACAGTTTAAGGCCTCATGCACACGACCGTTGTTTTTGGCCACTTCCGATCTGCATTTTTGCGGATCGGATGTAGACCCATTCACTTCAATGGGGCTGCAAAAGATGCGGACAGAATACTGTGAGCTGTCCGCACCCATGTGTCTGCTCAGCCAATCAATGTCTCAAGCGCGTCAGTGTTGAAGCCAGCGATTGGCTTAGCAGTTGGCATCGGTGGGCCAGGTCGTGCTGAAACAGGAGAGGTGAGGAATTGGTGGGGTAAGTACATGGCTTTTTAATATTTTATACACCATTCTGAGGTCTTTCCAAATATTTTTATCACCTAGATGATCCCATTAACTAGGTTAAATAGAATAAAATTAAACAAACAAAAAAACAAGAAAATAAAGTAAACATATAAACAAGGTTTGGCCATGAGAAATGAATTTGGCTGGAAGTATAGTAAACCAGACAATCCTCTGTGAGCGAAACACTCTGGACCAGGCTGACACATTCATCCACTGACAGCAAGCTGAGAACTTGAAAATGATGGTGGAATGAGACACTAAATATATTAGAAAGTTGCAGAATATCAAAAATCATCCCAAAATTAGGCCAGAGAAACACTGCTGACAGTAAGAAAACTCCATATGTATACTGGGTGCAAATATACCTTAACAGGCTGTGTATTGTGATATCTGACTGGACACATTTTTGGGTTTCCATAAACAGCTCCACTCTTGTCCATGGGTTGTGTCTGGTATTGCAGCCGAGTCCCATTCGAGTCAAAAGCTGAGTTTTTTTTTCGTATTATTTGAATCGTGTAATCCGTGCTTAATAAATATAGAGCATGGCTGTCAGGGAGCTGTCTCAGAGAAGCATCGAGTTACACCCATTGTCTGACTCAATGCGACTCTGCAGGTTATGTCTTACGCAATGGCTCCTGATACATACTTACACAAGACAGAAGCATTTGTGTAATCCTTGTCCTCTTCATTTCGCCAGTGCAAAGAAAAATCTATTCACACTGTCAACCGCAATCAGATTTATGCTGCTTATTATGAAAGTCGATTATGAAATCTGTGTGTTGCCCTTTAACAGGCATACATCTTAAACAAGTATTTTTTATGATTTTTTAACAATTTGTTAAACAAAAGGTTGACATTTCCTGTTTTCTGTGGATTGTCAGCTTTGTTGTGTAGATCATGACAGAGTCAACGGAGTAATTCCAATATCATTAGGAAAATAAACATTGGTCTTCTGGCCATTAATATTTCGTTGCTGCACACACTAAAGGTTGTTTTGTGCAGATCACTTGCAGCTTTGCTGTGTAGACTATGAGAGAGTCAACAGAGTTATTTCATTATCATTAGGAAAAAAAACTTTAGTTTCCTGGCTGTTAATCTTTTGTTTCTGCACACACAAAAGGTTCACATTCCTGTTTTCTACAGATCACTTGGCAGCTTTTCTGTGTAGACTGTGACAGAGTAATTTCATTATCATTAGAGAGTGGGGTATTTGATATAAGTGCTATTGCTTTTCTAGTTCTTCTGGAGGTCAAACAGATAGAATCACTGTACACGCAGATAAGGCTCTGCATTCGACACCCTTGCCACCTCTTCATGGAGACTGTATTAGTTTATTGATTTTTTTTTAAATTAAAGACATTTTTCTAAAAATGACATTTATTACCCACCACTAGGATCCCCACTGGTCACTATAATGGGGCTCCCTAGTCCCCAATTCTTCATCACTGCTCCTCAATTCATAGTCTATTGGTATTGGACTAATAGAATCAGCCATGATCTGTACTTGTTTTTTTCTGTCTGTCCCATAGAAAAATACAACATAATTTCCCATGGAATTGTTATTTATGCAGTTTTATAATATGCAGTCCCATTATCTGGCAGCACCTTCATCTAGAGCTAAAACATGATATAGAATTTGAACTACAGTGATTGGAAAATAAACCCCCAGATGTGCTGTAGAGTACGATGCCAACTTCACAGCATCTATAAGAAAGTGAGAAGTACTTTTTAAACTTGATAATGGTAAAGAATCAGCCAGAGACACGGTAAATATTGATATAATCCAATATAGCGAGGAGCGTTACGTGTGCAGCCACTAAGCAGGTAAACTGAGACAAGCAGATCTCTAGCTGTAGATTATAATTAACCATGTAAAGCTAATAATACCTGCAGTAAACCAGCAGCATCACTTCCACGTCTGGGTCTGTACGTAAATATGCCTTTAAAAAGGGGAATGTAGATGAGTAGTTTAAAGGGTTTTATAGTTCATATCAACATCCTTTAAAATAATCATTTATGAAGGTAGGTATAATTTTGTAAAGTAATTCTTTTACCTTTATTGCTTCTATTTATCATTCTGGGCTGTGGTCACATGACCATGTCCGTGCTGCTCTTGTGATGTTCTGTCCATGGGCGGGGCAGTGATAAGGGATTGTCTATGTAACTAGCTGGATGGGAGGAGCTACAAACTAGCCGGGCGTTTTTAAAGGGGTTCTCCGGGAATAAAGAAAATGAAAATAGTTAAATATTACTTTATTATAAATATGTTCCCAAATACCTTTCATTAGTTATAATAGCTCATTTTTGTCTGGGGAGCAATCATTAGGAGAAATAAAATGGCCGCCGTCCTATTAGTGCACACAAAACCTGTCCTAATCACACAGGAGGACAAGTTACTTCACAACACTGAGGTAAAGAGCTGCCTCATCCTCCTCTCTGCTCTGCTTGTCAGAGATTATGATCCTGAATACAGATGATAAGATCTTCAGCCGAATCTCTGGGGAATGGAGTTCATGAGGAGACATGAAGTACAGAGAGGGCGGACAGGACAGACCGTCGTAATGGAGACTGCATACAAGTGCTCATCAGCCCCACTCCCATCTCCTCTATGTACTTCATGTCTACTCATGAACTCCATTCCCACAGAGATTCAGCTGAAGACCATATTACACAGTATTCAGGATGATATCCCTGACAAGCAGAGCAGAGAGGAGGATGAGGCAGCTCTTTAGTTCAGTGTTGGGAAGTAACTTGTCCTGCTGAGTGATTAGGACAGATTTTGTGTGTACTAATAGCACGGCAGCCATTTTATTTCCACTGATGACTGCTCCCCAGATAAAATGATTCATTATAACTAATGAAATGTATTTGGGAATATAATAATTTTATAATAAAGTTACATTTAAGAATTTTCAGTAATTTTACTTTTTTAATTCACAGAAAACCCCTTTAACCACCTAACTGTTTTGCCCAAGTCCAGTTCGGGCAGTGGGAAAACTAGCTAATTGGAGGGGTGAGGGCTGCTTTAGATGCTGCTGTCTACTGAATGGTAGTATCTAGAAACATGCAACTTGTCTTGTTGAAAGCTGACAGTCCAGGCTTTCATACAGTACCAAAATGACAGCTAAAGTCCTTGCAACAGAGGAGAAATCACTGTTAGAAATCAAGTAGGGAATAATCACAAGTAAAACCTGTTTTTACTTTCAGCTGCATTCACAGCATCCCGATTTCTATCAGTGATATCATCCTCTGTTCTGAATATATTGCTGTCATTGTGGTATTGTCTGAAAGCTTGGAATGTCTGCTTTCAGGAGGTAGCAGCATCTAAAGCAGCCCTCCCCCCTCCAGTTAACTACTTTTCCCACTGCTGGTGCTGGACTCTGGCAAAACAGGGGGTTAAGGATGGTGCTGGAGCTGTGGCAGAGGAAGGAGAAGTGCATCATGGGTTTGGTTGGATACAGAAACATGAAGTGCTACATACAGAATGTAATTAACCAGAGTGGTTGGTTTACAGGGTGAAAATGGGTCAAGAGAGTCCAAAGTGGAAAAAAAAGCATGGAGAAGATTGTTAATGAGGTAAGCAACTACATGAGCATATCTGTTAAAAACCATAGTAATCATGGAAAGCCCCTTTAACCTTAAATGGCTTTTCCACTCATTTATGTCAGGCGCATCCCCCCAAAATAAGCTGATCACTAAGTATCCTCTGCCAGGATCACCGGTGATCAGTTCGGGTTCAAGTGTTCAATTTCCCTGTAGTGCCACCACAGGGGAAATGTTGCATTACATTGTATGGACATGCCAGGTCCTCCAGAAGAAAACACTCTTGGTAGCCACTCTCTGCTCTACCTGACAGATGTTTTGAATGAAGGAGTCCCCACTATTAGCTCAGAATACTCTAATAGGGTATTTGAAAATGAATAAGGCTTTCAGACTTAAAGGGGTATTCCCATCTCACAAATGTACTTTGTATAGTTAGATATAGCCATACCAGTATTATTACTAATAGAATGTATTTATATAAAATGCACCGTTTAGAAGATTTGCCTATTTGTATATCCATTGTCCCACACACATCAGTCAGGCCGTTGCCCCTAGTTACGGCCACTGCGGCCTTGTAGTAGTGGTGGTCGGCTTGCTCCTTTTCAAACCCGCTCTAAGGTAACTGCTGTATTGTGAACACACATTGTATGAGCATGTGGAGACACATCTTAGGGTACTTTCACATCTGCGTATTGGACGCTACCAGTCCAAAACGCAATGGTCAGGATCCGTCCAAAACGAAGACTTTATAAACGGATCCTGCTCCATAGAGAAGAATTGATCTTGGAACTGGATCTGTTTCTCTGCGTTTTGGAAGCGCAGACAAAAATTCTACAACCCTAAGATGTGTCTCCTCATGCTCATGCAATGTGTGTTCACAATACAGCAGTTACCTCAGAGCGGGTCTGAACAAGAGCAAGCCGACCACCACTACTACAAGGCCGCGGTGGCCGTAACTAGGGGCAACGGCCTGACTGATGTGTGCGGGACAATGGCTATACAAATAGGCAAATCTTCTAAACGGTACATTTTATATAAATACATTCTATTAGTAATAATACTGGTATGGCTATATCTAACTATACAAACTACATTTGTGAGATGGGAATAACCCTTTAAGGCTCCAGAGTGACACCATTGAGATGTCAACTGTAAAGCACTGACCATGAGGAGCAGGAGACGTCCCCACAACAGAGGTGTAGTAATTAGACTTTCCCAGAGTATAGATCCAGCTTAGCCCGTGATACAGTGGTCTTAGCCCTGTACCCAAGTAATACGAACGAGGCAGACTAGCTTTTTAGTGTCCCTCTGGCTCCCAGCACACTACTAGACCCCCAGCCATAGACACAAGCTGGCCCTGGATTCAGTCCTATCCGAATTCCATGGCTTCTTCATGACGTGCTGTGTCATGTCTCATACAAGTGATTCCACCATTCAAGTCACACCATGTAAAGTTTGTCTGACCTACAGAAGTCCATGCCTTTTACAAAACGTTGATTTGTAGCAGAGTATAATTGCACGTCCATTGTGGTTTGCGTATCTCTAATACTAATGTACCCGCACTTTGGATGCCAAATATCATTGTGCACCCAGGGACACCTTCAGCGTGGGATGCTTAAAGGATTTGTCTGCTTTGTGCAATTCCTTTTTTTTTTTTAGAGGAGCTCAGAGATTATAAAACGATCATAGAGTGGTCAACTGTAATCTGTAGGGGGTCCAGTCAGCAAGTGTTCAATATCCCTGCAGCGCCACCACAGGGGATTTCAAGCATTACACAATTCCCACTGAAATCAATGATCTGTCCCATGCTCCAGAGCAAAAGAGATATCTCTGCAGCTACTCTCTGCAGTGGCTAAGGGGCGAGGGTCCAGAATTAGTTAATTATTTGCTAGGGGTGAAGAATTGGTACTCTCTTTTACAAACTGTCTATGAGCCGTGGTTGCAGTTAACCCCTGCAGGTAATCTCTGTTTAGAGAGTAGATCTGTCCTATAGTCCGAACAGAGCTGCTCTGTTTTCTAGTTCAGCATCCTGTGTGACAGTTCATAGAGAGGCTTGAAACGCACCAGGGTGGGGGGGAGTGGGGAACAACAGTGACAAGACCTGTCAGTCATGAGTGGGTTGTCCTCCAGGCTGGAGGTCATGTGATGCCAGAAAGCCATGTGCTGATTGTAATTAGCTGTTTTGGGTGATCATAGGCGGCAATCCTTACAGCTTGTGACACATCTAACATACACTGGAGGGAGATGTGCAGCCGTGTGCTGCGTGCGTGCACTCTCCAGGTCACAGAGCATTAGAATAGCAGATCGGGTTTGAATACTCAGTGGGTGCATATCAGGCCATCCAATTCTTAAAATTCTTTGCTGAATGAAGTTATTATTATATGACCATTTTTTTCTTGTTTTTTTTTAGTACAATTTTTAACACTACGCATGAATGAGGTTCAGTGTTCTTACATTGTTCTTACATTAGTGGTGAATTTCAGGGTGGATTCCTTCTTCTTTCCGTCAGCGTTAAGGCAGAAACATAATACAGCAAACACAGCAGTCATCGGGGCAATACAGGGCATCTGTAAGTTTCCAATTTCATACAGTTTTGCCGCTGAATTCATACGGAACCGCTAAGTGAAAAAGAAAAATTGTGCTATATTTCATCAGATGCTGTATTCACCCACTGGTCTCTCTAGTGCGGAAAAACATGCTCCATGTGCACTGACATAATGAGCAAGGTCAGGCAGAGAGACACAGCATTATAAATCATTATAATGCAGTGCGATCTTGTAAAAGCAGCAGTGTCTACAATGAGAAATCACAATCCCATATGGAGTGTGTTTTCCACACTGGACACGCTCGTCTGAAAGAAACCTCTTTCACACATCCGTGATGCCCTCCATGAAAGATGGTCTGTGGTTCATCCGCGAGTCCGTTTTTTTTGCCCTCCGTATTCCACAGGCTGAAAATTCATTCTCGTACCAGTGAATATCACTGAGAGTCATCTGCGTTGTGTCAGTGGTTCTTCACGGACCCACTTCAATAGGCGTGTTTGGTAAGCATCACGGACCAAAGTAGTGCATGTCTCCATGGTTTTTCCACTGACTGTGTAAATAAACGCATTAAAATAAATGGGTACATGTGCTGTCCATGGAGAACAAGAATAACAAACGTTGATGATTTACTGGCGTGTGAAGGAGGCCTTAGAAGGGAAGTACCGTGCCATACAGCAACACATATCTTTGGACTCCATTTTACCTGCTTGCCATTCACTTCCTGAATAGAATAACGCAGTGTACCATCACAAAAACGAATGCCAGCTGCAGTCCACACAATTACATATAACTGGGAATTTTTAAGACTGGCCTTTCATATACCACTCTCAATCCGAAGTGCACTGGAGTAAAATGCGCCAAGAGGCATCTATATTTCCTGTATAATTTACGTCAGTTTATGGTGAATCTGTGGGGACACAAGAGGCCACACCCCTCCCGCTATGCCCCACCCACTTTTCCTATAAAAAGTGTTCAGAAGGGAGAAAACTGTAATAAAGTTGCAAATTGCAGCTGTAGATCTATAATTTAAGCCACTGTCGAAGACTGGAAAAATATGGCACAGCCCATAGAAGGGGGTGACGCTGAATTTGGAATAAAGCAGCCATGTTTTTGTAATCCTTGACAATCCCTTTAACAAAAAATCAGTAGAGTTACAAAAAGTCTCAGTGTAGCTGCAGTCTTAGCTTAAGTGTTACACAGACATGGAGCATCTACATATGGGTGAGTGGATGTGTCCGACATCCAATAATCTAAATAAATCTTATAATCCAGCACTTGTTTTCAAGATAAAACGGAATATAACGTGGAATTTCATAAGGATATAAACTGGAACAATGTGTTTTGTATGCTTTCTTTGACAGTTCAGGATTAGAGATGAGCGAACGTGCTCGTAACGAGCACTGTAGCGCTCGGCGCCCATGCGAGCGCAGGATAGCAGAGCGCTACAGTGCTCGTTACGAGCATGTTCGCTCATCTCTATTCAGGATATCTTATGTTCCAGCTTGACAGTTGCTAGCTGTCCCTTTCCCTCTCAGAAGGATGGTCCCGTGGCCAAAGGGTTAATGGCACAGGGTCTGTGGCTCAGTCGCCTGGCTCGCCCTCCTACATTCGTGGGTATGTCCGTCTCAGCAACGTCTTCTGGTCACTCGTTCAATCTGGCAGAGATTCTTCTACTAAGCACTGGTCCCTATCTGCTCACTGCTCTCATTGCTCTCCTTATATACAGTTTCTAACCGAACTAGAACCTTCTAATGGGAGGGGTGGTATGGAGAAGCACAGCCAAAACAGAAACAATGTTGCAATGCAAGTCAACAATTTCAGTCTATCATAGACTTGTATAGACTTTTAATATGTCTGTGGGAATGACTAAGCAATTTTTCCAGACAAAAACAAAAGACCTTAACCAGACTGTCTGTTTTTTTCCCTCCAAAACTTTGCATAGTGACTTAGTAATTGTGGAATATTTCTAACTGGATGGATGCATTGAATGTGCATTAACCCTTTCCACAGTGTGCCAAATGTACACAAACTTCCATAGTCCAAAGTGCCCTTGCTCCAGGGCACTACACATGTCACAGAAGTGTCTGTGACTATAAATCAGTTCCATACTTTTGAACTGGGTTGTACTGGCGGCAAGCTCATGGATTTCCGCAAACCCCATTCAGATGTATTGAACAGTCAGAAACATTTTTGCAAACAAAAAATCTGCTGTTTGTGATTTTGCCATAAAGGGATCGTTATTTAAGTGATTGGCTTATACAGGGCAATCTCTATCAGGGATGCAGAGAACAGGTCCTGGTGAGGGGGGGCTTTGTCATATAAGAAGATACTAGTATTATAAATGACATACAATGGAGGGGGGAGTCCAGGTAAAGATGTAGAGGTTTATTTTATAAAATCATTACTATGTTAATGAAATCAGAGTCTTTTGAGAGAGAAGTAAAGAAGCCAACCGTAGAGAATGCTCTCCCTGCCTGGTCATAGGGGGTTGGGCTTTTGTCATGTTCCACTTTTCTTTCTCTAAATGGTTTTCTAGGTGTTTTCCATGAATTCTTGCCCTTTTCAAAGGCTGGGTTTTCGCGAGTTTCAAATCTCAAATTTTGTCTTATGCACTTATTATATAGATCTCTTGTGGCGCCACACATCCTATATCCATCACCAGTAACAAGCATGCGGCTTTTTGATGCAAAGTAGAATCTTTACTATATTCTTTCCTTCCCTTTACCATCCAGAAATTTTTGCAACTGAAAATCCTTTCCACTGGTCTGAATGGGCAGCAAGCATACAGTTTTCCTGCAAGTCCCATGCAAAGGAATGGGATAGCCTAAGAAATTTCTGCAGCAACTCTGCCATGTCTATGACAGTGCCAGGCATGTGGATGAGATTTTAACAAATCTTTTCCACGTGCTACAAATGCAAATTTTTCATGGATTTGAAGTAAAATCCACATATTGATTAGCAGCGTAAAGGATTTTATTGCGAATTTGCTGCAGAATTCATTCTATGCAGTGCAAAGGGTGAAATCTGCAGTACAAATTTGTAGCATAAATTGACCTGCTGCAGATTTAAAATCTACAATGCAGGTTAATATCCGCCACGTAATTTTTTTATGCAGCAAGTTTAAGAGAAGGCCACCTGCACATTTTTTCAATGCAGATTTTCATGCAGAAAAACCGCTGCGTAATACAGTACCAGCAAAGTGTGTGAGATTTAACAAATCCTATGTACACTTTGTATATTTTTTACAAAAATTTGACCCGCTGTGGCTGTGCCTACTTTGAAATCCACAACATGTCAATTTTTTATTTTTTTTTGCAAATTTTACTGCGGATTTCACCCTTTCAATATGAAGAGTGAGACTGATTAAAAAAAACACATCAAAATCCAAGATATTGGTGCTGAAACGCAGAGAAATCCGCCTGCAAATTCTGTTTGGAAACCTGCATCTATGTGCAAGTACCCTTATGCCACCTGCAAACGGTGCGTATTAGTATGCAGAAAATGCACCTGAAATCTGCAAAACTGCATAAAAACACACTAATCCGCACTATTTATCGCAGTTTTGGTGTTTTTTTTTAGTTGCGGATCCTGGTGCAAATTTTCTGTTCATGTTAACAAGTCCAATGAAGTTTATAGAGAAAATCACTGCATAAGGTGCAGAAACGTGCAAACAATTGACATGCTACGGATTTTAAAATCCACACAGCAGGTCAATTTCCGCACACAAAAATATATGCAAAGTGTACATGAGAGTTTTCAAACCTCATTCACTTTGCTGGTACTATATTAGGGCTCATGCACACAAATGTATTTTTTTTTTCGTTTCCGTTTTTTTTAGAGGTCCGTTTGCGGAACCATCCACTTCAATGGACCCACAAAAAATGAAAATGACTCTGTGCGCATTCTGTTTCCATATGTCCGCATGTCCGTCCCGCAAAAAATAGAACATGTCCTATTCTTGTCCATTTTGCGGACAAGGACAGGCATTGTTACAATGGATCTGCAAAAAAGAAAACAGATGCAATACAGATGTCATCTATTTTTTTGCCGATCCGTGTTTTGTGGACTGCAAAATACATATGGTCGTGTGCATGAGCCCTTAAGCTGTGGTTTTTCCGCATGAAAATTAGCACAGAAATATAACAAGCAAGTGGGGTAGTTAACACTCCACACGGTATGGCGGACAGTTCCACACTTTTTATCTCAATAGAGTCAGTGCATGGCACAACAAGGTGACTTGGTACAGAGGTGACACTATCCTGTTTGTGACACCAATTTGTTGCAGCGAGCGGGGCCGCAGGGGGTAGGTGTGCCCTGGCGGGTGGAGAGGATGAGAATGGTGGAGGTGGCAATGAGGGTGGTAGTCCTCACGGTGGGGAATCCTACTCCAACTCACCCCTAGTTCGTGGTTGCAGGGGAGCACCATTTCCTCCCCATGGTGTGTTTGGGGTTCTTGCCTGATGGTGGCCAGGGTGTCCTTGATGGCAAATGGATGAGTAGCAGAGTAAAAGGCAGGAGCACAGCATAAGGGTCAGAGATGGTGGGATGGCAATGAAAAGGCTGGATCGATTTACTTGAAGATAGTAGGTGACAAGTTACAAGGCAGGTTTCTTTCCAAAAGGCTGTGTATAGGGGATAGCCAATATGATGATGATCCCACCTAGCCTTTCTGATGCCTGAGGCAAAAATAGAAGCGTCCCCCTCATGCCAAATTCTCAAGCTAACCCCTTCCCTCCAGTAATATTGTTAAAGAGGTAGTCGGAAAACATTACATTTAGCGCTACAAGACATATAGGGTAATACAGCACCACATACGTCTTACATCCAGTGACTTCTCCTCTAGACATCATCTTTCCTCATCTTCTCCATTCAGACCAGACCTCCATGATGAAAAAAAAAACCCTGTTGCCAATGCTCTTCCGGCCTGTTTCCTCAGCTGCCCAGCTCAGGCAGTGCAATGATAATGACATCATTGTGCTGCCTGTGCTGGCCGCTGATAGGCTATAGGCACTAGGCCTGAAGGCTATCAGAGGGAAAGGTGGGGCAGGGAAACATCGCTCCTTTGCCCCACTGCAGCACCGAACTGTATTGCCACCCTGAGGCAAGGGGGTCCCTGTGGCCCTGATTGAGATCGCGGAGACCCCTATAGCTAGGCTCCTGCACGCAGGTCCTGTTCCAATATAACTGCAGTACCCAACTGAGGGGTGCAGTCGGAGATTGGATGGCCATTTGAACTCAATAGTGTGACTGGCGCCCGAAGCAAGATAACCCAAACCACGTGCAGTAAAGTCCACAGCGTATGGGTGCATTACCTTTAATGCTAATGCACTGACCTCAACCTTCTATAAAAGTCTGCTCTGCTCTCTCTCTCAGGGGTTGACCTTTAGCACAGTTACTTTTCTGTCAGCTTGATATCTCACAGGGATGTTTTTTCCCTGGACAAGGCTTTTGTCTTGGGCTACTTGGCAGCAGAACACACAGAACAGGTCTTTTCTCTGGCTTGCGTATAAGACTCACTGACCAGGGGGTGGGGCCAGCCCACTACCCAGAAACTAACACTAAGAACTGCCAGTTAACTATTTCCTTCCCATAAACAGCCTTTTAGCATACCTAGTGCTACAGCTACATTAACCATTTCATCCACTGAAAATACAGTTAGCATACATTAACTCTTTTAGCAGTGAACCACTTAGATTATAATATTTTAGCAGCGATCCCTTTGATACTTTTGCAGTAAACCACCGGGTCACTGAGCTGGCATGGAATCTAGCTCCCATTGTTTTCAATCAGAAATCACGCTGCCACTCATATATATGGTCATGGATATTTTAAAGTACAGATTTCAAAGTGAAAGTGTTTCTTTATGGTGCAGTTTCTGAGTGGAAATCACACTGATTTGGATCCAGTGCATTCAAATTACAAATTCATGGCGGAAAGTCGAGGGTCAGCCTCGGATTTTTAACGTGTGCAGACGGTGTGTGTTACGCACAGATTTTCCGCTTGGATCATCATGCAGAAAATCTGCAGCATAATACAGTACCAGCTAAGCAGGTGAGATTTTCAAAGTTTCATGTACACGGGATGTATACATGTAATGTTAGGCGCAGAAACTGACGTGTGTGATGTCATCACAATCGGCACATGCGTGATGGATGAAAACTGAAGCATGCTGTAGTTTTATTCCGACCACCTCTCGGCATGTTTGCTGTGCTGCGGCTGGACCTCCGGAGCGGACTTCCGACGGACTAGCGGTAGCACAGATCTGGCAGGCTGTTCTCCCTCTGGAACAGCCTGCCGGAAAAGGCTACCGCAAGTGTGAAAGTAGCCTAAAGTGAAGAAGAGTACGCCACACATGCATGGCCGCCTCTCCATTCACCATTGTGGGACTGCCAGAAGTAGCAGAGTCCGCTCTTGGCTAATTTCTGAACTCTCATAGTGATAAATGGAGGGTGGCTGTACTTCCATGGTGTGCTCTTCTTCACTTTGGGGGACCCATTTTGGACATAGCAGACCCACTCCTATCTGACACTGATGGCATACCTTAGGGATATGCTATCAATGTCTGAGATGGGAATACCCCTTTAATGCTGGGGTGACTTAAAGTTAGTTTGCAAGCTCTGCTTCCTATACACAGGGGTGCACCACCAATGAGGCCAGATGAGGCGATCGCCTCAGGCAGCACCAGGTATGGGCAAGAGCAGAAGGGCAATGGGCAATGAGCACTTTCATTGTGGCAAAGGGGTTAGGTTAATAAATTGGCATGGGGGGGGGTTGCTGTTTCAGTTTTCGCCTCAGGGAGAAAAAAGGCTAGGTGCACCCCTGCCTATACAGTGAAGCTGAGATTGACTTTGGATTTACAGTTCCTTTAAATAATCTGTTTAGCCACAAAAAGAAAAAAAAATCTTAGCAAAGAACTAAGCGTGGCATCAAATAGGCAGGAAAATGGGGTGGTGTGGGGTGGGGGGATGTTCAGAAAGCGCAGAGCACAAAAAGAGAGCGCCTCTCCGCACACTGGGGAACACATTTAAAGGGTGCATCACTCCACGGGAAGAGCTCCTCACAATGGAAGACCTGCCCGTATGTATATGACTGCTTCTATCTTTAGATTTTAATAGCTAGCCCAGAGGAACAGCACGAAGCGCAGACTCCATCCCATGACTATTCAGTGTCGCCAATCACTTCATTTACTAAAGAATCTCATTTATCACTTTGAAACTAACACAGAATCGGTTCCCAATTGGTTGTACAGTAAAGAATATGCTCGGATAAGAATGAGCGGCCATGGAGAAGATGAAATCTGATGATACATAGGTTATTCATGAGGGGTCAGAACAGTATTAACTACGAGACATAGAAGTGTCAGTGCATTACTGGCTATTCTTCTTCTCCTCTGTGCAGAATTAGGAAAACAGGGCTGGTTCTTCTAGAAACAGCGCCGCACCTGTCCACAGGTTGTGTCTGGTATTGCAGCTCAGTGCCATTCACTTTAACAGGGCTGAGCTGCAATTGTAGACAACTTGTGGACAGAGGTTGTAATCCTGTACAAAACCTTTAAGCAGGTTTCTTTGTTTTGGCACATTTACTAGGGTAGGGTTAGGGTTTTTTTTTGTTCTTGCAGCATTTTATAATTTTTTTACTTTTTTTTGCATCTGGATGTTACTATAAACTCTACAGTAAATTATGGAATTCACTACAGATCATCAAACATAGCATTTTTCACATTGTGTTTATGCCTTTTTGGAGTTTCTGACAAAACGTAACATGCTCTGTCTAAGGGCTCATGCACACAACCGTATGTATTTTACGATCCACAAAAAATACGGATGACGTCCGTGTGCATTCCGTATTTTGCGGAACGGAACAGCCGGCCCCTAATAGAACAGTCCTATCCTTGTCCGTAATACGAACAATAATAGGGCATGTTCTATTTTTTTGCGGAACGGACTTACGGACACGGAAAGCACACAGAGTAACTTCCATTTTTTTTTTTTTTGTGGACCCATTTTATGTGAATGGTTCCACATAAAAACGGAACGGACATGGAAAGAAAATACGTTTGTGTGCATGAGCCCTTAGGTATCTCTACGGGAATCGATGTCTGAAAAATGGCTGCTTAAAATATACAAAAAATAATACAATAATGTCAAAAAAACTGCAAAAAAAAATAAAACATGAAAAAAAAGGCACAATATCTTTGACCACCTAAAAAAGGCAAAAAACTGTGTGAAGGACGCCTGAAAAAGGAAAGTAATAAGCCTTGCTAATGGATAAGCCTAGGGCCAGACTGTGATCTGACTGTCCAAAGGAATACATTAGGTGGTGGACTACAGCTGTCACTCAATAGTTAAAATCAATCAGCAGCGCTACAACAACTCTCAGCGTAGGCAGGCCTAAAATTTTGCAAACCATCACACAATTGACATCGCAGTGCCATGTAATATTGTCTATATAGTGCAGGGATCAGAAACCTTTGGCACTCCATCTGCAAACTAAAACTCCCAGCAGGCACACTTACCTTGGCTGCTTGTGTGACTCCCATAGAAGTGAAAGGTGGATTCTGGGAGTTGTAGTTTCAGAACAGCTGGATTGCTGGAGGTTGCTGACTCCCAGTATAGTTGTACCCACCCATTATAGTAGTGCCAGCTGGCAGTTCCTACGACTTCATGGCTTCAAAATGGGGATCCCCAGTGACCGCGGACCATCACAACCAGGCAGAGAATCAGGGGCGGACTGGGAACTTAAAGTGGCCCTGGAAAAAGTACTAGAAGTGGCCCCATTTTGTAGTCGGGTCCAAATTGATGGAAGGCGGAGCCAGCAATACCATATTGAGGCACATTATACCGCCCCAACAGAGCCAAATACCACAGTCCATTACAAAATACATCCCCAAAAACTTCCATTGGCCGCCCTTGAGGAGGGCCCAGGCGGCCCCCTGGACATCGGCCCACCGGGAAATTTCCCTGTAAGGTCTATGGCCAATCTGCCCCTGCAGAGAATAAATGGTAAGCTGGCCAGGCATATGCATGTCTGTCTCCATTTACTTCAGGAAAGACAATGGTGGGACCACCGTCTATCAGTCATTTAAGACATATGCTGTGGATATGCTATAAACAAATAAGATGGAAATACCCTTTAAGTCAGAGCCCCCCCATAAACCAGGCTCTTCTGCTTTCATAGAGACAGCTGAAAGTGCTATCCCAGTAGGACCTACACCATCTGCATTGCACTCCCTTTAATGCCAGCCAAATGGATATCTTATAGTTCCAAACACAGTATCCTCATACAATAGTCATCATGGTACTTCTCACAATGTCATCTCATAACAACCTTCTGACAATGCCAATGCAGTAACATAGTGTCCTAACAAACAATGCCCCCCTTACTGTGCCAGTCACCACATAGTTTTCCTACTTGCCATGTCTCCCTTGTTCCACCGCTGTGCCAGCTACACCTGATGACATCATTACATAGGTGCTATGGCTGGGACTCTACACACTTAGGTGACATCATCAGCGTTCGGCAAGCGTTGAGACTGTGGGCTGTTTATGCTACCTGTCATGGAACCTGAAAATGATCCTCTTCATAAATGAAGACCCTCAGGGCATCACAAGTTGGACTACTGTTCTCAGCTTAATCCTTATATAATCCAAAGTTTTGCAACTTTCTAAAAAAACTTTGTGTATCCCTACCTGACTGTTTCCAAGATCTCTGCAAGATCAAGTTCTACAAGAGCGTGCCGCTTGGCAAAAATAGTCAAAAAACCCAGAGAAACCACAAATGCCACTAGAAATGGCTCTAAACACTGTGTGAATCCAGCTCAAGGGTGTGTTTAGACGTGCAGGGTTTTGTCTAAAGCCAGGGCATAGCTATAGAAGGTGTAGAGGTGGCAGTTGCATCCCAGGTACTGGTGCTTGAGGGCCCCTCTTCCATTTATTTATTTACAGACATTAGCATCACACTGTCCCCAATGGGGTCACAAACTAAGTTCCCCATCAGTATGTCTTTGGAGTGTGGGAGGAAACCGGAGAACCCAGAGGAAACCCACACAAACACAGGGAGAACATACAAACCCCATGCAGATGTTGTCCTTCAAACCTAGGACCCCAGCGCTGCAAGGCACCAGTGCTAACCACCGAGCCACCGTGCAGCCCCATGCTTCCATGTAAGAAGACACCAGCATAGTAAATGGCATATGGTGGATGGGGCCTATATTATACATTTTGCATATGGGCCCAAGATCCTCAACTTAAGTCAAGAAATAGTTCTGTAAAAATAAAAAATGAACCTAGAAATGTCAGTCACTGACTCAATCAATATCTTATGAATTTGTATCTGATCTTGGTCTTAGTCATGGGTAACAGATACTGGCTGACAGCCACTAATAGATTGTCACCCACCTTTCAACAGACCATGAATGGTCTGCATATTTGGAATTCAGATGCCATAGAGCGCTAGCGGCCTGTATGGGCACTGCAAAGGCCGCCGTTAGTAGTTGTCACCCTGACATCAGACCAGAGACTTACTGTATATTTCCAAGTTATTATCTCATTTGGGAGTGGGGTTCCACTTTAAAGGGGTTGTCTATTGTAGAACCTATTAGTGAGTAAATAGAGGACGGACCTCTATTCAGGATCCTCATCTCTAAAGCCTGTATTAGATGTTACAGCAACCATTGCTCTGCGTAATGTGAGCACTTTCGAATGCTAACGAGTCGCTAACTATTCAATCCTCAATCGGCATCGGTACGCAAATCTAGTTGAATGGGTCTGTATCGGTAGATTTCATACAGATGATGATTGATGATCGAATAGTTAGCGACTCGTTAGCATTCGAAAGTGCTTACATTACGCAGAGCATTGGTCGCTGTAGTAGTTGGTAATTTGGTACGAAATCACAATTGGCGGTCCCCAATGCACGGGCAACATCCGTGTGGCAGCCGCGACAGATCCAGACCCATTCAACTTGAATGGGTCCATGATTCGTCCGCACCGTAAAAAAATAGAACAAGTTCAATTTTTTTTCGGTGCGGAGGCATGGACAGAAACACCATGGAAGCACCCTTTAGTGCTTCCGTGGGGTTTCGTGCCTCCGTTCCATGCTGCAGCTCCAAATTGCGGACCCATTCAAGTGAACGGGTCTACATCCATGATGCGGGGAATACAAGGCCGGTGCCAGAATATTGCGGACCCACTGTTTGCAGGCTGCAATACGAGCCTCGGCCGGCAACGGCCATGTGCATGAGGCCTAACACAGTTGTTACAAAAAGGTTCTCTAGCTCTGGAGGATCTGTCCTGTTCTGCATTAAGGAGACAATACATTGATTGGAATGGACACCGTGTAATGCTTCATTTACCCTGTGGTGGCGCTGCAGTGAAACTGAACACTTACTGCCAGGTTTCTCCACAGATTACAGCTAGTCATTGGCGGTCCTAGTACTTTCTGATCAGTTTAATATCAAAAAACCCTTATAATGAATATGGGTCATCCGCAGCGGTGAAAGGGTTTACTGGTTTAGAAAATCCATTTCCATATACTCTTAGAGTTAAAAGATCACAGCCATCATCCATTATTCATAGTAAGGAACGGCTACAAAAAGCATCTTTCATTCTGGAGGACTCGGCATGTCCATAAGTCCACTGATTCCTATACTAACTGTGTAATGCTTAATTTCCCCTGAGGTGGCGCTGCAGAGAAATCAGGGTCCCTCGCAGTTACAGCTGATCACTTCAGATTTCAGCACTGATCGCCTTAACGTTAAAGGACAGAAATCGTAGAAAACCCTTTAACTACATACGAAGGCAATAGTGACATATGATTTCCTACTATGTAAAAATATAAAACTTGTTCGGAACGGAATTATTCCCTGGCACATTTACTAGGAGAGCCGGGTGACAGCCTTTACGATGAATGATTGGGATGTTTATCTGATCCGTACGCGGATGCCCAGCATACAGCGATATCGCCCCAGTGAATATTTGTGAAATTGCGTAGGTCATAAATACGACAAAGCTTCGCTTTCACTTGCACTGGGAAAATGTAGATGGTTCCAGCTGCAAGCTTCAATTTATCAGACAGCTCTTCTGCGAGCGTTGCCACTCGGAGCGCCCAGAAGCCACTCCTCCCCCTCCTTTTGTTCTCGGCTCTGCAGGCACAAGCATGTAGAGAAAGCGAACGTTGACAAGGGAGTGGTTTCACACTGCTGAGCCTGCCCGTAACACAGGAGCTCAGGGCTGTGGGAGGCTTCACATTACGACAGAGCAAGCCAAGTAGACAGGGGAACGAGCTTCACCGCCCGAAACTCTGTACCTTCTTTACCCATGAGCAGAAGCCACAAAAATGGCGCAAAACTAAAAAAACGTACTAAGAAGGAGGGTTTATAAGAATACTAATCGTGTCAATCCTTCCGTTGCGATGTATATTTATGTGCCACTCAGGTTCTGTGAAAAGTTTGGCCATTCCTCTCGATTTTTGCCATACAAATACACGCTTGGTTCGGTCGGGTGTGCAAGCATTTACAATGTCAAGAGAGGGGAAAGCCTCTGCCAGAAACCTATGGTGGCAGGTTATCTCCTGCCGAAACAAAAGGATCAGTCAGGCATTGCTACCGCAAAATCATGGCTTGGCCACATGCAGCCTACCATGCTGTTCACCCCATACCCTTAGACGGTCAACCACCTTCAACAAAATTGGCACTTCAGTGATAATTTAAAGAGGTTTCCCTGATTTTGATGGCCTATCCTAAAGTTAGGTCATCAATATCGGATCAGTAGGGGTCTTTACTAGGCTAAGTATGGACAGAAAAGAGTTAAACTAGCACTCGTAGTTACCATTGCTCCTCCACACGGTGTACAGACTAATCTGAGTTAAGCCATGGTGTATAGCAGAAGCTGGGGAATGTGCCTATAGCCTGTGAATTATATGAGCCGCTGAAAAGTAGCTGGAGCAGAAGGGAGTAAAAGTAAAAATGCCAGAAACCCTATAACTCCACTAAGAATTAACCTCTGAGAAAGCACATATTATTTTACAGAAGGTTGAGGACCTGAGAACTGAGACAGTAAAGGTAAAGCACACATACGGCTTCAGACTTTACTACATGTGGTCTGGGTTAATTTCTTCTGGCTTCTGCCACATTTCAGAGGTGCACTAGCTATCCAATCTAGGACTGCGCCCTACAATTGAGCATTGCAGGATTATTAGGAGTCTGCATGCCTTTGGTCAGTTTGGTAAGTTTGATAGTACCTAATGAGTGAGACTCCTGTCTCCAGCCTTTGGGTAGAGTCTACTCTGTGAAATTCTAGACAGATTTTATTTATTATAAACTAGCTTGATCTTTGGTCTCCCACCCCAGGCGCCTTGCTATCCTGCCTTGCACCCTGCCACCTATTCGCCTAACATCAAGAGCACCACAGCCACCGCCAGTCAGGAGATCCTGATGTCCAGCATGTGCCCTGAGGTGAAGAAGGGTTGTGCCCCTCCACTCACTGCACACAAGGCCCAGGGAGCATTGGAGCAGGATTAGTCACCATGAAGACTACAACAACCCTCAATGCCACCGTCACCACTCCCATCCTCTCCTCTCCAACACCTCCACCATGCCTCCCCAGCAGGCTGTTGCATGACATGTGCACTAAAGAAGGAGGAAGGACAAGTGGCATCTTAGATGCCAACAATCCCGAATTTCCCCAAGTTTTTAGAGACGATCCTGGCAAAATTGGTTTGTATTGACCGTGAAATGGACGGGACTTATGTAAACAACATCTACGGTGGAGCGTTCCAGGGTGGGTTTGGGGTGCAAATGCCCCGAATTTACCAACACAGATTTTGGTATCTGTGGGGTACTTATGCAGAGCCTGAGCAGAGGTCACATTCTCAAAATGGTGGCACCCATTGTCCTATATATCGATAACAGACCCACTAACAGTATCAGTGCAAATATTATTAAAGGGTCCTCTGCTTTGGATAATCCCTACCTGTTAAAGAGTCCCTTGACAATTAGCTGGGACTTCCAGCGATCAGTTGTAATCCATGGGGAATCCTAACAGTAGGTGTTCCGCTTCCATACAGCGCCACCACAGGGGAAAGTAAGCATTACACAGCACCCAGTTACAACAATGGTTTGTCTGTGTAATCCAGGACAGTACAGGTCCTCCAAAACTAGAGACACCCCTGGGAGCCAATCTCAGCTATGACCAAGAGATGAGGATCCGGAACATACAACCCCCTCTTCCTCTATTAACTCAGAATTCCCTGATATAATATCTGGAAATGGATCTTCTATAACGAGCAACCCCTTTAAAATAAAAAAGGTCAAAATTAATGTTAGGCCGTTCTACATAACTCACTGGGATGAAGAATTGAAGACCTGTTTCTGGCATCCACGCTTTAAAGAGATTTTCTCAGAATGAACATTTTATCACCTATCCACAGGATATATGATGGAACCACCGCCAAACATGAGAATGGGGGTTATGTGTCCCCCATTCCTCCTCACTGCCCTGCCCACATTGAGGAGGAGCTTGAAAGGAGCAGGGAAGGACTGAGCATGTGCACTTCCACTCCATTCAATGTCTGTGGGACTGATGAAGATCAGCGTACATGGCTTGGCTATTTCATGGACTGTCCCAGCAAATTTTAAGATGTCCCAGGCTGAAAATGGGCAGAGCTCATGTAAACCCCACCAATAAATGGGAGGTCTCACGTAATTTGCTGGCATTCCCAGGGCAGGGCCTATTTGCCCCTATGGATAGGGGATAACTTCTTGTAACTGGGCTGATTTCTGATCGCAGCACAGTTGTACATCCTATAGTTATCTTATGTGTACAGTCAGCAGACAGTATCATGAATTTACTGGTGTAGGAACCTCCTCGGCTTCCAATTTTATGGGGGGGTTCATCCTCCACAAAGTGTTGAGTTGTTTGGTTATTATATATATATATATATCATATCTAGTATTGGATGAGACCTTCTAAACTTTTGTGGAAACCATGTTAGACGCACGGCAGCCATGATCGTGTTACCATAGCAACAGCCCAAGAAACCTGCCAAATTGAATTTGCAGCACTGTCGTAACAAGCACCAGATAGGCCCTAATTTTATGTTACTGTTTTAACTCTTCGGTATCAGGTGTGGACTGGTGTTTCCTTCATTTTAAAGAGGTTATCCAACGATTAGTGTAAGTACATGACCATCTCTTTCTAACGAAGCTGGAGCCAGCCCTGTACCTCACATGGATCCAGAGATCTCTTCATTCATTGCTCCGCTAGGTTTATTTCAAGCTGGAAGCTCAGAGGGTGTGTCATTTCTCAGGGAGGTGTCATTTCTGCTGTAGTTAGTGGGAGTCCAAGGATGGAACTGAGCATGTGCGTCCACCTCACTTCGATGGACCAAGAAATTAGCGAAAGCAGGTGGCACTATACATATGGCTTTCATCGAATAATTTTATGGCCTATGCAATTACAAAAGTATTCAGATCCCGGGGCTGGTTTGAAAACTGTAAAATATTTTTCATAGGACAACCCTTTTAAGAGGAACATCCAACCTTGTGAAGACTTACAGAAAACGTTTGACCTCTTTAATTGCCAACAAAGGATATATAACAAAGTATTGAGATGAACTTTTGTTATTGACCAAATACTTATTTTCCACCATAATTTGCAAATAAATTCTTTAAAAATCAGACAATGTGATTTTCTGGATTTGTTTTCTCATTTTGTCTCTCATAATTGAGGTCCACTTATGATGTCAATTACAGGCCGACCTCATCTTTTTAAGTGGGAGAACTTGCACAATTGGTGGCTGACTAAATACTTTTTTTCCCCACTGTATGTTATGTCTGAAGACTTGTTTTTGTCTGGCAAAACTACTTTGTCATTCCCATTGAGTATTATTTACGTTCTAATGCAAGTCTATGACAGACAGAAAATTGTAACATTGTATTTGTTTGGGTTGTGTTTCTCCACTCCACTCCTCCCACTAGAAAGTTCTAGTTCAGCCAGAAACTGTATGTAAGGAGAGTAGTCAGGGCGCTACTGTTCTGCAGTTAGAGATCAGTGCTTAGAAGAGAAGACTCTGTCAGTTTGTGTGAGTGACCAGAAGACGACGCTAAGATGGGGATGCTGAGCCACAGACCATGGGTTACCAGCCCTGTGACTAAGGAGCCAGACGGACTACTGAGCCACAAACCATGTGCCTCCAGCCTTTGGCCAGAGTACCAACCTTCTAGTGGCGCACAGCAATAATGAATTTGGCGCAAGTGCAATGTGGTTTATGCCTGTAGCTTCCTTGGTGTGGAGTTGTGACATGGGAATGTCACAGAAGATAAATGAGGTTTAAAAGTGATCTAATCTGCACACTTGGCCTTAATCCCAGCCCAATTTTGAAAGTGGCGCAGGTTGATGCAAAAGTCTCAAAATGTTGCACAAAAATTGCTTGCACCAGCACATACAACATTTTAATGCCAGAAAACTGGTGTTACCAAATTTTTTAAATGTCCCCCTTAGTTTTCCTGGTGTTTTTCTGCACTTTTGTGTTCTAGCGGCCTAGAATCACCTGTGTTTTTAGGTGAGTTTTTGCAGTAAAAACTCCAGCTCCAGATGTTAGCTGAGGGTCGCAGTGATGGCTAACCTCCGGCACCCCAGCTGAGGTGAAACTACGACTCCCAGCATGCTCTACTCATTTCTATAAAGTTCTGAGAACAGCCAAGCAAGTGTGCATCTTGGGAGTCGTAGTTTTACTACAGCTGGAGTGCCGGAGGTTAGCCATCACAGATCTATGGGAAAAATGAAACACAGGCCTCACAGGGTTTTTGTTTATCAGGTGGTGTTTTTTGCTTCTTTTCAAAAACTCAGCATGCTGGCGGTTTTTTCAGGCATTTTGCCAACATCTTCTGTTCAAGGGGAAAAAAAACACCATGGAGAAAATATTAGTAGTAAGAGAAACTGGGGAGATTTAATAATGTGTCTGCACTAGAGATGAGCAAACGTGCTCGAAACGAGCACTGTACCGCTCGGCTCCCCTGCGCTCGCATGGGCGCCGGCAGCCGCTTCCGTCCTCCTCAGGAGGACGGAAGTGGCTGCCTGCGCCCATGCGAGCGCAGGGGAGCCGAGCGGTACAGTGCTCGTTTCGAGCACATTCGCTCATCTCTAGTCTGCACCAAAAATTTGTCTAAAAAGTGGCACAAATTGGTGCATCTAGGTTTCTACAACATGCTCAGCAGGAGGTGGGCCTTAGCAGAAAGGATGGAGATTTTTGCTGGAAAGGGGGCAGGCCTAAGATGCGCCATTTAGCTATCCCTGCGCATTTATCATCCAGCCTGAACCTTTGTGATAAATCTGGTGCATGTCTAGATAGCCTGGCTTAGTCTACAGCATCGATAGGATTAGTAAATCTGGGCCACTGTGTGCAAAAAAAAAAACCCCACATCAAACGATGGAAAAACACAGGTGGCAAAAATGAAAAAAAAAATGCGTGCAATTATTCTGGAATTTTTTTTACAATTAAAAAAATGCCAGACCTAAAGGACCCTATGGTTGGCTGCATACAGTGCAGATTTATGTCCAGAAAATCCGCACCAAAACCGCACAAAAATGCACATAAATCCATACCATTTATCACTTTTTTTATGCGGTTTTTGGTGCAGATTTTCCGCAGATCCCATTCCACATGGCAGGTCAATTTCCGCACCTAAGAAAAAAGCAAAGTGTACATGAGAAGTGTCTGATCTCATACACTTTGCTGGTGCTGTATTTGGGTACATCCACACAGATCTTTTGGGACAAAGTTTTGAGGCAAATCTGCCTGCAGGATTTTCAGCCAAAGCCAGAAGTGGATCCACCAGGCAGGAGCAGTAGAAATCCTTCTGATTCCTTTTAAATACACTTCTGACTTTGGCAAAAAAAAAAAAAAAAAAGCCGCAGGCAGGTCTGCCTCAAAGTCTCGTCCAAAAAACTGTCTATGGTCGTACCCTTAGGCCTAATTCAGACATCCGTGAAGCACGGTCAGTGAAAACCTGGACTGTGCTCCTTCTGAGGGCAGGAGTGCACGGTGTCATTGGTTGCTATGACGCTGTGCGCTTCGTGAGGCTGCCGCTGTACAGTGATACACTCGATACTCGAAAGTTCTGCCCTCAGAAGGGGCACAGTCCAGGTTTTCACTGACCGTGCTCCACGGATGTCTGAATTAGGCCTTACACATACAGTTTTTCCAGATGACATCCACGTGGAAAAACTGCATGTAATCCACATCATGTGCAGCCACCCTTAATACAGTCATAGCAGTGTTAAAGGGGTTTTCCGGGATTTTACTACTGATGACCTATCCTCAGGTCTTGAAACGAGTCAAATCTACCTGAGAAGAGTCATGGTTATTCATAATCTCCTGCTCTCCCGCCCATCTGCTGATGATTGGCAGTTCTCTCCTAGAGAGAAAGGGAGAAAACTAGGTAGAAGCCTGTCAGTCATCAGCAGGTGGCCGGTAGAGCAAGGACTCTTCTGAGGTGGCCGTGACTCTTTTCCAGGTCCAGTCTGCAATGTTTGTGATGTTGGTTCTCGGCAAACACTTACTTTTAACTTATAAATGACAGACCGCTGACATCAACTCACCTGTCTCTACTTTATTCTGCAGTTGGTAAGGGCAGCATAAAGGTGATGACAGGTTCCCTTTAAGTGGGTCCGCGATCCACAACATACTGAAAAAGATAGAACATGTTCTATCCTTTTAGATCAGAAACCCACGGACGTCCCCGCACCGCAAAAAGACAGGTGAGGCCTTATCTTCGGTTGTATCTGGCGGGTGTGGACCCATTAAAGTCCGTGATACAGAGTGCACATGGCTAGTGCCTGTATATTGCGGACCGGACATTTACGGTCCTCCATACGGGCACTGAGCAGGTACGCTCGTGTGCATGAGCCTTTAAGTGCAGTATTAGTGGTGGATCTGCAGGGGATTTCAGCACGTGTATTGCAAAGCGGGAAATCTGCGGTAGAAATCCGAAGCATAAATTGACGTGCTGCGAATCTAAAACCTGCACTGCAGGTCAATTTCCACCGCAATTTTTTTCTGCAATGTATCTGCAACATGTGAACATAGGTTACGGCCACGCGGGGCGGAATCTCCACTGCTGACTTCCTCTTTTTACAGCAGAAATTCCGCTGTGCATTTTTTGCGGATTTCACACTTTGCATTGCAGAATCTGCACCGCCGGTCTGTTCACGCCGCTGAGTTTTTCACAGCATGTGGATGACTTCTTAGAATCTCATCCACATTGTACAACGAACGCTGCAGATTTCCCAAATGCAAATCCACGGCAGCTAATCCATAGCGGGTCTATTCTGTGTGTACATCCCTTAAAGGGGCTTTTCGGGACTTAGATATGGTTGTCCTATCCTCAGGATCTTGTCAGCGTGGGTCCTGGCACCCGCACCGATCAGCTGTTTAAGGCAACCGCCGCTGGTGGAAACTATACAGTGTGTGCAGCTGGAAGCAGACCCATCTATTATTGATGACCTATCGTTAATACCAGTAGCGTGTACAATTCCTTTAAGGGTATATGCACATTCTGCACACAGAATTTTATATGGAAAATGCGCAGCGTAATAAAGTACCAGCTCAGTAGATAAGATTTGGAAAACCAGTAGATAAGGCATAATGGAAAGATCTGCATCTGCTCTGTGTATTTGATCCACACCTGGGTCCCAATAAGGGCTCCGTGCCCGTGCTGCGGATCGCAAATCACAGATGCAGACCCATTGACTTGAATGGGTCCCCAAAATACGACAAAAGATAGGACATGTCTTATCTTTTACGGTGTGGAGGCACGGACCCAAAATCCCATGGAAGGGCTTCGTAGTGAATCCGATCCGTGCCTCTGTTCTGCAAGAGATAGGAGATTACCAATCCTTGGCCATATCTGGTGGATCGCAGACAGATTCAACTCAATGGGTCTGCATCTGTGATACGGAGGGCACACGGCCAGTGCCCATATATTGCAGACCGGCTGTTTACGGTCCTCAATAGGTGCACTGACGAAGTACGCTTGTGTGCATGAGCCCTTGATTGCATGATTGTGGTGGATCTGCAGAGGATTTCAGCACATGCATTGCAAAGGGGCAAATCTGAGGTGGAAATCCGCAGCGTAAACTGTTTACAGTCTGCAATACGAGCACCGCGGCCATACGGTCGTGTGCATGAGTCCTAACTGATGGCAATAACTGACTAAATAACTGGAGTGTGAACTCAGCCTAACCTAAGAGGACCATACACCATAGATAACTGCTGATCAATGGTCATCTGACGTGTATGGCCATCTCTAGCCTTAGGGGTTGTCTCATCACAGAGAATGGTGGCATATCGCTAGGATATGCCCCTATTGTCTTAAAGGTGCTGGGACCTGCATCTATATCAGGAACAGAGCCCTGCAAGGTGTTGGCTGGGGGACTCAGGTACGACCACCGCCACCACGTGCACTCTCCATAGAAGTGAAAGGGAGCACACAGTTCATGACCGGCCACCGCTCCCATTCACTTCTATGGGCCTGACAGAAATAGCAGAGTCAGTGCTCGGCGATTTTCAGCGGCCCCATAGAAAATGAATGGAGGGCGGCTGCGCATGCGCAGTGCACCCTCCAGCACTTTCGGGGCTCCGTTCGTGATATAGATGTGGGACCAGTGGTGAGACCCGCACCTATAAGACAATGGGAACACATCCTAGCGATATACCCCCAGTGTCTGTGATGAGACAACCCCTTTAAGGCCACCTGGCTATCTTCTAGAAAGTCTCTGCACAAACTCCTGTGTGGATTTCTGTGCTTTTTCACACCAAAAACCGCGTTTTTTAGTGCAGTTTGATGTGGTTTTGCTGCATTGCAAAGGGTGAAATCCGCCCAAATGTATTGCCAAGTTGCGGATTTCAAAATCTGCGCGGCAGTTCAATTTCCACATGGAACCAAAAAGCAAAGTGTACATGAGATTTGTCTAATTTCATTCACTTTCCTGGTACTGTACTACACTGCAGTTTTTCCGCACAAGAGTTTGTGCAGGAAAAAAACGTGCGTAATCCGCCCCGTGTGCAGGTAGCCTAGGGCCTCTTTCACACATCAGTGACTCACAGACATGAGCTGGCCGTGGTCTCCATGGATAGAACACATACCCATTGACTTTGATGTGTTTATTCTCACATGAGTGGTTTTCCATTGTCCACTGAAGTCCATGGGTCCATGAAAACCACTGACACAGCATGGATGTCATCCGTTTTCTGTTAGCGATTTTCACGTATCGTTGCTAGGAGATGCTATGGAAATTAATTTTCAACCTAGCAGTGTACGTGGACACACGTAGGGCAAAAAGCGGACACACGGATCAAGCATGGATCAGTCACGGACGAACGGCTAACAATCTTGTCAAAGATGTCATCAGGGACATGTGAACGAAAACTAAAACTGAAAATCGTTATGGTTCTTCATGCGGATTTCTGTGCGATAACGCACACAAAAAAAAAAATGAATGCGTTACCTAATTTTTGGTGCGGATTAGACGTGGTTTTGCTGCAGATCTCATCCTTGCATTGAAAAGGGTGAAATCCACACACAAAAAAAAATTTCTAAATCCGCACGGCAGGTCAATTTCTGCACAAAAAAAAGTGTACATGAGATTTCTGGAATTTCATACATTTTGCTGGTACTGTATTACACTGCGTTTTTTACGCACGAGAATCCGCACAGAAAAAAGGTGCGTAATCCATTACGTATACAAGTGGCGCAATAAATGTGGTTTTTCCACATGGATTCCCATGCATATTACAGTACCAGTAAAGTGTATGAGATTACACATATCTCACATGTGGAAATTGACCGGCCACACGAATATCAAATTAAATAGCATGTCAATTATGTCCGCGGTTTTAGCTGCGGATTTCACCCTATTCAATGGAAGGGTGAGATCTGCGGCAAAACTGTATCAAATCAGCAGAAACGCACATAAATCCGCATGGAAATTCGTATGTTCACCCACATTCTCTTTAGGCTCCATTCACACGTCCGTATTTGTGCACATTCTGGAAAGCGGTCAGTTTTTTGTGGATCCGTTGTTCCGCAAAAAACTCAGTTTTTCCAGGACATCCGTTCCGTTTTTCCGTAAAAAAACGGAAAGGATGTATCCATATGTCATCCGTTTTTTTCGGATCCGCAAAAAACGGAAGGATGAATAACATCTGTACCTTTTCTTTTTTTTCTCCCCTCCTGGAACGGAATCCGCAAATACGAATGACATGCGGATGCCTTTCCGCATGTCTTCCGCAATTTTTGCGGATCCATAGACTTTCATTGTGCTATGGACCGCAATTCGGGAGAAAACTAGGACAGGAGGATTTCTTTATGCGGATTTTTTCGGGACCCATTGAAATGAATGCATCCGCATAAGGCCGGTTTCACACGAACGTTGTGTTTTGCGGTCCGCAAATTGCGGATCCGCAAAAAAAACGGATGCCGTCCGTATGGCATCCGTTTTTTTTTTGCGGATCCATTGTAACAATGCCTATCCTTGTCCGTTTTGCGGACAAGAATAGGACAGGTTCCATCTTTTTTGCGGGGCTACGGAACGGGCATACGGGTGCGGACAGCACACCGTATGCTCTCAGTATTTTTTGCGGACCCATAGAAATGAATGGGTCCGCATTTTTCATGTGAAAAATGCAGATCGGAGCCCGCAAAAAATACTGTCGTGTGAAAGGGGCCTAATTGTCCGCAATTGCGGAAACGGATGCGGAAAGGATGCGGACACGTGAATGAGGCCTTAGGCTACATTCACACGGCTGTTGTTTTCACGGTCTCTGAGCCGCATATCTTGTCCCATTCATTTCTATGGGGCCGTAAAAGATGTGGTCAGCACACGGTGTGCTGTCTGCATCCGTTGCTCCGTACAGCGGCCCCGCAAAAGAAAAATAGAACATGCGGACAAGAATAGGCATTTCTATGATAGCTGCGGCATGTGCGGTCCACAAATTGCAGAACGCACATGGACCGGTATCAGTGTTTTGCGGATCTGTAAAACGCAACGGCCGTGAGAATGTAGCCTTAAAGGCATATTGAAAAATTACCAGCAAGGCCCTCCTTTTTCAGAATCAGAGCCTCTCTCATCCATGAGTTGTGGTATTGTACCTCGTCTCCAGTCAGTTGCAATACCAAACACCGCCTATGGACAATAGTGGCGCTGTTTCTCACCCTTTTTCACTTTCGAACAACCCCTCTTCATCATTGCCATCTACTCCCGTGCTGAGGAGTTCATCCGTTTTATGCCAATTTTTAAAAACATATAGGGGGAGATTTATCACAACTGGTGTAAAGTAGAACTGGCATAGTTGTCCATAGCAACCAATCAGATTTCATCTTTCGTTTTTCCCAGCTCCTTTGGAAAATGAAAAGATCAATCTGATTGGTTGCTATGGGCAACTATGCCAGTTTTCCTTTACACTAGTTGTGATAAATCTCCCTCATAAAATTTTTTAATTGTCCCTATTTCTTTTTTTATACAGCGCTTTGTGTTTAGTATAAGGCCCTGTACACATTATTCCAATATATCTAACCAGGAAGAAGGTGATGATAAGACTGCTGCGTCTGCAGCCGGTCCCATCCATTGTACAAGCAGCAGTGGGAGTGTAATAGCCGCAGGGAGCCAGGAGGGGAGATTCACATGGAAGGTCAATGCCAATCCATAGCTGGAATTGTCAGGGAATTAACAACTCCACCTTGTGGTCTTCTTCACCTTTTGTTTCTCAGCGCAGAGGCCTGGAGTGAGATTGAGTTTAATATGCAGATGAGGGCAGAGCGGAGATGGGAAGTGAGCGCTGCTGAGACGCCGGGAAGGATGTGGGAGAAGGAGGGCGGAATATTCAGCAGCTGACAGGGCTTCCCATCATCCAATGACGACTACATCAAACAGCCGGGGAACTTTCGGGAGGAGACGTCGCTCTTTCTTACTGTATTGGAAAAGAGTTTCGTCGCTAAACATAATAACATTCGAAAACTTTCCAATGCAATGCAGGGCGAGATGGAGCAGAGCGGAATTTGTCATTTCACTGCATCGTTCATGCATCGGGATGTATTTCTATGGAAAAGCACAGATAAAGCAACATTGTGCCAAATGATAAAACTCAGCTCTGCTACATCTGTACAAAAGTATGCTGGGAATCTCGTCAATGTACCCGGCATCCTTCGTAACATTGTCTATTCCCATTAGGCTACATTCACACAAATGTGGTGTTTTGCGGATCCGCACATGCCGCCACTATCATAGAAAATGCCTATTCTCCTCCACAATTGCTCTATTTTTTTATTTTTACGGGGCCCCGACACGGGACTACGGATGTGGACAGCACACGGTGTGCTGTTCGCATCATTTGGGGCCTCATAGAAATGAATGAATCCGCACCCGTTCTGCAAAATTGCGGAACGGACGTGGACTCATTCATACGGTCGTGTAAATGTAGCCTTAGAATAGAGTCAGGAACTCATTTTTTTCCCCTAAAATGAGAAAAATTGGGTTCCACCTCATGTTTTTTTTTGCCTTTCTCTGGATCAGCTTGCAGATTAAGGCCCCATTCACACGACCATATGAATGGGGCCGTATCTATTCCTCAAAATTGCGGAATTCATGCAGCCCCATTCACTTCTATGGGAGCGCACAGCCGCGGCACGGAGCTGTAAAAACATAGAACATGTCCTATACTTGTCCGTACGCACGGACAAGTATAGGCATTTTCAATGGGGCCGCACGGCATGTGTTCCGAGCGCTGCGGAACACACACCGGGCGGCCCCCGTATATTTGCGGGTCCGCAATAATGCGGACCCGCAAATATACGGTCGTCTGAATGAGGCCTAAGGGTTCATGCACACGACTGTATGTATTTTGCGGTCCACAAAAAATACAGATGACATCCGCCTGCATTCTGGAACAGCTACCCCTAATAGAACAGTCCTATCCTTGTCCATAATGCGGACAATAATAGGACATGTTCTATTTTTTTTGCAGAACGGAAATACGGAAACAGAATGCACACGGAGTAACTTCCATATTTTTTTGCGGACCCATTAAGGCCTCTTTTACACGAGTGTCACGGATTCAGTCCGGATGCGTTCCGGAAAATCCGCATGCATCCGCACGCAATCGCAGTCAAAACTTTTGCGTACGTTCGTTCAGTTTTTTTCCGCGCGGGTGCGATGCGTATGGATGCATTTCGCACGCACGAGATAAAAAACTGAATGTTTACAAACAACATCTCTATGCAACCATCAGTGAATCTCAGCCCCATTCACTTCAATGGGACCAGGGCTGCGTGAAAAATGCAGAATATAGAACTTGCTACGATTTTCACGCAACGGCGAACTGATGCGTGAAAAACATCGCTCATGTGAAAAGCCCCATTGAAATGAATGAGTCAGGATTCAGTGCGGGTGCAATGCATTCGCATCACGCATTGCACCCACGCGGAAATCTCGCCCGTGTGAAAGAGGCCTAAAATGAATGGTTCTGCATACGGTCCCCAAAAAAAAATGGAACAGACGCGGAAAGAAAATACGTTTGTGTGCATGAGCCCTAAGGTTGACTTCACAAGCGGCAGATTTTGTGGCAGAAAACTGCAGCTGCGTTGCGTGAAAAACGCAGCATGTTCTATATTCTGCGTTTTTCACGCAGCCCAGGCTTCATAGAAATGAATGGGGGTGCGTTAAAAACGCAATGCAATGCATCCGCATGCAATCCACGCGTTTTTAACGCAATGCATCCGCAACGCATCCTGAACAAATCCGCGACACTCGTGTGAAAGAGGCCTTAAGGTGAATGGAACTGATTTTTCAGTCGCAGAATTTTCTGCACCAAAATCTGCCGTGTGTGAAGGCGTCCGAACGTATGGATGGGTGGACATATGTCTTTTTTCTCAACTATGGGGGAGACTTATGAAAACGTGATTTAGATGTCGGTCTTCGTCATTTCTGTGCTGGCGGTTCATCTGCCTAAGGCTTCTTTCACATTAGGATTGTCTTGCCGGCTGTGCCGGATCCATACTACCACTAGCCCAAAGGGTTTTTTTGTCCAGCCGCCTCTCGGCATGTTTGCATTATAGTGAATGGGGCCGGAGTGGATTTCGGGCAGCCTAAGATGTAGAGGGGCCGGCATCCACATAACTTGTCTAAGGGCTCATGCACATGACCATATGTTTTTCGCTGTTCACAAAAAACGGATCTGTAAAACATACGGATGACGTCCGTGTGCATTCCGTATTTTGCGGGAACGGAACAGCCGGCCCCTAATAGAACAGTCCTATCCTTGTCTGTAATGCGGACAATAATAGGACACAGAGTAACTTCCATTTTTTTGGTGGACCCATTGAAATGAATGGTTCCGCATACGGTCCGCAAAAAAACGAGAACGGACACGGAAACAAAATACGTTCGTGTGCATGAGCCCTAAATCTAAGGCTCCATTCGCACGTCTGTTCCGCAATTTGCGGACCGCACATAAAAGAAATGCCTTTTCTTGTCCGTGTATTCGGACAAGAATAGGACATGTTCTAATTTTTTCAGGAGCCGCAGAACGGAAGTAAATGGGTCCGCACCCGTTCTGCAAAATTGCGGAACGGATGCGGACACATTTTACGGAAGTGTGAATGGGGCCTAAAACAGGCGTAGAAAGCTCCGGACCACTCTTTTCCCCACCCACGCCACACACCCTTTTTGAGACCTGACATGAGCGGCAGAAAAAGGGAACAAGTCGAAGACTTCGCGCCACAATCTTCAACAGATAAACGCCAAAAAGTGGCATATATCTGTTCAGAAATGACCCCCCCATGTTGCTAAACTATGTTACTGATACTAGAATGGAATTTCGGAAGGTTAAAATTTAATTTCCAGAATGAATTTCAAAATTATTATACCACGCAGCAATGGAAATTTTCTAGCGACATTTCTTTTATTGACGTTCATATAAACATCTCATTCTAATGTCAGAACCTGATTATTAGAAAGAGATGAGCGGCGCCGTAAAGACACTGCTCCTGTTTTCCTAAAGAAGCTGTTATTAAAGGGGTCCTCTCACTTCAGTAAATGGCATTTATCACGTAGAGAAAGTGAATACAAGGCACTTACTAATGTATTGTGATTCTCCATATTGCTTCCTTTGCTGGCTGGATTTGTTTTTCCATCACATTATACACCGCTCGTTTCCATGGTTGCGACCACCCTGCAATCTATCAGTGGTGGTCGTGCTTACACAATATAGGAAAAAGCGTCAGCCTCTCTGGTGGCCGGGACCATACAAGCGCATAGGTATCTCACAGCTGCAAAGTACAGTATATTGTACCGAAGGAGCAGAACCTCATGATACACATCTCAGCTGCTGCAGAATATCATAATACACACCTCAGCTGCTGCAAAAACCTCATAATACACATCTCAGCTGCTGCAGAACCTCATAATACACACCTCAGCTGCTGCGGAACCTCCTAATACACACCTCACCTGCTGCAGAACATCATAATACACACTTCAGCTGCTGCAGAACATCATAATACACACCTCAGCTGCTGCAGAACATCATAATACACACCTCAGCTGCTGCAGAACATCATAATATACCCCTCAGCTGCTACAGAACCTCATAATACACACCTCAGCTGCTGCAGAACATCATAATACACACCTCAGCTGCTGCAGAACCTCATAATACACACCTCATCTGCTGCAGAACCTCATAATACACACCGCAGCTGGTGCAGAACCTCATAATATACCCCTCAGCTGCTGCGGAACCTCATAATATACCCCTCAGCTGCTGCAGAACCTCATAATACACACCTCAGCTGCTGCAGAACCTCATAATATACCCCTCAGCTGCTGCGGAACCTCATAATATACCCCTCAGCTGCTGCAGAACCTCATAATACACACCTCAGCTGCTGCAGAACCTCATAATACATACCTCAGCTGCTGCAGCACATCATAATACACACCTCAGCTGCTGCAGAACCTCATAATACACACCTCAGCTGCTGCAGAACATTATAATACACACCTCAGCTGCTGCGAAACATCATAATACCCACCTCAGCTGCTGCAGAACCTTATAATACACACCTGAGCTGCTGCAGAACCTCATAATACACACCTCAGCTGCTGCAGAACCTCATAATACACACCTCAGCTGCTGCAGAACCTCATAATACACACCTCAGCTGCTGCAGAACATCATAATACACACCTCAGCTGATGCAGTACATCATAATACACACCTCAGCTGCTGCAGAACATCATAATACACACCTCAGCTGCTGCAGAACCTCATAATACACACCTCAGCTGCTGCAGAACATCATAATATACCCCTCAGCTGCTGCGGAACCTCATAATACACACCTCAGCTGCTGCAGAACCTCATTATACATACCTCAGCTGCCGAACATCATAATACACACCTCAGCTTCTGCAGAACATCACAATACACACCTCAGCTGCTGCAGAACATCACAGTACACTCCTCAACTGTATTTTATATTAAAGGAGTTGTCCAAGACCTATAACGCCCCTCCATATGCCCGGGCCCCTCACAGAGGTTGTACGTACCTCGCTCCCCGGCACCCGCGTCGCTTCTGATGCCGGCTCACAATAACTCATGCACGTGCCTGTAAGGGCTTTGTGCCCGTATAGCGGATCACAAATGTTGAGTCCGAAATATGCAGGTATCGGCCAAGTGCACTCCGTGCTGCAGATGTGGACACATTGACCGGAATGGGTCTGAGATCCGCAGGATACGGCAAAAGACAGGACATGTTTCATCTTTAGCAAAGCGGAGGCACAGAACGGAAGCACTTCTGTGGACATTTGGGTCTGTGCCTCAGCAGCACAAAAGATAGGACAAGTCCTATCTTTTGCAGTATCTTGCGACAGATATTTGAGGTCCACAGGACGGCCACGGAGCCCTTACTGTGGTTTAGCGATAAGGTTTTCAGCCTCCATAGCACTGAGTAGCCTCCTCTGTGACTTGCACCTTGGGTTGTTACATATGTAAGGGCGAGCATCTTTGGCATATCACACGCTTGCTGGTCCTTGTTGGAAGATGAGATTGGGAAGGTTTACCCCATTATGTTTCTTGAAGAGGTTGTCCGGGACTAGAATAAAGGGTCTTCATTGTTTTCAAAAACAGCTTCAATGTCCATGGACTCCTGGTACCGCAGTTCACTTGAAGGGGTACTCTGGTTACAACAAGTCATCCCCTACCCTATATGAATAGAATGGCAGGTCCGTTCATCTCTATGGGACTGGCAGAGATAGCCGAGTACAGCGCTTGGCAATCTCATACTGCTTGTATGGTGCTGCAGTGTAATTTGCGCAAAAATCTGTCGCACATGTCTTCACCGTATTTATAAAGTGTTTTAGACACTTTTTATGCCTCATCTGACAATGGGTGTGGCTTGGTGCAAAAGTAGGCGTGGTTTACAGGAAATGGGTGTGGCTTAAGATGCAACAATTTCTGCAATAGTTGCACCATAATTTCAAGCTCCAATGCTCTCCTTTGCCCTGCGCTAAATCACGCAGGGGGCAAGGGCATTTTGCCCAGTTCCAGTGACGAACTGGGCTCTGCCAAGTGGAGGCTTCCGCTCGGCAGTGTGTTCGGTGACATCACCAGCACTGATGGGTGGGCTTTAGCACTGCCCTAGCCAGTAAAGCGGCTAGTGCAGCGCTAAAGCCAGCCCATCAGAAGCCTCTTCCCGGCAGTGTGTGTTGGTAAACAAAATAGCCCTTGTCCTGCGCGATCCAGTGCAGGAGATGCTCCGATGCTGTTGTCAGGTAGGCTGCCTGGGTGAAATCCTGGGTATGTCCGGGTTCAGCTTTGAACCCGGACAACCCCTTTAAAGAAGAACTCCCGCAAAAATGTTTATTCTCTGACCTGTTAGAAAGGTGCATGATATAATCTGTAGTGATTGTCATTTTCTTATCAGAGGCTGAAATTGAGAGTTTCCACTCTCTTTTTATTGTAGCTGGGTCATGTGACCAACTCCCTGACCTCCAACTGACCCAGGACAGGAAGCCAGTCACTGCTCTATTCATTCCTATTAGACTGAAAGTGAGGCTCCCATAGGAATACATAAAGAATTAGACTTCCTGTCCACACATAAGGTGCTGTGTGAGTTGGTGGGTCTAATTCCTAGTCACATGACACAGATAAGAAACTTCAGGATGATATAACTCAAAAATTCATCTACTGGTAAGAAAATGACATTCATTACAGATTACATCATGTACATTTCTAGCAGGACAAGGAATAAAAATTTTTGCGGGAGTTCTTCTTTAAGTCACACACATAACACACATATACAGTATACACACTGCTCATACATATAGCTATTCAAACTCTTACCTTTCCTGTAGAGCGGTCACAGACCAGCAGTTGTGAGGAGAATTGGTGAGCTCTGGCTGTTGTAACTTTCTAAAGTACAGACAGAAGAGGGAACAGGAAGACAAGACTTCAGGGGCAGACTGAGTACCCTGCAAAAAAAGTTGCCAAATTCACAAAAAGAGGGGCAACACAAGTAGGCACGGAGAACAGAAGTATTAGGGGCATCAATACCATAGTGGAGCACAATATACCGCCACAACACAACCAAATACAACAGTGCAGCATAAAATACTGTCCTATCACTATACTGAGGACCGTGATACAGATTAAGGGCTCATGCACACGAACGTATTTTTTGTCCGCATCCAATCCGCTTTTTTGGGGGGTTAGATGCGGACCCACTAACTTCAATGGGGCTGCAAAAGATGCAGACAGCACGACCATGTCCGTTCCTCGTCCCCACAAAACAACAGAACATGTCCTATTATTCTCCGCATTACAGACAAGGATAGGACTGTTCTATTAGGGGCCGGCCATTCCATTCTGTAAAATACGGAATGCACTCGTTGGTATCTGTGTTTTGCGGATGACCAATTTGCGGACCCCAAAACATCCAATGATTTTGTGCATGAGTCTGAATTCAGGAGGGCACCTGCCGGTGCTGACCAAGTGCATACGTCCCCGATGCTTCCAGTATTAATTAATTCTAAGCGCATAAGATCATTATGTACCAGGGTGGTGGTCGTAAGGAGGGCTCAGGCGGCCTCCGGGTCATCAGCAAACCGGGAAACGTCCCTGTAGGCAATATGGCCAATCTGCCTCCACATCTCTATCTAACTGCACCTCGCTCAAGTGCCTCAGCTGCTCCCTTCCTTGTGGCCCCCTCAAACACTATGGGCAGGGTGTACCTGCTATCCTTGCACCTCCTAAGGCCCCTTTCACATGAGCGAGTTTTCCGTGCGGGTGCGATGCGTGAAGTGAACACATAGCACCCGCACTGAATCCTGACCCATTCATTTCAATGGGTCTGTGTACACAAGCGTTTTTTTCATGCATCAGTTCTGCGTTGCGTGAAAGACGCAGCATGTTCTATATTCTGCGTTTTTCACGCAGCCCTGGCCCCATAGAAGTGATGGGGCTTCAGTAAAAAAATGCATTGTATCCTGAAGCAAGTGCGGGTGTAGTGTGTTTTTCACTGATGGTTGCTAAGAGATGTTGTTTGTAAACATTCAGTTTTTTATCACACGCGTAAAAAAACACATCAACGCATTGCACCCGCATAGAAAAAACTGAACAACTGAACGCAATCGCAGACAAAACTGACTGAACTTGCTTGCAAAATGGTGCGAGTTTTCCTGAACGCACCTGGACCTAATCCGTCACGCCCGTGTGAAAGGGACCTAAGGCCTTTCACACGGGCGAGATTTCCACGCGGGTGTAATGCGTGATGCAAACACATTGCGCCCGCACTGAATCCTGACTCATTCATTTCAATGGGTCTTTTCACATGAGCGATGTTTTTCACACATCTATTGCGTGAAAATCGCAGCATGTTCTATATTCTGCGTTTGTGATGCAGCCCTGGCCCCATAGAAGTGAATGGGTCTGCGTGATTCACTGATGGTTGCTAAGAGATGTTGTTTGTAAACATTCGGTTTTTTATCACGCGCGTGAAAAACGCATCAAAACGCATCGCACCCGCGCGGAAAAAACTGAACGAATGTACACAATTGCAGTACGCGATTGCGTGCGGATGTGTGCGGATTTTCCGGACCGCACCCTGAACGCATCCGGACTGAATCCGTGACGCTCGTGTGAAAGGGGCCTTAATGGGCCTGTGTGAAAATGTAGAGCAACTAACAGTAGGGAATAGGGTAAAAAAAATAATCAGCACTCACCTATTTAGGGTCCATTTACACGTAGGCAAGTGTTTTAAGGTCCACAAATTGCAGATCCGCAAAAGACGAACACCAGCCATGTGCATTATGCAATTTGCAGCCGTACATGGCCGGCCCCTGTGATACAAATGCCTATCCTTGTCCGTGCCTGCGGAATAGAAGAATAGGACACACTCTATCTTTTTAGTGGGGCCGTGGAACGGAAATGAATGGATCCGCACCTGTTCCGCAAAATTGCAAAAAGGATAAGGACCCAAAACTACAGACGACGTGTGACTGGACCCTAAATCCTCTGCTGCTCCCCACTGGTCTTCTTTTATTAAAGGGGTTGTCCGGGTTCAGAGTTGAACCCGGACATAGCCAGGTTTTGACTCCCGCAGACCTCCTGAACAGGGCATCGGAGCATCTCATGCTCCAATGCCCTCCCTTGCCCTGCGCTGGATCGCGCAGGGCAAGGGCTCTTTTGTTTATAAACATTCACTGCCGGGCGGAGACTTCCGGCCGTAATGGGCCGGCTTTAGCGCTGCCCTAGCCGTTTGAATGGCTAGGGCAGCGCTAAAGCCCGCCTATCAGCGCCGATGACGTCACCGGGCTCACTGCCGGGCGGAAGCCTCCGCCTGGCAGAGCCCTGTACGTCACCGGAACCGGGCTAAATTCCTTTGCCCTGCGCTAATTAGCGCAGGGCAAAGGAGGGCATCGGAGCATAGGATGCTCCGATGCCCTGTTCAGGCGGGCTGCCTGGGTGAATTGAAAGGTATGTCCGGGTTCAGCTCTGAACCCGGACAACCCCTTTAATATGCCTGTACACCAGGGATCAGCAATGGTCGCCCCTCCAGCCACTGTGAAGCTGCAACTCCCGTCATGTACTCTTGTTTCGCTGTACTCGGAGCTCCCAGAGAAGAGAATTGAGCATGCTGGGAGTTATAGTTTCAGCCACCCGCATGAGGGCACCAAAGAATTTAACAAATGAATAAAGGTTCATCTTTTTATTTTGTCACTTTCTCTCCTGCTAGAATTTATTTTTTCAAAATCTGGGAAACCCCTGTTCATACATGGCGTTATATGAAGCAGATTTTCCGGTGCAAATTTGAATACGTAAAATCCGCAGCGTATGCTGAAGGCTTAATCTGCAACAACCTACAGTGTCTAAAGGGTTTTTTTCAAGACTTTAAGGCCCCTTTCACACGGGCGAGATTTCCGCACGGGTGCAATGCGTGATGCGAACGCATAGCACCCACACTGAATCCTGACCCATTCATTTCAATGGGGCTTTTCACGTGAGCGATGTTTTTCACGCATCAGTTCGGCGTTGCGTGAAAATTGCAGCATGTTCTATATTCTGCGTTTTTCACGCCGCCCTGGCCCCAAACGCATCCGGACTGAATCCGTGACGCTCGGCTTTCACACGGGCGATGTTTCCGCGCGGGTGCAATGCGTGATGCGAACGCATAGCACCCGCACTGAATCCTGACCCGTTCATTTCTATGGGTCTGTGTACATGAGCGTTTTTTTTCACGCATCAGTTCTGCGTTGCGTGAAAAACGCAGCATGTTCTATATTCTGCGTTTTTCACGCAGCCCTGGCTCCATAGAAGTGAATGGGGCTTCAGTGAAAAACGCATTGCATCCTGGAGAAAGGGCGTGTGCAATGCGTTTTTCACTGATGGTTGCTAAGAGATGTTGTTTGTAAACCTTCAGTTTTTTATCACGCGCGTGAAAAACGCATCAAAACGCATCGCACCCGCGCGGAAAAAACTGAACAACTGAACACAATCGCAGACAAAACTGACTGAACTTGCTTGCAAAATGGTGCGAGTTTTCCTGAACGCAACCGGACTGAATACGTGATGCTCGTGTGAAAGAGGCCTAAGGGCTCATGCACATGAATGTATTTTCTTTTCGTGTCCGTTCATTTTTTTTGCGGACTGTATACGGAACCATTCATTTCAATGGGTCCGCAAAAAAAAAAAAGGAAGTTACTCCGTGTGCATTCCGTTTGTCCGTATGTCCGTTACGCAAAAAAATAGAACATGTCCTATTATTGTCCACATTACAGAGAAGGATAGGACTGTTCTATTAGGGGCCGGCTGTTCCGTTCCACAAAATATGGAATGCACACGGATGGATCGGTCATCAGGATCTGATCGGTGGGGGTAAGACACCTATCAGCTGTTTGAGAAGGCACCGGTGCTCGCAGTACATTGTATAGTGGCGGTGCTTCGTATCACAGCTCAGTCCCATTCACTTCAATGGGGCTGAGCCGCACCTAGGGCAACGTGACGTCACATGGCTTAGGTTAGGCTGCAGCGCTACTGTGAACACCCGTGCCTTCTCAAACAGCTGATCGTGTGAGTCCTGGGTGTCAGACCCCCACAATCAGATACTGATGACCAGGGGCAGATTGGCCATAGACCTTACAGGGAAATTTCCCAGTGGGCCGATGTCCAGGGGGCCACCTGAGCCCTCCTCACGGCCGGGCAGTGGAAGTTTTTGGGGATGTATTTTGTGCGGCTGGCAATATTTTGTGCAGGACTGTGGTATTTGGCTCTGTTGGGGTGGTATAGTGTGCCGGCCCTGGCTTCCATCAATTTGGACCCGACTACAAAAAAGGGCCACTTTTAGTATTTTTTCCAGGGCCACTTTAAGTTCCCAGTCCACCCCTGCTGATGACCTATCCAGACAACAGATCATCAGTATAAAAGCCTTGGAAACCCCCTTTAAAAAGGTTGCAGACTTTTCAAATGTCACAGAAAGATATCAAAGGTTTTGATCTGTCAGGGTCTGAGTGCTGAGTCTGATTGCTAGAAGGAGGAGAGAGAAGCGCTCGCATATCACAACCTCTCTCCTCTCTGCAGCGGAGGAAGCGAGACGGGTTCAGTAGATGGGCAGGTCTCAATTCCATCTCCTGCAATGAAGAGAGAGCGCAATATGCAAGTGCTTCTCTCTCTCCTCGTTCTAGGAATCGGCAGTGGTCTCAGCATTCAGACCCCCAACCTTTGACATGTCACAAATGTGCAGGGCACCGACCGTAGGACTGCCGTATTCGCTTAAATGGGGTCCGCAATCCGCACAGCAAAAAAGTACTGCATGCAAGTGAATGGGTGCACATCCGTGATGCAGTGCAATGCCCATATATTGCAGACCCCCGTTACAGGAACTGGCTGACAATGGTCGTGTGCATGAGCCCTAACAAACTCAGAGACCCATTAAGGTATGAATTACTGAACAAAATCCATGGCATTCGGAGGAAGACTGGCAGATAACTGTGGGGTTTCTGCTGCAGAAAGTCCTCGGACTCATCCCATGTGGGGCTGTTCTCCCTTCTAGGGGTTTTGTCTCTTCGTGTAAATACCAATACATTAGAAAGCCTCAGTACTTTGCATTTCAGTTCATTACCATTTTCAAGATCTCTGCTTGCTTTGAGTAAACCTAACATGACAGCTCCAACTGACCCAATACTGAGAGTTTAATGCAACTGTGTCCGGTCTAGACAACGCACGTCTGCAGCAGCACAGACTTGTTACAATGTATCAGTGCAGGTACAATGTATCAGTCTGAAGTCCGGGCTCTTTAGGTCACAGGTGACTGTCTGCAAACTGTCAGCTGAGAGAAGGTTTAGGATGCCTGCACACCATGGGGATCACGTGCCGTTTTTAAGTGCGGATTTTCATGCAGAAAAACCGCAGCATAGTACAGGACCAGCAAAGAGTATGAGATCAGTAAAGTCTCACGTACACTTTGCTTTTTGCAGAAATTGACCTGCCCTGCGGATTTTGAAATCGTCGTGTTTTTCTTGTGCGATCTCACCCTTTACAATGGAAGACTGAGATCTGCAGAAAATCTGCATCAAATCTGCATGAAAAACATTAAAAAATTGTGCGGATTTATGTGCATTTTTATGTGCAGTTTTGGTGCAGATTTCATGTACATAAATCTGCACCATGTGCAGGCACACTTAAAAGGGTTTTCCAAGATATTTTTACTGATGACCTATCTGACACCCGGGACCCCTGCCGATCAGCTGTTTGAGGAGGCACCAACGCTCACAGTAGCTCCGCTGCCTTCTATCAGCTTACCAAGCACAGTGCCGTCCATAGTATAGTGGTCATGCTTGGTATCGCAGCTCAGCCCTGTTCAGATGAATGGGGCTGAGCTGCGCCTTGGCCATGTGACAGATGAATGTGATGTTACTCAGCCTAGGGAAAGCTGTGAGAAGGCCGCAGTTGCAGTGCCTTCTCAAGCCAATGATTGGCGGGGGTTCAGGTGTTAGACCCCCACCAATCAGATACTGATGACCTATCCAGAGCATAGGTCATCAGTATTAAAGTCTCAGAAAACCCCTTTAAGGCTACTTTCACACTAGCATTTCTATTTTCCGCTATTGAGCTCCGTCATAGGTCTCAATACCAGAAAAAAAAAACGCTTCCGTTTTGTCCCCATTCATTTTCAACGGGGATAAAATGTAACTGAACAGAACGGAAAATGCTCCAAAATGCATTCCGTTCCGTTCTCATACCGGAGAGCAACAAGCTGCGGTTTTCTTTCCGTCATGGGAAGCGGAGCAAGACGGATCTGTCATGACCCACAATGCAAGTCAACGGGACGGATCAGTTTTCTCTGACACAATAGAAAACGGATCCGTCCCCCATCGACTTTCAGTGGAGTTCATGATGGATCCGTCTTGGCTATGTTAAAGATAATACAACCGGATCCGTTCATAACAGATGTAGACGGTTGTATTATCAGTAACGGAAGAGTTTTTACTGAACCGGATCCAGCAAAAACACTGGTGTGAAAGTAGCCTAAGGCCCCTTTCACACGAGCGGGAGACTCGCATGTCTCCCGCAACGCATCTACAGGGCTGGACTCCGGCACTGACAGGGATCGCAGAGCATTATATGCAATCCCAGTCAGTGCCGGAGTCCAGCCCTGTAGATGAGTTGCGGGAGACATGCGAGTCTCCCGCTCGTGTGAAAGGGGCATAAGGCCCCTATGCACATTAGAAGGGTGGGTTCAGCTGACAGTCTAATGTGTGCAGGGAGCTCCCGACAGATGATGTCGGGGGAGAGAAGGATCGGGTGAAGTGAATATTGTCTGGCAGCAGCTTTCTCCTCTCTTTCCATTGAATACACATACAAATGCGGCCGAGCCAAACGTGTATGGGAGAGCCAGGAGGTTGTCGGGAGAGAAAGCTGTCAGGTAGCCGAACAATGGTTTAGCCAACAGCTACTGAATGTGTATGGCCGCCCTTAGGGTACGGATAGACAGCGCAGCTGGACGCATACGACCAAGCCATGACCACCCGCGTCAGCTAATGGATGCATCATTTTACTGCAAAATCCTGCCAAAGGTGGCCAGGGCTATGCCATCTGACCATACCCTTAGGTCTTTACAGTCTCTGGATGTACGCAAGACTTTTTCCATCCACTCACAGCAAGCAGAGATCTTGAATGACCAAATAGAAAATTGCAGAACTTTTCATTGTAGATTCTTCAAGCTTTTTTTTGGAAAAAAAAAACAAAAAACAAAACCTTTCAGAGAACATCCACATCCGCTGAGGATTTTCAGTCATGGATTATGGTGCCTCAAATTCACTGCGTTTTACAGTACCAGCGACGTGGATAAGACTTTAGGAACAACACACTGGGGGAAAAATCCGTAAATTGACCCGCGGTGTGGATTTGAAATCTGCAGTATGAAGAATAAGGTCAAGAAGTCTCCAGTCATATCCAGCAAATACCTGACCTTTAATTAAAGGGGTTGTCTGGAACATGCCATATCACGGCCAGCAATTGTCGGCTTGGACGACACTAGGGATGAGCGAATTTCATATAAGCTGAATTGCGTTATGGATTCCGTTACCACGGTGCATAACGCCTTTAGAGTCATTCCGTTATAATAGAAGTCTATGGGCTGCATAACGGATCCGTCCGGTTTCCGTTATGCTCGAGTCCTCTAAAGGCATTCCGTGATGGAATTGCGTTATGGTCCGTGGTAACGGAATTCAGCATATACCACAATCAAAACCGAAAACGAACTTCAAGAAAGGCGACACCTCATCATACAGCCATGGACAGAGAAAACCAGTGGGGGACAACCTGTGAGCATTGGCACAAAAACCCAATGAGATCATATCTTACTAGTTTTGGATCTTGTCCCCATAGACCTCTGCAGGAGCGTAGCTAACGGCTCATGGGCCCTGGTGCAAGAGTTCATCTTGGGCCCCCCTTTCCTCAGTGCTTTGTGTGTCTTCTTATGCGGCACAAGGGTCTTTGGGCCCCCTCAGGCTCCTGGGCCCGGTAGCGACTGCTACCTCTGCACCCCCTATAGCTACGCCCCTGGACCTCTGTATTCAGAGACTGGAAAAGCCCTCTAAGCCCAGGGACCACCACAATTGTGCACCCAGATTTCTCCAAGGTACTCGCTGTATCTAGGGGATGCAGAATAAGGATCGGATTTCATGACATTACACAAAAGTGACTCACTTCCAGACCCACCAAAAGTGATTCACCCCTCAGCAGCGCATGAGGCCTCCTGGTAGAGCAGCTCTCTGGCCATGGGGAACGCTGCTGCTCTCACGTAGTGTGTGCAGGATAATGAGCGTGTGCTTATAATAGAGAGGACGAGATGTGCGTCTGCACGGGGAACAGAAGCTACAGCGTACATAGCCCAGTATGAAGGGGTCCCAACATGCTGCCCTAAACCCACAGCCGTCAGCTTGTAAGAAGAGACTGGGGGGATAAAGCAGTGATAGTGGGGGAAGGGATCCTTCTCCACCCCAGTCCCAGTGAAGAACGCTGCAATCAATCTCTCCTCAGCTTAATATGGCAGATAACAGCGAGCAATAGACAGCATCCAACAGAACAACAACCAAGAGAAACACATTTGTGATGTGATTTCCCTTTAATAGGACTTAAAGGTATTATTTAAATCACGTTTTTATGTTAAGGGGTTATCGCTAGGATATGCCCCCATTGTCTGATAGGTGCGGGTCCCACCGCTGGGACCCACATCTATATCAAGAATGGAGCCCCCAAAGTGAAGGAGGGCACACTGCGCATGCGCGGCAGCCCTCCATTCATTTCTATGTCGCCGCCGTAAATAGCCGAGCGCTGGCTCGGCTATTTCCATCGGTTCCATAAAAAATGAATGGGAGCGGTGGCCGCAGATGTGCGGTGCGCTCCCATTCATTTCTTTGCGCCTGGTGGTAGCCGGGATCCTCCAGGCACAGCGCTCTCACACCTATCAGACAATGGGGGCATATCCTTGCGATATGCCCCCATTGTCTAAGATGGGAATAACCCTTTAAGTACGGTATATTTTTTAAAAAATGTTTGATGATGTTATTTTTATTTTTCCACGTCACTATTTATATTTTAAGAAAATCCTAACATTCCGCTGTTTTCTCTCTGGCCAGTAAGGGTTCGTGCACAGGAACGCATTTTCTTTCCGTGTCCATTTTTTTTGCGGATGGTATGCGGAACCATTCATTTCAATGCATTTCGTTTCCGTATGTCTGTATTTCCGTTCCATAAAAATAAATAGAACATGTCCTATTATTGTCCACATTATGGACAAGGATAGGGCTGTTCTATTAGGGCCCAGCTTTTCCATTCCGCAAAGTCGGGAATGCACACTGACGTCATCCGTATTTTTTGTGGACAGCAAAATACATACGGTCGTGTGCAAGAGGCCTAAGCCTGATAATAAGCACCACTTCTTGGTCTGTACAGATCACTTTTCAGCAGTCATCTCATTATCTGTCATTCTAATCCTGCCTGTAATGATATCAGCTTTCTATATAGATAACACAGGATCCACTATTCACAATAGGTCAGGGATGCTCAACCTGCAGCCCTCTAGCTGTTGCAAAACTACAACTCCCAGCATGTCCTAATAGCTGTAGGCTATCCAGGCATGCTGGGAGTTGTAATTTTGCAACAACTGGAGGGACGCAGGTTGGGCATCCCTGCAATAGGTGATATCACAGCTTATCTACTCCCCCTCCCTGCACAGGTCACATGCCTAGAATACTCACCTATACAAGTCAATGAGGTGCCCTCCTGTCCATTGTGTCTACGGCTCATGGCGGCTGCCGTAAAGCATATCTCTAAATGCTGTTAACAACATCTTGGATAATCATGTTCAGAAAATGGAATAAAAAAACTACAATCAGAAAATCAAAACAGATTAGAAAAAAATTACAGAAAAAAATTATAGGCAACATATTCCTCTTAAATCATGTATCCATGTACAAAATGTCATCACTCCAGAGGCGAGGTGCACACAGCCTGAATTTAGAAGGTAAGTTCATCAGTCTGCCATAACGAAGGTTCAAGTGGATAACATTGATTATGTGGAGACAATGGCAGCTGTCAAAGGGGCGGGACCTACAGTGCAGCAAGTGATCAGTCACTTCCTGAAGGTGAGTTGTTGGAAGCAGGAAAAATGGGCAAGCGGAAGGATCTGAGCGACTTTGACAAGTGCCAAATTGTGATGGCTAGACAACTGGGTCAGGGCATCTCCATAACAGCAGACCTTGTGAGGTCTCCCAAGTAAGCAGTGGTTAGTACTTACCATGGAAGGTCATCTAGTCAACCAGCTACAGGATGATGGAAACCTAAGTCTCATTCATGCACATGGAGAGAGATGGTAAGCCCATCCGGTCCAATCCCACAAAAGAAAGAGCTGTAAGATAAAATGCTCGCTGTGTATGGGACTGCTGGTCAAGATGCCCATGCTGAACCCTGTCCACCATTCAATGCGTCTACAATAGGCAAATAAGCATCAGAATCGGACCATGGTACAATGAAAGAAAAAGCCTTGTCTCAGAAGCGGACTAGCGCTGGAAAAAAACCTAAAAGTGTCCCCATGTTGTAGGTAGGTCCACACCGACAGAAGGGGCAACACAAATAAGGAAGGCCAACACGAGTAGGCGGGGCCAACAATACTGTAGTGCAGAACAAAATACCACCCCAGCAGAACCAAATATCACAGTGCAGCACAATATGCTGCTGCCCATGCCACAGTATGAAACTATACCATCGTCTTGAGGACGGCAGAACAGTTGAATTCAAGAGGGCACCTGCGGCTGTTGGCCAAGTGCATAAGAGCGTCATGCTCTTATGCATCAGTTCTTATCTGGTTGGAGGCCACGAGGAGGCCTTGGGTGGCCCCCTGGACATTGGCCCACCGGGAAATTTCCCTGTAGGGTCTATGGCCAGTCCACCCCTTCCTGGTCTGATGGATCATGGTGTCTCTTCCATCATGGGGGATGTCCATCTCCTTTGTGTCACTTACCTGGATGCACTGTAGGAAGGTAAGCCATAGGAGGCAGCGTGATGGTCCGGGCAATGTTCTGCTGTTTGGTTCTGGCATCATGTGGATGTGACACGTACCATCGTAGAATTGTACAAAAATTACCGACGCTAGTGCAAAAATCATTCAGAAATGGATTCAGGAACATGACAAAGAGTTCAAGGTGATGACTTGGCTTCCAAATTCCCCAGATCTCAGTTTGAGCAAGCACCAGTGGGATATGCTGGAAAAAAAAGAAGTCCGATCCGTGGAGGCCTCACCTCACAACTTACAGGATTTGCTGCTGCATCAGTGCCATATACCACAGACAGGGGCGTAGCTAAAGGCCCATGGGCCCTGGTGCAAGAGTTCAGCTTGGGCCCCCCTTCCCTTAGTGCTCTGCATGTCTTCTTATGTGGCATAAGAGACTTTGGGCCCCCTCAGGCTCCTGGGCCCGGTAGCGACTGCTACCTCTGCACCCCCTATAGCTACGCCCCTGACCACAGAACACCTTCAGAGGACCTATAGAGTCCATGCCTCTATGAGTCAGAGCATGAAGAGGACCTAGATATGGACACAACCCACGGACAGGAGTGGCACTGTTTCTGAAAGAAAGCAGCCATGTTTTCCTAATCCTGGACAACCCCTTTAAATTAAAACGGAGGGTCCACCTCTCTCTCTCTCTCTCTAGGCCCCCTCTTTTTTCTCAGTGTATGGACCTGGCTGATATCTTATCTGACTTCCAAAATTTCCAATGGAAACTCAAAATTCAATATGTTAGGTACTGCATCACCGCACATGGGCAATACACGTCTAAGCAGGGGAAGCTGCTGCTTTGGGGCCCATCCAGGAAGCGGACTTGAGGGCCCCCTCAAGTATATGATACAATGACATCATATACAGAGATACTGTAGGAAACGGATGAAGCGGTTGCTGAGCCTCATCTGAGAAAGTGATCTTGACTAGCCACAGGAGTCGGGGTTGCCGAGGGAGGCCAGTTTAAAAATTTGCTGTGAGGTCCAGTCAGTTCTAGTAAGACGTCACTGCGTCTTACATGTGCATGTATCAACTACTCCTAACAGATACATATATTACCTAAATGGCTTCCCGTCTGAGCAGAATGGATTCAGGTCATGGAGCAGGTGCTGTGAAATCATATCCTCCATGGCTGTCCTCCCCGGCACCGACAGCAGAAGAAGCGAGGTGCTGATTCCGGAGCCTCGGTGCTGCACCTATAACATGATGACCTGATAATCTGCACCCAGCTAGTGATACCAGCTATGAGCTGACCATCTGAACGCGGGACACAAGCAATGAATACCACTATGAAGGTTCATGTTGAAACCCTCTGGCAAGAAGGCGACGTCTCCCATGTCCCTCTATCCGACCACAGCATCCGATTGAACCTGGACGGCCACACGTTGGCAGCTCTCAGATCGATGTAAAATACTAGAGGCAGAGAGCCTTTCAAGAAAGGGGCATTATGCGGGCATCTGTGTACTTACAGGGTTTGTGGCTTCTCAAAATAAGTCATCATTATCAGATCGTCAGGGGTCCGACTCCCGACACCCCCACCGATCAGCTGTTTTCACAAGTTCTGGCACGGGAACAGCACTGTGCACCGGATCAATGCTACCGGTACGACCACTACACAGTGGACGTCAATGCGTAGATCTAGTGCCTGGGTCTGGAGCATGTGAATGCACCTGATCAGCAGGGGTGCTGGGAGTCAGACCCCCACCCATCTGATACTGATGAGAGGTCATTAATAAGTTAGTCCTGGAAACGCCCTTTAAGTGGTGGATATACTACGTCTATCTAGTTGATGGTCACCCATTCATCTGAATGGTAAGCACGTAATACCGCCTGACCAGCCGCGGCTTCCTCAGCGATATCTGCTGTTCGCTCAGGATTTTCGAATCTGGTCCTGTGCCAATCAGCATCTGGAAGTAACTGACACTTACAGGGAGTAGAAAATCGAGGGGTGTCTAAATTGTCGCTATGTACTCGGCTTTCATCAAACCTTTGCAGTTAAATTATACCATCCTATGAAGCATCTTTCATACAGGAAGTGTGACCAGAGAGCTTGCACTCTACTAGATATTATGCATGTGATTACATCTGCATTGACTGCACGTCAACATAGGTGTACATGGGGAAGAGGAGGCTCAGCCCTTGTTCGCCCCAATATTCTGTATTCAGTTGCTGTTGCCCCTTTGTGGGGGAGGGGTCCTCACACATGAAATAAGGGGAATCTGTCCAGTCTGAGTAACCACAGGGTTTTCCTCTATGAAATGCACGCTATTTAGCTTAGCTTGTAGACTTTACACTGTACAATTCCTTTAAGAGGTGTTTTAGGGCTATACCAGATATGCCTGACAGTCGTGGGTCCCACTTCTAGAACCCCCCACCCAGCAGCTGCACATCGGAGAATTAGAGCAGAGCTGACAGTGTATGTGTGCCGCTCTCTCCATTCAGGGGGAGTCACGGAAACAGCGGAGCACGCCCGATCATCACTGAATGGAGAGAGCAGCACACATGCACAGTGCCTGACATCAGAACGCCCCTCATTCTGTACTGATCGGACATAGCGGCTTCCAGATTATCAGAAATTCTGGATCTGATCAGTTCATATTTTTCAAGTTTCCCACAGCTTTTTCTAGTCAGTCTTCAGGTCTTTTGAAATTCAAGAATATTGTACAACACTGCGCGGTGAACTGGTGCCAGATCATCAGAATTACTGGTGCCAGATCATCGGACTAAGAGCACCCCACCGATCAGCTGTAGGATGAGGCTGCAGCGCTCCGGGAAGCGCCGTGACCAGTGTGGCCACGCTTATCGGTCACATGGTCTAGGCGCAGCTCAGTCTCATTTACGTAAATGGGGCTGAGCTGCAATACCGAACACGGCCACTATATAATGGACGGCACTGTGCTTTGTAAAATGTGAGCAGATTGCTTTCTCAAACAGCTGATCGGCGGGGGTGTTGGAGTCGGACCCTCACCAATCTCATACTGATGACCTATCCTGAGGATAGGTCATCAATATCAAAATCCTAGAGAACCCCTTTAAAGTCTGATTATTGATGATCGCTAAAATGAGGTTCCCAATCACTGCCCGGCGACCGCGCTCCTCACACGTGGGCTCCATTCATCTCTGATGGTCGAGCACTGTCCTCGCCTTCTCGAGTCCCGTAAGAATGAATGGAGGAGCGGAGCACAGGTGTGACCACTGCTCTATTCAAATGGGAGGGATGTGCTTGTGATCAGTGGGGGTCCTGGTGGTGAAACCCCACCCTAGCCATAGTATACATGATAAGCTTCAATCCTATCAGTGTATTTAGTTATATCTGATACTGGAAAAGCTGGGTGACGGACAGTATGGCTGCTATTACAGCTTCTGCAGCATCCAACTTTCCAAAAATGACAAAAAGTGTAATAAATGAGGGGGAGGGATGTTGGGTGCAGTTGTAGAAAATGCAACTACAACCCCTAGTATATGCATGAGGGGGTCACTAGAGCACCAACCAACCCTACATGTGGCATAGCAATGCCTGGGAAAGCTGGGTGGCGAGGCTTCTGTTATACTCTATGGGCACTATCAAAATGTAACAGGACCCCCACCTACCATAATACCTGGCAGAGGGGCCTTTGGGCCCCTTTAGGCACTAGGGCCCCTGTGGAATGGCTGCTCTGTGCCTCCTATAGTCATACCCTTGACCAATAATATGGATAGAATCTATGTGGACATCAGGGTGGCTCAGTGGTTAGCAGCCTTGCCCTACAGCCCAACCTCTGCATGAATTTAGGATGTTCTCCCTGGGTCACCAAGGGCTTCACCCCACACCTTGCAACAGGTCCTTTATTTTGGGAACCATAATGGGTGCAGGGACAGAGGTGAGTGATACCAGCCTGCGCTATATAACATACCACTGATGATACATGCAGTCGGTGGCACACACTGTTGCCTGCACCCATGCCCTGGCACCTGTCACCCGTGCCCATGCCCTGGCACCTGTGTCCTCGCTCCTGCCGCATGTAGCGCAGGGCTCTGATCTCCGTGTAATTCCCGGCAGCGAGTAAAGCTTCAGCATTTGAATGGCACTGAGTGCCCGCCTTGACCCCATTGGCTGCGAGCGCCGGCGGAGGGCGTGGTTTCCCTATCAATCACTGGCAACTCGTGCGGACGATTGGTGGGTTCGGCAGAAGGCGGGACCAGTTCCCGAGTATAAAACTGTCTCAGAGCAGGAGAGCAGGCACAAGCAACTCTGAGCTTAGTAGGGACGAGGGGGAGGAGAGGCGGCTGAAAGGGAGAGAAAGCCCAGTGTGAGCCCCGGCTGCTGGAGTCCCGTCCAGCATGGAGTGCGCCCTGGACGCGCAGAGCCTCATCAGCCTGTCCCTGCGGAAGATCCACAGCTCCCGCACCCAGCGAGGCGGCATCAAGCTGCACAAGAACCTGCTGGTGTCCTACGTCCTGCGCAACGCCCGGCAGCTCTACCTGAGCGAGCGCTACGCGGAGCTCTACCGGCGACAGCCCTTCCAGCCTCAGCCGCAGCAGCCCATGGAGTGCGCCCCGGCCATGGAGGAGATCCCGGAGCTAAGTCCCCTGCAGATCCCCGAGGAAGGCGAGGACGAGATGCACCAGCTGCCCAGGATACAGCCCGACATGCTGGAAGAGGAGCCCCTGGAGCTGCCACCGTGCGCCCTGGCACCGCACCCGAGCAAGGACTTACAAGGGGGCAGCTTCTACCCCAGGAGCTGCTGCTCGGAAGAAGCCGGAGGTGCGGTACCGCACTGCAGCCAGACCACCGTGCTGGACTTGGACACTCACGTTGTGACCACTGTGGAGAACGGGTACCTGCACCAGGACTGCTGCGCCTCGCAGTGCCCATGCCATGGCGCACCGTGCCCTGCGCTCCCGGCGGCTCCCACTCCTCTCCCCGCAGCCCCTAAGCGCAAATATCCCCTGGTGGGGTACAGCTACACGGGGCAGGCGGAGGACGACGACTTGGACCCGCACTTTGTGCCCTGCAAAAGGGGCAGATACGAGGACTTTTGCCCACAGATGGCACCCCCCGAACCCACGGACTCATCCAACATCTCCAACCTGATCTCTATCTTTGGCTCTGGCTTCTCGGGGCTGATGAGCAGACAAGCAGAGACTGAACAGAGTCTGAACGGGCACTTGTGTGGGAAACAGGCGCTGGCCAGCCTGGGGGCATGGACTAGAGCTATTGTGGCATTCTAGTGCCCTCACCGGGTGGATGGATTGCTAGCTTATGGGGCAAGGCAGGAGGTCTGGGGGGGAGGAAGAGAAAGCGGGGTGTCTCTAGACACCAGGACTTGCCTATACAGTGATGTTTTCTAGAATCTGTACAGACCAGAATATCTTTGGACTTTATTTTTACAAAGCAGAGAGAAGCACCTATTTAAATTGAGTTTTGTTTCTGTTTTCATTTGTGATGGTTGATCTGAAACAAGAAAAAAGTCCACTGGGCAGAGGCTGCAGATCTGAGGAGGCTTCTTCTTCTTCTCCTGGTGGGGCTCACACAAGTTGAGGGCTTCACCAGGAACTTTAAAAGAACCCCCCTCTCTGGCTTTTACCCCCCCCCCCCAATGCTGGAAGTAGGTTGAGATGGGTTCCTCACCTCACACAAGTTGAGGGCATCATGAGCAACTTTAGAAGAACCCAATGTTTGGAAGTAGGTTGAGATGGGTTCCTCACCTGGTGTGGTTGTGGAGAAGAGTCAACCCCATTGTATCTCAGCACTTATGAGATGACCCTCAAGTCTCATGGTCTTATTCTTCCTGTAGGACCTCATGGAGGACCATGATGGGCTAGAGGAACAATAAACAGGTCTACTTCTCAGCATTGTCTTCTCCAGTCTTTGTCAAGTTGGGACCTGAAGAGGTTGTAAGATGAAGGCAGAAATAACAACATTTTAACTTTTCGTTATCATCTTTTCCTTGTGTTGTGCTGCAAATCGTAATCTTAGGGGAGTGTTGGATGGGATTTGGACCATCAGTCCCTCAAGCCAAACATTGATGATGACCTGTCACCTTCTCATTCAGACATGATGATGACAATAACACTATATTCCATGTGCAGCAGTGAAGCCACATCCCCCACCCACCCAATGTTCCTGAATGTTACCCTAAAGTTCACTTGTTCTCATTTCAGCCTTCAACTAACTTCATGAAGCCAGCATAGTTTGGTCATGTGATCTGTCCATACGTTTTTTTGTTTTTTTTTTATATATATTTTTTGGCATTTAATCCTTTTGTTGTAAAAAGGTGGTTTAGGATGACGAGCCTGCCATGCCAACACTCACTTACAAGCACTATGTGTACCAGATCTAACGTTGCCAAACGTTTTATTTTTGTGTTCCGATGACCTGTATTTTGTGTATATTGAACTGTATATCACCGGGTAAAACTGTTCAGATTTATTTGTTTAAATTTATAATCTTAAATAAAAAAAAAAATATTCAAAAATTTCACTTTTTTCATTCTTTTGGTCAATGACTCTCACAAGAAAGTGATGGGTCGGACGGGTGGTGGGGAGACTATAGGAGGCCTTTAAAAGGAAAATCACAAGTCCATTAGGAGGTCCCCTAGCCCCTGTTTCTCAGAACCAAATGGGACAGGAGGACTTGCTGCTTGTTTGTCCTCTCATCTGCTCTCTATGGTTCTTGGATACGCTCTCCAAACCCTTATCTAGGACCTTCTGACGCCCGTTAAAATGAGGGGTGCCACCAAAAGGCCTTTTTTCCAGAGGCCCCATAGCGGCGGCGGCACTGTCTGCCTCTACGGTATATACACCCTTGAGTCTATGCCGTTGGCCGTGCTGTGGGACGTAGTTTGTTACTCTCTGGTACCGGCCAACTGTAGTGTCCTAAGAACTATGGAGCAGTGTTTTTTTTTTTTAAGGAAAAAAAAGCTCTCCTCCAGAAGAAAGAAAATGGTTGTTCTGGACCTTCCGAAACCTTTAAAACTGGAGGGACACATGGGATGCCATAGGTACGGCCGATATTTGGTCCCCCGAAAGAAAATGCAGAACTTTTGGGGCTCATGCTACGTGGGTATAGGGTGGCAGTAATAAAGCGGTGTTCTTGCACGGAGTTGACATCTATTTTTTGTGCCCACGAAAGTCGAGAGCAATGTTTTAGGAGGGAAATTGTCCCATCCTGATAAGCGTCATCTGCTCATGTGCAGAGTTCTTCCCGTTTATTTGTTATCACTCCTCTGTGCCACTTGGTGGTGTGTTTTTCCTTTTATTTTTTTTTTCCCTCTAACTAAATGAAGGCAGGTAATGAAAGCCTGACCTCCCTCCCCCCCTATAGGTTGACCTAGGAATGAGAAAAGCAGCAGTCGAGTCTTCTACTCCAGCAGCAGCGCAATATCGGTTCTCCTATATACTACTATGGAAAGAGAAATTGAGATCTGGGATGGGGAAGGGGGGGGGGGTTGAAGAAAATGACCATGGAAGTCCGGGGGGGGGGGTGCAGCTCTAAATCTCCATACACCGGGGCGAGCGGAAAGTTCACCAGAAGCATAAAACAGGCGGTTGTGATTTTGCAGAACAGCTCAGTCGATTGAATCGATCCTGCTCTGTGCAGACTATTGCACCGCTATTTTATATTTATGTGGACGGAATACCATAAAGGAGGGAAGCGAATGGAAGCACGGCTTTTTGGTTTAGTAGACGCAATTAAGGAAAAAGCGCCGGCTACATTTTAACATAAGAAGCTAATGTCGACCACTGGAAGCGTCTTTTTTTTTTTTCCTTTTTTTTTCATTTAGTTTTATTTTATGCTAGAAAATAGAGCCTATGTTTATAGCGAGGAGCCTGGCCACCAATCTACTCCCATTGCTGTGTCTGTAAGCAGTTGCCAGAGCTCCTCCTAGTGGCGCTGTGTGGGAATTGCAGCCCTTCGCTCCATTGGAAGGTGTGATAATACCAATATTTCCAAATCTTTGCAGAAAGAGCTTATCGCTAGCAGTTCTTGTCCCCTGACACACCGTGGCGGGATTGCTGTGATTTTTCAAACTTCTTCAAAGCTTCTATAGCTCAACTTAGTTACGCTGTAAAGTGCAGCTCAGACGCCCCGGCTCCCTTCCTCCCTGTTAGGCTAAAATAATCAGCAAGGGCAAAGGAAACATTAGGGATTTGGGACGGAAATTGAAAAGGCAGAATTTTTTTTCATTCCCGACGCATTTCAGGACCTGGAACCAAAAAGCCTTAAAATATTTTCACTTTTTTTTTTTTTTTATCCCCTTTATAAATGAACAATAAACGATTAGAAATATTTTCAGAATTTTTAAAAAATGCAAAAAATTAAAGAAGCGATGAATCGCTTTAATACGCATTCAAAAATACGTATCACGATTGGATAGTTTTAATGAAAGCGAGAAACATTTTTGTTTTTTATTTTATTTTCCGAGATTTAACAGATTATTCAAAGGAATCCGGTTGATTGCCTCCATCCGTTTCGTTACCATAGACGAGGGCTCGGCCGCCGTGTAAGAAAAAACGCGCCGTGTCTAGCGCTGCAGAATTTCAGGCTCGTGCTAGGAGAGAGTTGGTGCCTGTGGGATATAACACTGCAACAAGGCTACTGCGGCATGGAAAAAAAAGGAAGAAAATAAGAGAGAAAGGACAGATGTAGCAGAGCCGAGTGTGTTAATTTGGTAATACAAAGAAGTGCTGTGTTAGGTTAACCCAGGAAGGCGCTAGCCAAACAAGCAGAAGACAAATTCAGCTCTGCTACATCTGAAGAGTGCACAGAGCTCAACGTGCTGAGGGAGCAGCTGATAAACAGCACAGAGCCTGCAGAGAGGGGAAGGGAGAGACTGCTGTACAAAGGAAGGCGACAAGGAGAGGGGGTGCTGGCTATTATTAGGCATGGAGGCAGAAGGGCTGGCATAGCAGTGTCCATGCAAGTGAAGGGAGGATGAGATGAGTGGTGGAAACAAAATGCATTGCAAAAAAAAAAAAAAAAGCCATAGGAATAGGGAAATGAGTGAACAGTTGGTGCAGGCTGTGCTTTCCCCTGAACTGGTTAGTCCGGCTGGGTGGCTCTGTGTACCTGACAATAAGGAGTGGCTGCACAATGACACACGGCTCAGCGAGACCAACACGAAAGGGCACCGCATAATCTCTGCATACCTCACCGGGCACACGCATCCCATTCCCAGCTATAGCCTGCCCTGACACGGTGTAACAACAAGAGCGCCCAAGCCACAATGGCGTTACCACGGCAACTGCACTTGCCCACTTCTTTGCCCAGGGTAATTTAACGCCACTGTCAGGGACGGAGACATAGGAGCACGTCACTATAGCAACTGCAGCCGCACGAAAGTGAGGGTAACTGGCACACAGTGGCGCGCATTACGCCGGATAGGCATTGGGTAGCTTTGCCATAGACGGAGCGATCTTCCGCATGATAACAATGCGCCGTGTATGGAATTGAACGATCGGATGTGGATCCATTCCAAATTTATTGGATAGTTTACATTAAAAAAAGCAAAGAAAAAAAAAGTTTATTTAATTGATCAAAAAATTAAGAAAAAAATACATAGAGAGAAAATTTTTTATAAAAATATAAATAAATATATCAATATATATATAATATACCGGTATATATATATATTTTTTTTTAATTTTAATTTTTTTTTTATTTTATTTTTTACAGGAATACATATAAAGATATCTAGAAATATATATATATATGACAAAACTATTAATTTTCTCACAATATATTCGGCAGCGCTTTACAGACATTACCATCACTCTGTCCCCAATGGGGCTCACAATCTAAGGTCTCTATCAGTATGTCTTTGAAGTATGGGAGGAAACCCACGCAAACACGGGGAGAACATACAAACTCCATGCAGATGTTGTCCTCGGTCGGATTCAAACCCAGAACCCCAGAGCTGCAAGGCACCAGTGCTAGCCACAAGAATAATTTTGAATTTATCACACTTTTTGGAGGCATGAGGTTCCCAATGCCTCAAGAGATATCAGAAATCCTAACATTTCTCACGCTACCCATATAGATTGTGGACAGAGGTTGGTACTTTTTTTTTTTGTTATTTTGGGCCCGCACGTTTCCCCATCATCACCTGAGTTTCCATATGTGTGGGTGTCCGTGTGTGTGCTCATGAATGAATGCTATCTGCTGTATGCAAATGACGGCTCTCCTCCTGGCAGCTGTTCCCTACTAGGGTTGCAGAGTCTTTATGTTTGCACCGTCAGGCCACTTCTGAAGGGAAGCAGAGTAGTTAAGAGCACTGACTGTGAAACATGGAAGCACCAAGGTCATAGCCCAGCGCTGCCTCCTTGTATAATGAGGAGGCCTAGGTTAGAAAATATATATCTTCATAACCTTGTGAAATTAGAATGGAAATATGAAAATAAATCTATAAAAATAAAAAAAAGCAGTATTAATAAAGCCAAGATAACCTAGGGGTGACTATTGTCACCCTGTGGTCAGGCTTAAAGGGGTTCTCTCACTTCAGCAAGTGTAGAGAAAGTGAATACAAGCTACTTACTAATGTATTGTGATTGTTCATATTGCTTCCTTTGCTGGCTGGATTCATTTTCCCAGTACATTATACAGTGGTTACGACCACCCTGCAATCCATCAGTGGTGGTCGTGCATGCACAGTATAGGAAAAAGTGGCGACCTCTGTGGTGGCCGAGACCCTGTGAGTGCACCTAGGCTGGTGCTTTTTCCTATAGTGTGCAAGCACGACCACCGCTGCTGGATTGCAAGGTGGTTGTAACCATGGAAACGAGCAGTGTATAATGTGATGGAAAAAATGAATGAAGCCAGCATTACGAAGTGGCTTGTATTAACCTTCTATACATGGGAAATGCCATTTGCTGAAGTGAGAGGACCCCTTTAACCGTAAGGACCTGATGCAACATTTTAAACCAATGCCCCCCACCCACAACTATTATATTCATTCTTAGGGTGCTGCTCAGGTAGAGGGGTGCGAGAACATCCTCTCAGGGGGCAATGGTTTGGATGTATAGCCCATTCACATGGTGCCACTGGTTTTTTGGGGGGTTTTATTGGCCGGATCTGAGACTGAGGTTCCTAGTCCAGAATCTGGGAGTTTATACTTTTTCATTTCGCAAAATCCTAATTTTCAGAGACAGTCCTGGAAAATGTATGCTGTCCCGGTCTGGAAATGAGAGGGGATTTTGTAAGTCCTGTTCATGAGTGGGCGTTCCCAAGTGGGTTTGGGGGGGGGCATTCCCCAAGGCAATGTTAGTAAGTGTGCTACCATGTAGACTTGAAGGGAAATTTTCCCCAGTATAAAGTCCTATCTGATCTATAGAACTGAATAGTAATTGGAAAGAGCCAGTCAGCGGATTAACAGTCACATGACTTATAGGCCCCTCCCCTTGTTAAGGGTTATCAACCAATCAGCAGAATCTTATGAAGTCACATGACACACTTCCCTACAAAACTGATTTCTTAAGGTGCCCAGAAACATTAGAATTAAGTTGGGTGACTAATGTGTATTAGGGTCTCACAACTCTCCCCTGACAGTAGATGTCTGGGTAAAGAAGGATCGGGCATGTTGGACGCCTGGCTGGTCCTGCCAAAAGTGTCGGGCTTGGCTGACATTTGTCTACTGTAGTGTTCTTGGTTATAACCAGCTCAGGTCCCAAGCTAAAGAAAAGGTGGATTTCCACACCGAAACGCGCGGTTCAGACAGTATCTCTAGTGCCGCTTACAGTTAGCTACCTATAGGCGTCACTAAAGAGGTAGTTTTCTTCCTTTTGGAGGAGAGCTAATATTCATGCAGGGATTTGGAAAACATCCCTATGTCATAATCTGTCCCCGGGTACCTGCATTAGGCATCATTTTGCACCAGAGCATTTCTTTACTACCTAAAGGGGTTAATACTTATGGGTTTTTTTTGTAAATAAAGGTTAATCATTGTATAATAAAAAGTTCTGTCAGCAGTTTTGACCATGCTAAACTGCTGCCAGTACTAGGTAGTGGTTGGAAAGAGCAGGACAAACATACCTTTTATGGAGTATCAGTAGTGATAAGTCAGAGCTTACTTATTACTACTGATATGCCATGACCTGAATGAATGAGTACCTTCACGGACACCTTTTGTGGAGATTTTCTCATCAGGAATAGCGTGAATATGAAGTTTTATTCTTCCAGGTTCTGTTCCTGCAAGTGCCCAGGGCGCGGCATGACTGTGAGGCGCTGTCCTCAGCTCAACTCTGAGTGACAGCTGTACTACTCTCCTGGTTGGATGCTACAGCTGTCACTCAGTGCAGCAGGAGGGGCTGTAAAGCAGCTGCAGAGAGCACTTCACAGTTAAGCCCCACCCCGGGCACTTGCAGGAGCAGAATCTGGCAGAATAAAACCTCATATTCACACAACTCCTTATGAGAAAAGATGTCTGTGAAAGTTCTAATTCAACCAGATCATGGTATATCAGTAGCAGTATGTCAGAACAACTGGAATAAAGCTTCATATACACACTACTCCTGATATGCAAAGCTCCACAAAAGGTATGTTTGTCCTTCCGTGCATGCCTAAGTATAGCTTAATCAAAACTGCTGACAGACTTCTTTTAATTGCACACAGTTTTAAAGATCCCTGCTTGCTGCAAATAAATGGTAACCTCTCTTGATTAATAACTCATCCTGATCTAGTACTGATGGGTTGCTACAATGTATCAGCGCAGATAGGAGCGATCTGTTTGGAGCCCAGGACAGAGATTTGTGCTGCTCCATTGTTTTGCTTACAGAGGATTGCCTGCACTGATACATTGTAACAACCCCCTCCCCAGGAGCTTTGTGAAGAGCACTAGGTCAGGATAGATTTCCAGCCTCAGAATGCAAGCAAGCAGAAAAAAAATCAATCTCATTGCATCTTTTCATATATACCCCAACTGGGGCAAATCTCTTCTACCACAGCCCTGCAGACAATACATTAGCCACAAAGCACACAATGAGGATGGCTTCCCCAAAAAAAAAAAACAACTGACACATTGTGCGCACCAGCTCAGTGCATCGGTGGCACCTCATTTATTTTGTGTTGGGAGATGATGTTGATGTGAGGGGAATTTGCTATGGAAAGATGCTGTTTCAGCCAATCCCGACTGGCCCTTTAAAAAAAATAGCTGGGGATGCTGGAGAGAAGCGAGCTCATCTGCATATTCATAAGCCCCTGATAAATTAATCATGATGTGAGGCTGGAGAGAGAAGACAGTCGGCACAGATCTTCTGTGAAACAACCAGGCTCCTCTCTTGTTCGGGGTCTAAAACTTGTTTTCTCATCACCCTCAAAGCTTAGAATATCACTGAGCGGGATGGGAAATTAAAGAGATATTACCCAATTTGTTTTGATTTGTTTAGCTTTTATTTAGTTCTTAGGAGTTTTTACAGGCTATGACCATATATGGTAATCATTAATCATATTGATAATCATTATGCGCTCACGCTTCCAAAGACCAATCAAATCAAACTCGTTGAATTTTAATGGAATGTGCAATATTATCATGGGGGGTGTCCTCTTTGAAGCACTTTCCATAGACCTTTTATTAGCATAGATATCTCACCTTGGAGAACCTCTGTTGTCCATGTATTTTCACCCACCACCATTTATTTCAATGTCTGGTTCAGAAGACCCATCGTCATATTAAGATTATCATCTGTTGTATGGCTACAAAGAGTGTCTCCTGCCCTGGAGGACCCAACAAATCCATTCACCACCCAGAATGTCCGTTGATTTCAATAGAAACAAATGCTTTGTTTCCCCTGTGGTGGCGCTGTGGGGAAAGTTAACAGCTACCACCAGGTTCCTCCAGAGATTGCAGATGATTGATGTGATTCAAGCAACTGAGCACACTGTGTAGGTGACCCTAAAATGGGATTGTCCAAAGTGGTCAACCCCTTTAAAGGGTTATTCTCATTTTAGACAATGGGGGCATATTGCTAGGATATGCCCCCATTGTCTTATAGGTGCGGGTCCCACCGCTGGGACCCGCACCTATATCGAGAACGGAGCCCCCGAAGTGAATGAGGGCGCACTGCGCATGCGCAGCCGCCCTCCATTCATTTCTATGGGGCCGCCGAAACTTCCGTCGGCTCCATAGAAATGAATGGGAGCCGACCGCGCATGCACGGCCCGGCTCCCATTCATTCCTATGAGCGGCGCGGGGAGCTGTGCCTGGTGGTGGCCGGACCCCCGGAAACCTGGGGTCCTCCAGGCACAGCGCTCCCCGCTCCGTTCTGGCTATAGGTGCGGGTCCCAGCGGTGGGACCCGCACCTATAAGACAATGGGGGCATATCCTAGCGATATGCCTCTATTGTCTAAGATGAGAATACCCCTTTAACTTCCTGGTTCCTGAATAGAATGCCAGAACTATACTGACACACTGGCACAGCAGTAGGATAGACTAATCAGGAAGGATGTAATCATGTGTAACAATGCAGATGATGGGGGAACCTCCTCTAAGCACGGACCCCCATCAGTATGACCAATCCAGTGCAGAATTATATGAAAATTTCAATTTCAATTAAAAAAAATACTGTATCTTATTAATATCCAATGCAAAGGAGCTGAGTTTGTCATTCTCCATGCTGCAACATAGTCTATGGTGTTTTACATAGGACTGCAGGTAAAGCTAGTGTGTGATCTTAAAGGGGTAGTCCGACCAAAAAGTAAAATGAAACAGAGGCAGGGCATGCAAATATTTTTTTAAAAAATGAATCACTAACCCTATAAAAGTGTTCCAGTGCCGCTGCAGCTCCTGTCCCCACCGTTTCTGGTCCCCGGAATGTGTCATTCCCATTCATGTAACCACTGCAGCCAATCACTTGCTCAGCCTTTAGATGATGACATGCCAATCACGTGTCGTGTGAATGGCAACAGCATGTGATCACTTCTGGGCTGGCGAGCACCAGAAACAGCAGAAGACAGATTCCGGTGAGACTTACGTAAAGTGAGTGACCCCTTTTTTTTTTTTTTGCACCCCCTCCCGTAACTCTACTAACTTCAGCAAATGGCATTTAGCATGTAGATAAAGTTTATACAAGGCACTTACTAATGTATTGTGATTGTCCATATGGCCTCCTTTGCCGGCTTCATTCATTTTTCCATCACATTATACACGGATTGTTTCCATAGTTACGACCACCCTGTAATCCATCAGTGGTGGTCATGTTGCACACTGCAGGAAAAACCACCAGCCTATGTGCCGTCCCAGCCACCAGAGAGGCCGGCGCTTTTTTCCTATAGTGTGCAAGCACGACCACCGCTGCTGGATTACAGGGTGGTCGTAACCATGGAAACCAGCAGGGTATAATGTGATGGAAAAATGAATCCAGCGAGAAAAGCAACATGGATAATCACAATACATTAGTAAGTGCCTTGTATTAACTTGATAAATGGCATTTAGACAACCCCTTTGATTTTACTGTCTGATTAGACGACCCCATTAAGTGCTCAGGGCTCACACACATGACCGTTTTGCGGCCCCCAAAACACACATACCGGCTGTGCACATTCTGCATTTTGCGGAACGGAACAGCCGGCTCCTAATGGAACAGTCCTATCCTTGTCCGTAATAATAGGACATGTACTATTTTTTTTGCAGAATGGCTATGTAGACATACGGACACAGAATGCTCACGGGGGTCATTTCCGTTTTTTGCAGCCCCATTGAAGTGAATGGTTCTGCATACGCAATAAAAAAACGGAACGGACACAGATAAAAAAATACGTTCGTGTCCATGAGCCCTATGGCAGAGAGTTTTTGCTGTCCAGGAAAGGAGCAGATAAATGACCAATTCAGCTCTGCTACATCAACATATAAATTTCCATGTGCTAATAAAGACCAGATTTGTCCACCGCGTTACTTCACAGGGTCATAAACGTCCGGACAAGACGCGAGTTGTGACTGGAGTAAGCGGAACGGCGGCTCCAGCGACACAAACACAAATGTTCTGTGGAGCAGAGGGAGGCTCAGTTTTTCCTCCGTTCGCTGCGTCCTTGCGAGTCTCGGCACACAAGCACAGACTGCTCCTCGTAATCACCCCTACTACAAACAGCCTTTGGCAGAGGGAAGACAAGAACGTCTTTCAGCGAACCCAGCACAGCAATAACCCTAAACCGTCATCTTCTACACGGCGTCCTCCGCACATGACTCCTATTTCAGGATCGTTCAGTCCTGTGGTGTAAGCACCTATCCATCTCCGTGGGCACCAGCCTTCACCGGCACACTTGAATGGCTGCATTCACCATGGCTTCAGATCGTCAATCAGCGGCGCCCCTTCTCATTGGCCCGAGCAAGGAACAGACGCCCGGGTCAATATTTCCAGTACTGAATGAATTAGGGCCAAGTGAAACTTGTCGGAGTTCACCATAGACCTGAGATCACTCATTGTTCGCTCCTGACTCAACAAATGTGGCGGCCAGTGGACAGGAGAATGGTGGCTGCCAGGCACCGCTTATATAGGGCAAAAAGGAATGGGGTAGACAGGTAGAAATCCAACCTACTGGACTCCTGCTTGCCCCAGCGGGGTTCTCTGCTTTGGACAATCCCTACTTGTTAGAAGGGACCCTTGAGCAGATCATAAAGTGATTGTGGGGAAACCTGGCAGTAAGTGTTCAGTTTCCCTGCAGCGCCACCACAGGGGGAATAAAGCATTACATAGTGGCCTGGTCAAATCAATGGGTTGTCTGTGTAATGCAGGACAGGACGGGTCCTCCAGAGAGAGAGAGACGCTCTTGCTCTTTGTAACCGCTCTCCTCTATGGCCATGAGATAAGGATCCTGAACAGAGGACCCCCCACCTATCTTTGGTAATCCAGAATTCCAGAATAGGGTGTAGGAAAATAAAACATCCTTTAAAATAATTATTTAAGAAGGTTAAAGTAATTTACCTTTATTGCTCCTATATTCTGTTCTGGGCTGTGGTCACATGACCATGTCCATGCAGCTCTTTCTTATTTCCTGTGATGTCATGTCCATGGGAGGGGACAGTGATAGGGGAGTGTCTATGTAACTAGCTGGGTGGGAGGAGCTATAAACTAGCTGGTTGTTGTTAGGGGCAGTGATAGGGGAATGTTTATGTAACTAGCTGGGTGGGAGGAGCTATAAACTAGCTGGGTTTTTTTTAGGGGCAGTGATAGGGGAGTGTCTATAAAACTATCTGGGTGGGAGGAGCTATAAACTAGCTGGGCGTTGTTAGGGGCAGTGATAGGGGAGTGTCTTTGTAACTACCTGGGTGGGAGGAGCCATAAACTAGCTGGGGGTTGTTAGGGGCAGTGATAGGGGAGTGTCTATAAAACTATCTGGGTGGGAGGGGCTATAAACTAGCTGGGGGTTGTTAGGGACAGTGATAGGGGAGTGTCTATAAAACTATCTGGGTGGGAGGGGCTATAAACTAACTGGGGATTGTTAGGGGCAGTGATAGGGGAGTGTCTATAAAACTATCTGGGTGGGAGGAGCTATAAACTAGCTGGGCGTTGTTAGGGGCAGTGATAGAGGAGTGTCTTTGTAACTACCTGGGTGGGAGGAGCTATAAACTAGCTGGGGGTTGTTAGGGGCAGTGATAGGGGAATGTCTATAAAACTAGCTGGGTGGGAGGAGCTATAAACTAGCTGGGCGTTGTGAGGGGCAGTGATAGGGGAGTGTCTATAAAACTAGCTGGGTGGGAGGAGCTATAAACTAGCTGGGTGTTGTTAGGAGCAGTGATAGGGGAATGTCTATAAAACTAGCTAGGTGTTGTTAGGGGCAGTGATAGGGGAGTGTCTATATAAATAGCTGGTGGGAGGAGCTATAAACGAGCTGGGGGTTGTTAGGGGCAGTGATAGGGGAGTGTCTATAAAACTATCTGGGTGGGAGGAGCTATAAACTAGCTGGGCGTTGTTAGGGGCAGTGATAGAGGAGTGTCTTTGTAACTACCTGGGTGGGAGGAGCTATAAACTAGCTGGGGGTTGTTAGGGGCAGTGATAGGGGAGTGTCTATAAAACTAGCTGGGTGGGAGGAGCTATAAACTAGCTGGGTGTTGTTAGGAGCAGTGATAGGGGAATGTCTATAAAACTAGCTAGGTGTTGTTAGGGGCAGTGATAGGGGAGTGTCTATATAAATAGCTGGTGGGAGGAGCTATAAACGAGCTGGGGGTTGTTAGGGGCAGTGATAGGGGAGTGTCTATAAAACTAGCTGGGTGGGAGGAGCTATAAACTAGCTGGGTGTTGTTAGGGATAGTGATAGGGGAGTGTCTATGTAACTAGCTGGGTGAGAGGAGCTATAAACTAGCTGGGGGTTGTTAGGTGCAGTGATAGGGGAGTGTCTATAAAACTAGCTGGGTGGGAGGAGCTATAAACTAGCTGGGTGTTGTTAGGGGCAGTGATAGGGGAATGTCTATAAAACTAGCTGAGTGGGAGGCGCTATAAACTAGCTGGGTGTTGTTAGGGGCAGTGATAGGGGAATGTCTATAAAACTAGCTGAGTGGGAGGAGCTATAAACTAGCTGGGTGTTGTTAGGGGCAGTGATAGGGGAATGTCTATAAAACTAGCTGAGTGGGAGGAGCTATAAACTAGCTGGGTGTTGTTAGGGGCAGTGATAGGGGAATGTCTATAAAACTAGCTGAGTGGGAGGCGCTATAAACTAGCTGGGTGTTGTTAGGGACAGTGATAGAGGAATGTCTTTGTAACTACCTGGGTGGGAGGAGCTATAAACTAGCTGGGGGTTGTTAGGGGCAGTGATAGGGGAGTGTCTTTGTAATTAGCTGGCTGGGAGGAGCTATAAACTAGCTGGGGGTTGTTAGGGGCAGTGATAGGGGAGTGTCTATGTAACTAGCTGGGTGGGAGGAGCTATAAACTAGCTGGGGGTGGTTCTGGAGCTGTGGCAGAGGATGGAGTAGTGCATCATGGGTTTGGTTGGATATGGCAACAGGAAGTGCTACATACAGTAGGGAAACCAACCAGAGGGATTGGTTTACATGGAGAAAACAGGTTAGGAGAGTCCAAATTGAAAAAAGCAAGGTAAGATGTATATGAGGTAAGCAATTACATGATCACATCTGTTAAAAATCATAGTCATCCCGGAAACCCCCTTTAAGTCCCACCATTTCTGCTAAGCCACAGTCTTTACCAAATGGTTATATTAAAAGATGTTGAACTTGATAACCCATTTAAGATGCAACCTGTTCCAAAATTGCTCCAAAGCTTAGCATGGGCATGGTCACATGCTCTGCTGCAGCCAATGATTGGCTCCAGTGGTGCTGTGCTGCTTGTGGGCACATCACCACTGAGGCCAGTCACTGGCTGCAGGGTAGCATGAGATCATGCCCATGCAATGCCGTATGTTAAGAGGAGCAGGGACCAGAACATGGACACTGTGGAGGCAGTGCGGAGCACCAGAACATGGACACAGTGGAGGCAGTGCGGAGCACCAGAACATGGACACAGTGGAGGCAGTGCGGAGCACCAGAACATGGACACAGTGGAGGCAGTGCGGAGCACCAGAACATGGACACAGTGGAGGCAGTGCGGAGCACCAGAACATGGACACTGTGGAGGCAGTGCGGAGCACCAGAACATGGACACAGTGGAGGCAGTGCGGAGCACCAGAACATGGACACAGTGGAGGCAGTGAGGAGCACCAGAACATGGACACAGTGGAGGCAGTGCAGAGCACCAGAACACGGACACTGTGGAGGCAGTGCGGAGCACCAGAACATGGACACAGTGGAGGCAGTGCGGAGCACCAGAACACGGACACAGTGGAGGCAGTGCAGAGCACCAGAACATGGACACTGTGGAGGCAGTGCGGAGCACCAGAACATGGACACAGTGGAGGCAGTGCAGAGCACCAGAACACGGACACTGTGGAGGCAGTGCGGAGCACCAGAACATGGACACAGTGGAGGCAGTGCGGAGCACCAGAACATGGACACAGTGGAGGCAGTGCAGAGCACCAGAACATGGACACTGTGGAGGCAGTGCGGAGCACCAGAACATGGACACAGTGGAGGCAGTGCGGAGCACCAGAACATGGACACTGTGGAGGCAGTGCGGAGCACCAGAACATGGACACTGTGGAGGCAGTGCGGAGCACCAGAACATGGACACTGTGGAGGCAGTGCGGAGCACCAGAACATGGACACTGTGGAGGCAGTGCGGAGCACCAGAACATGGACACAGTGGAGGCAGTGCGGAGCACCAGAACATGGACACTGTGGAGGCAGTGCGGAGCACCAGAACATGGACACTGTGGAGGCAGTGCGGAGCACCAGAACATGGACACTGTGGAGGCAGTGCGGAGCACCAGAACATGGACACAGTGGAAGCAGTGCGGAGTGGTGGGAAGCAGGTATGTATGAATCTTCAGCTTAGGGAGGCAGGCTGCGGGCACTTACTGAAATGTCCTTATTCTCAGAGAACCCCTTTATTGTCTTAATTTGGAGACTTAGCACAAGGACCAAGTGTTAGAACTAGTTAAATTATGAACGGTGTTGATCAGTGACCCTCAAAAACGCGGTCACTGGTGTCCCAGAATAGTCAGCACGTATATACAATTTACATTGCACTTTTGTCAGTACATTTACTAGGGGTTGCCCGCATGATGAATTCACCTGTCTACTGCCTGCTTACCAATCAATGCTTAAATATAAATCATGAAATCATCCCCCGTGTACAAGGTCTGCTGAAGATGCAGGTCAGAGTGGTACTAGCAATAACCCACTGCAACACTGAAATTCTAGGGGCCCCAATGCAAGATCTGGCCCCTAACTACGACATGTCAGCGCTGCTGTCTTTATATGGGACAGAGGAGCAGATGGGTTGTCTTAAGGAACGTTCAGCACATGTGCAGTGACACAAGGTGTAGCTTCATTGCCTAAGCCTTCATCAGCACAGTATGAATGTGCCTTATGGCACTGGAGACGAGTGCTGAACATCTCTCTATGGGATCCAATATGGTCGTCACCCAGTTTCCCATATCTTAGAAAGACAACGACTGGTAATAATAAAGCATTTTTCAGCATGATCTACCCTATATAGCGTGGTAGTGTTAAGCTGACAAAACAGCTCTCTGATTATATATTTTAGTTGTCCCATTCCTGAGAAAAGCACATTTGTATTCATATGCAAATTAGCTTATTGGAGCACCGGGATGCTGGCCACAGTCCTTGGAGCACCAGTTAGTAACACTCCTACAGCTTTATTTTCCCCTTCCCCTGGATTAACAGGGCTAGACATCTTGCACCTGCGCAGTGCCTCACAGTCTCGGGGCTTGCGCAGTGGATTCCAACCGAGAAAGCACTGATCTCCGGAGATACTGCGCATGCGCAAGAAGACCAGGCTCGGGAGTAGATATGAGCAGTGTACGCGCATTATCTGGGCAGTTCTATGGGTGTCATATTCTATGGGTGTCACAAATGGATGTGCATACAGTAATTTTTTATCCGTCTAAAATGAGGGATCTCAGTCGGAAAACAGAATCTTTTTTTTCTCAGAAGAACGGAAAAATAACGGTGATGTGAACTCAGCCTAATTTTGTCATGCTCCTAATATCGAACATAGCTGGATGAAAGCAGCCAAACAGTCATCATGACTAAAGAGTGTAAATAGCGTCCGCCAAAGGTACTGACTTTTATAGGTGTTTTAATCCTATATTTTGGGGGAAAATCTGATTTAGGCTTCCTTACACAATTTGTTATGGCGTGTTTAAAAAAAAAAGCATTAAAAATCAACAAAAAAGGTGTTTTTTTGCATACTGCATGCATTTTTATAGTGGAGTTTTTACTGGAAACATGTTTGAATGGTGTTGAGAATGGAAAAACATCTGCAAAAAATGCAACAAATTGCATAGGCACAATAGAAGACCTCAAATTGAAAAAAAAAACAATAAAAACACTCACATGTACTGGCTTTTTCACAGTTTTCAAAAGAAAAAAATGCACCGAAACCACAGGTACAAAAAACACCATTAAAAATTCCAAAGTACAGAAAAAAATTTTTACGTGTGAATTCCCCCACATAACTAAGCTTGAGCTAAAGAGTAGCACAGCGTGACTGCAGCTTACTGCTCTCCCCCTTCTCTGCAGTCTGCACAATGCCAATCAGCTTCGATCAGCCACATAATTTGAGCCAGACCCATCCAAAGCAAGCAGTCCATCTCGGATTACGAAGGTCAGGCACTGAGCTAACGGCATAAAAGGGGAAAGGAGCCTCTGCTGTTACAATCTCTCCTACTTTATTAATCAGATTTTTGCAAAAATTGTGTCATGCGCATGATAGTAATGCGCATCTGAAATTTTTTGAGGGCGGGTTCTATCTTTTTGCAGAATGGAGATATGGATGCAGAAAGCACATGAATCATCCGTGCACATTCCACATCTGTATGACCGTTCAGCAAAAAGATAGCATATGGCCGCAAAATTCGGAACATGGTGGGTCCGCAAAAAAGATGCAGGTAGCACACTGATCACATCCATATTTTGCCGAGGTTTTCGGACTGCATCAAAGATAGGATATGGTGAAACATCCCGGGTAGCTAGCATGAACATTAGGAGTCAACAATATGGTCACTAACCCACAAGCAGTTCGCAACTTTTTTAGTACCTTATAATATAATTATGATATAAGAGGATGAAACATTGAGAATCCCACAAGTAAAGGAAGGACAGCAGGACACAGGGGTCAGTTTTCCTTGCCGTGTGAGCGTTGCGTTGTCCGGGGAGGCCTGCACAAGCTCCCACCACCCAGGATGAAGGGGGATGTGGACAACCTCAGCTTCAGCCCCCCTCTACAGACCCCTAACATCTGGGAGGGCTTCCTCTCTACATCATTGTCAACAGGATGGAATCTCTTGGTGGGGCTTCCAACCTCATGTGTCTTCTTCACGGCGCTGCAATGTACAAAGAAGGGTAACATCTGAGGTGGCCTCCTGCAACTCCATCTTTTCTAGATGGATGCTCAATGCTCTTAGGAACTCTATCGAATTGGACGCTTAACCCAAGATCATAGCTCCATAGCCTTGGGTTGAACTACAACCCTCAGCACTCTTCACAGGTCAAAAGCTACCAACATCACCCCGTGAGGCGTAAGGTCTGGAGACGGGCGGGCTGGGAGAGGTCAGAGGAGAAACAAAGCCGGCTGTTTAGACAGTTCTCTAACACTAGCATCTCTGTCCACCGCGTGAGCCCTACAGACAGCCCTCACCAGTGACCTATGCGAAAAAAAGGGCAACGTCCCCGGGCGATAGGGCCAGCAGGCCGAACAGAGATTGTATTTATGCCATTCAGTATGTGCCATTCAGAGGGTCTGAGTCTGCAATGTCCCCTGTCATGTAGAGGCCTCGTTGTACTGAGGGAATTATAAGCCTAACCCTTTGAGAAAAGATTGACCATTGAGGCAGTGGCGAGGCCAGCAGAAGCCAGGCCTGGTATGTATTTAAGGCACACAATGCCCGCCACAGAAGACCGTCTCTTTGCCTGGGCTTTGCACATGATATTCTCATTGTGTCCTGTCTGCAGCCAATTTCCAGCTGCACAATGCGGAGAGCTGCAGAGTGTCACCGCCGCGCTGATAATCCTGACAAGCAGAAATAGCTGTCTGAGGACTCATCCATTGGTCATACCCCGCACTCCCCGGCACACAGCTCTTCCTTTCAGCTTCTCACCCAGTTGGGCCCTTGGAGTGTCCTTGTCAGAGTTCATGAAGTTTAACCCTTTCCCAACACCACCACACCCCCACACCCCCCTCTACATATATTTTATCCTGAAACCACAGAGTCCTTGATTCTTCTACCTTGGCTGTATTTAGGCAGCTGAGCAAAGACTGATACGAGCCAAGCTCTCAGTGTCCGCGGCACCTTCGTACTCCAGTTTCCACCCACACTCCAAAAACGTATTAGGTTAATTGGCTTCCTATGACATTGGCTCGGAGATAGAGAAATTAGATTGTGAGCTTCGCTGGGCGCGGGGACCTACGTGAGAGTGTGTGATCTCTGTACGGCGTGGCACTAGATATTGGCGCCATATAAATAATGGAGAATGAATTAATTTATTGCTCTTCATACTTGATTCTAGCATGAGGTATACATACCCGTGTGATTTCTCCAGTACCAGTCTGGATCCAACGAAAAACAACCCCTGAACGTTTTTCCTGGTGAGATACATAAGGCAGATTAAACAATTTTTGCCTGGAGCCAGCTGGACCCATGTTGGTATCGGTAACAGGAGTAGGCGTCCATAATTCTTGAGGGGGGCACTTACTTATTAGGCGACATTACCTTATTATAGGGAGCAATTTGAATTTTGTATTAATTTTGTTTTAGGCTACATCATTCAGGCTTATACAAAATGAAATGTTTGAAATGGCCACCACCTTTAAAGGGGGTCTTCCACTTTGGACGATCTACAAGAGGACGATCACAAAGTATGACCAGCGATCAGCTGTGATCCATGAAGAAACCTGGAAGTAGGTGTTCAGTTTCCCCACAGCGCCACCACCACAGGGGAAATGAAGCATTACACACTTCCTATTCACATCAATGGGTTGTGTGTGTAATATAGGACAGGGAAGGTCCTCCAGAGCAAGAGACACTCTTTGAAATCATTCTCCACTCCGGCCAAGAGAATGGACCCCTCTATTAACTTTGAATTACCAAATACAGTATAGGTAAATGTGTTTTTGAAGCTGGAAAACCACTTTAAGTGGGTCCTATCTGACAATGAGACCCTGTCATTACAATCGTTGGTTTCAGGAGGTCCCTCCATCAGCTATGATATGAGCCCTCTTGGCAGTTGAAAGGGCTCATATCACAGCTCAATTGGCTCCTTAGGAAACAGTTGAGGGTGGACAACGATTTGTGTCCTGTTGATTAGTAGCCTATTTCGTCTGTTGCTCACTTCCGTACACGGCTTTTTCATCTAGCCTAAGGGTTAAGTTCACACAGGAGTTTTTGGAGGAGGTTTTGAGGCAGATTTTCCTGCAGGCTTCCTTTCCAGGCGAAGCTAGAAGTGGATCCAGCAGGAAGGAGAAGACCTTCCTTTATATTTCCGATTCCTTTCTAATCCACTTGTCCTCCCAACCCACCCATACACATGTACATTAGGCAACGGGGAGAGGGAAATAAGACTCTTCTAGGACTGATCCTTTGGTCGTATCCAAAGATCCCTGGCACACAGCTCTTCCTTTCAGCCTCTCAACGGGCTCCCCACCACCTCTTATGTCGGCTTATCTCCCTGGAGAACAAATTATGTACTGGAAATGTTGTATTCAATGGCCGACCCTTCTTTTTCTTGACATCTGCCATTACAGGAGAGTCAGAAGGCCCTCAGACGATTGGCTGATTCTAGACCTCTACGTGTGTACCCCAACAAATACCCTTCTCTAACCCGTTCATCAACCAGCAGAGTACTACACAGCTATTATGACTTTGCTGAATGGTTTAATACCTCCAATGGTTGCTTACAAGACAGTACTTTGGCTTGAAGATGGGACTCTGAATAGGGAGTCTGTACCTCCTTGAAGAACAGGAGGTCACCTTTAGAACCATATTCATTCTGAACCACAAAGAGTCATTATCCTTTCATGTGCCATCTTTGCTTCACTAGGACATCTTGTACAATAAAATGCACAGAATACCTATTTGCAGTGACATTGGGACGCTGCACATTCAGGGTAGCTGGCATAGCAGCTCCTAGGGCCCAACAACTACGGGGGCCCGTCTTCAGTCAGACATAGGATGGGGTATGCCTTAGTGAATCGAAAGAACATCTATTGGATCTCAACCCTTTTCTATTCATTGTCGGGTCATCTCTGGTCTAAACTTACATCTGCTGTACAATTAGTTCAAGATCATATGGCGAGCCTGGTCAGCGCTCTAATCCACGTGAGCTCGTCTGCGTAATTCATGTGTGTCCAGATCTACACGGACAATCTGTTATCACACCACCAGGCCTGGACTACACCATCCATTGATTTCCTTCCCGAAGGTATAAATTCTCCCAGCAGAAGGCAGAAATCGTACACGGACATAGGAATATGAGAAGAAAGCGCATCAGATGATAACTCGTAATTGTAAATCCCCGTTCGCTATTCATCCCGGGCTGGAATAAGCAGTTTTTTTTTTTATCACAAGGGAGGGCGTAATGTGAAAGACAAATGCAGTTTACACCATGGCAGTCTGTTCCCATTCGTCTTGTTCCAGTGCGTCCTGTTCTGTTCTGCACGTACCATACACGGGGGCTTCCAGGGGGAGTATAGATCTTCAAGCTGTATTTCTAGCTGGATTGGAGACACCAGGGGAGCCTGTAATCTAAAAGGAAACCTAATAAAATGATGGAGCCCCCTGATGTTAATCCTGCGGGGCCCGTGAGGATCCAGAGCCGCCTGGATAAACAAGGTGTCTGTGCAAGTAAACTATTTTTTTTTTCTGAGCAGAAGGTGGAGGACACATGGCCATCGTTAGTATTCTGCATCGCAAAGAGTAGGTGTCTGACGAGTGACTAGCATATTAATATATATACCACACATACTAAATGTGACCATAATAGGTAGGCCAACATGGGAACACAATCTCTTGGAAGTAGCAGTGGAGAACCAGGCAACATCCTTGGTTCCTCAGGACAATTTGTCCAGTCACAAGTGCCAGAATTGGTTTTGGTCACCTACAGTGTCGGAATCGGGTTCTTTGCACCCAGCAGAGGAAATATTTCTTGGGGCCCAACATCTACATAATGGATAATGTTGAATAGGTTTGGAATCAAATAAATAGGTCCTCATGGCAGTGATTGCTTCCAAAGGAGTCTTTCCAAAAGAGTCTTTCCCACCATTGCCTCAGAGCTTGGGCTCACCGGAGGATCCTCTGGTACTTTGTTGGACCAGTCCGACCCTGGTCACCAACATAATATTTAGTCTTTGTCAGATATCTCACAGTTCATTTCTTGATGATAATGAGTTGGTAGAACATGCATTGAACCCTAAACAAGCTTCAGAACTTACCAGGAAACCTTTAGCATCATTCTCCAAGTCTTTAAAGGGGTTGGGGTGTTTCCCTTGCAAAAGGGGTTATGCGATGATTGATGAAAATCAGACATCATATAGTACATAACAATACCTTTCTAACAAAGCTAGAACCAGCCAATCAGTCTGCAGTGGTGACCTTCTCCCCTTGCATCAGGACAATTGACAGCGGGGGACTCGAGAGAGGAAGCCGAGGACAGAGAGTGATAAAGCCTGGACCCAGCGACGGGGAGCAGGTAAGTATGCTTCCCTTTTGCAGGTCTGGTCGGGAGTAGGGTTTGCCAAAACCTCCACAAAAGTTGGACATCCCCTTTCAAGGAGTTCTTGCTTTGGACAATCCGTAATGGTTAGAAGGGCCCCATGACAATCAGCTATAATCAATGGGGAAACCTGGCTGTAAGTGTTCAATTTCCCTGCAGCGCCACCACAGGTGGAAATGAAGCATTACACAGTGTCCATACAAATCAATGGAGGACAGGAGTAATGCAGGACAGGAGAGCTCCTCCAGAGTGAGAGACACTCTTTGTAACCACTCTCCACTTCTGTGGGACTGCTGCCCTCTTCTTTCTCCTATAGAGCGGTGGTCAGGCATGCGCAACCAATCCATTCATCCCGGGGACTTGAGGACCTCCATTCTCAGGATTGCTGGGGGTCCAACAAAGATTATATGTATACATTTATATACAGGAGAGGTGTCCAGATATCTGGCTCTTCCTGATGCATCCTTACGTCTGCAGGGGGCATCCTAGTGAAATATCTGTATGTACAAGCACATATTATCATGATGTATTACTGTGCTCGCTGTGTGTAAATCCTGCGGAGCCGCGCAGTCCTGGCGATCACCCTGGGATTTGCTCTGTAGCTGGGGGCTACGCTGTGTTCACCATGCTGCAGTACAGCTGCACGGCTCAGGAAGTGACAGTTAGAGGGTGTCTGGCGAGGAGGGGGCTGCCAAGCATTGTGGTGGAGGGGAGATCAGGCAGAATAGCAGAGAGGTGTACCGACACTGCTGAGCTGGAGAAAGACGGACATAGACAATATTCTTTTTAAGGGTACATGAGAAACATACGTCATGGTACGATATTTTCCACGCAGAGTAGACACGAATGGAAACCCCCACTGCTGAAAATATCATGTCATCATATGTACTGATATTCACATATTGTGAAAGTACAGTCATGTTCCTATAGGGTCAGTTCACACAGGACAACAATGATGCAGATTTCAATTTGCGCCATTTTAACAAATCTCATCTACGTGCCACAGAAATTTTCCGCACATAAAGTGACCTGCTGCGTAGATTGTTAAAAGGTCACCGAGTTTTCATAAAAATTTGGAAATGTCATAAAGAGATATCAGAAATTTTGACCGATTGCTAGAATGAGGAGAGAGAAGTGCTTGCATAGAGCACTCTCTCTCTTCGATGCAGGAGACGAACACAATAGAAAGTCTATGGGCCCGTCTTTATTCTGTCTCCTGCAGTGAGGAGAGACAGTGCGGTATGCGAGTGCTTCTTTTTCTTCATTCTAGTGATTGGTGGGGGTCTGTGTGCTGAGTGCTCCTCTCTCCTTGCCCTAGCGACCAGTGGGGGTTCATGTGCTGAGCACTTCTCTCTCCTTGTTCTAGTGATCGTGGGGCTCCATGTGCTGAACACTTTTCTCTCCTCATTCTAGCGATTGGTTTGGGTCCGTGTGCTGAGCACTTCTCTCTTCTCATTCTAGCGACCGGTTTGGATCCATAAGCTGAGCGTTTCTCTCTCCTTGTTCTAGCGATCGGTTTGGGTCCATGTGCTGAGCAATTCACTCTCGTCGTTCTAGAGATTGGTTTGGGTCCATGTGCTAAGCACTTCTCTCTTCTCGTTCTAGCGACCGGTTTGGATCCATATGCTGAGCACTTCTCTTTCCTCATTCTAGCGATCTGTTTGGGTCCATATGCTGAGCAATTCACTCTTGTCGTTCTAGAGATTGGTTTGGGTCCATGTGCTGAGCACTTCTCTCTCCTTGTTCTAGTGATCGGTTTGGGTCCATATGCTGAGCACTTCTCTCTCCTCATTCTAGCGATCTGTTTGGGTCCATATGCTGAGCAATTCACTCTCGTCGTTCTAGAGATTGGTTTGGGTCCATGTGCTGAGAACTTCTCTCTCCTCGTTCTACCGATTGGTGGGAGTCTGTATGCTGAGCGCCTCTCTCTCCTCATTCTAGCCATCTGTGGGGGTCCATATGTTGAGTTCCTTTCTCTCATCTTTCTAGCCATCTGTGGGGGTCCATATGCTGAGTGTCTTTCTCTCCTCATTCTAGTGATGGGTGGGGGTCCATATGCTGAGCTCTTCTCATTTTAGCGATCGGTTTGGATCCATATGCTGAGCACTTCTCTCTTCTCATTCTAGCGATCGGTTTGGATCCATATGCTGAGTGTTTCTCTCTCCTCGTTCTAGCGATCGGTTTGAGTCCGTATGCTGAACACTTCTCTCTCCTCATTCTAGCAATCGGTTTGGGTCCATATGCTGAGCACTTCTCTCTCCTCGTTCTAGCGATCAGTTTGTTTGGGTCCATAGGCAGAGCTACTATTCAAAAACGAAAACATTTCTGCAACATTCCCTATGCAGACCATCTGCTACTCAGCTTTCCCAGAAACAGATATATAATTATAAAAAGGACGAAGGACATTTTTATCCACTCGACAGAAGGGGGAGACTGAGTGAGAAAGTATGGCACTTATCGTCCTATGGGGACACAGAACAGGGCATGTCCACTACATGATGAACCGTCTGCAGACTGAATCTCCACCTCCCACTCTTCACTTAACAATATGCAAAGCTAATGATCCCACCATACAGCCCCTCGTATCTCAGCACCCTGAATCTCTGTGGAACTGTCATTTGGAAAGGGGGAGTGGATATTTGAATTACAGGGGTTGTCTGGGTGTTTAATACTGATGACCTATCCTCATCAGATCTGTAAAGGTCCAACACCCAGTTATTGAGCAGATGACTGATCAGTTGTTTGAGGAGACCGCAGAGCCTCAGGGAGACAGCACCATCCATTGTATAGTGGCTGTGCTTGGTATTGCAGCTCAGTCTCACTCACTTGAATGGGACCGAGCTGCACTAGGCCACGTGACTGATGGACATGATGTCACTGGCCAAGGAAGAGGCCACAGGGATCACCAGAGCGTCGTGGTCTCTTCAGCTGATTGGTGGAGGCTCCAGGAGTCTCTCATTTACCGATCAGATATTGATGGCCGTGTAAATGAACGCTTAGGGCTCATGCACATGAGTGTGTGTGTCCCGTGCCGCGGACAGTAAATTACGGTCTGCAGTGCTTAAACACTGTTTGTGTGCATGCTGTTTGCGGTTGCAGACCTGTTCAAGTCAATCTGCAAGAGATGGTCCGCACCGCAAAAAAACGGAATTCACACAGCCGGTGATTGTGTGAATGGGGTCTAAGGGCTCATTTACACGACCATAGGCCATCTGTGCCCTTATTGTGGACTGCAAACAGCCCATTGACTTGAATGGGTCCGCAATCCACAAGACATAGCACGGTGCAGAACGGAGGCACGGATCGGAAGCCCACGGAAGCACTACGAAGTGGGTCTGTGCCTCCGCACCGTACAGAGCTTCGTAGCACTTCTGTGGGCTTCCGATCTGTACCTCCGCTCTGCATCCTGCAGATTTCTGACCCATTCAAGTCAATAAGTCCATATCCATGATTCACAAAGCCCGTATATATTGCGGATCTGCTGTTAGCCATCCACAATATGTATACAGATGGCCTATGGTCATGTGAATGGGCCCTAAGTGTAAATTTCAGTAAGGAAAGGGGGCTAAAATACACACTTTGTGAACATACCCTTACAGTAGAACAGTTATAGTCCATTACCTCCTGTATAGAATACGCAAGACCAGTGCAGACAATGAACAAGCAGGAACCACAGCCAGATTGTGTTGCCTGCAGAATTATGAATGCAGCTCTGGAGTAGAATACTGGCTATAAGTTCAGATCAGTAATAAGTAATGTGTTGTCCGAGTGACTGCACTGACTGATATAGCAGGTGATCTCAGCCCGAGGCCAGCTCTTTATGTGATGGTGACTTCATAGAGTAGGCAAATACGGACTTTGCTCTCATATTTCAGCATTGCGCCACTTTTGTTGCACCTCGTCTAACCTGTTATTTGTTTAAGTTAACGGTAGGAACTGTGAAGAGCCGTACGGGTCTCGTGTGCCCGATGGTTACTCATTGATCCCGTGAGTCTAGCGCCATCTGCAAAGAAAAAACAAAATTCACTGAAAGCCATGTAGGCGCCCAGAACTGAAGAAACAGCGCCACCCTTATCCTTAGGCTTTGTCTGGTACTGCAGCATTCACTTCAGTCACAATGCTAGACTGTAGAGAAGGACGGCGCTGTTTCTGGAGAAAAGTCTCCAACACAACCTTTAAAGGGATTGGCCTATCTGGGACACTTATGGCGTATCGCTAGGACATGCCACCGATGTTACATAGGTGCAAGTCCCAGCTCTGGGGTCTTATCTCCATTCACGCGCTCGTTGCTCATCTATTTTCGCCACTATGGGACGGTTGGAGATAGCCGAGCCAGCGCGCAGCTATTTTCCGAACTCCTGTACAGTGAATGGAGCAGTGGTCATGCGTAACCGGGGTCTCATCCTGGACATGGGTGCGAGTCCCTGAGGTGGGACCTGCACCCATGTGACATTGATGGCACATCCTAGCTTCCTGAGATCAGCAAGAAGCTATTTCTCAATTCATTTTTAGGTGTTTTGCGGTTCTTTGCGCAAGGTTTATGTGAAATATTTTTGTGTCGAGATCCATTTTTTTGGTCAATTTTGGGTTATTTTGTCACTTTTTTTTAATTCTTTGGGACCACGAACACTATGGGCAGCACAAGGATCTCATCTGTGTGCTGTCCACATCCCTGCGGCCATTCTGTAAATGATAGAACATGTCCTATTCCTGTCCGTTTTGCGGCATGCTCGCGGCCGTTGGGGGGAATGTAGCCTCAGTTGTACAGCCAGTTTTAACCTCTTTAGATCTGGTGTGAAATTTCATGTCTGACTCTGATCCCGACCTATTTTAATTATTCCCCCCACCGTGTCTCCTACCTGTAAAGATGGCCGCACACGGCCAGATGCCTTCTGGATTGACAGAAGGTCAGGCTGTGGGCTCTGCAATGCAATAGCTATTGGCGATTGATCTGCCACTAACGCGTTTTCATCCCTCGTCATTCTATCTGTGTATGGAGAAGAACCCCGTGGATGTGCAGGAATCGGTCGGGTGTCAGGGAAGGCGGTACACGTCTGCTGTCAGCCGCACACAGGTGTTCTTTAGTTCGGTTTTGCACATCATGACAGCCTGTGTCAGCATCGTGGAGAGAGAGAGAGTATACTAACGTACACCGCCTCTCTATTCTGTACTGACGGCTCCTACAGGGTGACAATGGGGAGTCCTGCACGGTTCTATCCGAGCGCCTCCAATAACGCCATTATGTAAGGGAATTACTAGTCGTGCAATTCTCTGCCAACTGTTAACCCCTTAAGGAGAGGCCTCTACGAGTAAACTATATTTCCGTCAATGTGACTGGATTTTTTTTTTTTAATTTCAAGATGAATTAGTCAATGGATCCATTTTGGAGCATAGATAATAATGTATTATGGTAGTTCATTATATTTTAGAAAAAAAAATAAAAAAAAAAAAAAAATCGGGAATTGTACCAATATCTGTAATCTAAGGTTCGTTAGGACTGAGGTGGTAATTTATTTTTAAATAAAATCATTTTTAATGAAATATTATTTCATTACTGTATGTCAAGGCTATCTATTAGACCAGAGATCAGCAACCCGCGGCGCTCCAGCTGTTCTGTAACTACAACTCCCAGAATCCTCCTTTCACTGATGTGGGAGTTACTTGCTGTAAGTGCACGTTGGGAGTTGTAGTTTCACAACAGCTGATCCCTGTATTAGACTATGCCTCTATCATGGCCTAAAGGCGGACGCTCCTTGCAGACATGGGGGGCACGAGTCATCTCTGACCGCAGGAGCGAGGCTTTCTCAGGTCCACGGGGCGTTACCGGAGTTTTACGTTAGATGAAAGCTGTAGAATAAAAAGTGCAGATATCCCGTGGGTATAAATGCTTCACCGGTTTTTAAAAAAAACTCTGCAGTCAGTGAATGAAAACAATCTTGTTTACACCGAAAGCCTACAAACTGGAACAAATCTGGTTCTGTTCACAGCTGGGGCTTTGCTACAGTTGTATCCAACAATCAATGTGAACTGGATAAAGGGTTAAAGGGTTTCTGTCACCAGTTTTTTCGGTATGAATCAGGCTGACTTTAGAGATGTGCTAATGTCACCTGATTCCCAATATATATCTGTTTTATTTACTGGTGCCCCCATTTTTATATAAAATGAATTTTTATTTTATGCTAATAAGGCCTCTAGGTGCAAGGGGCGTTACCCCTGCTCCTAGAGGCTCTGTTGATTGACAGGACCAGGCAGAGAAGAAACACTCCATTCACCATAGCTTGCAAGGACCTTCAATGATGTCATAACCATGTGATCAGTCACATGGTTTAGGAGGAGACAGGCTGTTTGTGTGATCCTAACCATGTGACTGATCACATGGTCATGACATCATTGAAGGTCCTTGCAAGCTATGGTGAATGGAGTGTTTCTTCTCTGCCTGGTCCTGTCAATCAACAGAGCCTCTAGGAGCAGGGGTAACGCCCCTTGCACCTAGAGGCCTTATTAGCATAAAATAAAAGTTCATTTTATATAAAAATGGGGGCACCAGTAAATAAAACAGATATATATTTGGAATCAGGTGACATTAGCACATCTCTAATGTCAGCCTGATTCATACCGAAAAAACTGGTGACAGAAACCCTTTAAAGCTACATGGCAAATTTTTGCTGAGACACGCCTCACGCGCCCCTGTTGTGCCCAAGTGTAGCAGTGCTCCCATAGGAATGAATGGGATGGCAGTATGACACGCATGTGCGAATTGCAAAAAAACAATTTGCATGTCGTGGTCGCAGCAAACGTGTGAGTTGCGCTTGACCCCATTTATTCCTATGGCAGCCTTGCTACACTGTGATATTTGGGTGTGCCAGGGGAGCACAAAATGTATTGCGCCCAAAATCGCTGTTTAGCTGTACCCTTAAGAAGCAATGTTTTCATCTACCCAAAGGTGAGATCATAAAAATAGCGGAGAATTGAAAAGAATATAAAAAAAAAAAAATTATATATATATCACTGTACAAGGATTAAAGGGAATCTGTCACCAGGACATTTACTGATAAACCAGACATAAATGGGAGTTGTTGCCGATTGTTGGGGGTCTGACCGCAGGGACTGCCAGCAATTGGTCCTTAAAGAAGAACTCCCGCAAACATTTTTATTCTCTGACCTGTAAGAAAGGTGCATGATATAATCTGTAGTGATTGTCATTTTCTTATCAGAGGCTGAAATTGAGAGTTTCCACTCTTTTTATTGGGCTGGGTCATGTGACCAACACCCTGACCTCCAACTGACCCAGGACAGGAAGCCAGTCACTGCTCTATTCATTCCTATGAGACTGAAAGTGAGGCTCCCATAGGAATGCATAGAAAATTAGACTTCCTGTCCACACGCAAGTCTCTGTGTGAGTTGGTGGGTCTAATTCCTAGTCACATGACACAGATAAGAAACTTCAGGATGATATAACTCAAAAATTCAGCTACTGGTAAGAAAATGACATTCACTACAGATTACATCATGTACATTTCTAGCAGGACATGGAATAAATTTTTTGCGGGAGTTCTTCTTTAAAAAGATATCCCTGCAGAGTAAATAATCTCCAGGGGGCACTGTGCAGGTACTGCAGCTCAGTCCCAGTCACTTCGATCTGGCTGAGCTGCAGTTCTCTGCAGAGTACCTGCACAGTATTACTATCAGTTAAAGCCCCTACAGTTGGTCTCCAGCAAGTGGCCATTTTACTAGATATCAAAGCAGTGAATCGGGGACGTGCGTTGTCCATGATCTCCACAGACTGCTCACATATCCGTTGACTTTAAGGTGCGTATTCACACATCACAGAAGCATGCCCTATTTTTGTCCACGATTATGGATAACGCACATTATAGCCTATGGGTCTGTGAAAACCACGGAAGCCGTTTGCGTTTGGTTGCCAATTATCCTAGCAGTGGTCGGTGGAATACGGATGACAAACGGAAGGGGAAAAAACGGACACGCTGACAAAGCACAGACCCTTCATGGATGAATCACTGACCATCTTTTACGGCTGTTACCACGAACACGTATATGTGAAAGAGGCCTTAAAGGGGTATTCCAATCTTAGACAATGGGGGCATATTGCTAGGATATGCCCCCATTGTCTGATAGGTGTGGGACCCAGCGTTGACGGAGCGGGGAGCGCTGTGCCTGGTGGACACCGGGTTTCCCATGGTCCGGCCACCACCAGGCGCAGCTCCCATAGAAATGAATGGGAGCGCACCGCACATGCACAGCCACTGCTCCCATTCATTTCTTTGGAGCCGACGGAAATAGCCGAGCGCTGGCTCCATAGAAATGAATAGAGGGCGGCTGCACATGCGTGGTGCGCCCTCCTTCACTTTGAGGGCTCCGTTCTTGATATAGGTGCTGGTCCTAGCGGTGGGACCGGTACCTATAAGACAATGAGGGCATGTCCTAGCGATATGCCCCCATTGTCTTTGGTGGGACAAACTCTTTAATGTTTGAGAGCCACAGTCGATTACTGGTGGCAGTGGTGTCGACAAACCACCACTAAAGCCACGTCATCACTGGGGCCTGATGAAGACTGGCGGGGGCACCAAGGAAGCGCAGGCGTGTGGGCAGCCGAAGATTGGTAAGGAATTATGCCTTTTGTAATTTTATAAAATTTTCAGCTGTTTGTAAAAGATTTCATAGGGCCGGAACCCTACTTAAAAGTGGCTACAAAAAAAAAATTTTAAAAAAATAAAAAACCACTGTATATATAAAACATACATATAGTGACGCCACCAGGGTCTTGAGATTTTATTGGTGTAAACCCTTTACACAGGCAGAAATCCAGTGCCAAATTCATCATAAATAGAGCAAGGGCTTCCAGGAAACCATCTTGTCTGCACAAGGAGGTCTCCTCATAGACTACATCCATAGATCATTACTAGAGGCAAAGAGAGCAGAGGACATCCATATCCCACAACCAACCTTCACCTAGACCATCTCGTTTGCCGCCAGAGGGAACCCGATACCCCAAACTAGGTGCAACTGAGTAGTCCTGCTAAAAGATACCAAAGACTCCCCCCCCTAAACAAATATAGCGAAAGTTGATGAGTCTTAAATTTATCTTGTGCTCTCTCCCCCTCCTGAAATGTGAAGGGGCTGGTGCTGAATCCCTCCGTCCAAAGCGGTTATGACCAGGTGGAGAAGAGAAGCATCTGCATGGCTAGGAACGGCAGGGAAGGCTTGTATCTACAGACAGAGGGATCTTCGCTCCATCGCCGGGGATCCTTAGGACTTGACGGGCTGAATGGAGAGCAGGCTGCCAAATTTAAAGTGCTGAATCACGGGAAACTTCTCCAGACACTGCGAGAGATAAAGGAACAATCCTAATTAGAGGACACGGCGGTACAGAAGGAACGGCTAGTATGATAGGTGGTCAGTTCAGTCTCACATAAGATACGCACATACAGTAAAACTCCCATAAAACAGCAGAGCAGGACAGGCCACGGGCCAGATGAACATTTCTGCAAGTTTCAAGGGTATGTTCAATGTGGATCACTGTACATGGAAATACATTACTTATCCTGTGTAACATGCTGTATTAGACTCCAGAGCTGTAATTCCTATTCTGCTGGTGGAGTCACTGTCTACATGGGAATACAGCACTTATCCTGTGTAACATGCTGTATTATATTCCAGAGCTGCACTCACTATTCTGCTGGTGGAGTCACTGTGTACATACATTACTTCTCCTGTTCTGATCCCGAGTTATATCCTGTATTATACTCCAGAGCTGCACTCACTATTCTGCTGGTGGAGTCACTGTGTACATACATTACTTCTCCTGTTCTGATCCCGAGTTATATCCTGTATTATACTCCAGAGCTGCACTCACTGTTCTGCTGGTGCAGTCACTGTGTACATACATTACTTATCCTGTACTGATCCTGAGTTACATCCTTTATTATACACCAGAGCTGCACTCACTATTCTCCTGGTGGAGTCACTGTGTACATACATTACTTATCCTGTACTGATCCTGAGTTACATCCTGTATTATACTCCAGAGCTGTACTCACTGTTCTGCTGGTGGAATCACTGTGTACATACATTACTTATCCTGTACTGATCCTGAGTTACATCCTGTATTATACTCCAGAGCTGCACTCACTATTCTCCTGGTGGAGTCACTGTGTACATACATTACTTATCCTGTACTGATCCCGAGTTATATCCTGTATTATATTCCAGAGCTGCACTCACTGTTCTGCTGGTGCAGTCACTGTGAGCGGCATCACAGATAAAATGTGGAAATTCCCCTATGTGAACAAGTCCTAACAGGTTTTTTCTACATTACTGTGGAGTACGAGTTTGAGGACTTTGCTTCCCATAATGCTAAACAACAGAACGCAGACGCTGAACAAGCAGGGAATCCAGGGAGCGTGCAGAATTATGAATACAGCTCAGGACTACAGTACAGACTGTACCTCAGGACCATTGATCTCTATGGACTGGTGGTCATTCGGATGCTCAGGTCTGTCTGGGCGGTGTGTAATAAGCAGATTAGAATATGTTTTGCAGACACGTTATATTTCTGGAGAACCCCCCGTAGTTTTCCGGGCTAAGTCAGTATACACCCAGAGGCGAGCTATTAACTTACCTGGCACCGGCGACATTGCACAGGCATGAAGTACTCAGTGACTCATGACTCACCAATGTCATTATTTCCTTATGAAAGGCAAGACTATCACGACTCACAGGTAGGAGCCACAAACCGCCTCTGAGCGCCTGAGCGATGAGAGTCCTGTGAATAACACCACGCTGCGAGCCGTTCAGCGACGTCAGAGGCTCCAGGAGAACCGCATGGCGGCATTCTGACTGGTAAACCTACAGCAACAGAGGGACGTACGGATCTCCGGGGTGTCCCTTCTCACCGGGCAGGTGGCAAGAAAATGTTATGGCCCCTCTCCTCTAGATTTCTAATGTTAACGGTTAAAGGGTTAATAGGCCTCCATTATTTCCCTGAAACAGCGCCACACATGGACAGTGCTTGGTACTGCGCCCCAGTCTTGTATGGGAATGAGCTGCAGTACTGGAGACAGCCCATGGACAGGAATGGCGCTGTGTGTGGGGAGTTCATGCAACTCGGGCCTCAGTCACACATCCTGCAGTGGTTCGTCCGTGAAGGATCCGGGTGTGGTCTGTGTGTCCGTTTTCTGCCCTCCATATTCCACGGACATTGCTAGGCTGAAAATTAGTTTCCACAGCATCTCCTAGCAACGATCCGTGAAAACCACCGACGCAAACTGTGTTGTATCCGAGATTTTCACGGATCTATAGACTATGATGTGTGTGAGGGATCCATAATCGCGGACAAAAATAGGGCGCGATTCTGTGGTGTCACCGTGAATACACGGGGTTTTAATATTGATGACTTGTCCTCCGGATAGGTCATCAGTATCAGATCAGCGGGGGTCCGACCCCCGATACCACCTCTGATCAGCAGTTCACGCATGCAGTGCCCTGCTCGCAGTTGCTATGTCTATGGTGAGCAGGAAGACGGCACGCATGTAGTGGTGCGCACGCCTTCCCTTCATACAGCTGATCAGCGGGAGTGCTGGGTGTGGGGCCCCCGCAGATCTGATATTGATTAGCTATCCTGAGGATAGGTCATCAATATTAAAAGCCCGGAGAACCCCTTTAATGTCAATGGATACGTGGAGACCGCACGCAGCACACGTCCGCGACTCACGGGTGTGTGAAAGAGGCCGTAGGCCACGTTCACATAGCTTTAATCACACGACTGGATTTTCAGTCGCATCCAATCCGCATTTTGTGCGGATTGCACGCAGACGCATTTATTTCTATGGGACCACAAAAAAAATTTTAAAAATCAGGACGTCATCCGTGCGCTGTCCGCTATTCTTGTCCGTTTGGAAACATGAAAAGGCATTTCTACAATGGGGGGGGCAGAGAAAAGTGCGGTATGCAGACGGCTGGGTGCGGATCTGCAGTTTACGGACCGCAGGACGGATACGGTCGTGTGCAGTAGGCCTAATGGCCTCCACTTAGCACCGGGAAGAGTGCCTGACTGACGCGGCAGGTGTGTCCATGGAGCTCTATTAACCCAACGTGGGTGAGTATATGAAAAATATATCTATATAGAACTAGGAGACTACGGTATAAAATGTATACCATGTGGCATGTTTTTTCACAATGCAGCTAAAGAAAAAAAAAAAAAAAAAAACGGAAACCCCACCACATGCTGTTGAACACTCTTTTGACGTGCGCTGGTATAATGGGTCAGACGATCAAGATGCAGAGCGAAGAGACCCTTACTTGAATTACTGACGACCCCTAGGAGATCTGTAATCTCACCCAGTGTGTATAGCGGCGCGGCGGGCTGCGGTGTACTGCTGTACCGTGGCTATGCACAGGATGAGGTGGGGAGGGCGCGGACTGCGTGTGTGTGAGCGCTCTGTCTCTGCAGGAAGTTTACCACTAAGGAAGTTTCCACATGTGTGTGTGTGTGTGGGAAGAGCCCGGGACAGCACAGCTGCTCTCCCAAACTAACCGGGCGATAAACGCCATTAACCCTTCAGCTGCCCGGCCCCTCATCTGCAATGCATTACCCAGCCTGCGGCACCACCACGGTCCCTAAAGCTTGCTGACTGCATAATGAAACGTTCTGCACCACTTTTAAAGATTTCTGCTTGCAGTTAGTGAATGGATACATTGTTTTTACATTCAGAGGCAGGAAGCATGCTTCACTGATGAGGCTTAAAGGGGTTGTCCTACTGCAACTTATTCTTTACCTAGGGGTCTGACCGCTGGGGCCCAAGAGAACCGCGGCTCATGTTCTTCTGTTCCACTCAACTCTAAGGCACTGCTAGAGACAGCCGAGCACTTGTATGGAGCGGCAGTCACGCATGTGTGCCGCTCCATTCGAATGGGGGAACCCTATTAGGGGGTTCTGAGTTAAAAGAAGGGGGTCCTCTCTTCAGGATCCTCATCTCTAGGTCAGAGTGGAGAGCGGTTATAAAGAGCGTCTCTTATTCTGGAGGACCCGTCTTGTCTTACAACACGTGGATGTGAATGGGAACTGTGTAATACCCAACATTGTCTGTAGAGGCACTGCAGGGAACTTAAACAGTTACCTCACACAGATTACAGCTGATCGCTGAAGGTCCCAGCAGGGGGGGGCTCTTTGTGATCTGCCTATTGTCAAGTGATCCTTTTCACAGGTAGGCATTGTCCAAGGAAGAGTATCCCTTTAAGAGGGTGTTTCCTGGAAATGTACATTGATGGTCGAAAAGGCCTCCTCTAATTAGCATAACAGAGTCACTGTGCACTGCAGCCTCCACCATGCTTAGTCAGGCACAGCGCCTCGTCAGTACCTGTGGCCGTGTCTGGTACTGCAGCTCCGTTTCTGAGTTCAGCATAACCTTCATTCTGCTGCTCAGAGGGTGAAAGGCCATAAATATAGATTCCCGGTAACAGGCTACAAAGGCGCAGAACTGACTTCATGCACACAGTAGTATACCAGTGCTAAATGACATGTTGATCCGGCAGAGCATGAACAGGGAGAATACACATGTGAGAACTTAAAGTGGCCCTGGAAAAAACCTAAAAGAGGCCCCATTCTGTAGGCAGGTCCAAACTGACAGCAAACGGGGCAACGCAAGTAGATGGGACCAGTAATATCTTAGTGCTACTCAGAATACCGCCACAGCAGAACCAAATACCACAGTGCAGCACAATATACCGCCCCAGCAGAGCCAAATACCACAGTGCAGTACAAAATACTGCCCCAGCAGAACCAGATACCTCAGTGCAGCACAATATACTGCCCCAACAGAACCAAATACCACAGTGCAGCACAAAATACTGCCCCAGCAGAACCAAATACCACAGTGCAGCACAATATACTGCCCCAGCAGAACCAAATACCACAGTACAGCACAATATACTGCCCCAGCAGAACCAAATATCACAGTGCAGCACAAAATACTGCCCCAGCAGAACCAAATACCACAGTACAGCACAATATACTGCCCCAGCAGAACCAAATATCACAGTGCAGCACAATATACTGCCCCTGCAGAACCAAATACCACAGTGCAACACAATATACTGCCCCAGCAGAACCAAATACCACAGTGCAGCACAATATACTGCCCCAGCAGAACCAAATATCACAGTGCAGCACAATATACTGCCCCAGCAGAACCAAATACCACAGTGCAGCACAATATACTGCCCCAGCAGAACCAAATATCACAGTGCAGCACAATATACTGCCCCAGCAGAACCAAATACCACAGTACAGCACAATATACTGCCCCTGCAGAGCCATATACCTCAGTGCAGCACAATATACTGCCCCAGCAGAACCAAATATCACAGTGCAGCACAAAATACTGCCCCAGCAGAACCAAATACCACAGTACAGCACAATATACTGCCCCAGCAGAACCAAATATCACAGTGCAGCACAATATACTGCCCCTGCAGAACCAAATACCACAGTGCAACACAATATACTGCCCCAGCAGAACCAAATACCACAGTGCAGCACAATATACTGCCCCAGCAGAACCAAATACCACAGTGCAGCACAATATACTGTCCCAGCAGAACCAAATACCACAGTACAGCACAATATACTGCCCCTGCAGAACCAAATACCACAGTGCAACACAATATACTGCCCCAGCAGAACCAAATACCACAGTGCAGCACAATATACTGCCCCAGCAGAACCAAATACCACAGTGCAGCACAATATACTGTCCCAGCAGAACCAAATACCACAGTACAGCACAATATACTGCCCCTGCAGAACCAAATACCACAGTGCAGCACAATATACCGCCCCAGCAGAGCCATATACCTCAGTGCAGTACAAAATACTGCCCCAGCAGAACCAGATACCTCAGTGCAGCACAATATACTGCCCCAACAGAACCAAATACCACAGTGCAGCACAAAATACTGCCCCAGCAGAACCAAATACCACAGTGCAGCACAATATACTGCCCCAGCAGAACCAAATACCACAGTACAGCACAATATACTGCCCCAGCAGAACCAAATATCACAGTGCAGCACAAAATACCGCCCCAGCAGAACCAAATACCACAGTACAGCACAATATACTGCCCCAGCAGAACCAAATATCACAGTGCAGCACAATATACTGCCCCAGCAGAGCCATATACCTCAGTGCAGCACAATATACTGCCCCAGCAGAACCAAATATCACAGTGCAGCACAATATACTGCCCCAGCAGAACCAAATACCACAGTGCAGCACAATATACCGCCCCTGCAGAACCAAATACCACAGTGCAGTACAATATACTGCCCCAGCGGAACCAAATACCACAGTACAGCACAATATACTGCCTCAGCAGAACCAAATACCACAGTGCAACACAATATACTGACCCAGCAGAACCAAATATCACAGTGCAGCACAATATACTGCCCCAGCAGAACCAAATACCACAGTGCAGCACAATATACTGTCCCAGCAGAACCAAATACCACAGTACAGCACAATATACTGCCCCTGCAGAACCAAATACCACAGTGCAGCACAATATACTGCCCCAGCAGAACCAAATACCACAGTGCAGCACAATATACTGCCCCAGCAGAGCCATATACCTCAGTGCAGCACAATATACTGCCCCAGCAGAGCCATATACCTCAGTGCAGCACAATATACTGTCCCAGCAGAACCAAATACCACAGTGCTGCACAATATGCCGCCCCAGCAGAACCAAATACCACAGTGCAGCACAATATACTGCCCCAGCAGAACCAAATACCACAGTGCAGCACAATATACTGCCTCAGCAGAACCAAATACCACAGTGCAGCACAATATACTACCCCAGCAGAACCAAATACCACAGTGCAGCACAATATACTGCCCCAGCAGAACCAAATATCACAGGGCAGCACAATATACTGCCACCCCCACTTCTTTATCAAATTGTATCACAGCCCTGAGGACGGTGATACAGCTAAATTCAGGAGGGCACCTGCGGCTGCAGGAAATCTCTCTGTAGCGTCTATGGCCAGTCCACCTCTGCAAGTGTCCACTGGGCTGCCAGCTCCATGCCTGGCAGACAACAGCAGTGCCGGGGCTCTAAGCAGAGGGTTTATTTCTCTCAGTGGGATGTCACCTATAAAATACGACCCAGCACTCAGATGCTGAATAATGGAGACGGGCCCATTCAGCTGTATACAAAATACATAAATGTCTCACAGCAGCGTCATGCTGGCGTGCCCAGGAAGTGTGACTAGAACCGGCAGGAACGTTACCCAAACTCTTCCTGCTCATTGTTCTCAACGCAAGAAGGAGAAAATCAGGTGAGTGCCAATGCTGGCAGATCTAAAGTAAAACGCCACCTTCATACGACTTTAACTCAAAAGCTTTAAAGGGCATGTGTCAGCAGTTTTGTACCTATGACACTGGCTGACCTGTTACATGTGCACTTGGCAGCTGAAGACATCTGTGTTGGTCCCATGTTCATATGTGTCCGCATTGCTGAGAAAAATGATGTTTTATTATATGCAAATGAGCCTCTAGGAGCAACGGGGGCGTTACCATTACACCTAGAGGCTCTGCCCTCTCTGCAAAAGGCACACCCTCTCCATTTTGTTTGAAAGTGCCAGGCAATATGAGGTTTTCACTGCCTTGTCCTGTCAATAAAAGTGCTGCAGTTGCAGAGAGAACAGAGCCTCTAAGAGTAACAGCCACGCCCCCAGTGCTCCTAGAGGCTCATTTGCATATATTAAAACATCGTTTTTCTCAGCAATGCGGGCACATATGAACATGGGACCAACACAGATGTCTGTAACAGGTCAGCCAGTGTCATAGGTACAAAACTGCTGACAGATGCCCTTTAACAATGTGAAAATGTATAGGCCATTCGGTCCTGGATACTGGAAAGTAAGGATCCTGTTGACAGAAACTTCTGTGCCCAGGTGGTCAGCCTGAACTTACCCTGCTCATACAGCTGAGGGGTTGGTTACAATGCATCAGTCTATGTAAGGCTCTTGTTCTTAGTTGATGGTTAGCACATGCACAGGGAAAGCTCCGGCATGTATCTACAGGCACAAATGCATCCAGCGTCTGCCAAAAGCATCCCTCTGGTCTATGTATTATAGGAATGAATAATCTGCGGTGCTTTTCTATACAGAGGGAACAGTAAAGAAAAAAAGAATATGATGGCCAATGTATGTATACAATGGCATATGTTGGGGGCTTCCATTGGAGGTAGGTATTGAGAGCATTCGCAATGTATACCTACGAAGGAAGCAAATAGGATGTGAGCAGATCCTTAAAGGGGTTGTCCGGGTTCGGAGCTGAACCCGGACATATCCCCATCTTCACCCCTCCAAGGCAAGGGCTGTTTGTTTATATTTTTACACTGCTAGGTGGAGGCTCCCGCCTAGCAGTGTTCCAGGTGACATCACCGGCTCTGATGGGCGGGCTTTAGCGCCGCCCTAGCAGCTTTACCGGCTAGGGCAGCGCTAAAGCCAGCCCATTAGTGCCGGTGACATCACCAGGCTCACTGCTAGGCGGAGGCCTCCACCTAGCAGTCCCCATAGAGAGCCTGGTGCGTCACTGGATCTCCAAAAAATGCCTTTGCCCTGCGTCATTCAGTGAAGGGCAAAGGAGAGTATCCGAGCCGGATGGGTGGTTCAGCTCTGAACCCGGACAACCCCTTTAAGCAGACTCTCCTCAAACAGCAAATTTTGGGGCAGATAAGGAAGGATCAGGCAATTTGGATTTGAACTGCCTGATCCCTTCGATCTTGGGGAGATGAGCTTTTCTTCCCCCTCCTCTAAGAGAACACATGGACACTAGGCCGAGTTATGGGGGTTGTGTCAAATCATACATTGGTGCCGTATCTCTAGGATATGCCAATGTCAGATAGGTGCCATGGAGAGTGGCCGCGCTTGTGTGGTGCACTCTCATTCACTTTGGGGGGAGAGATAGGACCCGCAATTATCTGACATTCATGGAGTATCCTAGCGATATGCCACCGATGTCTTAGGCGAGACAACCCCTTTAAGCCTGCATGTTTATGGGAAGGTCAGGAGATATTGCCATTGAGTGTTCTGCTCACAGTTTTCTAATGTATGGCAAACCTAAAAGCTACCAGCTAAGAGACATTTGTGCCCCACATAGCAGTGTCTACAGAAATACCTTTCGTACCATCCAACACGGAAGCAGTTAACTTCTATGGCTCAAATCCAGCTATGCAGTCAATGTGTGTGTGCCCAATATCTATGGCCAGTTCTATCTCAGTGGGCACAGCACCCCTAGTAGCAGAACCCGTCATAGATGTCTGGGCACCACAATAGAGGTCCGTGACCCCATGTCTCTTCTCTCATCTGGAATATTACTGCACAATAGACTAGGACATCGGGTCCTCTAACACGGGCAGATTCCTATCGATCAGGCAGAAGGACCTTCACATGGGCAGATAATTATCCCAAGGATGGTCACAGGAACGGGACGATTGTTTAGGTTACATCCCTGTCCGCAGCGTATCTCCCCTGCTGCTGAAAAAAGATCAGCTTTAAAATTTGCTGGTCTATCAGCTGATCGGGTTGTCTCACTTTAGACATTGATGGCGTATCGCTAGGACATGCCACCGGTGTCAGGTAGGAGCAGGTCCCACCTCCTATCTCCAGAATGGAGCTCCCATGCATGTGCAGCTGCCCTCCATTCACTTCTATGGGAGTGCCTAAAAAAAAGCGAGCTCGGCTCTTTTCAGAAGTTTAGTAGAAGTGAATGGAGAGCACACTGCGCAAGCGCGGCCTCTGTTTCATTCACTCCTATGTTACTGCCGGGAATAGCCGAGCCTACTCCCATAGAAATGGAGGGTTGGCTGCGCATGCGCTGTGAGCTCTCGTTCACTTTAGGGGCTCCTTGCTATAGATTGGTGGCATATGGCTAGGGTAGGTGTAGGTCCCACCTATGTCTCAGGTGAGATGACCCCTTTAAGCTGGCCATACACATTATAGATGTGTGGTGGCCAAGCTGATAGCGAAGACCATTTAATGTGTATGTGGGCTGCCCCGATGGGATAAGAATCGGGCTGTTGGATTTCAACATGCCCAATCCTTTTGTTCATGGGAAGGTAAACCATCTGCAGCGAGACAGATGTCGACCAAATGAGGGTTCGTCTGCAAGTTACCTTATATAGTTTGCCAGCCTTAAAGGGGTTGTCTCATCATGGACAATGAGGGCATATCGCTAGGATATGCCCCCATTGTCTTATAGGTGCGGGTCCCACCGCTGCGACCCGCACCTATATCCAGAACGGAGCCCTGCAAGGTGGTGGCTGGAGGACTACGGTCCAGCCACGACCAAGCCGGCTGCCCATAGAAGTGAATGGGAGCACACCGCGCATGCGCGGCCCCCGCTACCATTCATTTCTATGGGGCCGAGGAAAATAGCTAGGCCAGCGCTCGGCTATTTTTGCTGGCCCCAGCCTTTTGGGGCTCAGTTCTCGATATAAGTGGTGGGACCCACACCTATAAGACAATGGGGGCATATCCTAGCGATATGCCCCCATTGTCCATGATGGCACAAAACCTTTAAGTCGAGTCGGAAGCTCCTATCTGGAGGCATGGAACCCACGCACGATAAGTCAATGTGGTCCTTTGGGCGATGCTGATCTACATATGGCTTTAGTTATACACGGAAGCCGCAATGCAGATGTGAACAGAGCCTTACATGGACAGCATTACCATCTGTTTATCCCTCCGCTAAGAACTGCATGTAGACGGAGACCCTGATACCTCGCTCCGGCTCTGGCTTTTACTTGCAGGCATGCAGCTGCCGGTCCCGCTGATGTCATGAAGGAGGCTGAGGGGGGGGGGGTTTACAGATCAGGCCGACTGGAATTCCAGCCAGGGTGAAAGTTCACTCAGCTTCCCAGAGACTCAGGGGCCTGGTGGAGGCTGAGCAAACATGAGAGCAGCTCCGGAGCTAAAAGAGCTGTGCTGTTCTCCTGCAGCAGGCGGAGAGCGTATGTGCTGGTGTGAGGGGAACACACATCAAGAGATGAAAGGAAGAGGCCTATCAGTTTGTACTGACACACATGGGTGCAGTGTGCTGGCTCTGCAATCCTAATGTGAAGCAGCTCTAGCTTACAAATCAATACCACACCTCCGTATACTGCCAGGAAACCATTTACCAGCATAGTCCTCACACCGCCAGATGCTGCTTCACAACAGCGGCATCATGACGTGTATGATCCCACACATGGAGGGTGATAACGGCATTATTTACGGTGACCACGGCAGAACTGGGATGCTCTAGCGGGGCGACGTCACTTAAAACGTGCAGCACAGAGCTTTAGCTGGGGGTCAACTGACGAGCACCTCTTGGTCTCCCCAACACTTGTTATGTAAGGGCTCATGCACATGAATGTATTTTCTTTCCGGGTCCATTCCGTTTTTCTTTTTTTCATTCATTTCAATGGGTCCACAAGAAAAAAAAAAAAAATAAAAAAAAAAAATAATAATAATAGAAAAACACGGAAGTTACTCCATGTCCATTCCGCAAAAAGAACATGTCCCATTATTGTCCGCATTACGGACAAGGAGGGGCCAGTTCTGCAAAATATGGAATGCACACACACAGACGTCATCCATATTTTTTGCGGATCCGTTTTTTTGCGGTCTGCAAAATACATACGGTCGTGTGCATGAGCCCTAGTGAAAAGAAAAAACCGTGAAAGACAATGAAAAGAATTAGGCATTTTCCTTCCTACCATGTTGCGCATACAGCTCATATGTTGACCTATGCGTCTCCATGGTTACAGACTACAAACAAACCCGCTGTAGTCTGATCCTGCAGTCATGTGATACTTCACTCGCTCTGTCACCTTTCTATGGTCTGTAGGTTCAGGCTATATATTAGGCTTTGTTTGCAGTCAGTAACTATGCAGACACATATAGGACTGCTTATCAGGATAGGTCATCAGTATCAGTTCAGGGGGGTCTGACACCCAGCTGTTTCAAGAGGCCAAGCACTGCAGCCTCTTCCTAGACCAGTGACTTCACGTTCTTTGACCTAGGCGCAGCTCAGTCCCATTGAAGTGAATGGTGCTGGGCTGCAATACCAAGCATGACCACTATTCAATGGATGGCGCTGTGCTTAGTAAGCTGCTAGGAGTCAGACCCCCACCGATCTGATACTCATGATCAGATCGTCCTGGGGATAGGTCATCAGTATTAAACACTTGGACAACCCCTTTAAAGGGTCTGCTTTGGACAATGCTTTTTCAGTTAAAAGGATCCCCCCCCCCCCCGATGTTAAAGGGGTTATCTAGAAATGGATAATGAAGACCTATCCTCAATGGGGCTCAGCTGCACAGGCCATCTGATCGATGTACAGTGATGGCTATCCACCGGCACTCCAGCTGTGGTGAAACTACAAATCCCAGCATCCTCCATTCACTTCTATGGAGTTATGAGAACAGCCAAGAAAGTGTACATCTTGGGAGTTGTAGTTTTACCGTAGCTGGAGTGCCGGAGGTTAGCCATCACAGGCCTAGGAAGAGGTTATGGTACTCAGGACGCCAAGCCTCTCCTAACAGCTGTGTGTCGAACCCCTGCCGATCAGATATTGATGACCTATCCAGAGAATAGGTCATCAATATTAATTACTGGAACCCCAGCATTCACCTATTATCTGTACTCAGCAGCAAGTGTTCATTTGTGCTGCAGCACTCCCACAGGAGAAAAAGAGTATTACACCCTAACTAACTGAACTCAAAGGGCTGTTTGTGTAAAGCATGGACGTGCTGAGTCCTCCAGACTGTGAGACCTTCTTTGTAGCTGCTCTTTTATAGATGAGACCCCTCTATTAAATCACCCTGTTGTTTTTGGATCCTAATGATAATGTCTGAACTATAGAACACAAGCTGTAGTTGTGTTCAGCTCTGCAGTGATTTGTATGGCACCAGCCGAGCACTGCTCAGGTAGACCACGCTGTTCCCGTCCGCACCTGGCCTCTGTAATCGGAGGGCCAACCGGGAACAGAGATCTTTCTTAGCAGGAAGGAGACAGCGCAGACTTCCAAGAGACTGGCTCCCAGATTACAGAGGTATGTGGGTGGAACCTTACACAGGATGTGGAGCCGGCAGCGGAGGGGGGGGAGAAGGAGGAAGGACTGATTCAGAGCTCCAGGAACTTTTCACCTCAGTAATTCTATTCAGTACAGGAGGTGCTCGCCCCTTTCACGGGTTAACAGACAAGTCTGTGGTAACAGAACCCAGATACATTAACCCCTGCTCCACTGATAAGTGTGTGGGCCATAAAACTAAAGCTGCTGGCACATGGCAGGATGTTCTACTGGGAAACGAGGGGACAGCAACCATACCCCAACACAAGTAGACATCTTTATACGTACAAGGGCTGGCCTGTCGTGTCCTCCTGCAAAAGTAATGGCCGAAACATAAAAGTGCGTCCAAGTGGAGATCAGCGGCTGCCAAGTGTCTCTGGATGGGACATAGACGTTAGAATTTAAAGGGGTTGTGACTGACCGCAGCGGTCACATGTGTATGTTCGGCAGAGACCACCAGAACAATGAGACAATCAACTATAGTTTTTTTTTTTTTTTTTTAATTTTACCCCATTCGTTGATCTTGGGCACATTTTTGCACCCCTGGACAAGGGGTTATGCAGAAATGTTCTTTCTTGGGTCAAACAACCTCCACTTGGCAAGACCTATAAAGGGAAGCTTGCTTACCTGTTTTCTGGCGCTGGCTCCTCGCTCCTTCTCCTCTGATACTCCACTGGGCTCTCTCGCTTTCAACATGGCCGCAGCCGATCACTGCCCATGGCGGTGACCAGCTTCCCTTTACGTCTTGGCAAACGGCCGCATGACGTGGGGGCATCTGGTCTCTGCTGCGGCAAGCGGATGTTTCCATCGAGATAGCTCAGTGGGAGAAAATGGAGCAAAGAGACAACGCACGGAAGAAGGTCCTGCCAAGTGGTGGTGAATGGTGGGGGAAGGGGGGGCGGGGTTTTGGTCGGTCGATGGCAGTGGTATTCTTCACAACCCCTTTAATATCCAGCCAGACAGTTGTCCAGCGATGTATCTAAAAGGTCGGACTATAACCTAATCTGATCCTTCTTTCATCCTGGAGATGAGAGGTGCCATATCCTCCAGGCAGCAGCTTCTCCCCTCGTTCAAAACGACGTACACATTTAGCGGAGGCGAATGGGCATGTTTAAGGGGAAGTCAGGGGAGAGCTGGCGGGGGAAACGCTCATTCGGCACAACTGGTAAGTGCTCCAAGAAGTGGAACTAATCTGGTTCCCCTGAAGCCCCACGCCGGTGCCATGCACTACACCACACTACGGCAGTCTATGGGTTCTTTGGTTGACACTGAGGTTTCTGATACCCAGCAGGCATTTGGTTTCTTTGCGGTCAGAGGAAACCACAGTTTAACCCTGTACAAACCTCCGCGTGGTCGCCAGTGTTTGTCGGACAAGGAAGAGCGCTCAGTAAAACGTACATTTCCTGGTTTCATTCGCTTTGCTATGGAGGAAGAAAAATCTGCAGCTGTCAGTTATCCTGATGGCCGCCTTAAGATGGGGCTTCCTATGGAGGCGTTACTTTCTGTCTGAGACCAGTCACCCACTTACGGAGAACCTGCGTCTTTCGCTATCACTCAGCGTGTGGTTTACTGGAAAGCTTTACTGGTCACAGATTTTATAGCAACCTGCTCAGGAGCCATGATGTGGAGGACGGCACCTAGAGCACACGGCGTCTCACCTCTGCCTTGTACATGCGGATGAGGCCTTGGTTGACTTTAGACCACACAGGAACGGCGCTGATGTTCCACAGCTGATTGGAGTGTTCTGCGAAAGGCCCGGTCTTCATCTACGGGAGAAATAAGGAGAAGATTGAATGAAGCGGCAGTGTGTAATTGAAAATGAGTTTCTTGAAGGGCCTTCTTGAGGACAACTTGGTAACTAGGATCTGGTCTGATTGAAATCTGAAATTTCTCCACTCAGTTGCCTTTTCGCAAGTCCCTGCAACGTGTCCAAAGATAGGATCGAGCCCAGAACCCATAAATCCCCTGAATGAACGGGCCACCATATCCAGTAATGTATAGTAACCCCTTCAAACCTGATCGATCATATCCAGTGCTGTACCACCATGAATGGCGGCTTACTGGGCGTGTCCTGCATGGCGCTAATTAAATCAATGATTCTTCCAAAAATCAGCACATGGACCCCACCAATTCTCATAACAATAAACGGAAAGACATATCTACGGGCAAGTTTTTAAGACTGGGAAAAGAAATTTCACCAAGAGTCAACAGCATCCAAAACAAAGGGGAAGCCATGACCGCTCAGGCATTACCTAAAGAAGCCGCTAAATGGCAAACGTAGCATCGGCCATTCAGATTAAGGCTTCATTCACACGTCCGTATGTGTTTTGCGCTCCGCAAATTGTTGATCCGCAAAAAAAAAAAAAAAAAAAAAAAAAAAATGGATGACGTTCTGTATGGCATCCGTGTTTCCATTTTTTTTTTTGGCAGATCCATTGTAACATTGCCTAAAACGGACAAGAATAGGACATGTTCTATCTCTTTTGCGGAACGGAAATACGGACATACGGAAACTGAATGCACACGGAGTACCTTCCGTTTTTTTTTTTGCGGATCCATTGAAATGAATGGTTCCGCATACGGTCCGCAAAAAAAAAAAACGGAACGAACACGGAAACAAAATACGGTGGTGGGAATGAAGCCAACAGTGTCTATGTAACACAAGGAAAGCTGCATCCTGCCAGAATGGACGCCACGTGTAGGGAGAGGCCCTCACTGAGCGGGGGATCACTCCCCCTTTAGGACCACCACATTCCCTAACAGGGGTCGCCTTCCTATATAATGTATGTCCACCACGGCAACATCGCAAATAGGTTTGATTTAAAATTTTCAATTTCCATCTCCATCAGTTTCCATGGTTACAGACTACAACCACTGTGTAGTCAGATCCTGCAGTCACGTTTTACTCGCTTCCATCCGACTCCTTTACTTTCTATAGACTAGTGAAAGAGAAGGTAAAGGGAGCAACTAAGGAGACTTACAGGGCTGTATTCACAAAACGCTAGAATATGTGATGTGTCATCAGGAGCCAATTTGCTTCAAGTTTTTTTTTGTTTTGTTTTTTTTGTTTTTTCAATCCGCCATACTGAAAAGAACATTGAATGCATTGCATAGGACATATGATGGGTCTAACCACTTCAATAATAAGATTATTATTCCTAATGCTTCTCCATTATGGAGAAAGGCCTTAACCCCTCCCCCCCCCCTTCTGAAATGCTACTATTGGCTTGGAAGAAAAACTTTGCCGATTCAGAGTAACAAGCGGTTAAATTGGATTGAACATCACAATCCGGCGGCTTTACCAAACTGTGGAGGGAACCGCTCTGCGAATAGTTCTTCCATGAGCGATTACCTTAAAGTGGCTTCTAATGAGAAATACATTGACGGGACGGGGTCCATGAAGATGCGTTTGCTTTCAAGCAATTTATGGACAAAGTTAAAAGGGGTTGTCCACAAGTCAAATAAAAAAAATATATATATAATCGAAGAGTACTCGCCTAAATATCCAGTCAGCAATGCCCCGGCGGTCTCTGCTTACTGGAATCACTGCTGAAGCCTCCAGGTCTCCTTTGTTTTAGGGTCTATTCACATGGCCGTAAGTGTTTTGCGGTCCGCAAATTCCAGATCGGCAAAACACAAGTACTTTCCATGTGCAGTCTGCATTTTTGTGGCCAACCCTATGATAGAAATGCCTATTCTTGTCCGCGGACACAAATAGGACATGCTCCATGGAACAGAAGCATGTGAGCTGTCCGCTTTGAAATTAATGGGTCTGCACTCGTTCCGCAAAACGGATGCAGACTTTTTGTGCGGATGCAGACTTTTTTCTTCCATGATGAATTTTCAGAGCCAATCCCACCGACTCCCCTGTAAGGCCTTGTCCGTTTTTCATTGACGTCTGCTTTCCGCATTTTCAACAGACAGCACACTAACCCATTGATTTAAATGTGTCTGTTCACACATCAGTATTTAAAAAAAAAAAAAAAAAAGCAGAGACCTGCACTACTTTGGTCTGTGATGCCATTTTAAAGGGGTTCTCCGGTAATTAAGAAAATGAAAATACTTAAATATTACTTCATTATAAATGTATTCCCAAATACCTTTCATTAGTTATAATGGCTCGTTTTGTCTGGGGAGCAATCATCAGGAGAAACAAAATGGCCGCTGTCCTATTAGTACACACAGAACCTGTCCTAATCACACAGGAGGAGAAGTTACTTCACAACACTGAGGTAAAGAGCTGCCTCATCCTCCTCTCTGCTCTGTCTGTCAGGGATTATGATCCTGAATACAGTTTAATATGATATTTAGCTGAATCTTTGTGGGAATGGAATTCATGAGCAGCAGCTCTTGTATGCAGTCTCCATTACCACAGTCTGTCCTGTCCGTCCTCTCTGTACTTCATGTCTCCTCATGAGGTCCATTCCCACAAAGATTCAGCTAAATATCATATTAAACTGTATTCAGGATCATAATCCCTGACAAGCAGAGCAGAGAGGAGGATGAGGCAGCTCTTTACCTCAGTGTTGTGAAGTAACTTGTCCTCCTGTGTGATTAGGACAGGTTCTGTGTGTACTAATAGGACGGCGGCCATTTTGTTTCTCCTAATCATTGCTCCCCAGACAAAACGAGCCATTATAACTAATGAAAGGTATTTGGGAATATATTTATAATAAAGTAATATTTAAGTATTTTCATTTTCTTAATTCACGGAGAACCCCTTTATGGATATCGCGTGAGATGAAAAAAAACAACAACAAAAAAACAACAACATGGCAACCAACAAACAGCACTACTTTTGTCCACGGGCTGTGTGTGGTACTGCAGCCGGGCCCTATTCACTTAAAGGACGTGCCACCTCCCTGGACATGTCTGAGGTAGCAAATAATGTTCCCCGTGAAATACAATGCTGGAGCCTCCTTCCTTTAAGGTCTGAACTGTTCTGTTACTTTATTATTCCAACTGGAAACTTATCAATAATGTGACTAATGTGTGTGACATTGTCCCTGCACAGTCTGACATTGTCCAATCACCGCTGACCGTGAAGGGGCACGCCCCCAACTGGTAAAACCAGGCTGGCAACGTATTCATACAATTCTAGGAGGAATAACAGACAACTGCAAATGGCAGGAGTCAGGAGAAAAGAGGCTTCCAACTTGCTATTTCATGGAGAATACATGTATTTACTAAAACCGGCGTGTCAGGGGTGGTGACAGAGTTGCAATACCACAGCAGCCCTATGGGCACAAGTGGAGCTGTTTTTAGATATGTTTTTCTAATTTTATAAAGATACCCATTGTATCCGTATATCACCCTCTGGCTGGATCTTCTCTTTAAACTAAAGGCCCCCGTACAGATGAGATGTTTTTCGTCAGGACAGGCTGTGTATGTGGAGTTCAAGGCTCTCCATCAGCAGGAAGGAAGGGAAAGATTGGGCATGCTGGATTTCAACATGTCATCAAGGGAGTCAGGCAATGGCTTATTCCCCTCTGCCCATTAAGCATACATGCACACTTGGCCGTGCCCGGCATGTATGTGTATGTCTGTCATCCAAACGAGTGCTAGGCCGGCAGTTACTAAGAGCTCATGCGCACAAACGTGTGGCGGCCGGGGCCCTACTACAGACCGCATGCACAGCCGTAGGGCCGCCGTATGCGGATACAGGACACCTTCCCTTGAATGGGGTCCGTGATCCACATCCGAAGGTCCAAAAAAAAGTAGTGCATGCGCTACTTTTTGGCAGTGCAGAGGCACGGAGAGAAACCTCACGGAAGCACTCTGTCGGGTTCCATGCCTCCGTTCCACACCGCACCTTCCGGACCGCAGACCCATTCAAGTGGGTGCCTGTATATTGCGTAACCGCTGTTTGCGGGCCGCTATACGGGCCCGGCCGGCACCCGCTTTGTGCGCATGAGTCCTGAATGTGTAGGGGCACCTCAGTATTTTCTAAAGCCGCCATCTCACTTCTGCTTTTTCACTGGATAATACGGGGACACTTGCAGCAAGGACAATCTGTCAGCTCTGACGTGCAGATATACGCAGCACGGTCATCGGGACGTTACACTGACGACGCTTCCACTTCAAAGGTGTACTACCGGCGTGTTAATGGAGACAGAAAGCGGGGGCAAAAATGAAATAAAATTTAAAAAAAAAAAAAAAGAGAAAACGCAAGGAGAGATCATGAGAGACTGCAGGAGAAAAAGAGCCTGAGACATCACATGATGGAGAGAGCGAGGGAGAGAGCCAATCCTGCAGTAACCTCAGGGGAATTGTATGAGTCAGAGAAGCCATATTGAGCAGGAAATTACTCACAGGCTCTGCGTTCCTGACTCTGCTCTCCCCAGAGAATGAGCCTTTTGTAAATGGTTCCTCAGTCAGTAAGAGGAGGGAGGTGGAGGAGGGGGGGAGAGGGATAGATGAGAGCAGCCCCTTCCTGTCAGTTCCTTCCCTTCCAGCAGAAATCCGAACCCTCCCTTCTCTAGGAAAAAAAAAATAAAAAAAAATCTCCTCCAAATTTAGAAGGGCAGAGTGAAGCGGCGACTGCGCAGGCAGAGGAGAGCGCTGCACAATGCTCCGCGCCTTTCAATTACCGCTCATCTCTCCCTCTCTCTCGTTAAGTCAGCATCGCTCATTCGAAGCTTCACTGATCTCATCCTTTGTGGTGGAAGCTGCGCTTTCATTAACCCCTCAGCTGCCAGCCCCGAGACCGCATCCGAAGCGCTCCTTCATCAACAAGCCTCGGGCAATGGAGGGGGGCGGTCTGTCAGTGAATCCCTTTAAAAGAGAGACACGTGTAAAAAAAATATATAGAAAATTCTAGGCTGCAAGCGGATCGGGGGGAGACGGTGATGTTACCCCAGATCCCTAGGATGCAGTTTAACTATGGCCCCCCCCCCCCCCCCCCCCCGAGGTGCATGGACAAGGACCGACGTCCCGGCAATAGGTCCATGGGGGGGTAATTAATTTATATCCCATGGCCCCCATCACGTCCGCACATTAGGGTTCATTTCATAGGAAGCCAATTAACCCATCAGTGTGTTGCTGAGGAGACTCCATGCAGAGGGCCGGATTTGGCCCCATGGGCCAATAGTGCGGCTCATCTGCTGGTATGGCAAAGCTCAGGGTTGTCCATGATGGCTTTCTTCCAAAAACAGCACCACCCCTGTCCACAGGCTGTGTGTGGTATTGCATCTCACCACCATTCAATTCAATGGAGCAGAAGAGCAATACCCTACACAACCTATGGACAACAGGGGCGCTGTTTTTGGAAGAAATCAACCATCTTGGACTTCTTTAATCTCACGTCCGTGGTTGGATTTTAACCCATTCAAACTTCCTGTTTCCCCTCAGCGTAAGAGACGCCGATCTCACGCTCGCCATAGAAATAACATGCTTTTACAGCAGTCGTAAATGGGCAGGTTTACATCAGACCTGAGGAGGTGGCAGACAGCGTTGTTAGCCAGTGGGGGTGAAACTACGACTCCCAGCGTGCAGACTTGCTTGACTGTCATAGAAGCCAATGGAGCTTGCTGGGAGTTGTAGTTTGACAACAGCTGGAGTGCTAGAGGTTGTTGAGCGCCCACCTCCAACTTAAAGGGGTCCTCATCCTGCAGCCGCTTTATTCCTCTAGTACCGAACAGATTCCTGGGCATAACGTAGCTTTATGGGTCACCTTACAAAGGGGTGCAGGTGGAGGGGTCCCACAAGATGAAGAGTTTCCCCAGCAGCACCCTCTTCTGCAAGAGCGCCACCACAGGGGAAAAGTGGTATTACACAGTTCCTACTGAAATCAATGCTTTGACCTTGTAATGCGTGGAAGTCCTGAGAAAAGAGATACACTGGAAAAAAACAGCGCCCCCTCTGTCCACAGGTCGCCTGTGGTACTGCAGCTCATTCCCATTCACGTCAATGAGACCGTGCTGCAACACCAGACGAAAAACCCGTGGACATGTGCTGTCTCTGGAAGAAGGCAGCCATGTTTTTCTTCCATTGGCTCAGAGTTATCTAATGGGGTCTATTAAAGGGTCTTACTGACCCCGCTAATGACGTGTTAACGTTTACCTCAGCGGCGCACGTCCATGTGGGTTTATAGGTAGAACTGCAATATAATCATTAGAACATGGGGTATAATAAGGCTATAATATAGGACTCGGTTTGGCAGCATCAATGGAACACGACTATATAAGAGTTCCTAAATACTTTCCTCCATACATAAGCTCCAAACCACCAGTTTAGATTTTCCCCCCAGTCTTACTTTTATATGGAAATCTACCGCACCGCCGAGAACGTTTCCACGCCGGTGCACACAATGGGAGTAGGACCTGGTTTGCAGCTGCTGCCATATAATGCTCCAGGCAGGCGATCCTCTCATGACTGCCTGCTCCGGTAGCATCCTAAGACAGTGATGTGCCGGCCCTGCCTGACCCCCGGGGTCACAGTCAATATACATTTCTCAATAGGGAAGGCCTGTCCTGTGATCTGCAGGGTCCCAGAGGCAGATACTGTTTCCAGGAATAAAAGCAGAGACCTAGATTTCTACCGCACAGAGGCCGACGTAACGCCGGCAATAGGACTCATCAGGTTCCATTTTACATTGCGGAACTACAAGTTCCAGCACGTGACAACGGCGTATACGCTTCGGCTCACAGCTGCAGAACAATCTGAAAGCTTTAGGCGGCCTCACCCAGTTCCCTGCCGTCTGACGACACGTGAAATGAATGTGTTAACCTTTAACCATGTGGGTGCAGTTTACATTGCTGCTCCGTTACAGTGCGAGCCAGTTCTTCAACTATGGAGGCTGCTGAAAAAACGTATATATAAATTTATATTAAAAAAAAAAGCAATACGACATCGCACTGAGCTAATTTTTGGCATTATAGAAAAAAAAAAAAAACAGCCACAGCAATGGCGTAAAAAAAAATCATACCTATAGAGGGAAAATGGAGGAATGCCATAGACGATCAGTCTGTAATTCCCGTGTATTTCCTGAATTAATAAATTCTTATATATGACCAAGGGCTGTACACAATAGACACAATAGTGGGTTAGCGGTAGCAGCTGTACCAGGGCCTGGTGCCTGGCACCAGGGGCGGACTGGGAGCTTAAAGTGGCCCTGGAAAAAATAATAAAAGTGGTCCGAATACGTTCTCAGCACTACACTGCCGCATATGTTGGTGCTATTTGAATAATAATGTTGGATAGACTGCAGCCCAGAACCGGGCAGTGGGCGTTTACATGTGACCTTACGCTTTTTATGTTAGGAATATGGTAATTTCCTAAACCTTCCTAGTATCAGAATCCCTACTGGTGGGAGAGTTGTGTACGGTAGAGCAGGGATCAGCAACCTCCAGCTGTTCTGAAACTACAACTCCCAGAGTGCTCCATTCACTTCTATGGGAATTATGAAAACAGCTGAGCGTGTTTGCATGCTGGGAGTAGTAGTTTCACAGTAGCTGGAGTGCTGAAGGTTGCTGACCCCTGGGTTAGAGCATTATCCCAACAGTGATGAAGTGTTCAGCAGCGGTCACTTGTAATTACGGACAGCAGCGGTCAGTGATCCCAAAGTTTCCCTGAAGATTGTGCTCCCGAAGGAAGGGATTGTAATAAGGTTACTTTCACACTTGCCTTGTTACTTCTGGTACTGAGATCCAGCAGAGAATCTGAACACTGGAATTAAACGGATCCGTTTTGATTTTGCACATGAGGATGCATCCATTCCGTTAGGATGCAGTTGTGTGAAATCAAAACAAAAAAAAAAACGGATCGGTCACTAAATACACTGAAAGCTTATGAGTTCCGTCACCGTTGACTTACATTGTTTTCATTGATGGATCCGTTTTTATGACCGGACACAAAACCGCAGCTTGCAGAGGTTTTGTGTCTGGCCATATAACTGAATACTGAGAGAACTTTCAGGACTGTGACTGTGACGAGGGGACATCCTCTGCGTCTGGAGGAAAGAGGATTTGTACACAAACATAGAAGAGGATTCTTTACGGTAAGAGCAGTGAGACTATGGAACACTCTGCCTGAGGAGGTGGTGATGGTAAGTTCACTATAAGAGATCAGGAGGGGCCTGGATGTATTTCTGGAGGGTAATAATATTACAGGTTATAGTTACTAGAGAGGGGTCGTTGATCCAGGGAGTAATTCTGATGCCTGATTGGAGTCGGGAAGGAATTTGTTCCCCTAAAGTGAGGAAAATTGGCTTCTACCTCACAGGGGTTTTTTGCCTTCCTCTGGATCAACTTGCAGAATAACAGGCCGAACTGGATGGACAGAGGGCTTTTTTCGGCCTTATAAACTATGTTACCATGCAACGGAAGACATCCTGAACAGATCTCTTTCCATTCAGAATGCATCTCTGCCGGATCTCAATACCGGAAAACAACAATGCAGTGTGAAAGTCGCCAAAGAGAAATATATTAGGGAATTGTGCTTTAAGTCCAGGTTCACATCTGTCGCCTTTCTGGAGCCTGGGTGACACAAACTTTGATGGGTGTCTGCCCCACTGCTTTAGAATTGAGAGGGCGATAAGATGTAGGTGGTGACTGCCATCTTTATTCCTTGCCATGCCTACTGAAGGGACGCACTGGCGTCTTTAAAGGGATTGTCCGAGTGGTTAACACGGATGACCTCTCCTCAGAATGGGTCATCAGCATCTGACTGGTGGGGGACCGACTCCCGGCACCCCTATCGATCAGCTGTTTGGCGCTCCAATGATTTCCGTTATAGTCCACATGGTCTAAGGGCAGCTCAGTCCCTGCAATACCAAGGACAGCTGGTATCCAATGGATGGCACTGTGCTTGGTAAACTGCCAGGAGGACTCATAGGTGGGGGTGCTGGGTGTCAGACCCTCCCCGATCGGATACTGTTAAGTATTAAACACGCGGAAAAACTCTTTAAACCACTGGCATGATCTAGGAAACCAGGGCACAGCCCTGACACGGTGCACAGGATGGCTCTCGGGGCCAGGGCGCTGCAAGCTAAGTCATTTCTATGCCAATGCTGGTTTACAATAGATTTCCATGTAGCACATCCCTAGCAACCAGTCAGTACCTATGACTTCATCTCAAGGCTGATCTGGCACTGGGAGGACTGAGGAGCACGGTCAGCCTTTCCTGCCACATTCCTCCACCAGCAGTGAAGGGGTCACCTCACCTGTGTAATAAATAAGATGCACTCCAAAAACATATAATCCTTGTGGTTTTCATTCACCACCTTCTCGTCCACAAAATGCCTGGGCTCCAGGGTGGAATGATCTGCAGAGACAAGGAACAGATGTTAAACGCTGTTTGCTAAGTCAGGGGGTGACACCAGTGAGATGGCTATATGAGACAACATGTGTGTGGTTATTGGTGCAATATGGTCCGATATCAGCGCCATGTACGTGGTTCAATATCAGCGCCATGTACGTGGTTCAATATCAGCGCCATGTACGCAGCCTGCATGGTCCGATACCAGCGCCATGTACGCAGCCTGCATGGTCCGATATCAGCGCCATGTACGCAGCCTGCATGGTCCGATATCAGCGCCATGTACGCAGCCTGCATGGTCCGATATCAGCGCCATGTACACAGCCTGCATGGTCCGATATCAGAGCCATGTATGTAGCCTGCATGGTCCGATATCAGCGCCATGTACACAGCCTGCATGGTCCGATATCAGAGCCATGTATGTAGCCTGCATGTCCGATACCAGCCATGTATGTAGCCTGCATGGTCCGATATCAGAGCATGTATGTAGCCTGCATGGTCCAATACCAGCGCCATGTATGTAGCCTGCATGGTCCGATACCAGCGCCATGTATGCAGCCTGCATGGTCCGATACCAGCGCCATGTACGCAGCCTGCATGGTCCGATAATCAGAGCCATGTATGTAGCCTGCATGGTCCAATACCAGCGCCATGTAATGCAGCCTGCATGGTCCGATATCAGCGCCATGTATGTAGCCTGCATGGTCCGATACCAGCGCCATGTATGCAGCCTGCATGGTCCGATATCAGCGCCATGTATGCAGCCTGCATGGTCCGATATCAGCGCCATGTATGTAGCCTGCATGGTCCAATACCATCTCCATGGATGCAGCCTGCATGGTCCAATACCAGCGCCATGTACGCAGCCTGCATGGTCCAATATTAGAGCCATGTACGCAGCCTGCATGGTCTGATAGCAACGTCATGTATGTAGTCTGCGTGGTCCGATAGCAACGTCATGTATGTAGCTTGCATGGTCCGATATTAGCGCCATGTATGCAGCGTGCATGGTCCGATATCAGCGGTATGAGTGCAGCGTGCATGGTCCGATATCAGCGGTATGAGTGCAGCGTGCATGGTCCGATATCAGCGGTATGAGTGCAGCGTGCATGGTCAAATATAAGTGCCATCTATGCAGCTTTTGTGGTCCGATTATCCTGAGGACAAAAAGTCATTAGAAACAACTACTGTCCAACAGCTGAACTCTTTACCTACAAGCTGAGCGCTGCCCCATATAAAAGGCAGAAACTGGAAGTCGTCCAGGCCCCAGACCCCTTGGCTGCCAGCAGGCTCCATCCTGTACGTTTTCTGCAGTTTCCTCATGACCTCAAGGTAACTGTGGAGACATGGAGCAGACGATGAAAAAGAAAGTCTTCACGGGCGATGAGAAAACCTGCCTGATTTCTTACAACCACGCCAGTCCATGGGTTGTGGCTGGCGAAGTGAAACATGATGAGCTGTAATACCACAGGCAACCTGTGGACAGGCGTGGCGCTGTTTTTGGAAGAAATATATGTAAAATTCATACTGTACAACCTGAACCCCGAAGGCTTGATTAATGATATGATGAAAAGATAAAAGGGGGCTAAAAATGTGTCCCATCTTTGAGTGTAAGCTCTGAGGGGCGAGGTGCTACCTATATCCTGCTGTTCTCTTACCGATTAAACACCCTGAAAACAATGGCGAGCTGGTCATCCACCTGCAGGACCCCAATCTTACACAGGCAAAAGAGGAAAGCAGCAAAGGCAGCTTCATGTCCTAAGGAAAAAGGGTAGAAGGTGTTAGGGCAATGGTCGCTAGTGTGGTAGTTCAGCTGCTGCAAATGCTGGGAGTTGTAGTGAACCGGAGATCACTACTTTAGCAGCACCGCTCAACGTCCCCACCATGGCGGCCTGGGAATATGGATTTTTCATACATCGGGATGTACCCAGGGGGCAGTCACGCGACCAGATGTATTTTGTTATCCTGAAAATATGGATGATATCTGTGTTGCATCCGTTTTTTTGTGGACCCACTCACTTCAATGGGTCCATGGTTCGCACTTGCGGCCAAGAATAGAACATGTCCTATTCATGGTTTCAAAATGCTGTCCACGGATCCATTGAAGTCAATGGGTCCGCAAAAGAATTGGATGAAACCCGGATGTCATCCGTATTTTCCAAACCGTAAAATACATACGGTCGTGTGAATGCACCCCTAGGACATTTATACAGTGTCCATGGACTGGGACATAGAACACACATAATGGTGGGAGCCTGCGGATGGAGTACGTCGCTGTACGAGTCTGTCAGCAGTGTAAATATACTCTTAGCAAGACCAAAAAAAGCACCAAAATAGACTGAAAAGTGTTAAGAAAAGCAGTTGCTTCTACAACCAGTAGGGGGCAGTGGTGACAATGGGCTACAACAGAAACGTATTCCAGAAATACCACACCGCTGCTACGACCGACCTGCGCCTATACAACATGTGGCACCAAACTAAGGCTCTGTTCACACCACATGTAGGCTCGCGACATACACTGGGAGGACTTTCTGATGTATACGTCTGATGGAATGTCACGGTATAAGCATATAGTGCAAAAAATATACGAAATTTGCAGAATGTCTAACCGTGGTAAACCATAGCTATGAGATGTACTGACCTGACGGATGCTAAAGGGACACACCCTTCCGCCAGGTAAATGGAGCCTTATGCATGCATATGGTGCATGCTTCGGGAGCTATCCAGATGCATACGCCGAACACAGGCTATTAACACAATGTGAACAGAGCCTTAAAGGGTTTCTGTCATCAGGTTTCGCCATATTAAACCGGATGACATTTGCAATGTGCAAATGTCACCTGAAGTCTAATATGGTAATATTTTCAAGATCTGTGTCCCCGGTTTTGTTAAAAAGAAACTTTTGTAATATGCAAATCAACCTTACTAGGTGCAGGGGGCGGTAACCCTGCACCTAGTGGCGCCGTTTTCCCCACCTCCAGGAACGCTTCATCGCCGATGATTGACAGGGCCAGGCAGCTCCATCTATCTGCTGCTGGCCCTGTCAGCGCTACAAATCCCGCGCCTGCGCCATGTGTCCTTCATTCGGCCCAGGCGCAGTGAGTGCAGCTGGCTGGCGGGCTCCCGACTTCCTCACTGCGCCGATGACGTCACACTACACCAGGAAGAGAAGGCGGCGCAGGCGAAGTGAGGAAGCCGGGAGCCCGGCAGCCAGCTGCACTCACTGCGCCTGCGCCGAATGAAGGACACGGCGCAGGCGCGGGATTTGCAGAGCTGACAGGGCCAGCAGCAGATAGAGGGAGCTGCCTGGCCCTGTCAACCCTTTAAAGGGGTTGTCCCACAAAAATACTTTACAGTTTTCAAACCAGTGCCTGGATCTGAATACTTTTGAAATTGCAGGTCACTAGAAATTTAGCATAGTCACTGAGTTATTCAATAAAATGTATCTGTATAGCGCCACCTGCTGTTTGTTTTTTTCTTATTTCTTTGTCCTGCTCACTGAGATGGCTGCACATGCTCAGTTTCATTCTTCAACTGCCTCCTGAGCTGTGAGCGGGAGAGCAAAGACACGCCTCCTGAGCTGTGAGCGGGAGAGCATAGACACGCCTCCTGAGCTGTGAGCGGGAGAGCATAGACACGCCTCCTGAGCTGTGAGCGGGAGAGCATAGACACGCCTCCTGAGCTGTGAGCGGGAGAGCATAGACACGCCTCCTGAGCTGTGAGCGGGAGAGCATAGACACGCCTCCTGAGCTGTGATCGGGAGAGCATAGACACGCCTCCTGAGCTGTGATCGGGAGAGCATAGACACGCCTCCTGAGCTGTGATCGGGGGAGCATAGACACGCCTCTGAGCTGTGATCGGGGGATAGAAGCTCTGAGCTGTGATCGGAGAGCATAGACACGCCTCCTGAGCTGTGATCGGGAGAGCATAGACACGCCTCCTGAGCTGTGATCGGGAGAGCATAGACACGCCTCCTGAGCTGTGATCGGGAGAGCATAGACACGCCTCCTGAGCTGTGATCGGGAGAGCATAGACACGCCTCCTGAGCTGTGATTAGGGAGAGCATAGACACGCCTCCTGAGCTGTGATAGGGAGAGCATAGACACGCCTCCTGAGCTGTGATAGGGAGAGCATAGACACGCCTCCTGAGCTACAGCAGAAAAGACACTCCCCTTGAGCTGTCAGCTTGATATAAATCTAGCAGAGCAATGAATGGGGAGATCTCTGGATCCATGTGAGGTACAGGGCTGGTTCTGGCTTTGTTAGAAAGAGGTTGTCATGTTCTATATGATGTCTGATTTTTATTTTTTTACATTATTCATGGCATAACCCCTTTAAGCTGCTTTCACATCTGCGTTCTCCTTTCTGTTCAGAAAAACGGAAAGGACAGATTTGGCACACAATGGTGCCCATAGACCCCCATAGACTATAATGGGATCCGTTAGGTTTCCGTTCAGGGGATCGATTTTGTAGCGGAGACAAAAGTCCTGCATGCGTGACTCCGCTACATAAACCTTCCCCTGAATGGAAGCCTAACAGACTCCAGCTGTTGTAAAACTACAACTCCAATCATGCTCTGCTGTAGGCTGTCCGGGCATTCTGGGAGTTGTAGTTTTGCAACAGCTGGAGGGCCGCAGGTTGGGCATCCCTGGTCTACGGGGTCTGCAGGATCCGTCATGTGCCGAAGAACGGAGCAGAAGAACGGAGCAGAAGAACGGAGCAGAAGAACGGAGCAGAAGAACGGAAAGGAGAACGCAGATGTGAAGGCGGCCTTACTTACACAGGTCAAGACCATCAAAAAGCAGTACCAGCCCATGCTTATGTGTACCAGATGTGCCCCACATGCCTCATTCCTGGCCGCCATGTTGGTAGGGCACAACAATAAGCCTCTCTTCTAAGCAGGACTTGCCGTCTAACTCATCTGCAACCTTCCTGCTTCCCCAACTTCCTTCCCGTTTCTGCCCCCCCCCTTCCCAAAAGCTTCCAGTTCCTGTGCCTCAAACAGTCCCTTTTTAAGGATTTTAACCCCTTCCCAGCTACCAGATGGTACGAAAGGATGAAGAGCGTCACTGCCGGAACACTACCGCCCTGACCTTAACCAATACCCCCAACATCCTGCCTGGTTCTATACCTTCCCCCTCAGGATCCTGTAAGATCTGCATTGAATACGCGTAAGGCTCAGCATGGCAGCACTAGTCAAAGTCTTGCTGGGACTTTTAGTCCTGCCATACGCAAAAGTGCAGAAAGAACTGACGGAGGGTTCCGGGGGTTAATGAAGCTGCTGAACCTCTTGTTTGCTAAAGCGGAGAGATGTGCGGCTGGAGGTATTCGGCGTACGTGAGATGTGCTCCATGCTGCTCGCACATCTCGCATGTCTACCAGCGGCCCCAGAACACGTGCGACTGATGCTGTCACCCCATGGAGTTACAAGACACAAACCGTTTTAGAGAGACTAACAGAGAACAAGAAATGATGTAAGGGAGAGGGGGAGAAAAAAACCTGACAGCGCAGGAAGAAGCAAGCTCGAAAACCACTGCAGGCATCAGGCAGACACCGCTGCAGCAACAGGGCACCCTAGTGGTGGACGGCGGAATAGCGAGCCACTTTCATTTCTCAGCCTCCGCTATTGTGCTGTGCCATGGGCATCCTTGGGTTTTTGTTTAGTGACAAGTCTGGTGAAAAATGAACATATTTTACGCGTGCTCATTTGCATAAACGCTCGCCCGGCGGAAAGGGAATAGGAATGGATGCAAAACGATCACAGAAACCCTTCATAAGGATGTTTTATAGGGAAGGGGGGGGGGGGGGGGCGCATTTCGCGACTTACCTGTGCCGTAGTCGATACGGGTCGAGTTCCCCACAGATTCCTTCAGATATACGGCCACCTCGGGCACCGCCGCGCTCAGATGTGGCGGGATGACAGTGGAAACGAGATTCTCGGCTTCCTAGGAGGACACGTGTCGGCTTATAGAATGGGGGGGGGAGCAGAATGCACTCTGATTACAGCTGGGGTACAGTGGAAGTGTCAGAATCTGCACCCAACCCCATGGGTGCCCTAAACCTGCACAGGGTGCCCCCTATCTACCAGCCAACAAATCAAAGGAAGGGGGGGGGGGGGGGAATCAGTGCGAAACCTGTGAGCTCTCTGGTGCCAGAATTAGAGGGTATGGCGCCGGGTCTGATACAATATTGATTTCGGCTACGGGCGCACCCACACCATTCTTATCGCAGTGCCCGCTGTACACAATGCAGACCCTGGCTGCTGGATTTCGCCCTGCCATGTATAGAGGGTATTATATATAATATAATGGGGGAAGGCGAGAACGTCACCTTCAACCCACATTGCAACGGAAAATCTGAATTAATTCTGCACGAGGTTTCCATAGCATGCTGGTTTATACAAGAAGAATTCAGTGGCAGTAGAGCGCCCCCCTCAGCTAAGACCTCCAGACCAGGGGCTCAGTACATATGGCCTTCTTCTCATAATAGCTGAGCCCCTATAAACACGGAGGCTCGCACCGCATGGGCTGCTCTCCGCTCCACTGTCAGTAATAGGATAAATACGGGATGTCTGTACTATTCCCATTTTGGTAACTTGGGGGGGAAATCCCTTGGGCAGCGCCCCCTTGTGGCTTCACGCACTGTATAACAGGTCACGAATCTCTGCTGTGGTTCCCACCTGATCCAGCTTGGCGTACCAGGTTCGAAAAGCCTTGTTGCCAAAACGGGATGGTTGGTCTACGGGGGGCGTTTCGTCGATCCAGCGATCTAGCGTTTCCAGTAAGGCCATCAGCTTCTCAATTGCCTGTGGGGGAAGCAAACGTACTGTGAGTATGACATAAACTTCAGCTAAGTACCCGGATCTGGCCGCAGAGAGACCACCTTCCCCGGATCTGGTCCCAGAGAGACCCCCCCTTGGATCTGGCCACAGAGAGACCCCCCCCCTTGGATCTGGTCCCAGAGAGACCCCCCCTTGGATCTGGTCCAGAGAGACCCCCCCCTTGGATCTGGTCCCAGAGAGACCCCCCCTTGGATCTGGCCACAGAGAGACCCCCCCCCTTGGATCTGGCCACAGAGAGACCCCCCCCTTGGATCTGGCCACAGAGAGACCCCCCCCTTGGTCTGGCCACAGAGAGACCCCCCCCCTTGGATCTGGGCCACAGAGAGACCCCCCCCCCTTGGATTCTGGCCACAGAGAGACCGCCCCCCCTTGGATCTGGCCACAGAGAGACCCCCCCCTTGGATCTGGCCACAGAGAGACCCCCCCCCTTGGATCTGGCCACAGAGAGACCCCCCCCCTTGGATCTGGCCACAGAGAGACCCCCCCCCCTTGGATCTGGCCACAGAGAGACCCCCCCCCTTGGATCTGGCCACAGAGAGACCCCCCCCCCTTGGATCTGGCCACAGAGA